>CM077167.1:44353921-44989162 GCA_039583875.1 Platanthera guangdongensis | reverse complement strand
CCAACGGTGGTGAACAATAATTTTGAAATCAAATTGAGCGTTATCCAAATGATCCAAATTGCGTGCAGTTCGATATGGACAGTCGGATGAGGACCCGAACATTCATTTGTCTAGATTTTTTTCGAAATCTGTGATACCTTTAAGATTAATGGTGTCATTGATGACGCCATTCGTTTGCACCTTTTTCCATTCTCCTTAAGATCAAATGCTAAGTAGTGGTTGAATTCCCTCCCATGAGGATGTATCACCACCTAGGCTGAGCTGCCGGAACGATTCTTAACGAAGTATTTTCTGCCCGCCAAAACTGTAAAATTGCGGGCGGACATTTCTTTGTTTGTGCAGAAAGAGATTACGAGTCTCTATTTGAGACTTGGGAGCGGGTTAAAGAATTTCTCCGCATGTATCTGCATCGCGCGCTGCCTGCATGTTGCAGTTCTAAATATTCTACAATGGGCTTAACTATCAGACGCGTCAAATGATTGACGCGTCTGCCGGGGGTACTCTGAACAATAAGACCCCGAGGATGCCCAAGCTCTTATCGAATAGATAGCTATGAACGCCTACCAATGGAACATCCCGCGGGGACATCCAAAGCAGGCGGCCGGCCTCTTCGAAGTGGATGCCACTGCACACTTAGCCCTTCAAGTCGAAAGGCTGATAAGACAGGTGGCGGAGATGTCTGCCACCTCCTACACTGTGCCTTGGGCGATTCCCTCTAATGTCAGCGCATTCGAAGAATTCGTAGACTACGTGGGAAATCCGGGGTGTCCTTCCTTCAACCCCAATAATAACCGTTATAGTAATCACTATAATCTGGGTTGGAGGAACCATCCCAACTTATCATGAAGCAACGCAAACAATGTGCAGCGCCCTCCCAATTCTTTTGCTCCCGTATTTCTGTCATCTCCCACTCTTCCAAAACCCTCCACTTTGGAGGAAACATTTTCTAAATACATAGCGTCCAACGAGTCAAATATCAGGAACGTCACTGGATCGCTAAAAAACTTAGAACTGCAAGTTGGACAGCTGGCATGAATGATGTCTGAGGCGCGCTCGGGGCACTGCCGGGAAACACGGAGCCCAATCTGCGGGAGAATATCAATGATATAACCCTCCGTAGCGGAGAGGAGGTGATCAATCCAAAACGGATAGATCCGCATGTACATATTCACCTCCGACCCTCTTCCCCCTTCTTCGATTACACCGCCTTTACAATTTTTAACAAATATTTTTTTTTAAAACGCCCTTGTCGTATCCACATAAGCTCGATAGTGAGCGTAAGGACGCGCAGTACAAAAAATTATTTTTTTATTAAAATAAATTCATATTACTGTTCCTTGTACGAGGCTATCTCGCAAATGCCTAAGTATGCGAAATATTTAAAACAAATTTTTTCTAATAAACGAAAATTAGAAAATATTTGCATATATCTCTGAACGCAGACTGCTCAGCGGCTCTTACTAATAAATTGCCCTTAAAAGAAATGACCCGGGACGGTTTCTCCATCGTGCCTTTTTGACATATATTAGTAAAATATGTTTTTTGCAGATTTAGGCACGAGCATTATTTGATGTTGTTCTCGCTCTTTCAAAAATTAAGTTTGGGCACTCCGGCCCCTACTAAATGTGTATCCAACAAGCGGATCGCTCGGTTAAGTTTCCCGTCGGGATAGTGGCGGACGTGTCCGAATGATAAGTTTATCTTTCTGGTATACTTCGTCATCTTAGACATCGAGGAGGACACCGATGTATCAATTATACTCGATCGCCCTTTTCTCGCCACCTCCTTTGCATTAATTGATGTAAGTAACAGTTGTCTCCTCATTCGGGTAGGAGATGACGAAGTTACTTTCTCTATTAAAACCCTCCATAGGAGACTCGTCATCGAGTGATGACTTTTTATAATTTAGATACCTATCTCGGAGATTGTTTTTCCCCTATTTTCGAGTCTACTTTTTTAAACAACGACATTTTTGCGCTCGAAAATTTTAACTACGAAGAGGATAACTCTACTAATTTGTCTTTAGAACCTTTTGGATCGAAAGACATTTAAATTAAAACTTCGTTAGAAGAACCGCCCTGCCTCGAACTCAAACCCCCTACCCGAATAACTCAAATACGCCTTTTTGGGAAAAGATGATACCCTTCCCGTTATCATTTTTTCGCATTTGAGCGATTCAGAGACTTCTAGTTTATTGGAAGTTTTACTTAAACATCGCCACGCAATTGCGTGCAAATTTTTTACCTAAAAGGGATTAACCCTTCTTTCTGCACACATAAGATTTTCTTAACGTTAATTGCCACAAAACTATTCAGCCGCAGCGACGACTTAACCAAACATGAAAGACGTCGTTAAGCCGTAATTATTAAATTATTAGATGCGGGGATTATTTATCCTATATCAGATAGTGCATGGGTTAGTCCAGTTCATGTCGTGCCAAAAAAGGCGGGTCTTACCGTAGTGGAAAATGAGCATAATGAACTCGTCCAACTCGTACTGTTACGGGTTGGCGGGTGGCATCGATTATAGAAAAACTAAATGATGCCACTCGTAAGAACCATTTCCCACTACCGTTCTTAGACCAAATTCTGGACCGTTTATCCGGTCATCCGTACTTTTGTTTTCTTGATGGCTTATTAGGATTTTTCCAAATCCCCATTTCCCGGATGACCAAGAGAAAACAACTTTTACCTGCCCGTTTCGCACCTTCGCATACCGAAGAATGTCATTTGGCCTTTGCAATGTGCCAACTACATTCAAAAGATGTATGCTGGCGATCTTTGACGAGCTGGTAGGAGACATTATGGAAGTCTTTATGGATGACTTCTTTATTTTCGGATGCTCTTTCCCGTATTGTCTTCGCAATTTAGATCGTGTCCTTTAGCGATGCGAGGACACGCATCTTATTTTAAATTGGAAAAATGTAACTTTTGGTTCGAGAAGGTTTGGTTCTCGGCCATAATATTTATTCTAAGGGGATGGAGGTCGATAAGGCCAAAGTAAAAATTATCGAAAAACTTCCCCTGCCTTCTAACATCCATCTATTAGGAGTTTTTTAGGCCACGCGGGCTTTTATAGACGTTTCATTCAAGATTTTTCAAAAATAACAAACCGCTTACTCGCTTCTTGGAAAAGGAATCAAATTTTGTATTTAGTAGCGAATGCGAGTCTGCTTCTAATTTTATAAATCAAAACTTATCAATTCACCCATTTTAGTGGCGCTCGATTGGACCCTTCCGTTTGAGATTATGTGCGACGCTAGGGATATTGTCGTAGGTGCCATTCTTGGTCAACGTATAAACAATATTTTCATCATATTTATTATGTTAGCAAGACGCTCACTTCCGCACAAGAAAATTAAACGACAACGGAAAAGGAACTATTAGCCGTCGTTTTTGCATTTGATAAGTTTTGCTCCTATATAACACTATCTAAAGTTATCGTATTTACCGACCACTCCGCCTTAAAATATTTGTTAGCAAAAACGGACGCCAAGCCCTGCCTTCTTCGATGGATCCTCCTCCTGTAAGAATTTGATTTGGAGATCCGGGATAAGAAGGGCGCGAAACTTTAGCAGTCGATCACCTCCCCCGCTTAGAAAATCCCGTGCGGAAGCGCTCGTCGAATCTGACATAAATGACAGATTCCTCGAAGAACGCCTCCTAGCCATAAATATTAGTTCATCTTCCCCGCCTTGGTTCGTAGATTTTGCGAACTATTAGTTGCGCGGGTGCTCCGAAAAGACTTTTCAAGCAAGAAAAAGAGAATTTTTTTGCTGACTTGAAATATTTCTTTTGGGAGGACCCTTTTCTTTTTCGTATCTGTGCAGACCAAGCGGTCCGATGATGCGTCACGGGTGTGGAGTGCACGCAAATACTTAGGCACTGCCACGATGGTCTGGCTGGTGGGCATTATCAAGCTAACCAGACCATGCAGAAGGCATTGGAGGCGGGATTCTTTTGGCCCTCTCTATTCAAAGACGCTCACAATTTTGTGCGCACCTGCAATAGCTGCCAGCGGTCGCGTAACATCTCTCATTGCGACGAGATGCCTCAAATTTTGTTTTTAGAATGCGTAGTCTTTATTTATGGGGCCTCGATTTTGTCGGCCCCTACGTCCGTATTTTAAAAATAATTATATTTTAGTGTCGGTCAACTGCATATCGAGGCGGGTGGAAGCGCAAGCTCTCCCCACCAACGATGCGCGAGTCGTCGTTAGCTTTCTTTAAAAACTATTTTTTTTCGCTTCGGCGCACCGCACGCTATTGTGAGCGATAGGGGAATGCATTTCTGCAACACCCAAATGGCTAAGACATTAGCTAAATATGGCGTCATGAACAAACTTACCACCCCCTACCACCCGCAAACTAGTGGCTAAGTTGAGGTAGTAAATCGAGAAATTAAACGTATATTAGAGAAAACCGTTTCACTTAATAGGAAAGATTGGTCCATCAAACTCGACGATGCGTTGTGGGCATATCACACCGCATACAAAACCGCAATTGGTTGTACGCCGTATCGATTAGTCTATGGCAAAGCGTGTCATCTCCCCATAGAATTAGAACATCATGCTCTTTGGGCTTTAAAACTCTTAAATCTCGACGCTAACTTAGCCGCTCAGAATAGAAAACTGAACTAAACAAACTCGATGAATGACGTGAAAACGCTTACGAGAGAAATAAGTTCAATAAGGAGCGTTCTAAGTTTTACCATGACCGAAAAATCAAGACCCAAAAAACTTTTTCTTGGACGATCTTGTCCTTCTATACAATTCACGACTTAGATTTTTCCCGATAAACGACGACATTTTTGCGCTCGAAAATTTTTTATCTGCGAAGAGGATAACTCTACAAATTTGTCTTTAGAACCTTTTGGATCGAAAGACATTAAAATTAAAACCATGTTAGAAGAACCGCCTACCTAAAACTCAAACCCCTACCCGAATCACTCAAATACGCCTTTTTAGGAACGATGATACCGTTCCCGTTATCATTTCTTCGCATTTGAGCGATTCAGAGAGTTCCGATTTATTGGAATTTTTACTTAAACATCGCCACGCAATTGTGTGACAAATTTCTGACCTAAAAGGGATTAACCCTTCTTTCTGCACCCATAAGATTTTCCTTAACGATAATTGCCGCAAAACTATTCAGCCGCAGCGACGACTTAATCCATGCATGAAAGACGTCGTTAAGGCCTTAATTATTAAATTATTTGATGTGCGGATTATTTATCCTATATCAGATAGTACATGGGTTAGTCCTGTTCATGTCGTGCCCAAAAAGGCGGTCTTACCGTAGTGGAAAATCAGCATAATAAACTCGTCCCAACTCATACTGTTACGGGTTGGCGGGTGTGCATCGATTATAGAAAACTAAATGATGCCACTCGTAAGACCATTCCCACTACCGTTCTTAGAACAAATTCTGGAGCGTTTATCCGGTCATCAGTACTTTTGTTTTCTTAATGGCTTATCGGAGTTTTTCCAAATCCCCATTTCCCCCGATGACCAAGAGAAAACATCTTTTATCTGCCCGTTTCGCACATTCACATACCGAAGAATGTCATTTGACATCTGTAATGTACCGGCTACATTCCAAAGATGTATGCTGACGATCTTTGGCGAGCTGGTAGGAGACATTATGGAAGTCTTTATGGATGACTTCTCTATTTTCAGATGCTCTTTCCCGTCTTGTCTTCGCAATTTAGATCGTGTCCTTCAGCGATGCGAGGACACGCATCTTATCTTAAATTGGGAATAATGTAACTTTATGGTTCGAGAAGGTTTGATTCTCGGCGATAAGATTTCGTCTAAGGGGATGGAGGTCGATAAGTCCAAAGTAGAAATTGTTGAAAATCTTACCCCACCTTCTAACGTCCAATCTTTTAGGAGTTTCTTATGCCACACGGGCTTTTGTAGACGTTTCATTCAAGATTTTTCAAAATTAACAAAGCCACTTACTCGCCTCTTGGAAAAGGAATCAAATTTTATCTTTAGTAGCGAATGTGAGTATGCATCTAATTTTATAAATCAAAAACTTAACAATTCACCCATTTTAGTGACGCCCGATTGGACCCTTCCGTTCGAGATTATATGCGATGCTAGTGATATTACCGTAGATGCCGTTCTTGGTCAATGTATAAACAAATATTTTCATCCTATTTATTATGTTAGCAAGACGCTCACTTCCGCACAAGAAAATTACACGACAACGGAAAAAGAACTTTTAGCCATTGTCTTTGCATTTGATCAGTTTCGCTCGTATATATCGCAATCTAAAGTTATCGTATTTACCGACCACTCTGCCTTAAAATATTTGTTAGCAAAATGGACGCCAAGCCCCGCCTTCTTCGATGGATCCTCCTCCTGCAAGAATTTGATTTGGAGATCCGGGATAAGAAGGCCGCGAAAAATTTAGCCATCGATCACCTCTCCCGCTTAGAAAATCCCAGTGTGGAAGCGCTCGTCGAATCTGACATAAATGACAGTTTCCCCGAAGAACGCCTCCTAGACATAAATATTAGTTCATCTTCCCCGCCTTGGTTCGCAGATTTTGCGAACTATTTAGTTTCGTAGGTGCTCCCAAAAGACTTTCGAGCCAGCAAAAGAAGAAATTCTTTTCTGACTTGAAATATTTCTTTTGGGACGACCCTTTTCTTTTTCGTATCTACGTGGACCATGCGGTCTGATGATGCGTCGCAGGTGTGGAGTGCACGCAAATACTTAGGCACTACCACGAGGGTCCGGCTGGTGGGCATTATCAAGCGAACCAGACTGCGCGGAAGGTGCTAGAGGCGGATTGTTTTGGCCTCTCTACTCAAAGATGCTCATAATTTTGTGCGCACCTGCAATAGCTGCCAGCGGTCGGGTAACATCTCTCATCGCGATGAGATGCCCCAAAATTTGTTTTTAGAATACGAAGTCTTCGATTTATTGGGCATAGATTTTGTTAGCCCCCCACCTCCGTCTTTTAAAAATAATTATATTTTACTGGCAGTCGACTGTGTATCGAGGTGGGAGGAAGCGCAAGCTCTCCCCACCAATGATGCGCAAGTCATCGTTACCTTTCTTAAAAAACTATTTTTTTGTTTCGACACACCTCGCACTATGGTGAGCAATAGGGGAACGCATTTCTGCAACACCCAAATGGATAAGATGTTAGCTAAATATGGCATCACGAACAAACTTGCCACCCCTTACCATCGACAAACTAGGGGCCAAGTTGAGGTAGTGAATCGAGAAATTAAGCGTATATTAGAGAAAACTGTTTCACTTAATAGGGAAGATTGGTCCATCAAACTCGACGATGCGTTGTGGGCATATCGCACCACATACAAAACCACAATTGGTTGTACGCCGTACCAATTAGTCTACGGCAAACCATGTCATCTCCCCGTAGAATTAGAACATCGCGCTCATTGGGCTTTAAAACTCTTAAATCTCAATGCTAACTTAGCCGCTCAGAATAGAAAACTACAACTAAACGAACTCGATGAATGACGCGCAAACGCTTACGAGAGCAATAAGTTCTATAAGGAACATTCTAAGTTTTACCACGACCGAAAAATCAAGACACAAAAAACTTTTTCTCCGGGCGATCTTGTCCTTATATACAATTCACGTCTTAGACTTTTTCCCGATAAACTGAAATCACAATGTCCGGCCCCTTTAAAGTTGAAGTGGTTTGGCCATATGAGACCGTACTTGTCTCCCACCAGGAAAAAGGCTCATTTAAAGTGAACGGTCATCGCTTAAAATTATAAATAGCAGGCGATCTTGTGGGCAGTAACATCGAATCCATAACCCTCCTCGACATATAAACCGCTAAAATAGTCAAGCTACACGACTATAAACAAAGCTCTCCTGGGAGGCACCCCATGTTTATCTTTTTCGCTATTTCTTTACTTTTTCTTTGCTATTTTTTTCTTAATAATGCAGGGTTCCTAAACTGGGCCTCCCCGACCTCCTTTCAGGGAAGCTTCTACCCCCTCTCTTTCTTTTTTTTGTAAATATAACATTTTCTTTTTATTTCACATATTTACGTTGCAACATTGAGGACAATGTTGAACTTAAGTATGAGGATGTTTCTGCACTTTTATTTCTGCACTCCTAAAATTAAAAATATATATATAAAACAAAAAAATTATAAAACAAAAATTCCAAAAAATATTTAGTTTTATTTTGTGAATATTCTTTGTAAATACTTTATACATATATATTTTTGTAAATATTTTTGTAAATATTCTTTCTCTTTCCCCCTTCCTTTGTTTCCCTTCTACTTTGTAAATAACTTTTTTCGCTTTTCTTATTTTGTAAATATTTGCTTATAAAAAAACAAAAATACAAAAAATTAGAAAAGAAAAATAGTTCAAATAATATATATCGTTTTCGCATTTTTTACTATGTATATAATAACAAAATTAAACACAAAAAAAGATAATAAGTCAAAAATTCCAAAAAAGAGAGTAAAACAAAACAAAAACAAAAATTTCAAAAAAAAAGATAATAAATTAAAAACACAAAAAAATGAAAACTATAAAAATCCCAAAAAGTCTTTTTATTAAATAATTAAATTAAATATTCTATTCTTAACCCTTTTTGCTCTACAAAAATATAGTTGCGAGTTTATTTATAAACGAATTTCATTAATTCTTTATTTACTATTCGTTTATTAATTAGAGATTGATAGACTTAAATATTCGGTGTTAAGTTTTAAAGAATTTTTTACGCTTTATTCTTAAGATAGGGGACTTGTTTTAGACACTACTTCTAATTTATCTAAAATAGAGGCATGTGTATTATGTTAGAAAAAATAACTATATACTTTAATTATTTCTACTTCAAGATTTTTTGAAATACAGGAACGTTCAATTTTTAAAGGTTTCTCTCAAATTTTTTATTAAAATCTAGTTTTACTTTTTGAAAAACAAAACTCATCTCCCAATATGTTATCCTTAAAAGAACCTATGTCAATGAGAATAAGATTTCGTTTTGTAAACATAGGCATCCAATATTTGAAAATATTATATATTACGGAGTAAGAGGACAAAATTCATTACTACTATACATATACATTGGGTTATATGAAGTTGTACAAAAACTTAACAATGCATGTTATGGAAAATAAGATTTTGTTTTCCTAAACATGCATATTCAAAAAAATTGTATTCGAGGTTTGAGAAAAAATATACTTCACCTCCTCCAAAGCCCTCTTCATAAACCAAAACAATACCCTTAGCCATATTCAATGATTGTAGACTTAATATAAAATAGCAATCAAGTGCAAAAGGAAATTCTGAAAGCGTGGGATAGAGCTCGAAGAAGAAAGCCTAATAGAGGTTTTCAGAATATGAATCGACAAGCTCAGCCCGGCCAAAAGAAAAAAAATCTTCGATCTCAGTTCGACGAAAATTTACTGAGGAGATAAATTCGTCGATCTCAGACTGAAGAGATGGAGATATTTCGTCATCTTCAGAAATATTTCCTGAAGTAGGATCGTCGATCCCTAGTCGACGAAACTGGATTCACACAGAAATTTCGTTGATCTCAAATCCACGAACTCCCAACGAAAAGTTTGCAAATCATTAATCTATGGTCGGCGAATTGTTTCCAGATCGTTTAACACAAAGGACAGATTTAAAATTAAGCCTTTTCATTAATCATTCCTAACTGATTCATAAAGAACAGGTGTTTGGATTCATCCAAGGGCTTGGTGAAAATATCTGCACTTTGCAAATTAGTGGAGATAAATTCAAGACTAATTTTCAGCTTGTCCACACAAACTCTTATGAAATGATGTCTTATGTCTATATGCTTTGTCCTACTATGATGCACTGGATTATGTGCAATAGAAATTGCACTGGTACTATCATAAAATATAGTTGAATTATTTAAGTTGTATCCATAATCCAGTAGTTGGTTTTGTATCCACAAAATTTGTGAACAACAACTGCCTGCTGCAATGTATTCGGCCTCTGCAGTTGAAGTGGATGCTGATGTTTGCTTCTTATAAAACCAAGACACATGCCTATCACCAAGGAACTGGCATGTTCCTGATATGCTTTTCCTGTCCACTCTACATCCAGCATAGTCAGCATCAGAAATACAGTAACCTCAAATGCTGACTCTGTTGGATACCAGAGTCCTAGATTAGGACAACCCTTTATATATCTCAAAATCCTTTTAATGAAAATAAGATGAGATTCCTTGTGGCTCACTTGGAACGTAGTACAAAGATATGAAGCAAACAAGATGTCTGGTGTACTTGATGTGAGATATAGTAGAGATCCAACAATAACCCTATACTTGGTCTGATCAACTGGGTTTCCATGTTCATTAGAGTCAATCACAGCATTAGGAGCCATGGGAGTTTTCATAGAGGAGGCATCATCCATCCCAAATTTCTTAATAAACTCATTTGCATATTTAGATTGGGATATGAATATGCCATCAGGGGATTGCTTCACTTGTAGGCCAAGGAAGTATGATAGCTCTCCCATGCTATTCATCTCAAACTTTGAATGCATTAGATCAGAGAATCTCTTGCATAGTTTGGGATCTGTAGAACCAAAAATGATGTCATCTACATATATTTGTACTACCAAAATTTTATCATGATGCATCTTAGTAAAAAGGGTCCTATCTACCATGCCTCTAGAGAACTTGTGTTCTAAAAGGAAACTAGCTAAGGTTTCATACCAAGCTCTTGGAGCTTGCTTTACACCATAGAGAGCTTTATACAATTAAAAAACATATGAGGGATAAGTAGAAGAGATAAAACCTGGGGGTTGTTCAACATAAACCTCTTCCTTTAGTTCTCCATTCAAGAAAGCACTCTTGACATCCATCTGGTAGACTTTAAACTTCGCATAAGCAAGAAAAATCCTGATTTCTTCTAGCCTTGCAACAGGAGCAAAGGTTTGATCAAAGTCAATGCCTTCCTCTTGCCTATAGCCTTGAGCAACAAGCCTAGCCTTGTTTCTTACAATTACACCTTGGGAATCAAGTTTGTTTCTGAATACCCACTTGGTTCCAATTACTGGATAGCCTTTGGGCCTTGTAACCAAGTCCCAAACTCTGCATATCTCAAATTGATTGAGCTCCGCTTACATTAAAATAATCCAGTGGGGATCTTGCTCTGCATCATTTATGGATTGAGGCTCAACTTGAGAGAGGAAACAGGCATGCATCACATCTTGGTTGAGTTGATGCCTTGTCTGTACACCTACTGACATGTCCCCAATCACTTATGATCTAGGGTGATCCCTTAGTGTGACAAGGTCAGTGGGTGGAGTTGGTTCAGCAACAACATTTGTAGTTAATTCCTCTTATGGAATAATATTTGCAGTTGGAGGAAGTTTAACCACTTCTAAATATTCTTCTTCACTGTCTTCATCAGCGTATGGAGGAGGATTTGATATGACCTTTGGTGCAAGGTTTAGTTCATCCATTTTCTCATATAAGTGAGGTTGAAAGAGAAGGGAGAGTAATCTCTGGTTAACTCTATAGGGGGGCAGGGTGAATAGAGTTATTTACAAATTCCTTTGCATCTTATTATAATTACGAAGTTAAGTGATAAAAATAGGTGATATAATAATAGGTAAGAGAAGTTAACCAAAGGCAAAGAAAAACTACACTAAGATACCACAGCACAAGACAAATAAAAAAAGCAGACACACAGACAACACAAGAATTTTATAGTGGTTCCCCAACTGGGTACATCCAATCTTCTACAACCTTGGTAGGAATCCATGACAGGTTTTGATCAGGTGACTGCCACCACAATATCTATTTTAAGGGAGATATTGCAACCCTTTGAGCTTTTGATCAGGTGCCCAAAAACCAAACTCAAGTCTTTTGGAAGGTGACTTGTGAACCAGGTTAACTTTTGAAGGGAGTTAAAACCCCAAACAGTGGGGTGAAGAGTAAAGTGATGTTAGTCTTCTCTTTTCTTAAAATCACTTTGAGAACACTTTGTGTGGATTCCATATCTTGTCAAAGCTCCCGCTGGGATGTAGATGTGTTCAGGTTGAGAAGCTTTGTTAAGGGTGAGTAAGCCTTCAGCTTGAGAAAACTTGATCTAGGAGCTCTAGAGAGATTGAGTTGTATTGTCTCAACAAGTTCCTGGATGAGAAAATGAAGAAGACCCTTGATCTATTTTTGTTGTTCTTCTTTTATCTTCTTCAGAGCACTGTGAGATATTAAGATTGAGAGCTGCTTGAAAGTATTCTGCTCTTATGAAAGATGTCTCTCTGCAATTTTTCTGCTCTGAAAGAATTAATTCCTGTTCTCAGTCTCTGTCTTCTTTTGGAAATATTATTCTCTCTATATTCTCTTTGACAACAGATCTTTCTTTGAAATTTGAATAACTGCAATTAATGCCTTGCTGGAAAACTGGGAAGGAAAACAGCTAGCATATCTGTCATTATTCATTTCCCTAACTGTCCCGAGAAATATGTCAAATAAATCCTCTGATGAATAACATAATCAATGCTGCCCGGAACGGCTATATTAATAAGGAATATACGCATTGATTACTCAGGGAATTTATTACTTAGAATAATAATAGAGAGGGAACATATATGGAAAGAACAAAGAACATACAACTTACAGAATTCGTCGACCAGAGAACAGATTTCATTGACCTGCACTCAGAGAACGTCGACCTGAGAAATCCTATTCGTCGACCTGAGCTCTACGAAGCAAACACTGAATATAAATAACTGATTCTGTGCTCCAAGAACGTCGACCTGAGAATCTACACTCAAAGATCGTCGACCACAGAATCTTGAACAAACAGAATTAGTCAAGCTGAGAACCAGTCTGAGAGAAACTGTCGACCACAGAATATATCCTTCTGATGAATATCATCGACCTGAGCTCTAAGATCGTCGAGCTGAGTTCAACAAACGTCGAACTAATTTCCAAACAACTGATAATCTTCTAAGTCTTGAAATCTGAAGCTCTTATCAGGCAGGTCCATGAGGATAGACTCTAGAGGACTGGCCTAAGACCTAGAATGAAAAACAGTGACCCCAACTATACAACATGGGTCAACAAACCTAAGAAGTGAACCTAGACCAAATCAAACTAGGGGTTCCAACAGTCTCCCCCTATTTGGGTGAGGTTACTTCAAAGAAAAATAAAAAAAGAAACATAGTAAAAAATATTGTGCTGATAGAATAAACAAGCTATCAGCAATAGATAAGAGCTATGGTACAGAAATGGTTCAAAACATTAAAACAAACAAAAAATAAATTTAAGAGTCCTTGAGAGGGGCAAAAGATTTAGCAAATATGATTGTTCTGTTAGGATTGATTGCTTCTTTCAAGGTTATCTTCATGTCTACATCACCAAGAGTCTTTTGAGCTACAGCCCTTGGAACAACTGCTTTAGGATGGAGGTTCATACATTCATCTGCATTGAATAGCTTTCCCAGCTGATATCTTTCAAGTTCTTTCTTCCTGTAGGAAGACATGGTAGAAAATTGAGAAATATCTTTACCTTCTTCTCTGGCTTTCCTGATTTAAAGTAGAGCAACCAACTCATTAAATCTAGCCATCCTTGTATTAGGATGCATTTTAGGAACATAAGCTACAATAGGAGGGCCTTCAGGACTATTGTCTCTTTTAGGAGATGAAGAGATTCTAGGAGGGCTTGGATGCTTGGCAGGATGAAGAGCATGGCTTCTGGAAGAGTAATGATGTTGCAGTTAGGGATATCTTCTTCCAGAAGATTGATGGGGCGTGCCTTGCCTCTGATAGGTTTTAGTAACTGATGAGGTTCCCTGGATAAGATTTTCAGTTGCACCAGAAGCTGGAGGAGGAGGAGGAGCTGGATCTTTCCTGACTTTCTTCACTGGAAAAGATCCAGACTTCTTCTTCTTCTTCAGTGCTTTAGCTTGATTTCTAGACAGCTTCATCCACTGAGGAGTATTTGAGGTGAGAGGAATATTGTGCAGAATGTAATATAGAACATCATTATTAGGACTGGGCTTAGGAGCAGCCTTTGCTGGAGCTTTTCTCTTCTTTGATTTGGATCTCTTGGCATTGTCAGATTCAGAATTATCAGAATCATCAACTGGATCATCTTCAGAAGAACTCTATGGATTGTCATATAAAGCATCTATTAACTTTACAGTTTCCTATGAAATTTGCTTGTCTGCTTAAGGAGCAGGTGGAGGTAGAACAGCTTGAGGATAGACAACAATTTCTGAAAGCATCTGTGAATCATCTGTATCTTTATCAGTCAGAAGAAGATCATTTATCTCAGGATCTTTTTGTATTTGGACAATCTCTAGTGCAATATCCTGTGCAATTAACACATCTAGATTTGGTATAGGACTATCATACATAACATAAGTTGGGCCAACATGTTCCACAACTATGTTAGAAAAAACTTACCTAAATGTCCTGAAGAGTTTCTGTATTAACTGGAGCTGGGAGAAGCACTTCTGCAAGAGAGGAAATAGCAGGAACTGATATAATCATAGCAGCATCTTCTGAGTCCTCAGAAAGAAAAGAATTCAGGTCAGGCATAGGAGAGTCATTCATCACAAAAGTGGGAGGAGACATAGCCTTTGGCTCAGCCACAGATATCTTTTCACAAACAACTGTATTTGTATTCAAAATCACTTCTAGATTGGCCTTAATAAAAGTTATCACCTCAGAACTTGCAGGAGGTGAATAGCATACAATGGCCTTATCAGACTCTGCTTCTGCTATAGGGAGATGGCTAAAGAATAAATAATCAAAAGAATTTAATAAAACAGCCAAATCCACTATGGGATTGATGAAACAATCACTAACAGTCAGGATTTCTAGCAAAACTGCTTCAACTTGAACTGTTGTCAACTCAGTCTCTTGAACTGCTACTACTGCTACACAAACTACATCTGGACCTGATGCTGCTGCTACCACTACTTCTTCATCAAGCATAGCTACATCTGGAACTGCCACTGCTGCTGCCACCGCTTCTTCATCAAGAATCTCCCCCTGCATGGTTTCAGTAGGTACTGAAGCCAGGCTCTTTATTAAAGAAGAAGGGGGGATAGAGGAGGTAGACAAGAGGGCAGCAAGGGATTTAATGGAGGCGGCAAGAGGTGCAATTTCCTCTGCTATGAGTTTCTTCAAGAGAGGAGTGTGATGAGTTATGAGGGTAGTGATGAAGTTGTTGTCCAAAATAGATGGAGGAGGGGTTGATGATGGAATGACAGCAGGAGGACGAATGGAATCAGTCATGATTACATCTTGGATGGGGAGAGATGATGGAGGGATGACAGCTAGGGTAGGGATGTGAGGTGGTGTTCCAGGTGGTGAGGATGATGGGGAAAATGATGGGGTTTGAGGGGAATGAATGTGTTGAGGGGATTGGTTATGGGATTGCTGAGGGGATGATCCTGGGGTTATGAGGTCAAAAGATGGAGGTAGAAATATGTTGGATGATATATTTTCAAGATGAGGAGGAAGAGGGGAATCAGGAGGTGAAGGGACAGATGAGGGGATATCTTCAAACAGTGGAGGAGAGGTTATGACCACACTTGTGATTTCAGAAGTAATTGAAGAGGAGGGAGCCTTTGAAGGCTTTGAGATGGTCCTCTCCCATCTGTCAAACAAGGCAGATGTTAGCCTCTTGTAGTCATTGATGAATACAGATGGGGAGACTAATAGTTCATCAGCCTTGGCCTTCAAGAACAAACCCAAAGTCCTTGAAAAATTCACTTCCTTCTTGGAATTCTTCCTTCTAATCAGATCAAATAGCACCTGTCCCCATTTAACTTTCTTTTTGTTAACTAAGGCACAAATCACAAGGAGCTGATGCCTTGTAATGTAGTTATGAGCAGTGTGTTTCCCAAACAGCACCTTGCCCATGACATCGGCCAAGAACTTGTAAGAGGCAGACAAGTTCTTCTTCAATAACTTATTAGGGTTTCCGTCGGAGTGGCCCATCACAATCAACATATTCTCAAACTTAGAAGCATCTAATTCAATATCATCTATTTCATTTATAAATTGGAAAATTTCAGAAAGAACTACAGGAGTTAGAGTAACCTGAGTCCCTGAGATGAAGCCGATCATTTCTATTTCTGAAGAGGTAGACGAATAAATCCATTCACGAATCTCTGCCGCCGGCAGCCTTATCCTGTTAGTCAAGAGTTTCTTCAAATTTTGATCCTTAAAGAGCTGGAGAATGTCTGTGAAGATCTTGTTTGAGTGAGTGAAAGAAGCAAAGTCAATATCGAACCCAGTGTCGTACTTCATTGCAGCGAGAGAAGATCTAGAGGAGGCCATGGTTCAGGGAGAATCTACTGCAAGAGCAATAGCAATCAACTGCAAACGAAAATTCTAAAACTGCGGGATAGAGCTCGAAGAAGAAATCCTAATAAAGGTTTTCAAAATATGAATCGACAGGCTCAGCCCGGCCAAAAAAATCTTCGATCTCAGGTCGACGAAATTTCCTGAAGAAATAAATTCGTCGATCTCATACTGCAGAGATGGAGATATTTCGTTGTCCTCAAAAATATTTCCTGAAGCAGGATCGTCGATCTCCGGTCTACGAAATTGTCTTCACACAGAGATTTCGTCGATCTCTGATCGACGAACTCCCAACGAAAAGTTTGCAAATCGTCGATCTCTAGTCGACGAATTGTTTCCAGATCGTTTAACACTAAGGACAGATTTAAAATTAAGCCTTTTCATTTATCATTCCTAACTAATTCATAAAGAACAGATGTTTGGATTCATCCAAGGGCTTGGAGAAAATATCGGCCCTTTGTAAATCAGTGGAGATAAATTAAAGACTAATTTTCTGCTTGTCCACATAGTCTCTTATGAAATAATGTCTTATGTCTATATGCTTTATCCAACAATGATGCACAGGATTATGTGCAATAGAAATTGCACTGGTACTATCACAAAATATGGTTGAATTATTTAAGTTTTATACATAATCTAGTAGTTGGTTTTGTATCCATAAAATTTGTGAACAACAACTACAAGCTGCAATGTATTCAGCCTCTGCAGTTGAAGTGGACACTGATGTTTGCTTCTTACAAAACCAAGACACAATCCTATCACCAAGGAACTAGCATGTTCCTGATGTGCTTTTCTATCCACTCTACATACAACATTGTCAGCATCAGAAAATCCAGTAAGCTCAAATGTTGACTCTGTTGGATACTAGAGTCCTAGATTAGGACAACCCTTTATATATCTCCAAATGCTTTTAATGAAAATAAGATGAGATTCCTTAGGGCTCACTTGGAACCTAGCACAAAGACATGTAGCAAACAAGATGTCTGGTCTACTTGTTGTGAGATAGAGTAGGGATCCAACAATAGTCCTATATTTGGTCTGATCAACTGCTTTTCCATGTTCATCAGAGTCAATCACAACATTAGCAGCCATGGGAGTTTTCATAGAGGAGGCATCAGCCATCCCAAATTTCTTAATAAACTCATTTACATATTTAGATTGGGATATGAATATGCCATCTGGGGATTGCTTCACTTGTATACCAAGGAAGTATGATAGTTCTCCCATGCTACTCATCTCAAACTTTGAATACATTAGATCGGAGAATTTCTTGCATAGTTTGGGATCTGTAGAGCCAAAAATGATATCATCTACATATATTTGTACTACCAAAATTTTATCATGATGCATCTTAGTATAAAGGGTCCTATCTACCATGCCTCAAGAGAACTTGTGTTCTAAAAGGAAACTAACTAAGGTTTCATACCATGCTCTTGGAGCTTGCTATAGACCATAGAGAGCTTTATGCAATTTAAAAATATATGAGGGATGAGTAGAAGCGATAAAACCTGGGGGTTGTTGTAACACCCCAAATCCCAGAATTGGGAAAAAGTTGGGTGATACGGCCTGGGACACGTATGTGTCCCAGGGCGTGTTCTGCTCAGGTGAGCAGCCGGAGAGTGATCGACGAAAAACCGTTTCTACGAAAAATGAGGGAACACGCCCTCTAACACGGCCGTGTCAGGGGCCTTGTCCTCCTCTAGTCGACGAAATTCAGATCGATGAAGTTGAGCTGCAGTCGTGTCTGTTGTCGCGTATGGGCACACGGCCTGTGACATGGGCGTTTCATAGGCCATGTCCTTTGTTGGACGTGCCCAAGGCATTTGAGGCCTGGTGAACACGGGCAGGACACGGTCGTGTCTTGGGGTACACGACCGGTGACACGGCATGTCACTGGCCGTGTCCCGATCGGGTTGATTTGGTTTTGTGCAGCCTGAAGTACACGACCATAGATACGGGCGTGTCTGATGGCGTGTCAGGGTACATGGCCTGTGACACGGGCATGTCATATGGTCGAGCACTGGTCTGGATGAGTCGGTTGTGTGCCGCTTAAGGTACACGGCCTTCTACACGGGCGTGTCACAGGCCGTGTCTGTAACGCCCGCGATTTTTTTTCGATGATTTTATTTGTTTGGGCAACGCCAGATTTATGACGTCATGGCGTTACTTTTAACGTCGATTTGACGGCGCAATGCCGTTATGGCAATTTCGCGTCCGTGCGGTCGAGTAGGCCGAATTGTTGTTGTAATGGGAAGATTTTGTATTTGGAATTTAAGTTAAGTAATTTTAGACTTGCTCGTCAAGTTTCATCGCAATCCGAGCATTTTTGGAGTCTCGGCGCGCGATTGAAGTTTTGGATTGTTTATGTTCGTCGTATACTTCGAAGATCAATATCTCGGGAATGGCTCGTCGGATTCTGGTTTTGATTTCACCGTTAGATTTGTAGCATTGGTGTTCTCCTTCGGTGCAAGTTTCGTTTAATTTGGCGCTCGTTTGGGCTTCCGTGCTGAGTCGTCTCGAGAAGCTATGGTTCTACTCGATTAGCCCGTTTTAGATTTTACTCGGGCGCCTTTTTGAGGGTCAAAACGACATTGTATCAAAATATGGTCAACATGAAATTTGTTCGTCTCGACAATATCTATAACTTTCATGTTGACCACCTATCGAATTGAAGCGGTTGTGAACCCCTAATTCCGTTGTTTCTGCAGTAACTCGAGTGGTGAGCTGCCACTCGAGTATATGCTGCTTCTACTCGAGTAAGTCATGTTTTTACTCGAGTAATGAGCCTTTACTCGAGTATATTGTGTTACTACTCGAGTAGGTATGTTATTACTCGAGTAGGTATGTTACTACTCGAGTAGGTATGCTGTTACTCGAGTAGGTATGCTGCTACTCGAGTAGGTATGCTGCCACTCGAGTAGGCTGTTTCAGTCTGTGTTCAGAGGCCATTTTGAGGGTCAAAACGGCTTTGTTTCAAACAATGGTCAACATGAAATTTGTTCCTCTCGACGAGATCTACAACTTTCATGTTGACCACCTTTCTATTTGAGATCGTTTTAAACCCCTAATTCCGTTTTTTCCTCTATACCTCGAGTGATGAGTTGCTACTCGAGTATATGCTGCTTCTACTCGAGTAAGTCGTGTTTTTACTCAAGTAATGAGCCTCTACTCGAGTATATTGTGTTGCTACTCGAGTAGGTATGTTATTACTCGAGTAGGTATGTTATTACTCGAGTAGGTATGTTGTTACTCGAGTAGGTATGCTGCTACTCGAGTAGGTATGCTGCCAATCGAGTAGGCTGTTTCTGTCTGTGTTCAGAGGCCATTTTGATGATCAAAACGACATCGTATCGAAAACTGGTCAACATGAAATTTGTTCATCTCGACGAGATCTACAACTTTCATGTTGACAACCTTTGATTTGAAGTAATCCTAGATCTCTATTTTGGGTTCACGCAAAACTGCTCGAAATAAACCGTTTTTGACAAAACTATTTATAAACATATATATATATATATATATATATATATTCTTGGACTTAGGTTTTAGAACCAAAATTCATCTTCTCCGTTATTTTTCTCCCGAACCAGAGCAGCGAGCGAGAGAGAGAGTTTCTTTTTCGTGAATCTTCCGCTGGCCGCCGACGGTTCTCCGGTGCTCGAAATCTTCAACCGAACTTAGATCCGGAAAGCTTTCGCCGAGAGCTACGCTATCGTGGTGATATTTACTTGGTTACGCCTGTGAAGGGCAGTAGCAGGAAGTACTGGTATGGAAGTCCAGGAAAGACCCTTTGATGCTTGTGATACTTAATGGGGGGTGCCTGTGAAGGGTAGTAACAGGAAGTACTGGTGTGCCAAGGAAAACAACAAGGCTTTCTGCCAAACAGGAAAGGTGAAACCAACCCGCGCCTTTTATTTACCTGCGAGTACGTTGGTACTCGGTGATGGCAAGGGGACTTGAGCAACGAGGGTGGTTGATCCGACCTGCGTTATGTCCGTCCGACATGAGAGCAGAAAGTGCTGTTTGTTGGAGCGCAGAGCGAGAGTCTTAGGCCTGCGCGCCACAACACCATAGGGGGATACGAGCTAATCTCGGGTCATTAAGACTAAAATCTCTGTTTGCACGCCATGGAGTAAATGCTGAACTTTTACCGTTGGGTTTCGACCCTGATACGGTGGAGGGACCCTGGTTCGCCGGTACACCAAGAATGTGCCATAAGTGCACGAATCGTCGGGCCGCGTGGCTGATGGGGGTGATGGAATGTGCGTGAGTGCCCAATATGTGATGATGATATATATGCATATGAATTGCTATGCCTGGAGGGAAGGAATACCACTGCCCCAGGAAAGGGGTAGGGTCGTTATAATATTGGTCAGCTGAATACTGACTGTTGCCTTGTTTGCCACCATTGGGTGGGCTGTCCTTGTACAGGTGTTGTAGTGCCGAGCGGGATATATAAAGGCTGAGGTCCCTGCTGCTGCTGCTACTTCCTCTAGCCCTCGATGGCTATGTTAGAAATCTTATGTTTTGCTCACGTGTGGCCGGCATGTGCGCCGATATTTCGAAGCCACTTTTGTAAAGAACATCTGTAAGGCCATAAGGCCAACTGACTTTGTATTTAATGAACATATCAATGTGGATATTTATATGGTGGATATTAAAGTTTGTAGTTTAGTTTCGTGTTATAAGCTTCCACTAGAATGCTATAAGTTAGGATGCGCAACTCTGATATCACTCTGTGACTTCCCTGCCTATTTTGTGGTATATGGTGTGGGGCCCCGGCTGAACCTTCTATTATATACTATATGAACGGATGGAGTCATTACAATTGTTCAACATAAACCTCTTCCTTTAGTTTTCCATTCAAGAAAGCACTCTTGACATCCATTTGGTAAACTTTAAGCTTCTTAAAAGCAGCATAAGCAAGAAAAATCCTGATTGCTTCTAGCCTTACAATAGTAGCAAAGGTTTTATCATAGTCAATGCATTCCTCTTGCTTATAGCCTTGAGCAACAAGCCTAGCCTTGTTTCTCATAATTACACCTTGAGCGTCAAGTTTGTTTATGAATACCCACTTGGTTCCAATTACTGGATAGCCTTTGGGCCTTGGAACCAAGTCCCAAACTCTACATCTCTCAAATTGATTGAGCTCCTCTTCCATTACAATAATCCAGTGGGGATCTTGCTCTGCATCATTTATGGATTGAGGCTCAACTTAAGAGAGGAAACATGCATACATCACATCTTGGTTGAGTTGATTCCTTGTCTGTACACCTACTGACATGTCCCTAATCACTTGAGATCTAGGGTGATCCCTTAGTGTGACAAGGTCAGTGGGTGGAGTTGTTTCAGCAACAAAATTTGGAGTTAATTCCTCTTGTGGAATAATATTTACTGTTGGAGGAAGTTCAACTACTTCCAAAGATTGTTCTTCACTATCTTCATCAGCTTGTTGAGGAGGATGTGATATGGCCTTTGGTGTAAGGTTTAGTTCATCCATTTTCTCACAAAAGTGAGGAACCTGCAATAAATCTGAGGTAGAAGAATCCTTCTCCTTATAATACATGTTAGCTTCATCAAATGAAATATATACAGATTTTTCCATTTTTAAAGATGATTTATTGAATACCCGATAAGCCTTGCTATTTTGGGAATATCCAAGAAACATTCCCTCTATAGCTTTAGCTTCAAATTTTCTAATGTGTTTCTTATTATTATTATGAATGAAACATCTACACCCAAAATTCTAAAGTAATCAATTTTAGGTTTCTTCCTATTGAGTAATTCATAGGGTTCTTACCCTTAAGTTTGTGTATCAAACTTCTATTCAGCACATAGTTTGCTGTGCTCACAACCTCTGCCCAAATGGATAGGGGCATGTGTGCATCTACAAGAAATGTTCCTGTAAATTCAATGAGGGTTCTATTTTTCCTTTCTGCTACCCAATTTTGTTGAGGAGTTCTAGGAGCAGAGAAACAATGCCTTATACCTTCCTCCTCATAGAATCTTTGCATGGGAAGAGATTCAAGCTCGGTACCATGATCACTTCTGATCAATGCAATTGGAGTAGAATACTCAATCTTTATACTCTTAAGAAATTCTTTAAGGACTTTAAAGATATTTGACTTGTTTCTCAAGAAGAACACATAAGAGAATCTAGAGAAGTCATTTACAATAACTAGAGTGTAAGACTTCCCTCCTAAGCTTTGTACAGCAATGACTCCAAAAAGATCCATATGTAGCATGTACAGAATCTTAGGTGAGTCACTCTTATTAATTGACTTAATGCTATTTTTGGTTTGCTTGCCTTCTTGACAAGCCTTGCATAGGCTTTCCTTCTTGTAGTGGCCAGAAGGCAATCCCCTGACCAAGTTGTCCCTAGATAGCTTAGAGATGTTCTTATGGTTAACATGACCTAGTCTCTTATGCCAAAGAATATTGTTATTACTAACTTGATTGAATAAATATAGTTCTGAACTAGCAGAGTTAAAGTTTACTTGGTATATATTCCCTTGTATACAACCTATTAAAACAGTTTGGCTATTTTGAGAAATAATACATTTGGAATTAGTAAAGCAAACATGATAACCTGCATCACATAACTGACTTATGGATATTAGGTTATGTTTGAGACCATTTACATATGCTACTTTTTTGAAAGTGACAGCTCCACAATTGAAGTCTCCATAGCCATCAGTTTGTCCAAAGCTGGAATCTCGAAAGATCACTCTTGGACCTAGCTTTGCCTTAAAATTGATGAGGTTGTCCTTGATCCAGTCATGTGCTTTGAGCACCCACTATCCAGATACCACTTATTTTGAGTGATAGGATAGTTCTTCACCTATAAGGAAACAAGTTAGATGTTTTTGACTCAGGTCACCTTGGGTCCTTGTTTCTCTTCATAAGAAAAACTTGAAATATAAGAACATTCAGGTTGGTTTGTATATCGTAAGGGGAGAAATCTTCTGGGAGGAATTATCCATAGGGTGAATGGGTTGATATTCTCCCTAGGTTGATTAAGGTTATTATTGAAGTTTCTGTAAGAGTTGAAGTTTTTGTAAAATTGATATGGGATTGATGAACTCTGGTAAGTTCGTCGAACTGAGTTCGATGAATTTGGATAAGATCTTCGATCTCTACTCTAAGAAGTAAAGAATTCATTCTCAGGGCACCAATATCATCGATCTCTAATTGACGAACCAGACTGGTTTCGTCGATCGTGGATCGAAGAATAACTATTATTATAGTTGGCATTCAGAGTTCGTCGTTCTGAGGTCGACAAACTGTACATATTTCGTCGATCTAAGTTCGACGAAATCTATTGAACATTGTTATAGTTATTTTTCTTCTTGTTCTCAGATTTTTGTTTGAGTTCCATTTGTTTTAAGACTTCATTTCCTTTGACTGCTTGTTCAGTATTCTTCTTTCCCATATCTAAAATGAAATTTACAGGTTTAGATAAGTGATTTTTCTAGATAATAGGTGGTTCACTAGATGATACACCTAGTCCTAGTTTACAGTTATTTGCCATATCATTTAGAGTACTAGTTATGTCTAACAGTTGTAAGCTTCTACCATTAAGAGATTCTTCTAATTTCTTGGCCTTACTTAGTTCAGAATTTAGGAAAATAATTTGTTCATTTGCTGAGTTAAGTTCAATTGTTAGTTTAGTATTTTCAGCAAAGTGCTTGTCTTGATCAGTTAATCTTTCGCTAAGAAGTTTGATTTCCTTATCAGAGACTATTAGATATAAGCATAGATTTTTAAACTCAGTTTTAAATTCTTCTGAATTAAAATCATAAGATGCAATTACCGGGTCTTCTGTAGATAGAGATTCTTCATCTTCTGAAGTTTCAGCCTCTAACTGAGTGCTGGAATTATCTATTGTCATTAGGCAAACCTCTTTTGCCTTTTCTTCTTCATCATCATCACTGGAGCTGGAAGAGGATGACAATTACTCTGTATCAGTCCATGTTTCTGCAACAAACCATTTCTCCTTCCTCTTGTGTTTGCTGGAGGAGGGCTTGCTATGATGAGTTCTTCTAGAATCATTTTCTCTTCTTCTGTCCTTCTTTTGAGTTTCTGGACATTCTGAGATGAAGTGTCCAGGCTTCCTACATCCAAAGCAAACAATTTCCTTAGATGGAGTCTTGTTATACCTTGGCTTATCATCTTGCCTTAATGACTTTCTTCTGAAGTCCTTCTTTGCCATTTTGAAGAATCTTTTGGCAAAGAGGCTCATTCGCTATTCATTGACTCGAGTCCCTTCTAACTCTTCAGCAACATTGAATGCAATGTTGTGCTCCTTCCTGATAGGTGCTAGAGTCTTCTATTCAGTTGCTGCTTCTCTTGTCTTCATTAATTTCTCATAGGATTTTAGCTTTCAAAGAAGTGATTCAGTAGAGATTTCTATCATGCTTCTGGCTTCTCTGATTGTCCAGATTCTTGAATCTCATGTGCTAGGGAAGCAAATAAGGATTTTATCATTGACTTTTGTCAGATTGATGTACTTTTTCATGGTCTTTAGCTCATTGATGATTGAGCTAAGCCTATTATACATATCACTTACTGACTCAGTTTCATTCTTTTTGAAATTCCCATACTGTGAGATGAGATTGGATCTCCTATCCTTTCGCTCATCAGCAGATCCAGCCGCCATCTGATTTAGAGAATCCCAGATGGCTTTGGTTGAAGTGCACTAAGCTACCTTTTGAAATATATCATCAGACATAGTCTTAGCTAGGATATTCATGGCTCTGGCTTCTGTAATCTTGGCTTTCTTCTGTGCATCTGTCCAATCTAGAGGTGGAAAAACACTCAGGTTTGTTGAAGTGGATAAAGTGGAAGCCACTGGAGTTGGTGGTCCTGTCAAAATTGAATTAAAAATGTCTTCATCAATAGAGTTCATGTATAACTTTATTCTTGCCTTCCATACGGCAAACTTAGATAAGTTGCAAACTGGAGGTCTGATGTTAGCATAATCTTTGTTTTGTGCCATGGTATCAAGTATATAAGGAATAAGATTTAATCAGAGATTATCTTAGGATCTTGGTTAGTTGAGGTGTTAGCCTGTTAAAATAAAAATCACCAGCCTCCCTCTGATACCAATTGAAAGAGAAGGGAGAGAAATCTCTAGTTAACTCTAGAGGGTGGGTGAATAGAGTTATTTACAAATTCCTTTGCAACGTTTTACAATTATGAAGTTAAGTGATAAAATAGGTGATATAATAATAGGTAAGAGAAGTTAACCAAAAGCAAAGACAAATTACACTAAGCTACCACAACACAAGATAAACACAAAACAACATGCACACAGACAACACAAGAATTTTATAGTGGTTCCCCAACTGGGTACATCCACTCTTCTACAACCTTGGTAGGAATCCACGACAGGTTTTGATCAGGTGACTGCCACCATAATATCTATTTTAAGGGAGATATTGCAACCCTTT
The DNA here is from genome assembly GCA_039583875.1 of Platanthera guangdongensis. Classification (NCBI taxonomy): domain Eukaryota; kingdom Viridiplantae; phylum Streptophyta; class Magnoliopsida; order Asparagales; family Orchidaceae; genus Platanthera; species Platanthera guangdongensis. The sequence goes on along the minus strand of CM077167.1, from coordinate 44,963,397 downwards.
GAGCTTTTGATCAGGTGCCCAAAAACCAAACTCAAGTCTTTTGGAAGGTGACTTGTGAACCAGGTTAACTTTTGAAGGGAGTTAAAACCCCATACAGTGGGGTGAAGAGTAAAGTGATGTTAGTCTTCTCTTTTCTTAAAATCACTTTGAGAATACTTTGTGTGGATTCCAGATTTTGTCAAAGCTCCCCTTGAGATATCGATGTGTTCAGGATGAGAAGCTTTGTTCAGGGTGAGCAAGCCTTCAGCTTGAGAAAACTTGATCTAGGAGCTCTAAACAGATTGAGCTGTATTGTCTCACCAAGTTCCTGGATGAGAAAATGAAGAAGACCCTTGATCTGTTTTTGTTGTTCTTCTTCTATCTTCTTCAGAGCACTGTGAGAGATTAAGATTGAGAGCTGCTTGAAAGTATTCTGCTCTTGTGAAAAATGTCTCTCTGTAATTTTTTCTGCTCTGAAAGAATTAATTCTTGTTCCCAGTCTCTGTCTTCTTTTTTAACTATTATTCTCTCTATATTCTCTTTGACAACCAATCTTTCTTCGAAATTTGAATAACTGCAATTAATGCCTTGCTGGAAAAGTGGGAAGGAAAATGGCTAGCATATATATCATTATTCATTTCCCCAACTGTCCCGAGAAATATGTCAAATAAATCCTTTGATGAATACCATAATCAATGCTGCCAGGAACGGCTATATTTATAGGAAATATACGCATTGATTACTCAGGGAATTTATGAATTAGAATAATAATAGAGAGGGAACAGATAAGGAAAGAACAAAGAATAGATAGCTTACAGAATTTGTCGACCAGAGAATATATTTCGTCAACCTGCACTCAGAGAATGTCGACCTGAGAAACCTTGTTCGTCGACCTAAGCTCTGTGAAGCAAACACTAAATATAAATAACTAATTCTGCTCTCTAGGAACGTCGACCTGAGAATCTGCAATCAAAGATCGTTGACCACAGAATCTAGAACAAACAGAATTAGTCGAGATGAGAACCAGTCTGAGAGAAAACTTCGACCACAAAATATATCCTTCTGATGAATATCATCGACCTGAGCTCTAATATCGTCGAGCTGATTTAGACGAACATCGAACTAATTTCCAGAGAACTGAGAATCTTCTAAGTCTTGAAATTTGAAGCTCTCATTAGGCAGGTACATGAGGATAGACTCTAGAGGACTGGCCAAAGACCTATAATGAAAAATAGTGACCCCAACTATACAACATGGGTCAACAAACCTAAGAAGTGAATCTAGCCCAAATCAAAAAAAGGGTTCCACCAGAGGCACCTGGATTAAATCTGAGGTAGAAGAATTCTTCTACTTATAATACATGTTCGCTTCATCAAATGAAATATGTACAGATTTTTCCATTTTTAAAGATGATTTATTGAACACACTATAAGCCTTGTTATTTTGGGAATATCCAAGAAAACTTCCCTCTGTAGCTTTAACTTCAAATTTTCTAATGTGTTTCTTATTATTGTTATGAATGAAACATCTACACCCAAAAATTCTAAAGTAATCAATTTTATGTTTCTTCCCTTTGAGTAATTCATAGGGGGTCTTACCATTAAGTTTGTGTATCAAACTTCTATTCAGCACATAGTTTGATGTGCTCACAGCTTCTGCCCAAAAGGATAGGGGCAAGTGTGCATCTGCAAGCAATGTTCCTACAGATTCAATGGGGGCTTTCTTTTTCCTTTCTGCTACCCCATTTTATTGAGGAGTTCTAGGAGTAGAGTAACAATGCCTGATACCTTCCTCCTCACAGAATCTTTGCATGGGAAGAGAATAAAACTCAGTACCATTGATCAATGCAACTGGAGTAGAATACTAAATCCTTATGCTCTTAAGAAAGTCTGTAAGGACTTTAAAGTTATCTGACTTATTTCTCAAGAAGATCATCCAAGAGAATCTAGAGAAGTCATCTACAATAACTAGAGTGTAAGACTTCCCTCCTAAGCTTTGTACAACAATGGGTCCAAAAACATCCATATGTATCAAGTACAGAATCTTAGGTGAGTCACTCTTATTAATTGACTCAAAGCTATTTTTAGTTTGCTAGCCTTCTTAACAAGCCTTACATAGGCTTTCCTTCTTGTAGGGTCCAGAAGACCCTCTGACAAGGTTGTCCCTAGATAGCTTAGAGATGTTCTTAAGGTTAACATGACCTAGTCTCGTATGCCAAAGAATATTGTTATTATTAACTTGATTGAATAAACATAGTTCTGAACTGGCAGAGTTAAAGATTACTAGGTATATATTCCCTTGTCTACAACTTGTTAAAACAGTTTGGTTATTTGAAGAAATAATACAATTGGAATTAGTAAAGCAAACCTGATAATCTGCATCAAATAACTGACTTATAGCTATTAGGTTATGTTTGAGACCATTTACAAATGCCACTTTTCTGAAAGTGACAGCTCCACTGTTGAAGTCTCCATATACTTCAGTTTGTCCAAAGCAGGAATCTCCAAAGATCACTCTTGGACCTAGCTTTGCCTTGAAATTGATGAGGTTGTCCTTGTATCTAGTCTTATCCTTTGAGCACCTACTATCTAGATACCACTTATTTTGAGTGCTGGATAGTTCTTCACCTGCAAGGAAACAAGTTAGATGTTCTTGACCTAGGTCACCTTGGGTCCTTATTTCTTTTCATAAGAAAAACTTGAAATGTAAGAACATTCAGGTTGGCTCTTATACCCTAAGGGGTGAAATCTTCTGGGAGGAATTATCCATTGGGTGAATGGGTTGATATTATCTCTAGGTTGATTAAGATTATTATTAAAGTTTCTGTTAGAGTTGAAGATTCTGTAAAATTGATCTGGGATCGACGAACTCTGGTAAGTTCGTCGAACTGAGTTCGACGAATTTGGATAAGATCTTCGATCTCTGCTCGAAGAATGAAAGTATTCATTCTCAGGGCACTAAAATCATCGATCTCTGGTCGACGAACCAGACTGGTTTCGTCGATCGTGGATTGAAGAATAACTATTATTATAGTTGGCGTTCAGAGTTTGTCGTTCTGAGGTCGACGAACTGTACATATTTCGTCGATCTAAGTTCGACGAAATCTGTTGAACATTGTTATAGTTAGTTTTCTTCTTTTTGTTAAATTTTTGTTTGAGTTCCATTTGTTTTAAGACTTCATTTACTTTGTCTACTTGTTCAGTATTCTACTTTCCCTTATCTGAAATGAAATTTACAGTTTTAGATAAGTGATTTTTATGGATTATAGGTGGTTCACTAGAAGAAGCACCTACTCCTAGTTTACTATTATTTGCCCAAGCATTTAGAGTACTAGTTATGTCTAGCAGTTGTAAGCTTCTACCATTGAGAGATTCTTCTAATTTCTTGGCCTTACTTAGCTCAGATTTTAGGAAAATTATTTGTTCATTTGCTGAGTTAAGTTCAATTGTTAGTTTAGTATTTTCAGCAATGTGTTTGTCTTGATCAGTTAATCTTTCTCTAAGAAGTTTGATATCCTTCTCAGAGCCTATTAGATCTAAGCATAGATTTGTAAACTCAGTTTTAAATTCTTCTGAATTAAAATCATAAGATGCAATTACCTGGTCTTCTGCAGATAATGTTTCTTAATTTTCTAAAGCTTCAGCATCTGACTGACTGCTGGAAGTATCAATTGCCATTAAGCAAACCTCTTTTGCCTTCTCACCTTCTTCATCATCACTAGAGCTGGAAGATGACGACTCTTCCTGAATATCACTCCAGGTTTCTGCAACAAACCCTTTCTCCTTCCTCTCGTGTTTGCTGGAGGAGGGTTTGCTATGATGTGTCCTTTTGGAATCCTTTTCTCTTCTTCTGTCCTTCCTCTGAGTTTCTGGACATTCTGAGATGAAGTGTCCAGGCTTCCTGCATCCAAAACAAACAATTTTCTTAGATGGTGTCTTGTCATACCTTGTCTTATCATCTTACCTTAACGACTTTCTTCTGAAGTCCTTCTTTGCCATCTTGAAGAATATTTTGGCAAAGAGACTAATGAGCTCTTCATTGACTAGAGTCCTTTCAGACTCTTTAGCAGCCTTGAATACAATGTTGTGCTACTTCCTGATAGGTGTTGGAGTCTTCTATTCAGCTTCTGCTTCTCTGGTCTTCATTAATTGCTCATAGGATTTGAGCTTTCCAAGAAGTGATTCAGTAGAGAATTCTGTCATGATTTTGGCTTCTCTGATTGGCCAGATTCTTGAATCCCATGTGCTAGGGAAGCACATAAGGATTTTATCATTGACTTCGGTCAGAGTGATGTCCTTGTCCAAGGTCTTTACCTCATTGATGATTGAGCTAAGCCTGTTGTACATATCACTTATTGACTCAGCTTCATCCTTTTTGAAATTCTCATACTGTGAGATGAGATTGGATCTCCTATCCTTTCTCTCATCAGCAGATCCAGCCACCATCTGATTTAGAGAATCCCAGATAGCTTTGGCTGAAGTGCACTCAGCCACCTTTTGAAAAATATCATCAGACATAGTCTGAGCTAGGATATTCATGACTCTGGTATCTGTAATCTTGGATTTCTTCTGTGCATCTATCCAATCTAGAGGTGGAACAACACTCAGATTTGTTTAAGTGGATAGAGTGGAAGCCACTAGAGTTTGTGGTCCTGTCGAAATTGAATTAAAAATGTCTTCATCAATAGAGTTCATGTATAACTTTATTCTTGCCTTCCAGATGAGAAACTTAGATAAGTTGCAACCTAGAGGTCTAGTGCTACCATAATCTTTATTTTGTGCCATGGTATCAAATATGTAAGGAATAAGACTTAATCAGAGATTATCTGAGGATCTTGGTTAGTCTGGGTGTTAGCCTGTTAAAATAAAAATGACTAACCTCCCTCTGATACCAATTGAAAGAAAAGGGAGAGTAATCTCTGGTTAACTCTAGGGGGGAATAGAGTTATTTAAAAATTCCTTTGCAACTTTTTACAATTATGAAGTTAAGTGATAAAATAGGTGATATAATAATAGCTATAAAATGTTAATCGGAATATGGAAAAGCTATACTAAGATATCACAGCACAATGCAAAAGAAAAACAACAAGCAACACAGACAACACAAGAACATTATAGTGGTTCCCCAACTGGGTACATCCACTCTTCTACCACCCTGGTAGGAATCCACTACAGGTTTTGATCAGGTGACTGCCACCATAATATCAATTTTTAGGGAGATATAGTAACCATTTGAGCTTTTGATCAGGTGCCCAAAAACCAAACTCAAGTCTTTTGGAAAGTGACTTGTGAACCAGCCTAACTTTTGAAGGGAGTTAAAACCAAGTACAGTGGGGTGAGGAGTAACGTGATGTGAGTCTTCTCTTTTCTTAAAAGCAATTTGAGAAGACTTAGAGTTGATTCCAGATCTTGTCAAAGCTCCCCTTGAGATGTAGATAAGTTTAGGATGAGAAGCTTTGTTCAGGGTGAGTAGGCCTTCAGCTTGAGAAAACTAGATCCAGGAGCTCTAGACAGATTGAGATGTATTATCTCAGCAAGTTCCTGGATGAGAAAATGAAGAACACTCTTGATCTTTCTTTGTTGTTCTTCTTCTATCTTCTTCAGAACACTGTGAGAGATTAAGATTGAGAGCTGCTTGAAAGTATTCTGCTCTTGCGAAGTACGTCTCTCTACAATTTTTTCTGCTCTGAAAGAATTAAGTTCTGTTATCAGTCTCTTTATCCTTTTTTGAAATATTATTACCTCTGTATATTCTCTTTGTCAACCAACCTTTTTTCGAAATTTGAATAACTGTAATTAATACCTTGCTGAAAAACTGGGAAGGAAAACGGCTAGCATATCTATCTTTATTCGTTTCACTAACTGTCCTGAGAAATATGTTAAATAAATCCTCTGATGAATACCATAATCAATTCTGCCAGGAACGGATATATTCATAGGGAATATACGCATTGATTACTCAGAGAATTTATGACTTAGAATAATAATAGAGAGGGAATAGATAAGGAAAGAACAAAGAACAGACAGCTTATAGAATTCGTCAACCTGAGAACAGATTTCGTCGACCTGCACTCAGAGAACGTCGAACTGAGAAATCCTGTTCGTTGACCTGAGCTCTGTGAAGCAAACACTGAATATAAACAACTGATTCTGCGCTCCAAGAACGTCGACCTGAGAATCTGCACTAAAAGACCGTCGACCACGGAATCTTGAACAAACAGAATTAGTTGAGTTGAGAACCAGTCTTCAAGAAAATGTCGACCACAGAATATATCCTTCTGATGAATATCGTCGACCTGAGCTCTAAGCTCGTTAGGAAGAGTTCGACGAACGTCGAACTAATTTCCAGACAACTGAAAATCTTCTAAGTCTTGAAATCTGAAGCTTTCAACAGGCAGGTCCATGAGGATAGACACTAGAGGACTGGCCTAAGACCTAGAATGAAAAATAGAGACACCAACTATACAACATGGGTCAACAAACATAAGAAGTGAACCTAGCCCAAATCCAAACAGGGGTTCCAACAGCATCTAATATTTATTATAGAGGTTCAATATTATGAAATATATGGTCTATCAAAATTTCATATAATTTCCATTATTTTTGGGCCTAAAAATTAATCTCACCCACAATAGTGAGTTATATAATATTGAACCTAAAGTACATCCAAATAAATCCCAAAAATTCTAAGTAACTTTTTAGAGGGTTACATTGACTCAAAATGATGTTCATCAGAGTTTAATAATTTTCCAAAAACATTATAACCCTAATTAGTCATAAACCTGTATTAGTGATAATCAATAATTGCACGTAAACTATGTAAAATATTGCTCTAAGAAATCCAAGTAAATTTCTAATGTCATATAATACTATAAAATGCGACTATACAAAATTTTGGAATTTTCCAAAATAATTTAGCCATAATTATTTCATTAATTCACATATTGAAAAAATCCAAATAAATTAATTAAACAAAGTAAATGTTGTTCAATACTTCCCAATAAAATTCCAGAGGTGTATTATGTTCTAATAATACTTATGACAGAGTTCTTGATTTTTCCAAGGTGATTTTGTCATATTTATTTTACTTATTTAAAAATGTGACATATTGAGTATAATTAAAATTGTTGAAACTTGTGAAGTGGAAGTGGGTGATGGGACAGGCCGGGCGGCCTGGGGCGGACAGCTTTGGCGGACTAGGCGGACTGGGCGGACTGTGATGTGCGGCCTGGTGGTAGGTCTAGTGGAAAGCCGGCTGTCTTCTGAGCGGCTTGTTGCATGGAGTCCGCAGACTATGCGGCCTGGTTTCTGCGGATAGGGTGTTTGCTGATTGGCTTTGCCAAGGAGCGGCCTGAGCGGATGAAGGCTGGCGGACTGGTTTTGGAGTCCGGGGATGGCTGCTGCGTTGGACAGGAGTGCGATGAGCTCGCGGACTGATAACAGTCTATGCTAGGGTGTTTGGCGGACGGGAGTTTGTATCCGCCATGCTCGCATGGGCCTTTGGTGGTTTTGGACTTGGTCACACTTTGTGCCAAGACCATGGTGTCCGCAGTATCCGCCAAGTCCGTTGTGACCGGCCGGACTGTTGCTGTCTGCCTTTGGTCGTGGACTTGTGGCGGATTGAGGTGTGAGTCTTGCGGACTGCCACGAGTTGTTGCAGACAACCATTGAAGGGGTTTTGCTGTCCTGCAGTGGTTGGAGCTTTGCGGGCTGATGCCTTGTCCGCATAGCTTGGGCGGACTGGAAAGGGTTCGTCAATGGTTATCTTGCTCCTGGCGATTTTCCTTGGTATCCGGCCAAGTCCATGCGGACTCGGCGGATGAAGTTTTGCTATCGCGCGGGCTGGGGAGATGTCGCTATCTCTTGGGCGGTGACCATACTCCTCACCTTGCCTATAAATAGGACCCCCCTGACACATCTACAGTAACCGTAAGTAACTCGAGTGAACAGTAAGTTGGTTTGAGCGAAGTGCTGCGGTCTCTGTTTGTCAGTCCGCGCGGATTGTTCAGTGCTGACGTTTGCTGTGTGCAGGTCGCGCGGGTAGCTTCAAGGAGCCAGGAGTTTGGCTGTGACTTCGGTCAAGAACTTGGAAGTGTGCGGTCTCTGCGGACTCAGCAGGAGGTCGCTCTGCGGCTTGTCAGTTCTGTTTCATCTTTGCCAGTTTCAATAACTTGTCCGCCGGCTTCAGGCGGGTAGGGGTGTTCCTCAGTTCAGGTTCAGAAGGAGGCGAATAACGGTGTGTCCGCGCGGCCTCACGGATTCGGCGGACTCAGTGGCTATTCGGCGGATTGCAGCATAGCGTAGGCGATCTCAGCGGACTCGGCGACCTCGGCGACCTCGCGGTCTCGGCGGACTCCGGTGTTGTCCGCCCGGCTTGTTTTTTGGTGCTTTCTATTTACAGCTGTTATACTAGCGAAATCATGTCTCGCTATGTATGCCTCGTGGTGTAAAGAAGTGAATGAATAAAAGACCTGCTTGTGCTTCCATTGTTTGTTGGGATTAACCTTTGGTCCTTGGTTCCGCTGGTTCAACGTGAGAACTGGGTAGTTCCGAAGATATTAATTTGGCGTTTGGGCTATCTTGCTGACCACGTTGAGAAAATTTTACATGGTATCAGAGACAGGTTTATGAGTTTCAGTTGCATGAGCGGAAGTCAGCCAGTGTTGTTACTCAGTGCTTGAGTGGTGATCAACCTGTGTTATTGCTCGGAGCTTCTGAAAGGATGCCAACAGGTGTTGCAATGGAAGGGAGTTTTGCAAGAGGTCTTGGCATTGAACTCTTAACGCCGACTAACTTCAAGAAGTGGAAGTCGTGCATGAAGAGTTATCTTCTTGGCGAGGAGCTGTGGGAAGTCGTCGGTGGTGACGACAGACAGGAAGTCACTGCTGCTTTCGGTACTGCTGAGCAGGTTAGGCTATGGAGAAGAACAAATGCTAAGGCGGAGTTCATTCTGAAGAGAGCCGTGTCTCCGGAACTATTTGATCACATCGTTGGATGTGAGTCGGCTGCTGATATTTGGACAACCATTGATGAGTTGTTCAATAGGAAGAATGTGGCGTGGCTTCAGTTCCTGGAGAATGAGTTGGCCAGAGCAACTCAGGGAGACCTTTCCATCTCCAAGTACTTCTTAAAGATGAAGAGCTTGTGCGCTGAGCTATCGACACTGGATCCTGATGAGCCTATCTCTGAGGCAAAGATGAAAAGGCACATTATCCGCGGCTTGCGGAAGGAGTATGTGGCCTTTGTAACATCTGTTCAAGGGTGGGCTACTCAGCCGTCGTTGCTGGAGCTGGAGAATCTGCTTGCCTCGCAGGAGAGCTTAGCAAGGCAGATGGCTGGAGTGAACCTGAATCAGGAAGGCAGCGAAGCTCTCTTCTCAGGTAAGAAGAAAGGATGGGAAGGGAAGAAGAAGAAGAAGGTGCAGGCCACTGGTGAGAAGGAGACTTCAACTTCATATCCACCGGAGAGGAGCAATGCTCCTAAGGACTAGAAGAAGAATCTGAAGTGCTACCGGTGTCATCAGCGAGGACACTTCAAGCGAGACTGCAAGGTCAAACTGCAGCCTAGACATGCTGCGGGAAAGGAGGAAGCTTGCTCGAGAAGTGAAGAAGCAGAATGGGGCGGAGCTTTTATGACGGGCACTTGTGTCCGGGCCTTGTCTGCTGAGGACTTCAACAGCGAGTGGATCGTGGACTCCGAGTGTGGTCATCACTCACCGGAGACAAATCGAAGTTCACCTCCATGCAGGCTTACTCAGGTAATGAAGCTATTATCACTGCTGATAATACTGTTTATGCAGTAAAGAAAGAGGGGGTCGTGTCTTTGGGTAGTGATCAGGGGCCACTCACGTTAAGGAGTGTGTATCACGTGCCGGGCATGAAGAAAAACCTCTTCTCGATGACCAATGCGGTGGACGCTGGGTATCACGTTCTATTTGGGCCAACAGACGCGAGGTTCCTTCGCAACGTATCAGCAGTTAAGGTTGATGTTGCTCATGATGGGAGGAGGGTGAAGAACTTGTTTGTTCTTTCCACCAGTGCTTATGTTGATAAAATGAGGGCCAATGATAGTGCTGCTATCTGGCATGAGAGGCTGGGGCATGTTGGCATGGACAAGCTGAAGGCGATGGCGAGTAGAAGTTTGGTGAGGGGGTTGCCAAAGTTGTCCTCCTTTGGTGATGGGCATGTTTGTGCGGGCTGTCAATACGGTAAGGCACATCGCCTTCTGTTTTATAACTCACAAACGAGGAGCAAAAATACACTGGAGTGTATTCATGACGGCCTGATGGGACCAACGGTTACTGCCAGCCTTGGTGGAAGCAGATACATGCTTGTCTTGGTTGATGACTACTCAAGATATACTTGGGTGTACTTCTTAAAGGAGAAGTCGGAAGCCTTCCATTTGTTTGTGGAGTTTAAGGAGTTGGTAGAAGGCCGGCTTGGCTTGCAGATTAAGAAGCTTAGAACTGATAACGGGGGTGAGTTTGTCTCCTCCGAGTTTTCTAACTTCTGCAGGAAGCACGGGATCCAACGGGAGCTTACTTGTGCTCACACTCCACAACAAAATGGGGTAGCGGAGCGGAAGATCCGTCATTTGACGGAGACCTGCAAATGCTGGCTTCATGCGAAAGATATCCCAAGGTCCTTTTGGGCGGAGGGGATGTCTTGTGCTGCGTATGTTATCAACCGGATGCCACTCAGCCCTATCAACATGAAGACTCCTATTGAGTTGTTGCTGAAGGAGAAGCTGAGTGTGGGACACCTTAGGGTGTTCGGTTCAACTTGCTACGTGCATGTCCCGGATGCTTCACGGACAAAGCTGGATGCGAAGGCAAGGAAACTTATCTTTGTTGGCTATGATGAGCGGAAGAAGGGATGGAAATGCATGGACCCTGTGACGAAGAAGTTCGTGCTGTCAAGAGACGTTGTCTTTGACGAGCTGACGTCATATGGAGGTGGCTCGGTGGAGCTAATCAGAAGTAGCAAGGTTGATGAAGCATCGGTGGTGGCTACTGAGGGCTTGGAAGAGGAGCTTGCTGTTTCACCAGCAGCTCCTGTTGCTTCTAACTCCGAGGCTGAGCCTTCTGGCTCAGGAAGCAGGGGGAGCACTGCTCAATGCTTGCCCCAGGTAGGAGTGGAGCCCGAAGAAGCAACGGAAGCCGTGAGCAAGGAGCCATGTCTTCGGAGATCGAAGAGGGTGGTTAAGCCACTGGCTCAGTACTGTGATGGGAATGCAGTGAGCTTTGTCTCCTACTTCTTTGCAGGTCCTCTGGATGAGCGAGAGCCTGCAAACTTCAACGAGGCCATTGGAGTAAAGGAGTGGGATGATGCCATGAAAGAAAAGATTGATGCTCTGAAGAAGAATGAAACCTGGGACCTTGTGCCCAAGGTTGATAACGTTACTCCGGTTACTTGCAAGTGGGTGTATAAGTTGAAGAAGAAGGCTGATGGGAGCATTGATCGGTTCAAAGCTCGCCTGGTCGCTAGAGGATTCTCACAGCAGTATGGAGAAGACTATGAGGAGACATTCAGTCCAGTTGCGAAGATGACTTCAGTAAGAGTGGTGATCGCCTTGGCTGCTAGCAAGAGATGGAGGTTGTGGCAACTCGATGTGAAGAATGTCTTTCTTTACGGAGAGATTGACAAGGACATCTTCATGGATCAGCCGCTTGGGTTTGTCTCTGAAAAGCATCCAGACTATGTCTGCAAACTCAGGAAGGCTCTCTATGGGTTGAAGCAAGCTCCTAGAGCGTGGTATGGGAAGATTGCAGAGTACTTGCAATTCTGTGGATACCTTGCTTCCAACTCGGATTCAAGCTTGTTCGTCAAGAAGAAGTGGGGGCTACAATTCTTGGTCCTGCTGTATGTGGATGACATGATCATCACAGGTAACTCGGAGGGGGAAGTAGAAAGGCTCAGGGCTGAGCTTGCTATACGCTTCGAGATGAAAGACTTGGGAGAGTTGCATCACTTTCTCGGTCTGGAAGTGGAGAGGAAGGAGTGTGGGGTTCTCATTAGCCAGAAAGGGTATGCTGATCGCATTGTGAAGCGGTTTGGCATGGGCGAAGGGAAGAAGTGCTCCACTCCACTGGAATCTGGGCAGAAGCTTCGACGAGATGAGGGAAGGGTTCTTCATGATCCCTTGGTGTTCAGGGCTCTTGTTGGGAGCTTGATTTACCTGACGATTACAAGGCCGGATATTGCTTATGCTGTTGGCCGAGTAACTCGGTATATGGCTGAACCAAGGCAATCTCATCTAGTGGCGGCGAAGGGAATTCTGAAGTATGTCAAGGCTTCTTCTGACATGGGACTCCTCTATAGAAGGGACGCGGAGTTTGCGTTGCTCGGGTACACGGATGCTGACTATGGCGGTGATTCGGATGATCGAAGGTCTACTTCAGGTTATGTGTTCACTTGCGGTTAGGCTAGCATCTCATGGTGTAGCAAGAAACAGGACTCGTTGTCGGTTTCAACCACGGAGGCAGAGTATAAGGCTTCGGCCTTGGCTGCTCGGGAAGCCGTTTGGTTGAGGAGGCTTATAGAGGATGTTCATGAAGAAGTGCAAGGGCCTACATTACTCCGGGGTGACAATGATAGTGCTCTCAAACTGGTTAACAATCCGGTGTGTCACGCCAGGACCAAGCATATAGAGATTGATCACCACTTCATCAGGGATAAGGTGTTGGAGGGGTCTCTGCTGGTCGGGCATGTTCGGAGTGAAGATAATCTTGCTGACATCTTCACGAAGACACTGTCGAAGGGGCCCTTTGAACGCTTGCGCAGCTTGTTGGGATTGGCACCACTTCCCACTTCAAGGGGGAGTGTTGAAATTTGTGAAGTGGAAGTGGGTGACGGGACAGGCCGGGTGGCCTGGGGCGGACAACTTTGGCGGACTAGGCGGACTGGGTGGACTGTGATGTGCGGCCTGGTGGTATGTCTAGTGGAAAGCCGGCTGTCTTCTGAGCGGCTTATTGCATGGAGTCTGCGGACTATGCGGCCTGGTTTCTGCGGATAGGGTGTTTGCTGATTGGCTTTGCCAAGGAGCGGCCTGAGCGGATGAAGGCTGGCGGACTGGTTTTGGAGTCCGGGGATGGCTGCTGCGTTGGACAAGAGTGCGAGGAGCTCGCGGACTGATAACGGTCTGTGCTAGGGTGTTTGGCGGACGGGAGTTTGTATCCGCCATGCTCGCATGGGCCTTTGGTGGTTTTGGACTTGGTCACACTTTGTGCCAAGACCATGGTGTCCGCAGTATCCACCAAGTCCGCTGTGACCGGGCGGACTGTTGCTGTCTGCCTTTGATCGTGGACTTGTGTCGGATTGAGGTGTGAGTCTTTCGGACTGCCTCGGGTTGGTGCGGACAGCCATTGAAGGGGTTTTGCTGTCCTGCAGTGGTTGGAGCTTTGCGGGCTGATGCCTTGTCCGCATAGCTTGGGCGGATTGGAAAGGGTTCGTCAATGGTTGCCTTGCTCCTGGCAGTTTTCCTTGGTATCCGGCAAGTCCATGCGGACTCGGCGGACGGAGTTTTGCTATCGCGCGGGCTGGGGCGGTGTCGCTATCTCTTGGGCGGTGACCACACTCCTCACCTTGCCTATAAATAGGACCCCCCTGGCACATCTACAGTAACCCTAAGTAACTTGAGTGAACAGTAAGTTGGGTTGAGCGAAGTGCTGCAGTCTCTATTTGTCAGTCCGCGCGGATTGTTCAGTGCTGACGTTTGCTGTGTGCAGGTTGCGCGGGTAGCTTCAAGGAGACAGGAGTTTGGCTGTGGCTTCGGTCAAGAACTTGGAAGTGTGCGGTCTCTGCGGACTCAGCAGGAGGTCGCTCTGCGGCTTGTCAGTTCTGTTTCATCTTTGCCAGCTTCAATAACCTGTCCGCCGACTTCAGGCGGGTAGGGGTGTTCCTCAGTTCAGGTTCAGCAGGAGGCGAATAACGGTGTGTCCGCGCGGCCTCGCGGCTTCGGCGGACTCCGTGGCTATTCGGCGGATTGCAGCGTAGCGTGGGCGATCTCAGCGGACTCGGCGACCTCGGCGACCACGCGGTCTCGGCGGACTCCGGTGTTGTCCGCCCGGCTTGTTTTTTGGTGCTTTCTGTTTATAGCTGTTATACTAGCGAAATCATGTCTCGCTATGTATGCCTCGTGGTGTAAAGAAGTGAATGAATAAAAGACCTGCTTGTGCTTCCATTGTTTGTTGGGATTAACCTTTGGTCCTTGGTTCTGCTGGTTCAACGTGATTACTAGGTAGTTCCGAAGATATTAATTTGGCGTTTGGGCTATCTTGCTGACCACGTTGAGAAAATTTAACAAAAATACCTTAAAAGGTCCAAAATTTCCAATTTCTTCAAGTGTGATACATCCCATCCTAATGCATGCTTGAAAAAAATCGCATTTCCATGCAACAAGGGATTTGGTAGTGGTTCCCAAAAGTATGGGTACATCTACTATCCCTCCCACCTTTCTAACAATTTGTTAGATAAGGCCAACTTCTCCAATCTCGGCTCCAAGTGCTTACAACACCAATTCCTCAGGATTTCTCAAACTCCTCCATGTCCAACACTCAGGCCCAAGGCCCTACAATCAGAGAAATATTCTCCTATAACTCAGGCACATAGGCCCTACCTCAGACTTTAACTCAAAGTTATACACTCAGGCTAGGAGGTTAACCCTACACTCAGATCCATCACTGAATCCTACCTCAAATAGAAACTATCCTACAGCTCGGGCATACAAGCCCTACCTCAGATCCATAGGAGGATCCTACAACTCACGCACTAATGCCCTACAACTCAGATGTAGAGAAAGATTCTAGCTCAGCCTTTATATTTTTGGCTTACACTTAGACCAATTAAGATCCTACAAAAAGTAAGGTTGGTAGTTGATGTTGAATGATGCCAGAGAAGATATCTCCGAGTCTTCCTGTTCCTGAACTGAGATGACTCAGACCTATCTTCGTCACAACTCCAAAAATGGATCTTCAAGACTGTTCTGCTTGAGCTGTGAAGTAACTGTAGATAGTGCTTGCTCTGTCCCTTATTCTACCTCAGAGAAATTACTCTCTGAACTTGTTGTTGAAGATGAAAATGTAAACAACAAACTTGCTTAAACTTCTAAATCACCAGAAGGAGCAAAATATTCAAGCTCTGCAACTAGGTTGAGAGGAAGAAGATGAATCTCTGTATTTCAAAAGTTATTCATATAGAAAGTTAATTTCTTCTTCCTCGATCTTTTATTTTTCTATCCTGCCATCCAACAGCTCATTGAATAGTGGGCCCACATGGAGTTGGTAGCTGCAACTTTTCTTTAACATTAATTGTCGTACAACAGGCAAGCAACACTATTTGTTGTATACTGTTCTGTTGTCGCAACAATTTAATTATTGTTGACGTCATCATGACACAACACCTATGGACTTAGCCAAATTCAGAAAATTCTACATAGGCGTTGAGTGAAGACTTGTCACTCAACACCAAAACACTTGGCAGAATTCAGCACCACCAGGCATTGAGTGATCATTCATGACTCAACGATTATCAACAATTGTAGTCTAACTGACTAGTCATTGAGTGAGTCTTCATCACTCAACGCATCTGGACTTAGTCGATTTTCTCTGTATTAAGGAGTTGAGTGAGTTGTCTTCACTCAACGCATTCTGCCTTTGCCTATTTTATTGAATAGGCGTTGAGTGAACTTCCTTCACTGAACACTTCAGTCCTTTGATAGATTTTCTATTGAATAGTCATTAAGTGAGTTGTATTCACTCAACGCATCTATCCTTAGACTTATTTCCAAGTCAAACAACATTGCATCTCTGACTGAACTGTATTTTGTTAACGCTTTCTCTTCAGGGCATTGAGTGAACTGCCTTCACTCAATGCTTCTGGATATAGCTAGAATTCCTGTCAGCTTTTCTCTGGCTTTGACTGTTTGAGCTTTACTCAACTCTTCTGGCTCTAGGCATTGAGAAAATTGCATACACTCAACGCTTCTGGACTTAACCAGATTTCTGCTTTGGAAATACTGAGGCTTTGACTGCCTAGGCTTTACTCAATACTTAAAGCCATCTGGCATTGAGTGAACTACCTTCACTCAATGCATCTGGACTTAGGCCGATTTCTACCCTGTCAGCATCCTATCTTGTGTCCACCTGTCATTTGTGCTTAGACATCTTGTTTGAATAGTGAATAAAGCATAACCTGTATACATAGAACTTAAAGCATGCATCAAATACAGTGTATACCATTGTCTTATAGGCCTTATTCAAATCTGGGATATTGTGATCAATGGACTCAACACATGATTTTACAATATAAACCTGGAAAAAAAAATAGCAATAAGAAGTTAATTGCATGGGCTAATTCCAATAACCGCGCAAGCCGCCTACTCACCAGCTGAGTCCGCCGAGACCGCCAAAGCTGCCTAATCGCGGTTAACCACACAAACTACTATTATTGCAACTACTGAGCCAACAACATAAAACGCTGATTGACCGGGCGAAATGCCCTGCTTATCTGCAACTCTCCGAGGAAAAGACCGAGCCGCAAGACTGCGACCTGCTGCTAACTGTTGACTGTATCTGCAAACTGTTCCACACCAATGTTCCCGCTAGTCGCCTAAACACCTTGTGTTTTCGCACAGCTTGCACAGAACCAACTTCCCTAGTCGCATCGGTTAGAAAACCGTAACCACAAAGATCAAGTGCGAGCTCATTCTTACTATTCACCGCTAGGGGTCCTATTTATAGATTTGAGAAGGAGTGTCGTCACCACCTACTCTGATAGGATAACTGCCCATCAGACCTGTCGACTAACACCAAGTATCCGCGCAGAGCGGACAAAAAACCAGTTCGCCAACCCCGCGGACACAAAATAAGTCCGCGAACTTGCAGCCCATGATTTGGTGTCCGACCAATCAATACTGACGAACACTCCAAAAACCAGTGCAGTCTACAACAAGGCAAACTCGGCGAACTAGGCAACTAATTAGACTTAGTCCCCCAAAGACCGTCCAATGAAAACTGCGGTTACCAAACATAACCACGTCACCTGATATCGAGATCGCATCCTACTAAATAACATCAATTCATGTTGGGTACATTTATCCCAATGTCCCAGATTTGTAAAAAGTCAAACAAGTCAATGATATACACATAGTTGTATTTGATGTGTGTTTAAGTTCATGCACGCAGGATAGTCCTTGTCACATTGATTGGACTAGTGGAGACAAAGAAGGATGCTAGAAATGCAGGAATTTGCCTAAGTTTATAGGCGTTGAGTGAAGACAATTCACTCAACACCTGTCGGTGCCATTAAAGGCATACTGTAGCTTTCCCGCAAAGAATTTGAACTGCTCTGAATTTGTTGACTTTTGCTGACGTTAGCTATTCTGTACTTAGCCAAATTCACAGAATCACTCCAGGCATTGAGTGCGTTGAGCGAACTGGTTTCACCCAACGATTCTGGACTTAACCTATTCTTCAGCTCTTTCTGCATCCATGACGTTGAGAGCATTGAGTGGTTGGCCTTCACTCAACGCCATTTGCCTTAGCTCCTTCTGAACTCTGCTAACTGCTTAGGCATTTAGTGAACTGCCTTCACTTAATGTTTCTGTACTTAGAAACTTTCCTTCTGAGTGGAGGTGTTGAGTGTGTTGACTTCACTAAATATTTCCAGCCTCAGCCTCATCTTTTCACTAGGCGTTGAGTGAACTGGCTTCACTCAATGCTTCTAGACTTAGTCAAATTTCGGTTACTTCTTAGGCTTTGACTGTCCATGCTTGTCTCAACTCTTTCTGTCATTTGGCGTTAAGTGAACTGGCTTCACTCAATGCTTTTGCACTTGGATAGATTTTTCTATTTTTCTTCTTGTGCTTTGACAGAATCAGTATGGCATTGAGTGAATAGGCTTCTCTCAACGCTTTTGGACTTAGAAACTTTTCCTTTGATAGAATCTCTCTGGCTTTGACTGCTTGAGCTTGTCTCAATACTATCTGTTATCTAGCGTTGAGTGAACTAGCAAGGCATTGAGTGCGCTGGATTCACTCAAAGCTTCAGGACTTGGCTGATTTTTCTTTGCTAGAAACTTTGGGGCTTTAACTAAGCATCTTTACTCAACAAATTTGTTGTCGTGCGTTGAGTATGTTGACATCACTCAACACCTTTGAGCTTAGGTACTTTTTTTGTCTTTTATTGTTGAGGCTTTGACATATCTTGTTGTATTCAGCTCCTTTTGTGCTATGTTGTCGTTTTCTAAAAATGGAAGGTGGTAACTCATCCTGTTTAGGCTAGGCCCATAGTACAAAGAGTCGTTGATCAGCTGACTATAAAATGATAAGATTGGGTGAAAGGAAAGGAGCTTTTAGGTTTTTTTGATTTCGCATAGCGGCAGAACATCATCGTCTTCCTCGCCATTATTCCCGAGCTTGAAGATCCTGTTCAGTTTAGTTAACCTGAAAGTGACAAAAGGTTAGTTGTTGCATTCTTCACCAACGATAGCAGTTCAGAATCGATTTCTGATAGAGTTGAGAAGCAGAGCTTTTAGAGGTCTGCAAAATCCAGGTAGCTGTTTGAAGAAGGAAAGCACTGTCAAACCTACAGACTTCAACAATTGTTTCTTCCAGCACAAGTAGCAATTTTTTCAAGATATTTTCATCTTGTTGTTGAGAAGAAGTTGGCCAGAATCTGTCTCACCCCAAGAATATAGACATAGGGAAATCTCTCTGGTGTCAAATAATCTCACCCCACTTATAGTTTTTGTAGGATCCAGTCTTGGATCTGAGTGTAAGATTCCTGTGTGAATCTGAGTTATAGGCATATAATTATAAAGGCTGAGGTAGGATCCCGTGTGAATCTGAGTTTAGGGCTTAGTCCTGAGTTGTAGGATCCCTTTGATCTAAGGTAGGGTTGTCCTTCTAGCCTGAGTTGTAGGGCTTTTGAGCCTGAGATAGGTGATTGTTTAATGACTGAGTGGTAGGGCTGAGTGCCTTAGGTGTAGGTCTTGAAGGAGACTGAGTGGTCCCACGGGATTGAGTTATAAGATCTTTGGAGCTGAGAAATTGGTGAAGTACCTTGTCTAACAAGCTGTTAGAAGGGCGGAGAGGGACAATGTACGTACCCAAAATCTGGGAACCACTATAAAATATCTGTGTCTTCTGTGTGCATGTCTTGAATGCTAGAATAATCAAAACACTAAGCACAGGATAATCAGGGTTAGGTCAAGATAATGTTAAAGAGGTATAAAACCTATTCACCCCCTCCCCCCTCTAGGTGTTAACTGACCTTGAAAACTAAGTATTTCAAGTGGTATCAGAGGTAGGTTACTCAAAGAAGGCTTAACAGTTTGAGTAGATCTCCTACATCAGCAAAAAGATTGTCCTTATAGGTTCAGGAGTAAACTATAAGTAGTTGGGTGCCATGAAGCTTCCAATCTGCAGGAAGGCAGGGTTCGACATCTAGAAAGAGAGAGTTAGGCAATTCATGGAAATAGTTGACCCTAGTATCTTTATTACTATCAAGAAGGGACCTTTCATCCCCATAGAATGTCAGTTCTGCATGCAAATGATTGATCATACCCCTAAGACTTATGCAAAAATGACAAAGGATGAAGTCATCCTTGTCACCATGGACAAAAGGGCTCAGAATATCATTGTCAGTGCTATTGATGACTCTACCCTTTAGAATCTGATACATTGCACAACTGCAATGGAAATATGAGACACATATGTGGTCTACATGGAGGGCATAAAGAAAGTCAGAGATGATTGAAATTCCATGCTCAACCAAGAGTATGAGGCTTTTAGGTAGAGCAAGACTAACAGCATAATAAAGTGTTATGAGAGATTCTTGAGGATAGTAAATCAGCTGAGGAACTATGGAAGGGTTTTCAACACTTATAAGCTGAATTACAAGTTTGTCAGGTCTCTTACTAGAGACTGTGATTCTAAGATCTGTGCCATCAGAGTGGTGGCAAAGCTTGCTGACACTCCACCAACAACATTATTTAGGAAGCTGCTATCCTATGAAATGAAGCTGACTGCTAGGAAGGAGGAGGAGAAAAACAACAAGTCTTAGGCCCAAGAAAAGTATGTGTCCTTCAAAGCTAAAGCCTCAAGAACAAGTAGAAGGAATACTTCTTCTCCACCAAGGAGGGATGCTGAGTCTGATTTAGATGACTCAGAGTCAAGCACATTAGATTGCCACATGTCTGATGAAGACTTTTCTGCCTTCTCTAGACAATTCCAGAAGTTTATAAAGAAGAAGCAGAGGAAGAGCAGACCCTCATCATCTTCTCATCACAAGGAGGACTACTATATGGGAAAGAAGGAATACTCCAAGGAGGACAGTATGGATCTAAACCCAGTAAACAGATTTCTACTAATATTATCTTTTATTATTGCAACAGGCTAGGGCATGTTGTAGTCGACTGCCCAGTAAAGAGAAGAGAGGATAGAGAGAAGAAGCACCATCACCAGTACTAAGGCAAGAAGGAGAAATATTTCATTGCTAAGAAAAAGTAGAGCTGGTCTGACTCTTCCTCATCAGAATTAGAAGAAGGGGAAGAAGATAAAGCCTATATTGAGGTAATTGCTGATGTGCTGGACGAAGAGGAAAAGTATCCTACTATCAGATGGTGATTCAGTGGTGGATGATGATGAAGAAGAAGACATCTACCACTATGGGTTGATGGCTTTGACTAATGAAGAATCCAGCCAGGATACGCCTGGTCAACAAAAGGTACATTCTCTATCTAAATCTTCTTCTGAGTCAGGCTATGAGACCAGCCCAGATTCTGAAGCTCATTCATCAAAAGATGAAGGAGACTCTGAATCTGAGGAAGATGTTAATTCTATTATTGACAAGTATGGTGTCTTGCTGAATGCCTTCAAGAAAAGCAAGTTGCTAGCTAAGAAGAATGCTAAAGAGATTTCTTCTCTTCAGCTTATTGCTTCCTAGCATGTAGACTCAGCTTCTCTGCTGGATCTGAAACTGAGGAAAATTAGTGAATTAGAAACTATTTCCTTCATCTAGTTATGCACCATAGAGTACCAGAAAAACCACATAAGGGACCTGGAAGTATTTCTAAAGAGGGAGAAAAGGATAGTCACTGGCTACTCCAAGCCCATTTCAGTACTACCCTTGATAGATTCCTTCTCCTCCCAAAAGGACAAGAAGCGGCAGGGATTCAAGGGACCTATAAGAGTTTCCAATCCTAAAGGAAATGGAAAAGCACCAGTACAGCCACTGGCCTCCAAGCCTCCTGTTCCATTCAAGGGCCTACTGCTACCTTCAAACAGGTATGACCAAGAAAATATCTTTGGTCACTAGATGAATGGTAGATCCACAAAAGGGAGCAAAGATGTTAACCACTATGGTGGAAGAGGTAGTTGGGGTATAAGTGCCTTCAAGGCTCCATGTGAGGAAATCCAAATAGCCCACTATGGACAATTTGTGTTTGGTGCACCAATCCCTACACTCAAGAACAATGCAACTGTCTGTTCTCAGGATCTCCCTACTCAAAATCAGATCAGATGAGAGCCATTCAGTAAGCCAGACTTGGGCATTTCTGAGGCCATTAAGTGTATGTTTTCTGAAAGGAAGACTACTATTGGTAGGGATTAAGATATTCCAAGTACTTCTTTTGTCAGGCACACCCCAGGCCAGATAATGGCTAGAAGATACAAGAATAAGACTGTTGTTGTACCATCTGGATTGAGAGCTGCTGTCAGCACAGCTATAAGACCAGCTCTAAAAAGAAGGTATAATATCCATGAGTGTCGGTGTTATGTCAAGGTGGGCCACTATACTATTGATTGCTGGCACAATCCAAGTGTGTCAAGAGCAAAAGAAAGTTTACCTGTCAGAAGAACTGCAGGTAGGCATGTTCATTATTAGACTAATTTGTACCTAGGACCCAATAAGAATTAGGGTCCTAAGTTTAACTGATCTATGTCTTGCAGGTTATTCCAAGTGACCATACGCCTATATGGTACATGGACAGTGTATTTTCTAGGAACATGACTGGAACAAGGAGCTTGTTGAAGGATTACTCTCCAGTAAAGAATAGACCCAAAGTCATCTTTGGTGGATCAGATCGGGGAGTGACAAAGGTTAAGGTAAGATCTCTAATGGTATATTCACTATCACAAAAGTGGCCTATATGGAAGAGTTGCAACACAACCTAATAAGCATTAGCCAACTCTGTGATCTTGGCTATGACATAGTCTTCCACAAGCATGATTGCCACATTAAGAGGTTAAGTGATCAAGATGTCATCTTAAGAGGCAATAGGAGTGGAAATGTTTATTGCTTAAATTTCATAAGCTTAGATAAGGACTCTACTATATTCCTAGTGGCAAATGAGAAAATCTCATATTGTGTACAACGACACAAGAGATTAGCTCACTTGAACTAAAAACACAATAGGAAAGCTCTTTAGTGAAGATCTAGTTAGAAATGGTCCGAAATTGAATGCACTAAGGAGGGTAACTGCTCTGCATGCCAAAATGTCAAACAGACCAAGATCTCTTTCAAGAGCATTGGGATCAAAGACTCGGTGAGGTGCTTTTATCTCCTGCATATGGACTTGTTTTGTCCGATGCCAGCTCAAAGTCTAGGTAGGAAAGTCTAAACTCTCGTGATTATTGATGACTGATGCAGGCCCTCACATTGATTAATGGGGAATCTACAGACTAAGCACGATTGTCTCTCTACGATTCAAATTCTACACTCGCACAAATTTTCACGCAGCGCACACGCCCAACATTATATCACTTTAATGCTTACGTACTGGTAGCCAACCGATTAGGATCGAATAGAGGCGATAGGCCAATATTATTTCCGGCTAAAAGGACCCAATTGTTCCGATCGACTGAAGGGTGTACCAAAAGAGATCTACCAAAAATTACAATTCGGAAAACGGTAGATCTCTCCATAAAAAAGTTTTGAGGTTTGCCAATCTTTTTGAAAATAAATCAATCAAGATAAATACAAACCAATTGAATAAAACGACTATGATTTAACACTATCAAAATTTAACATCATGAATTTCCACCACATGAATATCTAGGAAAAATAGAGAATCACACGAAGGTAGAAATTTTTCATTACCCAAATCGGAATGGATGATTCTGATTATCTAACTTGAATCGCTCTTCAAAGGCTCCACCGGAGTTACGCCGAATGGAGAGGAAATTCGTCCGCCATTGTCGCTTTCACGCCTTGCCCGAGATCAATGAAAATGGTTGGTTGGATTTCTCCTTGAAGATGGTTGGTCAGGTTTGTGGGGTTGAAGGGCTGGTCGGGTTTGGGATTTGGGTGGCCGGCCGGATTAGGGTAGTGAAGAGGGGGCTCGGTGGGGAAATGAGGTAGCAAAAGGTGGTTGTTTTCATGGAGAGGGGAGGTCTTTGACCGAGACGGAGAGAGAGGGGGAGGGTGGTGAGGTCGGCGGCTAGGAAGAATAGGGTAAGGCTTGGCCAAATTTTCTAGAGTAGGAGGAAAAAGGAGGGAGATCTCAAGAGGGAAAATTTAGTTTTCAAATTTTATTTCATTCAACTTGAATAATTCTTAACATTACATGGCCTTATATAGGCTCAACTCATGACTAGGCTATTTGCTACCCAAGTAAAATAAAATAAAACACATGACTGGGCTACATGCAGCCCACATAATTAAAATAACACTCCAAATGTTTAATGGTAAAATAAATGAAATAAACATGCTGCAAATAAAACAAATAAATATTAAAAGTTTAGCTATCGACGAGGGCGGAGATTGTAGCGTCGTTTCACAAGATCACCATGTTGCCGCAAGTCCTTGACTGGAGACGGAGACAAATCTTCCATAAGCATGTTGTTGCCTTCTTCATCTTGTTGAGGGCCGTCATCTCAATCAATCCTCCCCCGCTCAAAAGTACTCATCACTGATGAGTTGTCAAGCAGGTACCAACACAGAAGAACACCATTCAAGAGAGCCACCTCCGATTCTGGAAGCCAAGAGTCATCGAAGGCCGAACGATCATGCCAACGAATCAAGTAGCGGTGAACATCAACACTTGGAGAGGAAAACACCTCATCCTTGATGATCTTGTCGGGCAAAAAAATGCTCCTGGGAAACCTGGGAAAAGCATTAGGTAATAAAGGAGGAAATGTTTTATTCATCAACATTCAAACGTACCTCCATTGGAGACCGATGGAGAGAGCGATCCAGAAACACACTCACCCCCCAACCCATTAGAACTTGCAGTGGTGATAAACAGAGAGTCAGATAATTCCAATGGCAGAGAAACATATGGCGTAAAATCAGAAACGTTAAAAATTTGGGAAATACCCCAATCGGTGGGTAACTCCAAAAGATATGCGTTTTCTCCTATTTTCTTTAAGATCTGAAAAGGTCCAGCTCGCTAGTTAGCCAACTTTTTAAAAGTGCCTGAAGGCATCCGTTCAGGGACGAGACATACCATGACTAAATCGCCAACCTTAAAGTGAGACTCTCTTTTATGCACGTTAGCATAAGCTTGATAAGATGTGTATTGTGTGGTTAGCGTTTCATTTATGTGCTTATTCAAATTATGAATATGAGAGGAAAAATCCTGTACAAATTGACTTGACTTATATGATGGCGGTAATGGAATCAAGTTAAGTGGCATTGGTGCTGTATATCCGTGCACAATCTCATTTGGTGACAAACCAGTGGACCTATTTTTCAAATTATTATATACTAATTGAGCATGAGAAAGGATAAGGTCCCATGTACCACTTCCTTTTGCCCATCAGTCTGTGGATGGTAGGCCAAAGAAAACAATAGTTTGGTGCCCATAATTCTCCATAAGGTCTTCCAAAAATAACTAGTAAATTTCACATCTCTATCGGTCACTATCGATTTTGGAACGCCCCTATGACCAAGAACTTCTTTAAAAAATAATTTTGCTACATTTGACACATCACCAGTCTTACCACACGCAATAAAATAGGCCATTTTAGAAAATCGATCTACTACCACTAGAATGGAATCATGATGATGAATCGTGACTGGTAGGCCTAATATAAAGTCCATACTAACATCTTCCCAGGGAATGGAAGGAATTGGTAGAGGGGTATAAAGTCCCGCGTTCATTTT
Source organism: Platanthera guangdongensis (assembly GCA_039583875.1). Classification (NCBI taxonomy): domain Eukaryota; kingdom Viridiplantae; phylum Streptophyta; class Magnoliopsida; order Asparagales; family Orchidaceae; genus Platanthera; species Platanthera guangdongensis. The sequence continues at coordinate 44,938,314 of CM077167.1, read as the reverse complement.
ATTACTTTTAGCTAGTTGACACGCACGACAACTACCCACAATTTTATTAACTACATATTTTAGGCCTCGCTAGTAGAACTTATCTTCGACTAATGTAATTTTCTTATCACGCCCGAAATGTCCACCTAGACCACCACTATGTAACTCCATACAATAAAATGTCTAAGGGAAGAAGGAGGAATACAAAGCTTTGAATTCTTAAATAAATAACGGTCCCGAAAATAATATGCTGAAATGGTAGTGGGACAGTTGTCTTGAGTGGAATAATAAATGCCCTTAAAATTCGGGCAATTAACATACTCATCCTTTATCCTATCAAATCCAATCACTTTGACCTCTAGCGTGGACAACAATAAGGAAACATGACTAAGAGCATCCGCCACACGATTTAAAGTTCCCTTTAGATGTTTAATTATGAAGCTATACTCCTGAAGATAGGAGACCCACTTAGCATGCCTTGGGCTAAATTTATTTTTGGAATTAATAAACCTCAATGCCTCGTGGTCGAATAAAATAACAAATTCCTTAGAAATCAAATATTATCGCCAATATTATAGACACCGGATATCCGCATAAAGCTCTCGATCGTAGTTAGAATAATATAATTTCGGTCTCGAGAGTTTTTCACTAAAGTACACAACAGGATGACCCTCTTGACTTAGGACACCACCAATACCGATTCCAGAAACGTCACAAGACAATTCAAAAACTTTATTAAAATCTGGTAATCGTAAAAGAAGAGCTTCTGACATTCGAGATTTAATTATGTCAAATGCTTTGGCGGCCAATTTTGTCCACAAAAAATCTCCCTTCTTTATGCACTCTGTGATTGGTGCCATGATACTACTATAATCCTTGATAAATCGGCAGCAAAAAGTTTCTAATCCGTGAAAACTCCTAACATCCCGTATACTAGTTGGTTCCGGCCAATCCTTGATAGCTTGGACATTCTTAGGGTCAACATGGATACCATCAGAACTTACAATATAACCTAAGAACTCCACAGATGGAACACTAAACATACATTTTTTAAAATTAACAATTCATTTTTCCGATCGCAGTATGGAGAGTACTGTCCTCAAGTGAGACTCATGATCATTCGGTGAGGAGCTAAAAACTAGGATATCATCAAAGTAAATAACTATGAATTTTCCTAGATAAGGCTTGAATACTAAAGTCATCAATCTTGAAAAAGTACTCTGGCCGTTAGTGAGCCCTTCCCTGAGCACTAACCACTCATAAAATCCTTCTTTTGATTTAAAAGTTGTTTTCCATTCATCTCCATCCCTAATCCTTATTTGATGGTAGCCACTCTTAAGATCTAACTTAGAAAAATCATGGCTCCGGCTAACATATCCAATAAGTTGTCCAAACGAGGCATGGAAACCTGTATTTAAAGGTTATTTTATTAACGGCCCTATAATCCACGCACATCCACCAAGATCCATCTTTCTTAGGAGCCAATAATCCCGGTACGGCACAAGGACTTTTACTATGACGGATGAACCCCTTACTTAGCAAATCCGAAATTATTTTTTGCAATTCTAGGTGTGCGGAGGGGTTAACCAATAATGGGGAATGTTATGCAACGAAGAACCCATAATGAAATCAATCTCGTGTTCAATTTCATGAATGGGGGGTAACTCAGGTGGTTGGTCATCCGGGTAGACATCCCTAAATCCTCTTACAGGTTTTTCAACATTGCAGGTAGATTATCAAACGAGGAGCTATCTTCCTTGACTAGCAAACATACTAGTGCATACATGACTCCATTAATAAGAGACTCACGCTCCAACTCCTTCTTACCTATCAAGCTTAAAGTTTTCTTCTCTACTGGCACAATAGTGTCTTTGGAAGAAACCGAAGGATCTTTAGGTGGAGTTGGTTTAATGATAATGGTCTTACCATTAAATTTAAATTCATATGAGTTGGCTCTCCCAAAATGAGTTACATCATGGTCATAAAGCCATGGACGACCTAATAATACGTGACAAGCATCCAAGGGGATGACGTCACACCAAATATTTTCAAAATAAGCATTGATGGTAAGTGATACTAAACAACACTTCGACACTGGGAGGGATGTCTTATTTACCCATGCCACCTTATAAGGGTCAGGGTGCGGCTCAGTAACTAAAGACATTCGGGTCACCGCATTTTTAGAAATGACATTCATACTGTTACCACTGTCTATGATCAACTTACACCATTTCTCTCCACTCTTAAAATTCAACGAAAAAATATTCGTCCTATTCCAGTCATCTAACGCTCATGGAGTCGCCAGAATACACCGCATGACCATCATATGAGATTCATCCTCCATATCACTAGGCACTCCTTCCGACTCACTATCCTCTCCTGCCTCACATATAAGGTCGTCTGACTCACATGTGGAATCTAACAGGGCTAAGGGCTTGGGCTTAGTAGGACACTCACTAGCGTAGTGACCTTGAATCCCACAAGCAAAACAAGTAGCGTTCATTTTGTTAACCCTTCCGACTCGCTATCCTCTCCTGCCTCATTTTTAGAAATGACATTCATGTCTGCCCAACCAATGGGTAATTCACCATTCTCGACTCTCAGACGTAGCTCCTCATTCAACCAAAATATAATAGCTCTACCTAACAACTTCATTCTCGCCACTCACACCTTATTCATGTCAGTCAGGTTGTACCACTCATAGTAATACTTTATTTCCATAACAAGTCTAGGAAAACTTGGGGTTCTCATAATCCATCATATAATGGGGGTTTGACTCGGACGGCCCTAGTAATAACAAACTACTATGGTGCTCGCGGAACTTGTTCATTATTATTATTAATGTTAAGGTTATTATTGCCTTCCCCACGTTGGTTTTTGGGTGGATTATGGGGAGCCGAGAGATTTAATCTTAGTTCGTGAAGCGTCTCCCTAATAGCCATCGTTTGTTCAGTGAAATCCTGGCAGAGTTCCTCAAGCGCTGTGAGACCATGACCCTCATCCCATTCATCCGCCATATTGGAAGAATACGTGGAATACTCTGTACCTAATATAGTGCACATGCAAAGAAAAAGTAGTTTTGTCCTAAGAAAATGAAACAACAGAAGGAATTGTTCCCGCTTAATATTTGGGGTAAAATTTTTTTTTCTTATTGAAAATAAATAAGAGACTTTTAAAATTTTTTGTTGTTGTTGGAAAATAAGAAATTTAGACCGCTATTGGCAGACCAGGAATTTGTTTTTTTTTAAATTTTGGCAAATAAGCGAGCAAGAAAAGTGTGTGTCGACGTGAAAATAAAAGGGGGAGGTTCCAATTAGGAAATTGACATGAACCACCCTCTGATAACAAATTGATGAAGACCCTCGCATTGATTAACGGGAAATCTACGGACTAAGCACGATCGTCTCTCTACGATTCAAATTCTACACTCGCACAAATTTTCACGTAGCGCACATGCCCAACAATTATATCACTTTAATGCTTACGTATGGGTAGCCAAACGAATTAGGATCGAATAGACGCGATAGGCCAATATTCTTTCCAGCTAAAAGGACCCACTCGATTCGATCGAGCAAAGGTTGTACCAAAAGAGATCTACAAAAAATTATGATTCGGAAAATGATAGATCTCTCCCAACAAAAAGTTAGGAGGTTCGCCAATCATTTTGAAAATAAATCAATAAAGATAAACACAAACAGATCGAAGAAAACCAGGATGATTTAATGCTATCAAAATTTAACGCCAAGAATTTTCACCACAAAAATATCTAGGTAAAATAGCGAATCACATGAAGGTAGAAATTTTTCGTTACCCAAATCGGAATGGATGATTCCGATTATCTAACTTGAATCGCTCTTCAACGGCTCCGTCGGAGTTATGCCGGATGGAGTGGAAATTCGTCCGCCTTCGTCGCTTTCACACCTTGGCCGAGATCCATGAAAACTTGTTGCAAACACCTTGGCCTAACCACCAAGATAGAGGAGTGGTTGGATTTCTCCTTGAAGATCGTTGGTCGAGTTTGTGTGGTTGAAGGGCTGGTCGGGTTTGGGGTTTGGGTGGCCGACCGTATTAGGGTGGTGAAGAGGGGGCTCGCTGGGGAAATGAGGTAGCAAAAGGTGGCGGTTTTCTTGGAGAGGGGAGGTCTTTGGTCGAATGTTTAACGGTAAAATAAATGAAATAAACATGTTGCAAATAAAACAAATAAAATATTAAAAGTTTTGCTATCACCGAGTGCGGAGATTATAACGTCGCTTCACAAGACGACAACGACACCGCAAGTCCTTGACTAGAGATGGAGACAAATCTTCCGTAAGCATGTCGTTGCCCTCTTCATCTTATTGAGGGCCGTCATCTATATCAATGACTTTTCAAGATTTGCTTAAGTGTTATTTTTTAGGAAGAAATCTGAAACCCCTGATGTCTTCAAGACATTTGTTAAGCAAATTTAAAATGAATTTGACAGTACTATGGTCAAAATTAGAAGTGACCATGGGAATGAATTTTAGTCTGAATGCATGAAAAGGTTCTGTGAAGAGCAAGTGATTCACCAAGAATTCTCCTCTCCTAGAACACCTCAACAAAATGGGAATGCTGAGAGGAAAAATAGAACTCTTATAGAAGCTGGAAGGACCTTACTGAATTACACAACTCTCAAAGAATTTTTATGGGTTGAGGTAGTAAACACTGCATATCATGTCCTTAACATGGCTTCTATCACCAAAAGTCACAATAAGACTCCCTATGAGATCTTGAAAGATAGAAAACCAAACTTATCCTACTTCAAAATTTTTGGTAGCAAGTGTTATGTGTTGAATAATGGACCAAGTTTGCTGCCAAATCCTATGAAGTGATCTTTGTTGGGTACAACAACCATAATAGGGCATATAGAATCTACAACTTGACAAGTCAAGTTATAGAAGATTCAGTTCATGCGGTGTTTGATGAATCAAATATGATTAAAACTAAGCTACCTAGCTCTTTTCCTAATACTACAGGTACAGAACAGTTGATGGACAAGAGTACCATTAAGGAGGATGATCCAGCAGTCCAAGATACGGATAAAGATGAGTGCTGTGCAGAGGAAGCACAAGACTTACAAGTTGTGGATGAATAACAACTAGCTGGAGACTGAAGAAAACAAGCTGAAGCTAGATTTCCTCCAGCTGTCAGGTATCTGAGAGATCATCCAGCACACTAGATCATTGGGGCGGCAAGCCAAGGTGTGATGACAAGAAGCAGAAGTATGAATGCAGTCTTATACTCAAGTTTTCTGTCACAAGTGGAGCCCAAGAAATATGAAGGGCCCAACATAGACCAATTCTGGATTTGAGCTATGCAAGAGGAACTGAACCAGTTCGAGAGAAGTATGGTCTGGAGGCTAGTTCCTAGACTTCAAGGATATAATGTCAATGGATTCAAGTGGATCTATAGGAACAAACTTGACTAAAATTGCATTATAGTTAAAAATAAGGCTAGACTGGTGGCTAAAGGATAATTACAAGAAGGGATCGATTTTGATCAGACATTTGCCCCAGTAGCCAGGTTGGAAGCTATAAGACTATTCCTTGCATTTGCTGCCTATCAAGGATTTGAAGTATACTAGATGGATGTGAAGTCAGGCTTCCTGAATGGAGACTTAAGAGAAGAGGTTTATGTTGAACAACCTCCAGGTTTTGTTGACTCTAACTCTCCTGATTTTGTTTATAGACTTAGGAAAACTCTATATGGGTTGAAGCAAGCCCCTAGATCATGGTATGAGACATTGTCTATTTTCCTCATTGAGAAAAAATTCTCAAGGGGGAAGATAGACAAGGTCCTATTCCTAAGGGAATCTAAGGGCAAGATCATCTTAGTTGAGGTATATGTTGATGACATTATCTTTGGATCTACTGATGAAAACCTTTGCAGGAAGTTTGCTAAACTTTTGCAAGAGAAGTTTTTGTTGAGCAGTATGGGTGAGCTCAAGTTCTTCTTGAGACTCCAAGTTAGACAGACTGATGATGGCTTGTCCATATCATAGTCCAAGTTCACCAGGGAGTTGATTATGAAATATTGTTTGGAGAATGCCTCCACCATGAAAACTCCCATGGGGACAAGTATGCCTATAAGAAAAGATGAAGCAGGGAAACCTATTGATGAGACTTTTTATAGTGGGATAATTGGCTCCCTTCTATATCTCACTACTAGTAGGACTGACATCATGTATGCTACATGTATCTATGCTAGGTATCAGGCCTGCCCTAAAGAATCTCACTATACTACTGTAAAGAGAATCTTGAGGTATCTTAAGGGCACACCAGATCTTAGCCTATGATACCCTAGAAATAGGGATTTTAAACTAAAGGCTATTCAGATGCGGATTTTGCAGGCTGCAAAGAGGACAGGAAAAGCACTTCAGGATCCTGTCAGTTCTTAAGTGGGAGACTAGTATCATGGAGCAGCAAGAAGCAAACCAGTATTACAATATTAATTGTAGAGTCATAGTACATTTTAGCAAATAGCTGCTATGCTTAGTTGTTGTGGATTCAGCATTAGCTCCAGGATTATAACCTCTAGATAAGTAGAACTCCTCTATATTGTGATTCTACTAGTGCTATTTCTATTGCTAGTAATCCTATCTCACAAAGTAGGAATAAGCACATATAAATTAGGTATCAATTTGTTAGAGAGCATGTAGAAAAGAAAGACATCAGTCTAGAGTGTGTCCCCACAGGCAAGCAAGTGGATGATATATTTACTAAGCCACTAGATGAAGCAAAGTTCAACACCTTCAAGTTTGAGTTGGGTATATTGAACTTAGCATATCTTCAGTTACTCCCTAGGATAGTTTTCGTGCAGTACTTGCTCTTTTCGCACGTGATGAAGACCTAAAGTGGCAATGTAGAACTCTAGGAACCTATCCACGCAACTGTGCTTATACCACGATCCATAATCCAAACCACAAGCATAGATCTGTGTCAGACACTGGCGAGCTCCAAAATGAGTCCGCAACACCAACCAACATTGTCTGATCTACCTCGCCTGAGAAAGCTCCAGCGACTTGGCGATAAGCCACCCATTCTGTAATATCCAGCTGCCTTCTTTTGATTTAGAGAACCAGCCGAACTTGGCGACCTCCAAAGAAGTCCGGCACAACCCGCGAATAACAATCCTATCCGCCCAGTTACATCACAAGAGTGCTTGCTGGTCCAGATCGCTAGAGAAGAACCATAAAAAAAACTGGCTGCCCCACTAGGCAATCTGCTAATGCTATCCGCCAAGTCTACGCGGTCTCTATGGTCTATGAGGACTGCCCAATCAGGCCTCCCGACTTCCCCAAAACTTCCCACTTCAACATTTTCAATACTCCTTATTAATGTGGTTTGAATTAGGAGGATTCCTGGATTGCTGTCCATGCGGTTATGTTTTTGCTACCGGCTGACTGCGTGGTCTGGTTTGGTATGACAGCAAAGACCGGCATGAATGCTATTTGTTCGAGTAGGCTCTCAGTACGCGTGGTTGATTCTTGGCCATTGGAAGTCCATGTGGACATTCCTAGCTGTCTACTTGTTTGTGCGGCTTGATTTAACTAACTATTCATGCGGTCTAGTGTTGATAGTCAGCATAGTTATGCGGACTGGTGCTACTATCCGTCATTATACTGACAGTTATTATATCCCCCATGACGGTAACTGTATCCGCCTACCTTCCTATAAATTATGGTGCTGGTCTTGTCATTAATAACAAGAACTATAACAATTGTGGGACGGGTGAAACTTGCCGTTAAAGTTTTTCTAAACCTCCTCAGCGAAAGCGCTCATGGTCTTAAAATCACTCAATTCTGCAATGCCAATAGGTTTGAATTGACGATTTGATTTTTTAATTCAAAGCAAAAGTCATAGGTTTTCGCTTCAATGCCAATATTTTTGTAAATTTAGTCGCGCCGAAAGTGTGAATTGAATTTTTAATCCCCAATGTCAATTTCAAAAAATCAATTTCATTCAAATGGAGGGAACCTAAGTGTATTGTGTATGTGTTTGGTAAATACTTGGATCAGTGGATATGCAGTTGGATCTTTATATTTTTCCATTGAACAAACTGTAATATTTTAGTTGAATAAATTTAAGTATATTGTATATCACACAATGATCAAATTGGGAATAATGATCCCATTCAATCATGATAAACCATTGTTTAGCTGAATGAATTTAAATATAGTGTTTATCAAAGACATATTCATTGATCTTGTAAATGATTTATTTAGCTTTGAGAGATTTAATGAGAAGAATCTTGATTTGGGAGAATTGAAAGAGAATATTTCATTTATTCTTTTTTTATGAGAATTGAATTATACAATATTTTTTGTTTTCTATTAGTCACAATGTATGAGCGATAAAATTTCTTTCCATTTTAGATTTGGTAGATAATTATTGATGCGGAATACATCTTTTGACATTTCATGCATAAGTCCTTATACTTATTAATAATATGTGCTACGGGTAGGCAAAAATCATGGGCCCGCCACTGTAGAAAATTACATTTTTGGGCACAAAATTAAATCTAATGAAAATAAAATCGCTCACCACCCACATATCTCTCTCAATATAATAATGCTTCTTCGAAGTTTTGTGTCTAATAAAAAAATTTTATACTTGATGGAGAGTCTGGATCCCCCACCATGACTGTCATCCCCTCTTGGTCCATCAGGCGAAGGGTTCAAATAATGTCCAATGTAAATAAGTCCGCTATATAGGCAGTGATAATTAATGAGATCATGACAGTTGCATTGAGATATATTTTGGCGGCTATCAAAAAGTCTATCTGTTGGGCCCATTGACCCCAATGTTTTAGATTTGTAAGAAGTCAAAAAAGTCAATGGTATACATATAGTGGTATTTGATGTATGTTTCAGTTCATGCATGCAAGTTAGTCTATGTCATATTGATTGGAAAGGTGGTCCAAGTGACATTGACAGGTGGACTCAAATAAGCAAACTGGAAAGGCAGGAAATTGCATAAGTTTACAGACGTTGAGTGAAGCAAGCTCACTTAACACCAAAAATCAAGGCAGTGACAGTGAAGAAAAATGACTAAGTCCACATGCGTTGAGTGGACTCGGTTCACTCAACGCCATACAGCTAATAGTGCTGAGTGGAGTCAGGACAGTCAAAGCCCAGCAAGTTGTAGCGCAGAAGAAATGACTAAGTATAAAAGTGTCGACACACTTCACAATAATGTCGACATCTTTGTAGGAGAAGTGTCGAGATCAGAAAGATACAAGACAGAAGTGTCAAGACAAGTCATATATCTCGACCCCTTAAAGCTCAGGATAGTAGTGTCAAGACAATAAAACTATCTCGACACAATGAAGAACTGAAGTGCAGACTTAAAGATATCGAAACCCAGCAGACTGTAGTGTCGAGACAATACAATTGTCTCAACACGGTAAAGATTCAAAGAATTTGTCGACACCCAGCAGATAGTTGTGTTAAGACAAGTAAACTGTCTCGACACCTTCAAGTTCAGACTGGGAATTCTATCAAGTACAGATGTGTCGAGACTGCTAAGATGTCTCGACACCTTGCAGTTTATAGTCTAAGAACACTAAGTATTATTGTGTCGAGACACTTAGGACTTCTCGACACTTATGACTCTGAAGTTGTGCAGTGTCAACACAGGAGTGTCAAGTCAAGTCAGAAGTGTCATGTCAGCTACAGTGACTTGATAACTCGTCAGAAACTGTTTGAAAGAAGACTTAGAGTATGATGACATAATGATGATGTCATCAATCAGACTCGAGCTGCTACATGACTAGTGAAGGCTATAAATAGAGGGGTCATCTACAGAAGACAAAAAAGATGAAATACTTCAATCTTTCTGATTTCCCACAAGTTAGAGAAGGGCGACAACTCCAGGAAGAAGGAAGACGCAAGTCTTCAAGAAAGTCTTCTGATCCTTTCAACAAGTTGATCGGAGGATTAAGGTGGATCTGTTCTAAAAGTTCTTCAAGGAAATCAAGCCAATCATCATCAACAACATTACAGATCCAGTGCATAATCATTTCAGCCAGTCTGCTCATCAAGAACCAATCCTGTGTTGCTGAATTGAAGAATCTGAATTCTCAGTTAAGTCAGATCTCAGAGTTGCTATTTTCTTAGATTACTTTGTTTTTAATTTTCTTATTAAACTTGTAAGATCTCTTTGAGATCTGAGTGTATAGGAGATTTATTCTCTGAGTTGAATGTCTATGTTATAAAGGCTGAGGTTTGGTTCTTGAGGGACCTGAGGTAGGTAATTTGTGTGGGATCACTGAGGTGTAAACCTGTGTTATAAAGGCTGAGGTAGGGTTCTTGAGGGACCTGAGGTAGGTGATTTGTTTGGGATACCTGAGGTGTAAGCTTGTGTTCTAAAGGCTGAGGTAGGGTTCTTGAGGGACCTGAGGTATGAGATTGGGTGGAGCTCTGAGGTAGAACCAGTGGGTCTGAGTTGTAGTTTTATTAAAAGAAACTGAGCATGTAAGATCTTTGATCTGAGTTGATCAGGAGGAGATATAACCTTATCTAGAACATTGCTAGTAAGGAAGAAAGGGGAAAGTGGATGTACCCTAGATAGGGGAACCACTATAAAATCAGTGTTATGTGGATTAATTGTGTAGTGTTCTTATGAATGTTTATTTTCAAGTATCTGCTGAACCTTTAGTATAAGTGACAAAGAAATATAAAAGACACTTATTCACCCCCTTTAGGTAATTAACTACCCATCGATTTATCTTTCAAGTGGTATCAAAGGGAGGTTGTTAAAAGAAAGACCTAATAGTCAGAAAAAGTTCCTAAGGGTGGTTGTTACATTTCAGATCTCATGGCTTTAGAATCTCACAGAGAACTCAGTTCTATGAAACTTCTTATATATACAAAGGATAATTTTGCTATTTGTAAGCAGAGGGTGAGATTGTTTATGATGAAGTCATATCCAAGAATCTTTGTCACTGTACAAGAAGGACCATATATTCCCATAAATGTATCTGTCTTAGATGCAAATGTGCAAACCCCTAAGAATCTGTCTAAGATGCAAAGGATGTGGTGGTTCTTGACACCATGAATAAAAGTGCATAAAACATAAATGTCAGTGCAATATATAACTCAACCTTTCAGAACTTAGTACACTATAAAACATCCAAGGAGACGTGAGACACTCTAATAGTCTATATGAAAGACATAAAAGAAGTTAGAGATAACAGAAAGTCTCTACTCAACCAGCAGTATGAGACATTCAGGCAAGGGAAGTCTGATTTAGTAGAACTTTATTATGAAAAGTTCTTTAGAATAGTCAATAACTTAAAGAATTATGGCAGACAATTCTCAAACTATGAGCTTAATGACAAGTTTCTGAGATCCCTAAACAAAATGGGACATGAAGATTTGTGTTGTAAGAGAAATGGGCAACCTGAGGAACATGTTATCCTAGGATTTGTATGAGAAGCTGTTGTCACATGAGCTTTAGTTAAATTCTAGAAAAGCTGAATTTGAATCTTCCAGAAGTTCAAATCATACTAGATTTGTGGTTTTCAAAGCAGACACATCAAATAAGGCTAGAGGAGAAATTCCATCATCACTAAGAAGGGATGAAAATACAGTTAGCACTGGGACTAGTTCTTCATCAGAGGAATTGTCAGATGGTGAATTGGCATTGTTCACGAGGTAATTCAAGAAGATAATTAGAAGTAGGAAGCAGTGGAACAAGAAGAAATCGTCTGGACCAAGTTTTAGCAAAAAGAAAGACAAACACAGAAACAATTCTCTGGTCATGTATGATTCAAACCAGAACAAATAAGTTAAGACTGACATTATATGTTATTGCTGTAACAGGCCTGGATATGTTATTGCTAACAGTACACTAAAGGGAAAGGAGAACAGGAAGTCCAAGGAAAAGAAGTTCTACAAAGATAAGAAGTCAGAAAAGTGTTTGATTCAGATTCAACTGAATTAGATGAAGAATATGCTCACATTAGATTATTCTCCTATGAAGAGGAATTCATCAGAGAGGTGATATACAAAGTCAATAACTCCACAACTTCATCACTCTAAGGTGAATCTGAAGATGATATGGAAGTTAACTTGATGTCACTGCCTGATAATCCAGAAATAAAAATTGTTGAATGTCAGGATACTCATGTAATCGTTGGCAATTCTATTTGTTCTACAACCTTTGTTCATGAGACTAAGTATGAGTCAGAGTCATGTAACTCAAAGTTTGATTCACTTGAGTCCAACTCTGAGACTGAACTGCAGTAGCTCACAGTTAAGTCTAGAAAACTGCTAGAGGCTCTTGTATAGAGCAAAAATCTTCTCAAAGAACAAGCCATCAAGATTGCATCACTAAGAGGTTTTGAGTACCATCATGAGATGGCTACTTAGCAGATTGGTATTCAAAGTTCAAAGTTAGCTAAGATAACTAAGATCATTGATGATCAAATCATGTTGCTCAAACAAAGAGATGCAGCCATTCAGTAGTTAGAAATCAAACTCCAGAATGAAAAAAATACGTGTTCAGCAGTTCTCTAAACCTAAGACTGTGCTACCCATTATAGATACATTCTCAGGAACTTCTGGAAGTGGAATTAATTTTGTTGAACCTACGAGTTGGAGAGACAAAAAGCTAACAGGACAAAAGGGTTCAGTCATGCCACAAACTGTGTTTCCGACTAAGAGAAAAGAAATCTAGAAGTCTGGACCAGTAAGACCAAGCTCATATCTGAATAGGAAAGCAATTCCTAATGTGCGTTGTCCAAGGAGGACTGTTGTGACTAAGAGGCAAAACAATCGTTATGCTCCCAGTCAAAATACAAATGTCAAGTTTGTTGATTCACGTCCTAAGGAATGTCAACATAAAGTTCCTACTGTTCCTCCAAAGAGAAGGTACAATAGATATGAGTGCTAGTATTCTGGAAAGATTTGACACTTTGCCCTAGACTGCTGGTTCATTCACATAGTGTCTCATGGACAGAAAATGTATTCAGCTAAGAAATTCTCATGTGATCTCAATGGAGCCCTTTCTAATAAGCACCTAGGACCAAAGACAATTTGGGTTCCTAAGGATAAATAAATCTTTATTTTGCAGGTATGTCCAAGCACCAGAGATAGACCCATCTAGTACTTGGATAGTGGATGTTCCAGACATATGACTGGAATAAAGATCAATTTAAGGGATTTTATTCCAGAGAAGGATGGACCAAAGGTGGTCTTTAGTGGAGCTAACAAAGGGATTACTAGAGGTTATGGTAAGATTTCAAATGGCTTAATCACTTTCACTAATGTAGCTTATGTGAAAGGGTTGCAACACAACCTTATAAGCATAAGCCAACTTTGTGATCTTGGCTATGACATTTCATTCCACAAGGATGAGTGCCACATAAAGAAGTTAAGTGATAAAGAGGTCATCTTAACAAGAACTAGGTCTAAGAATATATACTGTTTAAATTTTCTTTGTCTAAACTCAGACTCTCCCATATACCTAGTTGCAAATGTGAAAGTCTCACACTATGTAAAATGACACAAGAGGCTAGCTCATTTGAACTATAATACCATAGACAAGTTATTCAGTAAAGAGCTGTTTAGGAATGGTCCTAACAGTAAATGCACTAAGGAGAGCATTTATTCTGCATGCCAAAAAGGCAAGCAGACCAAAGTTTTCATCAAAAGCATTGAAACCAAAAAATCTATGAGGTGTTTATAACTCTTATATATGGACTTGTTTGGTCCTATGTCAGTTTATAGTCTAGGTAAAAAGTCAACACCTTTGTGGTTATTTATGACTATTCCAGATTTACATTGGTTTTCTTTTTAAGGAAAATGTTTGAAACTCCTGATGTCTTCAAGACATTTGTCAAATAAATAAATAATGAATTGAATAGTTCTATGGTCAGAATCAAAAGTGATCATGGAACCGAGTTTCAATCTGAATGCATGACAAAGTTTTGTGAAGAACTTGGGATTTAGCAAGAGTTTTCCTCTTTAAGAACACCCCAGCAAAATGGGATTGTTGAGAGAAAGAATAGGACTCTCATTGAAGCTGGATGAATTAGGATGAGTGATTCTTCTCTCCTAGAATATTTCTGGGCTGAAGCTGTTAACATAACATGTCATGTTCTTAATAGAGCTTCAATCAAGAAAATCCTGAATAAGACACCTTATGAGCTAATGAATGGCAGAAAACCAGACTTGGCCTAATTCAAAATCATTGTATGTATGTGTTTTGTCCTTAATAATCGGAAAACATACTTAACTAAGTTTGCTGAGAAGTCTTATGAAGGCATATTTGTTGGTTATAGTAACCACAGTAAGGCTTATAGGGTCTACAACTTGAGGGATCAAGTTGTAGAGGAGTCTGTTCATGTTGTATTTGGTGAATGTTCTATGTATTATAATGATAAGCCACGTACATCAAGCACAATTGGAGAAGACTTGAAGCTAAAGGAGCTGTCAATAAAAGACTCAGTTCCAGCAAGTCAAAGTATACAAGATGGAGTCAACATTGTTGAGGAAGAACCTGCATAGGAACAACAGGAATAAGAGACTCAGCCACAAGATGAAGCTGTTCAAAGAGCAGAGGTCACATTACCAGTTGCTGTCAGGCATCTAAGGGATCATCCAAGGGAACTGATCATTGGAGATGCAGCACATGGTGTGACCACATGAAGTAGACAACACAACACAGTAATGTACTCAAGTTTTCTGTCTTAAACAGAACCAAAGAAGTTTGAAGAAGCCAATATAGACCTATTTTGGATAGGGGCTATGCCGTAAGAATTGGAACAGTTCATGAGATATAATGTCTGGAAGCTTGTCCCAGACCAAATGACTATAACATCATAGGAACCAAGTGGATCTATAGGAACAAACTGGATGAGAATGGTGTTATAGTCAGAAATAAGGCAAGACTGGTTGCAAAGGGCTATAGAAAAGAAGAGGGTGTAGATTTTGATCAAACCTTTGCACCAGTGGCTAGATTGGAAGTTATTAGATTCTTCCTAGCATATACAGCCTACAAAGGATTCAAGGTTTTCCAAATGGATGTGAAGTCAGCCTTCCCTAATAGTATGCATAAAGAAAGGATCTATGTTGAGCAACCCTCAGGTTTTATTGACTCCACTCATCCTAATTATGTTTATCTTTTATTAAGAGCTCTCTATGGGTTAAAACAAGCGCCAAGAGATTGGTATGAGACTCTGTATAAATTCCTTCTAGAGAACAAATTCTCAGGAGGGAAAATAGACAAAACACTATTTTTAAGGGAAATCAAAGGAAAGACTATCTTAGTACAAATATATATAGATGACATTATATTTGGTTCTACTGATGAGTCACTTTGTACTAAATGTGTCAAACTTATGCAAGGTAAGTTTGAGATGAGTAGCATGGGTGAACTCAAGTTTTTCTTGGGCTTCCAAGTTAAGCAAACTATAGATGAAGTTTTTTATTTGTCAGTCTAAGTTCACCAAGGAGTTAATCAAGAAGTATGGAATGAAAACATCCACATCCATGAGAACTCTTATGGGATCCAGTATGTCTTTGGACAAGGATAGTGCTGGCAAGTTAGATGATATCATCTTGTATAGGGGCATAGTTGGATCACTACTCTATATAACTGCTAGTAGACTAAACATAATATATGATTCTTGTGTCTGTGCTAGGTATCAAGCTTGACCTATGGAGTCTCACTATGCAGCAGCCAAAAGAATACTGAGATATCTAAAGGGCACACCTAGTCTTGGCCTATGGTATCCCAGGGATAGTGATTTTGAACTAATAGGATTTTCAGATGTACATTATAAAGGTTGAAAAGAAGATAAGAAAATCACTTCATGTTCATGTTAGTTCCTTGGAAGAAGGCTAGTGTCATGGAATAGCAAAAAAGCAAACAAATACAACAATGTCCACTACTAAATCTGATTACATTTCAGCTGGAAGTTGTTGTGCACAATTACTTTGTATGAAGCATCAATTACAAGACTACAACATTCAGCTAAGTAAAACTCCATTATATTGTGATTCTACTAGTGCCATTTCAATTGCAAACAATCCTGCGTCACATAGTAGAACTAAATATATTGAGATTAGATATCACTTTATTAGGGAGCATGTAGAAAAATGAGACATTAATCTAGAATTTGTTCCTACAAATAAGCAGATTGCTGATATTTTCACTAAGCTCTAGATGAAGAGAAATTTAATTTCTTTAAGTTTGAACTTGATATGTTAAATCTAGAATAATTAATGCATACATAAAGACTGATGAAAATAAAAAAAAATTAGTCAGTAATTAAGTTTACTTACTTAAATATCAAGGAAAGACCTCAAAGTGTCAAGTATCGATAGTTCTGAAAACACAATTTTTGGCTAAGTCAAAAGTTGTGTCGAGACAACAAAGTAAGTGTTGAGACATCAAAGGGTGTCGAGACCCTAAGGTATATGTTGAGAGACATTATCCTTGTGTCGACACTAGGTCTTTTCCTAAAAATTTTGAATGGACTAGATGGAGCACGCCTTTTCAACTTCAGGAGAGCCTAGACTATAAATAGGGTATAAAAATTGAGGTTGAAGATGCCTTCTTGAGATCTTAAGAGTTTGATTTCTGAGTATAGAGACCTAGAACTCTATTTAGTCGACACACCTCGTTTGATTCCTTCACTCTCATGACACCCAAAAGTGGCAATAACATCTTCGAAGGTTATGAACTTGTCCGAAATGGATTCAACTCGGCGTCTGAAGAAATTAAGAATGTAATAACCTTAATCACTGAAGTGGGATTGGAATATTTGGTTTCAGAACCTTCAAATATTTGGAAATGGGAGTTTCTTGAATTCTTTTCCAATGTTCATCTCGACTCAAACATAGAAGAGATTAAGTCCAACGTGAATGGAACAAAGGTCAAAATCACAACCAGAAGACTGGCCAAGATATTTCACGTACCAAGGATTGATCAAGAAGATGACCTAGATTCTGCCAAGACTGCAAATGCTTAGGAGTGGTGTAGATTTGTCCCAACCACAAAGCTTGGAAGAACCCTGGTCAGGAAGGGAATGAATACTCAAGGCAAATTTCTATCAGAGATTATAGTTATAGTGTTGTTATGCAAAACAGGAGCACATGACAGAATCTCTGCTCAAATGTTTGAGCTGATGACAAGGATAATTTTCAAAGTGAAGACCAACTGGAGCAAAATTATCTTTGACAAAATAGCAGAGAGAATCAAGAAGCCAATATGGGAAGGATTGTAATCCTTTATTTGGTCTAAGCACTTCCTGACAGTCTCAATCTCAAGATTGGTTCAAAGATCAATCATATGAGAAGAATGGACATAAGAATTCTAGCAAGATTGGATAGAGAATTAACAAAAGAGACACTAGTACTAGAGAAGAAGAAAGAGAAGAAGAAGAAAGTAATGGTTGTGGAAGAAGAATCTTCCAGTGATTCGGAAGAACAAGGAAGCTCCAGCACAAAAAAGCATGTTGATGCAGCACCAGGAAATTCTCCAAGGACCTCTCCTAGTACTGGAGATTAGGTGCACGGGGAGAAAAGAACGGAGAAGGATCATATTGAGGGGGAGAACCCAAATGATCTTCCAGACTTATAAAATATTCCTGCACAAGATGTGCAAATGTTTGATAAAGAGAATGAGAATGCAGTCTTTAAGGAGACTAAGGAATAATTTTCTATGGATAAAGAAGTTGATATCCAAGGGAAGTTACATGATACTCTCCCAGATGATCATTATTCTGATGCTTCAGCACAACTGGAGGATGAAATCATCTTGGAAAACAATAATCATGATGAAGTTTGTATAAGGGTTGAGGGGGGAGATAGCATATCTAGCTCCAAACACTAAAGGAGATAAATAGCCTACTTCAGTTGAAGTTCTCAGTTCTTCAGATTTTGATAAGGAGGAAGCCTCTCAGCTTAGGAAAAGGAAAATTGAGGAACTCAGGTTAAAGTGCGGGTTAGATCTTAACTAAGCAGATTATCACAGCAGAAATACAAGATAAGAAATGCAGAAAGAAATCAAGCAACACAGAAGACACAAGGAAATTTATAGTGGTTCCCCAAATCTGGGTAGTCCACTCTTCTACCACCCTGGTAGGAATCCACTCAGGTTTTTGATCAGGTGCCTGACACCAATGGGTTTTGATCAGGTCCCCAAAAACCAAACCTCAAGTCTTTTGGAAGGAGACTTGCAACCAGGAATCACTTTTGAAGGGAGATGACAACCCTTTGTACAGAAGGGGGGAAAAGAGTGATGGTGTCTTCTCTGTCAACAATCAAAGAGAAGACTCAAGTGGAATGATGTTAGCAAAAAGCTCCCCCTGAGATGTAGAATGAATCAGGAGAGATCTGGAGCTTTGCTTCAGGGTGATAGGCCTTCAATCTTCAGGCCTGGACCAGAGTACTTTTCAGGAACTTCTGACAGATAGAGATTTGTTGTCCTTGAAGTTGTCCTGCAGTGATGATGAAGAAGAAGACTCTAGATATGAATGGATGTTCTTCTTATTCTTCAGATGACTGTTATTGCTCTGGTCTAGGGCTTCTAGTTACTGTAGAGATATTGCCCTTTCTGTATATGTTTTTCACTTTCTGTATATGTTCTCCACTTCCTGTCTTGTGTGTAATTGTTCTTCTTCCTGTGTATTTGAATCCGTTAATCTTGATGGCGGAAGGAACATTCCCGAGAGAGGAAGATGCATTGGGAATTAATCTATAATTAATCCAACTGTAACTGTCCGTTTGAACGGCTATATTGACTGTAATTAATCCTCAATTAATTCTGCCAACTGTTACTGATTCCATAGAAATCATCGACCTGAGCATTCGTTGAGTTCATCGATCGTCGACCTGAGTTCGACGTTCGTCGAACTCACCTGGATTCGTCGAGCTGAATATCTTGTCTGCGTTCGTCGACCGGAGCTAGCAGTTCGTCGCGCTAAGTTTCTATGTCGTCAAGCTGGGAAACTGACTTGCTGATTTCGTCGAGCTGAGCAAGTGCTGTCCACCAATCGTCGACCTGAGTTCGACGTTTGTTAAACTCAGCTTCTGTCATCATTCGTCGACCTGAGCTTTCGTCGTTCGTCGAACTGCGTTCGACGATCGTCATGTTGATTCTCTGACTTTGTCTAAACTGCATTTCTTGGACTTCTTTTCTGCAATACTGGAAAGTTCTTTTGAATGGCCAACGCTGGGAAAAGTCCTATGACCCATGACTATACATGTTGGGTCAATCTAATATTCCTAATAGTGTTTTTTACCCAAATCCTAACTGGGGTTCTAACAATCTCCCCCTATTTGGGTAAGGACACTATTTACATAAACATAAGTAAAATACAAGACAATTAAATACAATTTCCCCCTAAATCTGGATCAAAAACTACTACTGATGTTGTTGCTGCTGATACAGCTGCTGTTGATCCTTGCCCAAATCTGCATCATTATAATCTGTTGTTGCTGCTACTGCTAGAATTGCTGTAGCTCCAATTATAGGCATCTCCCCCTATTTGCATGGCCTCTATTCCTCTGTGAAAAACAAACAAACTCCCCCTATTTACATTTCCTTGCCCAAATCCAACAGCAACTGATAACCTGTAAATTTGCTGGACTGAATTCTTTTCCTGCAAGGAGATGTTAGGAGTTCTGGACCTTGATAAACTTGGGTCCTGGTTCTCTTTTAAAATAATCTGAAATAAAAGAATAAAAATCGCTGTTTTGAAATTCTGAGTTCGACGAATAAGAGTACTTTCGTCGAGCTGAGTTCGACGAGTGATATTGAGATCGTCGATCTCTATTCACAGAATGATAATAATTGTTTTTTGTGATCCATTTTAGTCTATCTCTGTTCGACGAATGATATTTATTTCGTCGAGCACAGATTCCTGAACAGTTCAAAACAAAATCTTTGTTCAGAGATCGTCGATCTGAGTTCGACGAATAGGATTGATTTCGTCGATCTCCGTTCGATGAACTATTTTGAACTAAGATTTTCTGAAGATGGATACCTGATGAAAGATCAAGGGTAGGGATTACCTGATCTTCTTCTACAGGTTCACATTTTGGTTCTTCTGATTCTCCAGCATAGCTGCTGCGAGAAGCACCTATTGCCATTAGGCAAAATTCTATTGCTCTTGCTTCTTCTTCAGCCAATGCTGTGAGGGAGTCCCACATCTCTTTTGCAGATGAACATTCAGCAAGTTCTTCAAAAATGTCATCAGACATTGATTGTGCTAGAATGTTCATGGCTTGTGCATCAGCAATCTTCATCTTTTTCTGGGCATCTGAGGCTGCAGGTAGTGAAATGGGTCCTAACAAAATAGATTGAAAGATGTTTTCATCAAAGGAGTCCATATAAAATCTAATCCTTGTCTTCCATAGTGCAAACTTATCTAGATTGCACATGGGCAGTCTGGTGCTTGAAAACTCATCAAATTTTGCCATGATAAACTCTAAAGATTTTTAAGATCTATCAAAGGATCTTTTGGTTCAGGTGTTAGCCTGTACAACCAATCAAGGTATGGTATTTTAACCAACCTCCCTATGATACCAATTGAAAGTGCGGGTTAGATCTTAACTAAGCAGATTATCACAGCAGAAATACAAGATAAGAAATGCAGAAAGAAATCAAGCAACACAGAAGACATAAGGAAATTTATAGTGGTTCCCCAAATCTGGGTAGTGCACTCTTCTACCACCCTGGTAGGAATCCACTCAGGTTTTTGATCAGGTTCCTGACACCAATGGGTTTTGATCAGGTCCCCAAAAACCAAACCTCAAGTCTTTTGGAAGGAGACTTGCAACCAGGAATCACTTTTGAAGGGAGATGACAACCCTTTGTACAGAAGGGGGGAAAAGAGTGATGGTGTCTTCTCTGTCAACAATCAAAGAGAAGACTCAAGTGGAATGATGTTAGCAAACAGCTCCCCCTGAGATGTAGAATGAATCAGGAGAGATCTGGAGCTTTGCTTCAGGGTGATAGGCCTTCAATCTTCAGGCCTGGACCAGAGTACTTTTCAGGAACTTCTGACAGATAGAGATTTATTGTCCTTGAAGTTGTCCTGCAGTGATGATGAAGAAGAAGACTCTAGATATGAATGGATGTTCTTCTTATTCTTCAGATGGCTGTTATTGCTCTGGTCTAGGGCTTCTAGTTACTGTAGAGATATTACCCTTTCTGTATATGTTTTTCACTTTCTGTATATGTTCTCCACTTCATGTCTTGTGTGTAATTGTTCTTCTTCCTGTGTATTTGAATCCCTTAATCATGATGGCGGAAGGAACATTCTCGAGAGAGGAAGATGCATTGGGAATTAATCTATAATTAATCCAACTGTAACTGTCCGTTTGAACGGCTATATTGACTGTATTTAATCCCCAATTAATTCTGCCAACTGTTACTGATTCCACAGAAATCATCGACCTGAGCATTCGTTGAGTTCATCGATCGTCGACCTGAGTTCGACGACATCGAACTCAGCTGGATTCGTCGAGCTGAATATCTTGTCTACGTTCGTCGACCGGAGCTAGCAGTTCGTCGCGCTCAGTTTCTATGTCGTCGAGCTGAGAGACTGACGTGCTGATTTCGTCGAGCTGAGCAAGTGCTGTCCACCAATCGTCGACCTGAGTTTGACGTTTGTCAAACTCAGCTTCTGTCATCATTCATCGACCTGAGCTTTCGTCGTTCGTCGAACTGCGTTCGACGATCGTCGAGTTGATTCTCTGACTTTGTCTAAACTGCATTTCTTTGACTTCTTTTCTGCAATACTGGAAAGTTCTTCTGAATGGAAAACCCTGGGAAAAGTCCTATGACCCATGACTATACATGTTGGGTCAATCTAATATTCCTAATAGTGTTCTTTACCCAAATCCTAACTGGGGTTCCAACAATCTCCCCCTATTTGTGTAAGGACACTATTTACATAAACATAAGTAAAATATAAGACAATTAAATACAATTTCCCCCTAAATCTGGATCAAAAACTACTACTGATGTTGTTGCTGCTGATACAACTGCTGTTGATCCTTGCCCAAATCTGCATCATTATAATCTGTTGTTGCTGCTACTGCTAGAATTGTTGTAGCTCTAATTATAGGCATCTCCCCCTATTTTCATGGCCTCTATTCCTCTGTGAAAAACAAACAAACTCCCCCTATTTACATTTCCTTGCCCAAATCCAACAGCAACTGATAACCTGTAAATTTGTTGAACTGAATTCTTTTCCTGCAAGGAGATGTTAGGAGTTCTGGACCTAGATAAACTTGGGTCCTGGTTCTCTTTTAAAATAATCAGAAATAAAAGAATAAAAATCACTGTTTTGAAATTCTGAGTTCGACGAATATGAGTACTTTCGTCGAGCTGAGTTCGACAAGTGTACTGAGATCGTCGATCTCTATTCACAGAATGATAATAATTGTTTTTTGTGATCCATTTTCGTCGATCTCTATTCGATGAATGATATTTATTTCGTCGAGCACAGATTCCTGAACAGTTCAAAACAAAATCTTTGTTCAGAGATCGTCGATCTGAGTTCGACGAATAGGATTGATTTCGTCGATCTCCGTTCGACGAACTATTTTGAACTAAGATTTTCTGAAGATGTATACCTGATGAAAGATCAAGGGTAGAGATTACCTGATCTTCTTCTGTAGGTTCACATTTTGGTTCTTCTTATTCTTCAGCATAGCTGCTGCTAGAAGCATCTATTGCCATTAGGCAAAATTCTATTGCTCTTGCTTCTTCTTCAGCCAATGCTGTGAGGGAGTCCTACATCTCTTTTCCAGATGAACATTCAGCAAGTTCTTCAAAAATGTCATCAGACATTAATTGTGCTAGAATGTTCATGGCTTGTGCATCAGCAATCTTCACCTTTTCTGGGCATCTGAGGCTGCAGGTAGTGAAATGGGTCCTGACAAAATAGATTGAAAGATGTTTTCATCAAAGGAGTACATATAAAATCTAATCCTTGTCTTCCATAGTGCAAACTTATCTAGATTGCACATGGGCAGTCTGGTGCTTGAAAACTCATCAAATTTTGCCATGATAAACTCTAAAGATTTTTAAGATCTATCAAAGGATCTTTTGGTTCAGGTGTTAGCCTGTACAACCAATCAAGGTATGGTATGTTAACCAACCTCCCTCTGATACCAATTGAAAGTGCGGGTTAGATCTTAACTAAGCAGATTATCACAGCAGAAATACAAGATAAGAAATGCAGAAAGAAATCAAGCAACACAGAAGACAAAAGGAAATTTATAGTGGTTCCCCAAATCTAGGTAGTCCACTCTTCTACCACCCTGGTAGGAATCCACTCAGGTTTTTGATCAGGTTCCTGACACCAATGGGTTTTGATCAGGTCCCCAAAAACCAAACCTCAAGTCTTTTGGAAGGAGACTTGCAACCAGGAATCACTTTTGAAGGGAGATGACAACCCTTTGTACAGAAGGGGGGAAAAGAGTGATGGTGTCTTCTCTATCAACAATCAGAGAGAAGACTCAAGTGGAATGATGTTAGAAAACAGGTCCCCCTGAGATGTAGAATGAATCATGAGAGATCTGGAGCTTTGCTTCAGGGTGATAGGCCTTCAATCTTCAGGCATGGACCAGAGTACTTTTCAGGAACTTCTGACAGATAGAGATTTGTTGTCCTTGAAGTTGTCCTGCAGTGATGATGAAGAAGAAGACTCTAGATATGAATGGATGTTCTTCTTATTCTTCAGATGGCTGTTATTGCTCTGGTCTAGGGCTTCTAGTTACTATAGAGATATTGCCCTTTCTGTATATGTTTTTCACTTTCTGTATATGTTCTCCACTTCCTGTCTTGTGTGTAATTGTTCTTCTTCATGTGTATTTGAATCCCTTAATCTTGATGGCGGAAGGAACATTCCCGAGAGAGGAAGATGCATTGGGAATTAATCTATAATTAATCCAACTGTAACTGTCCGTTTGAACGGCTATATTGACTGTAATTAATCCTCAATTAATTCTGCCAACTGTTACTGATTCCATAGAAATCGTCGACCTGAGCATTCGTTGAGTTCATCGATCATCGACCTGAGTTCGACATTCGTCGAACTCAGCTGGATTCGTCGAGCTGAATATCTTGTCTGCGTTCATCGACCGAAGCTAGCAGTTCATCGCACTCAGTTTCTATGTCGTCGAGCTGAGAAACTGACTTGCTGATTTCGTCGAGCTGAGCAAGTGCTGTCCACCAATCGTCGACCTGAGTTCGACATTTGTCAAACTCAGCTTCTGTCATCATTCGTCGACCTGAGCTTTCGTCGTTCGTCGAACTGCGTTCGACGATCGTCGAGTTGATTCTCTGACTTTGTCTAAACTGCATTTCTTGGACTTCTTTTCTGCAATACTGGAAAGTTCTTCTGAATGGCCAACCCTGGGAAAAGTCCTATGACCCATGACTATACATGTTGGGTCAATCTAATATTCCTAATAGTGTTCTTTACCCAAATCCTAACTGGGGTTCCAACATCAGGAAAAGGAATAGGAGCTATAAGAAAATAGTTCAATCTGGAACAACACCTGCTCCTCCACTGGATTATAGCTCCTTATTGATTCAAATGCAAATTATGATAGATCAACAAAGAAGACAACTGGAAAAATATGTAGATGAAAGAACTAAGCAGGTACAGTTTCAACTAGCATAAGATATCAAATCCAATAGATATGAGGGCAACTTATTGAAGAAGGATGTGACTGACTTCTTCCAAAGAGGAGCAAATGTTGTAGTCTACCTTGCTCAACAGCAGAAGGAGTAAATGGAGACTGAAATAGATATAGATGTTAAATAAGGATATGTCCTTGAGAATCAGACAAGAATGAATAACAACATGATAACAATGCATGATATTTCACTGGTAAATCTGGCTGAGTAAACTATAGCTCTAGAGACAAAGATAGGGACTATTTCTACAGCTATTGAATCTAATCTCTCCACTAACAAAGACTCTTTGGTTAAGGAAGTCAAGTCTTCTGGCAAAGAACTAGATGACCACTTACTCAAAATGAAGAATCATTTGTCCTCAAGGATTAATCATCTAGAAGGCCAAATTAGATTTCATAAAAGTGACATAAGAGATCATATTGAGAGAGAAGTCATAATGGGGGGAGTAATGAAAAAGCCAAGATCTTGACATGCTATTTGGACCTCCAATAGCATCAGAGGCACTCTAGCCTTTCCTCCTCTTAATTATGATCATCAAAAAGTTGAGTCTGGCTACCAACAAGCTCAGTTTGAGGCTATTCACACTGCAGTACAGACTATATATAGCCCTCCACCACAGGTTCAGAATGTAGTATGTGAAGAGATGGAGATGGTTGCTCATGCCATGCTCAAAGAAATAGAAGCTCAATTATCAAATAAGAGATTGAGGGAGTATGGTTGAAGCAAAGTAAGGTTTTGAGCAGTGGAGTCTAACTTTCAGATCTATTATACTTACTACATGGAAAGCAGTTAGTAACAAAATTGCTGACAGTGGCAAATAGTACTCAAAACAAGAATGGTTCAAGCATATAAAGCAGTAGAAGAACATTTATAAATTCAGGAGAGATCATAAGGCAGGGAAGATCCCAGCTGATTCTATTAAACCCAGCAAGTATTTCCCTAAGCCCTATCATTTTTTTGAAAGGCAAAAGCTTAAGGAAGAAGAGATCTTGAAGGCCAAGGATGACAAGGAAAAGAAGAAGGTTGTTAATGACAAGCTGCCTGAAGTCAAAGATAAGATACAATCAGGAAAATGCATTGTCATCAAAGAGCCAGAATAATCTTAGATTATTTCTCTTTTTTAAAAACCATGCAATTTTGTAATAGTACATTATAAATTCAAAACTAATTAAACACTAGCAAAAATGAAATGAAAAGTTTATTGGCTCTTTACTATTTTTATCTTGTTGTTTTCATTTCTTTTGTATTTCTATTATAGTACTTAACATTTACATCATAATTATCCTATTTTGGTATTGTGGTGTATATCATTGAATTGGGGTGATGACTTCTCCAAATAGGGGGAGATTGTTTGGTCCATTGATCCCAATGTTCCAGATTTGTAAGAAGTCAAACAAGTCAATGGTATAGACATAGTTGTATTTAATGTATGTTTCAATTCATGTATGCAGGTTAGTCTATATCATATTGATTGGACAAGTTGTCCAAGTGACATTGATAGGTGGACTCAAAGAAGCTAACTGGAGAGGCAGGAAATTGCCTAAGTCCACAGGCGTTGAGTGAAGCAAGCTCACTCAATGCAAAATATCGAGGCAGTGATAGTGAATAAAATTGACTAAGTCCATAGATGTTGAGTGAAGACAGTTCACTCAATGTCATACAGCTAATAGTGCTGAGTGAAGTCAGGACAGTCAAAGCCCAACAAGTTGCAGCGTAGAAGACATGACTAAGTACCAAATTGTCGACACACTTCACAACTTTGTCGACACCTTTATAGGTGCAGTGTCGAGATCAGAACGATATAAGACAGCAGTGTCAAGACAAGTCAGATATCCCGACACCTTAAAGCTTAGGAAAGTAGTGTCGAGACATTACAACTGTCTCGACACAATGAAGAACTAAAGTGCAGACTTAAAGATGTCGACACCTAGCATACTATAATGTCGAGACAATAAAACTCTCTCGACACAGTGAAGATTTAAAGAAGATGTCGACACTCGAAAATAGTTGCGTTGAGACAAGTCAACTGTCTCGACACCTTCAATTACAGATTTGGAATTCTATCAAGTACAGATGTGTCGAGACTGCTATGATTTCTCTACACCTTGCAGTTTACAGTCTAAGAACACTAATTATTATTATGTCAAGACACTTGGGACTTCTCGACACTTATGATTCTGAAGTTGTATAGAGTCAACAAAAGAGTGTCAAGTCAAGTCAAAAGTGTAATGTCAGCTACAGTGACTTGATATCTCATCTGAAACTGTTTGAAGGAAGACTTAGAGTATGATGGCATAATGATGATGTCATCAATCAGACGCCAGCTGCTACATGACCAGTGAAGGCTATAAATAGAGGGGTCATCTATAGAAGACAAAAAGGATGAAATAGTTCAATCTTTCTGATTTCTCACAAGTCAGAGAAGGGATACAACTCTAAGAAGAAGGAAGATGCAAGTCTTCAAGAAAGTGTTCTAATCCTCTCAACAAGTTGATCAGAGGATTAAAGTGGATCTGTTCTATAATTTCTTCAAGGAAATCAAGTTGATCATCATCAAGAATATTGTATATCCAGTACAGAATCATTTCAGCCAGTCTACTCATCAAGAACTAATCATGTGCTGCTGAATTGAAGAACCTGAATTCTTAGATAAGTCAGATCCCAGAGTTATTTTTTTCTGAGATTACTTTCATTCTAATTTTCATATTAAACCTGTAAGATCTCTTTGAGATCTGAGTGTGTAGGAGATTTATTCTCTGAGTTGTAAGCATGTGTTATAAAGGCTGAGGTAGGGTTCTTGAGGGACCTGAGGTAGGTAATTTGTGTTGGATCACTGAGGTGTAAGCCTGTGTTATAAAGGCTGAGGTAGGGTTTCTGTAGGGACCTGAGGTTTGTGATTTGTGTGGGATCTCTGCGCTGTAAGCCTGTGCTATAAATGCTGAGGTAGGGTTCTCGAGGTACTTGAGGTAGGAGATTGGGTGGACCTTTGAGGTAGGACTAGTGGGTCTGAGTTGTAGGTTTTTTAACATAAACTGAGCCTGTAAGATCATTGATCTTAGTTGATTTGGAGGAGATATAACCTTATCTAGCACATTGCTAGTAAGTAAGAAGGGGGAAAGTGGATGTACCCTATATAGGGGAACCAATATAAAATCTTTGTGTTTTGTGGATTGCTTGTGTCGTGTTCTTGTCAATGTTTATTTTCAAGTATCTGCTGAACATTTAGTATAAGTGACAAAGAATTTAAAAGACACCTACTCACCGCCTCCCTCTAGGTGATTAATTACCCAAAGATTTATCTTTCGCTATCAGTACACCACTTCGTCATATCCCTAAAAGAGGGCATCCACCCTAGTTTGAGAATAATTGACCAAAAGATGGAATCAGAAAGAACTATATTCTACAATGATGAACTTTTGCATGTTCTTGTACAAGATGAAGTTTCGAGCTATTGATAGATCGGTAAGGACATTGGATTGGAGCTCTCCTCTCATTGTAAAGTTATTATGTCAGGGTACCAAAATTTAACTGCATCAAATACCTCTTCTCAAAATGGCGAGCCAAAGTCCACATAGAGAAGTGCATGCATTTAGAATCTGTTTGGCGCGGTGGGGGAGACTGGAGAAGAAGTGGTAGGAAGCAGTGGTGGAATAATTTGCTGTTTTTCTGAGAGGTGGAAAATTTTGCAAAACTGTTTGGAAGAACTGTGTTTTTATAGTTGTTCGATCTATAGAATACAACAAAAAATGTGCGAAATGGTGCAGATCTGAAATGGATAGGTAAACCAGAAGAAGGAGAGGATGATCAACTGGAAGAAGGAAAGGAAGATTAGAGGAGGATCTGAGTTTGTTAGGAAAAATGTTCGATCAGAGGAGGATCTGAGTTTTGGCCATGGAGGTTGTAGAGAGAGGGAGAAGAGATGTTGGATGGTTGGTGGGTTGTTGTATGGGTTGCTAAATGGATTTTTGTTCATGACAGCTTGTGGAGGAAGGAGCTAAGAGCCGCCAGAGGAGAAGAGATGTGGAAGTGGGAGGACAAGGTGGATCTCCGAGCCGCCCGAGGTGAAGAGACTGAGAAGAGGGAGGAGAAGGAGGTGGAGCTCAGAACCCCCAGAGGAGAAGAGATGGAGAAGAGGGAGGAGGAGGTGGAACTCGGAGCTGCTGGAGGAGAAGGGGAAGGAGCTTGATTAGAAATGAGCAAACCTCAAGCCGCGAGTCGTGTAAAAAATCATGACTGGAAATCGTGGTTTTTCCACGATTTTGGAGTTGCGGCGACTCTGTTCGCCATCCCGATATTTCCGTTTGGCGCGGCGTTTTCAAAAATAACACACCCCACTGTCAAAACGCCGCGCCAAATAGAGCCCAACGGAAACAAAAACTGCTCTTTTCTTCATCGATGACAAAGAAAAAGCCAAAGTGATATAAATATTATCCTTGAAAAATTATTAAATGACCAATTAGTCGTAAGAGCTAATTCAAAGGCTATTATTATTACCCAAGTCAAGAAAACATGAATAGGAAAACAACTAAATAATATAAATATTTTAGATGCCCCCATTACTTAAGACAATGAAGTCAGTCTTATAGATGGTAGGAAAAAAAGATTAAAATTTATTGTAGGTATTGGCTATACGCACCCCCCAAAAATTTTTGCAACTGCCCAATGTGATTTTCCTCCCCGACTAGTCGATGTTTGCACACCACTCAGACAATTGCTCTCGACAACTCAGGGGAACCCTCTTCATCTCATCACCCGTTCAAACTAATATATAGAATAAATATTAATAAAGATCAAGAAAAACTTTGACCAGGAATTAGAAATAAAAAACTATTAAAAATGTTGAAGTCGAAAGTTGGCGGTTAAAAGTGTGCAGATCACTCAGACCACGCAAGTAGCACAACATGAATCTGGCAAATGGTCATCCTTGTTCACGCGGTCTGACTCAGCAGGATCCCTGGATTGTTGTCTGTGCGGTTATGTTTTGGCTACCGGCAGACTGTGCGTTCTAGTTTGGTAAGACCGCGAAGACTGAGATGATTGTTATGTGTTCAGGTAGGCTCTCAATACGCATGGTTGATTCTTGGCAACTAATACTGGGATAGTGTTGGATCCATTGCCCACAATGTATCAGACTTGTAGAAGTCAGATTTCTAGAAGTCAAACATGTCAATGATACACATAAAGTTGTATTTGATGTATGTTTAAGTTCATGCATGCAGGTTAGTCCTTATAACATTTATAGGACAGGTATTCCAAGTGATGTGACTGGTGGTCACAAAGTAAAAATGTGGAGAGACAAAAATCTAAGTCCACAGTCTTTGAGCGAAGCCAGTTCACTCAACGCAAGATGCAAGGGAGGATGCTAGATAGGCTGAAAATCACCTAAGTCCACAGGCATTGAGTTAAGACAGTTCACTAAATGCTAGATGCCAAACAGTGTTGAGTCAGTTGTGGACAGTCAATGTCATGCAGTCTATAAAGCAATTCTGCGGCCAAGTCCACAGGAGTTGAGTGATGGTAGTTCACTCAACGCCATATTTAAAGAATCGTCAAACATAGCTGAATCTGTCAAAGCCACAGTTTTGACAAGCTGAAATTTAACTAAGTCCACAGGCATCATGTGGTTATAGCTCTCGATGCCATATACCAAGCAGCGTTGAGACAAGCACAGTCAGTTGGATATTCTATCAAGGAAAATTTGGCTAAGTCCATAATCGTTGAGTGAGGATAGCTCACACAATGCCAAAGAAGAAGGCATCATGTGAAGTTAAAACTCAAGAAAAGAAGACAGAAATATCTAAGTCCAGAGGCATTGAGTGAAGCCAATTCACTCAACGCTCTCAATGCCTTAGCAAGCTGGAAGATTACAGAGAACCGACTAAGTACAAAAGCATTAGTGATGAATCTTCACTCAACACTCTCAGCGCCTAGTAGACAAAGAAGTTGCACCCTTGTCCAAAGGAGTTGAGTGAAGCTAGTTCACTCAATGCTGTCAACGCCTAATGGTGCAGAGAATTTAACTAAGTCCGGATTCGTTGAGTGAAGGACCTTCACTCAACGCACTCAAATCCTGGAGTGAATCTGAGAAATTTGCTAAGTCCAAAACTGGTGACATCAACCAAAGTTAACAAAGTTCAAATTACTTGCGGAAAGCTATAGAAGATGCCAAATAGCGTCAGAGGCCTACTGTACGGCTTCTTCCGTTAAAACAAGTTACAGATGTCAACTACAGGTGGTCCCCACTGCTTCTTGGAGACGTTAATCGATGGAAGATAAAAGGGACAGGTTTAGAAGAATCAACTTAACTTTTAGGGTATCATTCTTTTCACAAAGTTACAGCTGGACTTTATCTTCTTCGCCATTGCTGTCAAGCTAATGGCTTGAAGTCGATCCAGCTGAACTAAAAGTATATTCGAGATAACTGTAGAAATTTCTTCTGCTACATCAAGTTCAAATTAGCTTCTAATAAAGATAGAGAAGAAGATCCTTCAGGTTTTCTGCAGGTTTAGGTTAGCTGTTTGAAGAACTCAAGATTTGTCAAGTCTTCAGTCTTCTTCATCATGTTTAGAAACAAAGTTCTGAGATAATTCTAGTAGAGGCAGCTATTTATTGATGATCATTTTCCTGTTGTTGAGAAGATAGTTAGGGCTGAGATAACTCAGCTCAGGAAGAAAACACAAACAAATATCTCTGTGTCGAATTAACATAAATCAATTTTATTTCTGTATGATCCTTTTGGATTTGAGTTGTAAGGTCGTTGTGCTTAGGGTAGGGCAGATATGCCTGAGTGTAGGATCTAGTGTTTGGATCTGACTGTTGGACCTTTAGGTCTGAGGCAGGAGCCTTTTGGATCTGAGTTATAAGGCTTTTGAGCTTGAGGTAGGGCTGTTTGCCTGAGCTGTAGGAGTGTCATACTTTCTGAGCGTAGAACCTTTGTGTCCAATTGTCGGATCCAGATTTGGATCTGAGGTACGGCCATGTGCTTGTGCTGTAGGAGAGTATTTCTCACTAAGGTAGAGCTATCCTCCATAGCATGTGATGTAGGACTTGAGTTTAAGTCTGAGGTAGGTGATCAGTTTGATCACTCAGTTGTAGGAGCAGTTATCTCTGAGGTAGGGCTTTGTGACTGAGTTGTAAGTCTTGGAGGAGACAGAGAGATCCTGAGCGATCTGAGGTGTAAGCTCTAAGGAACTGAGTTTTGGAGAAGTGCCTTTGTCTAACAAGAAGTTATATAGATGGGAGGAGAGTGGATATGCACATAATCTGGGGAACCACTATAAATTCTGCATTCTTTGTGTTTTGTCTTGAAAGCTTAAAAACTACTAAATCATAACACATTAAGTTAAAGATAATAATAATAAACCAGAAAACATATTGACCCTGCCCTCAAGGTTGTTAGCTACCTTGAAATTAAAGACTTTCAAGTGGTATCAGCGGGAGGTTGCTCATAAAGGATCTAACAGTCTGAGTAATCTTCAAGCGTAGCTACAGTTCAGTACCTATGGTTATGGAGAAAACCATAAGGAGCTTGGTTCCATGAAACTCCCCATCTGCAGAAAGGAGAGTTTTGGAATCTAGAAAGAGTGGGTCAGGCTATTTATAGAAGTCTATGACCCAAGGATCTTTGTGGCAGTCAAGGACCCTTCATCCCTATGAAGGTCTCAGTTCTGGATGTCAATGTCGAGACACCTAAGACATATTCAGATATGATAAAGGATGAAGTCATCTTGGCTAAATTGGACAAGAGGGAATAAAACGTAATTGTTTGTGTCATAGATGATTCAACATATTAGAATCTGGTCCACTGCCAGACCTCTAAGGAAATATGGGACACTCTTGTGGTCTATATGGAGGGAACTAAAGAGGTAAGAGATGACAGGAAGTCCATGCTCAACCAGGAGTATGAGGCTTTCAGGCAATCCCAGAAAGAGGACATAGCTGCTTGCTATGAAAGATTTTTCAGGATTATAAATGAACTGAGGACCTATGGGAGGGTCTTCAGTCATTCTGAGATTAATGACATGTTCCTAAGGTCTCCACTAGAGACTGGGATACTAAGATATGTGCCGTAAGAGAGGTGGACAAGCTTGCTGATATTCCTCCCCAAACATTAATCGGAAAGATGCTCTCTTATGAGATGCAGCTTGTAAGACCCCCCTCCCCCTTACCAAGGAGGGCTACCGGATCTTATGCCCAGAACCGCCGTCTTACGGTGGCACTAACTCACGGGTTAGTCGACACCGCAACACGCCGATTCTGCCGGCTAATACGATCATAAACCTGTAGGCCAATATGAGAAAAGAAGTAAAACTGTATATGTAAAAATACCAGTCCACAAGCCACTGTATAATCATGAAAAAAAAGAGATGAATAGTACAACATATAGTCCACAAATAAGTACAACTGAAAGAGTAAAAAGGGCTTATGCCCAGTACATCAAATCTCTCTCTCTCTCTCACAAATAGTAAATGCGGAAGCTAAACTAGAACATCAAGTCTCGTCCCACCTGAGGACGCACAGTAGCAGTGGTAGCCTGCTGAAGCGGTATCTGCTCCTCATGCCCTGCCTCCTCGACGTGCTGGTGCTCCATCTCCACGGGCTCCTAAAAATAGTTGGTCACCGACCATTAGTCAAAAAGACTAAGTCGTTTCCTCCGCACCTCGCCCCGCAGCTCCTAGGCACCGAGCGGGAGGACGAAGCGGAGGACAACAAGGGGTAACAAGGTGGAAGCAGGTGACAATATCTAACTAAGAATGTAATAAATACTGTAGATCTACTCTAGCAATTCTATGTACGGTACAAGTAACAAGTAATAAGTAGTGCAGTAATGAAAGGTAAAGAAGCAGCAGTATAAACAAGTAAATGAGCTAAGCTACCACTATGCTATCATCACAAGCGTACCCTAACTTATATAAATGCCCATACAAATATATAAGTTAGGATTTCCAGGAAATTTAACTTATCATATAAAAGAGCTCATACTAATTTATATGATAAGGATCTATGAAGCGTATGACCTAATTATGAATGAATGATATGATGCAATTTTATGCGCAGGCAAGTGCAACTCACACACAACGACTCTGTGATCACAGACCTTTAGTTCCCACTTTTTGAGAGCTAGCATCACTCTCGGGTACCACCGCTGTGGCTACGGCAGCAGCGGAGCGGGCGTCTCCGCTTCTAGACCGGTATGCACACTACCAAGCCTTAGACCCCTCTCATACGCCTCTGTACACGTCCAAGGTGCACTCTAGAGTCTCGCGTACGTACTTTGCTGACAAACCCGTCAGTCTTGTTGGGTCGGATGTGTGTTATCGGGGGTCGTCCTCCAGACCGCAGTGTAAAACAACCCACTGGCCCCTCTAACTCCCACAACCGCCTGGTGCACCGTACTGCCATCGGTGTGACGAACGGCCAGTACTGCATGCCCCGCCACGATATTTATGCACATGCAAGTAATTCATACCGAGCCTTCCGCTCGTAGGACAAAAACCCGTCCTGAATCCCTCAAACCCAAACCCGGGTGAGAACGCACATCAGTGCCTTTGTGTCAACTCCCTCAAACCCCAAACTGGTGAGCATATATCATGAATCTCTCCAGCCCCCACACGGGCGAGAAGGTACAACAATGTCCTAACCTATTAAACTACTCTTGCCTACGGTTTATTATACTTAGAGATTTAAGGTTAATCCCAGGACTGCCCCCGGTATTCCCTGTGAAGGGCTCTCAAAGGGCACTAGAAACTATGTTGGGATTACGCCCAACGTTCCCTTTTGCAAGGATATTTATTTTAGTTGATGGCTACCCATGTATCACCCCAGCTCTCCTTATTGCTTTAGTACAACCCTAGTGACTTAAGGTATTATCGGGAAAACCGACGGTCTTCCGCCGATCCCCACTCCAGTTGCTAGTTAAGACTTGCATTTTTGATCCCTCACTAAGAAAAACTCTACCCACCAGGGTTACATATGTTGAACTCTCTCTTATTTCTGCCGATAATCAGTCCCCTGGTAATTCCCCTAAGACAAGACCTATTTGTGTTATATGCAGACCATGACCTATGTTTACCCTAGAAATCTGATCTTCCAAAACTTAAGGCATCTTGCCTCTAAATATTTATCCTAAGGTATTATGGACTAAGGGAACTACCCTAAGGATTCTCATAATTTTTCCTGGCCAAATGGTCATTTAATTAATTCTCTTAATTTAAATGCTCGGCCACTTTACACATGAAGTGATTTAATTAAGCATCCACTGACTTAGGGAATTTTTCCTG
This sequence comes from Platanthera guangdongensis, assembly GCA_039583875.1. Lineage (NCBI taxonomy): Eukaryota > Viridiplantae > Streptophyta > Magnoliopsida > Asparagales > Orchidaceae > Platanthera > Platanthera guangdongensis. The sequence continues at coordinate 44,903,366 of CM077167.1, read as the reverse complement.
AGATGTATATTGACCAAATATTGCTGCCTTCCAAATTTCATAATTTTCCTTAAATTATTTATTGTCATTTTCTATTTATTAACAATCCCACATAAATTCCATTTTACACATGAAGTATAAGCATTACCTATTCAAAAATTCCAGAAAATTTACAGAGCCTTTAAGACACTAAATTATGGCTATTGGCAGAGATTCATCAATATTGAATGTAGGATGGCCTATGGGGTTCCATTTTAAGGTATTTACCAAAATGCCATTGTACTAGTTTAACACAAGTAATGCATCCAATAAATTCTGAGAAATTCATGATAAACTAATAACAATATTTTATGACAGTAGAATAAATCCCAAATTTTTCAGAGGTATATATATATCATTTCAAGAATTATCATGATAAGGGTAAAATGGGAAATTTAGGGTATCTACTCCAAGGTTCTTCAAAACAGAGAAATCATAATTTTCCTAGGTTAAGTGTGATGTAATCTATGCCTTGGTAATGTTGTTTGGATTTGTTCTTGAATGAATCCTATTTTCCAATTATTAATTCCAAAATAGCTATTTATAAGGTAAATTCCAATAAATGGAATTTTGATTCCAAAAATTACATTATTAATTTGAAGAGTGCCATTTACCCTAATGAGCCACTATAAAAAATTTCATAATCCTTGCATGCAACCATTGGGCTAAATTCACCAAATTACATTTTTACTATTTGCACACCAAGCCTTAACATAGGCTATCACATGCAAGTGGATTCTCCCACATGCAGTGATCCCAAGGTGCTGAAAATTTTATCAAGCACCAAGGGTGACCCCACTGACCCACCACCAAAATTTGGGGCCATGGGGAGGAGTAGAACTCCATATATGCCATTAATTTAAATTTTGATATTTTACCAAAAACTATAGGAAAATGTTTTCTAAAAATTCCTAAATTTTGGCAGGAGGTAAGTAAGCCCTAATAATGCATGTGCCCAAAATTTGGGATCATGGTGACTAATATTGAGACTAGGGCATCCAATATAATATTTGACCTAGTCTAGGACCAGTCCTAGGAGAAAGGTCCTACAGGGCTGTACACTACACCAAAATGTATGTTTAGGGTGGCATTTTAAAGGTAAGACCCTAGGCTACAATTTTTATTAAGGGCCTAAGCTCTGGAAATGCCTCTAAGAGGCCTAAATTTAACATGCAACAGTACTGATTAAGTGTGACAGAAAATGTTACTATTCATTTATTAATCCTGATTTATATTAAAGTCGGCGCACGAATCTTAAAGCAAGAATGGACGGAATCGGGTTATCGTCTACCTCCAGCCAACGGCTGAGATCGAGCCGACCTGGAGCGATTTTGCCGGCGGTTTCCGGCCAGCTGAGGCGTCGCCACCTCCGGCCAATGGTGCCATCACCTTCACGGTGGTGGTGGCTATCATTTCCCGGCGATGGGGCGGCGGGAGACGGCGGCGACGGCGATCCCGAGCGGTTTCAGAAACTTAGAATTTTCTAGATTTTCTCACATGGCATCGGGCTCAATTGAGCCCGATCTCTCGCCTATTTGATCTAAGAAGCTAGTGCGGGTAGAGGTGAAGTGAAACGCACCATAATCGGGGCTTGGCTGCGGGTCAGGCGGCGGTTTGCCGTGGTGGTGGTGCGCCGGCGAGCTCCTCCCCGAAAGTTGCATTCTCCACCGTTCTCCATGTGTAAGTAGTCGAATTCCACTCCTCTGGACCTTCTGAAGCTAATGGAGGGGTCTGTTTGGACTGAGGTGGGCTATAAGTGGAGTTAACTCCAAGGTGAGCTCGGTTTGAGCTTTGGAGGCTTCACCCATGGTGCCATGTGGCTCTCAACTCTGGTATTCTGCTGGAAATGAAGAGGGGAGGTCAGCCACCTGGTTTTGGGCAGCCAAAACCAGCTGATGGGGTGGCCATGTGGCCATTATTCCCTTTATTCCTCTTTCTCTCTCCTCTTTTCCTAAAAATCTCAATTTTACCCCCTTGCATGCATTCTCTCTCCAATATCAGGAGGGTAGGGGCTGTCATTAACCATTAAGGCTGGTCATGGGCCAATTTGGTGGGCTTGGTCCAAAGGAAAATTGCTTGGTCTTCATTTTCTCTCTTTAGGTCAATTTGTTGACCAAATTGACTTTTAGGGTTGACTGGTCAACTATGGTGGGTGGACTGACCCCACTTGGTGGAAATGGGTCTAGTGGCACCACCCAACTTGGTTTGGGTCAAGGGGGTGCCCCACTTAGGTTAATTAGGCCTATGGGTGTGGGTTTGACCAAATTAAGCCCAAGGTTGACCTTGGTCAACTGGGGTCAAAATGTTGACCCAGTGACATACCCTAGGGTCCACTTAGATTGTTTTTAGGGTTAGGGCAATGTGGTGGGATCATGGTGTGGCTAGGGTCCTTAATTAGGCTAGTTTGACCTAGTTTGACTTGGTCCTATAGTGGGCTCCACATGGCTACCACCCACTATCTAGGGTCAAACCTAGTTGATCCCCTTAGGTCTCACCTCATGCCTAACCCAATCTAAGTTGAGGGGTCCAGAAGTAACATGGGATGTTACAAATTCCAATAAATAAGAAAATAATTTCGTCCCCGAAATTTAAGTTCGGGTCTACGGGGTTCTATTTGCAAGAATTATCAAGAATCTTAAAAGCATAACTTAAATGTACCTGATGCGAATAGCTCCGGGTGTTGCTCCAGCATCAGATCTCTCGGCTCCCAAGTGTGCTCCTCCCGTCCATGGTTGGACCACAGCACCTTCACAAGGGGAACCTTCTTCTTCCGCAACACTCGGATGGCTGTATCGTCAATCCGGATCGGCTCCAATCTCACTGACCTGTCAGGCTCTACCGGTCCGGCTGTGGTAGTGATGTGCTGCTCCGGCCGGAGGAGAGCTCTCCGTAAGGAAGAGACATGGAAGGCGTCATGTAGTGCACCCAACTCCGGTGGCAGCTGCAGTCGGTATGCTAGGGGGCCGATCCGCTCCAGGATCAGGTAGGGCCCCATGTATCGTGGACTGAGCTTCTTGTGCCTCCGCACCCGTGAAACACCGTGTACCGGACGTATCTTCAAGAATACCCTGTCTCCAACCTGGAACTCCACCTGCCGGTGCCGAGCATCATAATACTTTGCCTGCCTGCTCTGGGCCTCCAGTAGCCGATTCCTGATCAATCGAATCTGAGCCTCTGTGTCCTCTATATAATCGGATCCCAGAGCCCTGGTGTCCACATCCTGTACCCATGATAGCGGAGTCCGACATCTCCTCCCATAAAGCGCCTCGTACGGAGCCATCCTGATGCTAGCCTGGTGGCTGTTATTATACGAGAACTCGATCAATGGCAGCAGCCTCTCCCAAGGCCTCCCCGTATCCAATATGCATAATCTGAGCAGGTCCACCATGGTCCGGATGGTCCGTTCGGTCTGTCCGTCGGTCTGCGGGTGGAAGGCGGTGCTAAAGGTAAGCCGAGATCCCAAGTGAGCATGCACGGCCCTCCACTCGCTCGAAGTGAACCGACCATCACGGTCCGAAACAATAGTCCTGGGGATACCATGATATCTGATGTACTGCTCCACAAATAGTCTCACCAGAACTGCAACTGGGGCATCCTTCCGAACTGGAATAAACCGCGCGACTTTGGTCAATCTGTCCACTATAACCCATATAGAATCATGTCCGGAGTGGGAGCGAGGCAATCCGTGTACAAAGTCCATAGCAATGTCCTCGAACTTCCACTCTGGAACTGGCAGTGGCTGTAGTAAACCTCCTGGGCTCTTGCATTCCGCCTTCACATGCTGGCAGGTCTCGCAATGCGTCACAAAATCCGTGATCTCCCTCTTCATCCCGGGCCAATACATAGATCTCCGCAAATCTGCCCACATCTTGGTGATGTCGGGGTGCACTGAATATCTCGAGCAATGTGCCTCTCGGAGTATGTCATCTCGAATACTGCCCCCTGCTGGTATGTAGATGCGCCCCCGGAACCGAAGAAGATCATCCTGTAGTGTGTAGTCCTCGACCTTGCCCCTCTCTAGGGCACTGAAAATCGGCTGTAACGCAGCATCCAGCCTCTGATGTGCTCGGATGCGCTCCTGTATATCATCGCAGCTGATCACTGAGCTCAAATACTCTTTATATACCACTGGCTCGGTCTCGGACACCACGGTAATGTGCATGTCTTCCATCATCTGAAGCAGCTCTATGGACATCAATCGGGGCTCCGGTCCAGAAGTGCCGGCCCTCCTGCTCAAAGCATCCGCAACCGTGTTCGCTTTTCCCGGATGATAGTGGATCTTGTAATCATAATCACAGAGAAACTCCAGCCACCTCCTCTGTCTCAGGTTTAGGTCCTTCTGAGTATCGATATACTTGAGATTCTTGTGATCTGAAAAGATGTCACAATGAATCCCATATAAGTAATGCCTCCATATCTTCAGGGCGAAAACCACAGCCCCGAGCTCTAGATCATGTACTGGATAGTTATGCTCATGCTTCTTCAACTGTCTCGAAGCATAAGCGATAATGTGTCCATGCTGCATCAAGACTGCACCCATCCCCTGATATGAGGCGTCCGTGTAAATCTGGAATCCTTCGCTCCCGGATGGAAGCGCAAGAATAGGGGATGAGATGAGCCGGTCCTTCAGCTCTTGAAAAGCCGTCTCACACCGCTCTGACCAAACAAAATCAGCATCCTTCTTCGTCAAGGACGTGAGGGGGAGTGCTATCCTTGAGAACCCCTCCACGAACTTGCGGTAATAGCCTGCTAGTCCCAAGAAACTGCGGATGTCAGATGCGGTCTTCGGCCGTGGCCAATCCCTCACCGTCTCTATCTTGGCTGGGTCCACTGCTAACCCAGCCCCGCTGATCGTGTGCCCCAGGAATGCCACCTCCTGCAACCAGAACTGGCACTTCGAAAATTTTGCGTACATCTGAGCCTCCCTCAACCTCTGCAGGACCTGTGCCAAGTGCTCAGTATGCTCCTCCCGAGTCCGAGAATAAATAAGGATGTCGTCGATGAATACTATCACGAAGCGATCCAAGAAAGGTTCGAAGACACGGTTCATCAGACTCATGAATGCGGCAGGAGCATTCGTGAGCCCAAAAGGCATCACCGTGAATTCGTATAGTCCATAGCGCGAACTGAAAGCCGTCTTCGGTATGTCTTCTTCCCTGATACGGAGCTGATAGTAGCCGGATCGCAGATCTAACTTGGAGAACCAGAATGCTCCCTGTAGTTGGTCAAATAACTCATCTATCCGAGGCAGAGGATAGGTGTTGCGGACCGTCAACCGGTTCAGCTCCCGGTAATCTATACACAATCGCAATGATCCATCCTTCTTTTTCACAAATAGAACTGGTGCTCCCCATGGCGATGAACTAGGCCGTACAAATCCTGACTCGACTAGCTCCTGCAGTTGAGTTCTGAACTCTGCTAACTCTCTAGGAGCCATCCTGTAGGGTGCTCGGGACACCGGCTTCGCTCCCGGCACTAGCTGAATCCTGAAATCCAAGTCTCTAGCAGGCGGTAGCCCGGGCAATTTCTCCGGGAATACGTCGGAGAAATCCCGAACCACCGGAATATCTGAGATAGTCGCCTCTGTCCCCACCATCTCGAAGCAGACAATATAGACTTCTTCACCCTGCTCATGGGCCTTCACAGCCTGTATAGAAGATAATAGTAGGTGGCAGACAGGCTGGATACCTTCAACGATAACATGAGAGTCGCCATGTCTCAGCGTGATCCTCCTGGACGGACAATCTATCTGGGCATGGTTCCGGTGCAACCAGGCCATGCCCAAGATCAAGTCAAAGTCCTGTAGCTTCAGAATAGTCGCCGGCGCCTCAAAAGCCTTGCCGCCAATCTCGGCCTCCATGTCGCAATGTGCAGTAGTCCGCAGCTCCGACCCATCGGGTAGGCGTACCCTCATCTCTAGTCCAGGGAACCTCTCCACGCCTTCGAGTCCGTCGATGAAGGCCTCGGATACGAACGAGTGTGACGCACCCGTGTCGAAAAGAGTATGGGCAGGCTTGCCGCTGATCATGACTATGCCTGAGGTTTGTTTACGTGAAGGTTAATGGTTACCCTAAGGTTCCAGGTACTATATATATATATCATTGAAAATTTAAGAAAACTCAAAATTAACTTTAAGTACCTGTGATGACCTCCTCAGGATTCCTCGGTACTGTGAGATCCAAGGCGTATATCTGCTCCTGCTCGCGCCTCCTGCCATGATATCCCCGGCCTCGGCCTCGTCCTCGGCCTCGTCCTCGGCCCTGCTGTACTGGGGCCACTGGAGGTGGAGGAGGAGGAGGGGGATGAAATCGGTGCGGGCACTCCGACCTGATGTGCCCTGGCTGGCGGCATCCATAACAAACCACTTGTCGGTGGCCTCGGTCATCCTGTCTCCTCGGATCGTGCATCTGTAGAGGTGGGGGAGCCAAAGCTGGAGGAGGCCCCTGCTCCTGCCTGAAGTTGGGACGACGACGTCCCCCACCCCTCCTGTATCCAATGGTCCTGCCCCTCTGAGAGCCCCTACTGCTCTCGCCTGATGTCGATCCATCAAATGGTCTCTTCCCTCCGGCTCGCACCATCAGCTGGTCAGCCTCCAGCTTCTTCGCCATCTCGATGATCTGCCTGGATGTGCCATGTGAAATGAATAACAGAGCCTGCCTCAGATCATCCCTGAGGCCCCGGTAGAACCTCTTTGCGTACCTCCTGTCGTCGGTGTCCTGAATCCCCGCGAACCTGGCCAAGTGGGAGAACTCCCTCTGGTACTCTATCACAGATCTGGTCCCCTGCTTGAGGTTCAAAAACCTCTCCTCCAAAGCATCCCTGTCCGTAGCAGAAACGAAGTGTTCCAGGAACACATCGCCAAACTCCTCCCAAGAAATCTCTGACAACTCAAAGTCCGCATAAGTAGTCTCCCGGACTGACTTCCACCATCTCTTCGCGTGGGCCTCTAGCACGGAGGTGGCTAGAGGTACTGCCTGGCCGACTGGGCAGCTGATGCCCGCTAAGATCTCGTGTATGGCCTCCAGCCATTCTTCCGTCTTCACTGCATCCTCTGTCCCACGGTACGTCGGTGGGGACAGGCTCTTGAATGCACTCAGCCAGCTCGACCCCGGATTTGGCTGTGGAGCCGGGACTTGCTGGGCTCTAAAGGCATCCAAAATCGCCGTCAGGGTCTGCCCCATCTCCGTATGTAGGAATGGAGTGGCAGCTGGAGGGGGAGGAGCCGCATTTTGCGGCGCTGCGACCTGTGGAGGTTGCATAAAGGTAAGGTTAAAGCAAAATTGGCCTATCAAATTGTACTTTGTGGACCATTTCTGTGACTTTTGTACATGGGCACACCACTGCTTCCGCTGCATAGTTTGTCCGCAAACTAATGCTGGGGCGGGGGTGGTCCCATGTTGTGGACTTCTTTCTCATATGATCGTTGTTCAAGTGATACCAGTTTGTAAGACCCCCCTCCCCCTTACCAAGGAGGGCTACCGGATCTTATGCCCAGAACCGCCGTCTTACGGTGGCACTAACTCACGGGTTAGTCGACACCGCAACACGCCGATTCTGCCGGCTAATACGATCATAAACCTGTAGGCCAATATGAGAAAAGAAGTAAAACTGTATATGTAAAAATACCAGTCCACAAGCCACTGTATAATCATGAAAAAAAAGAGATGAATAGTACAACATATAGTCCACAAATAAGTACAACTGAAAGAGTAAAAAGGGCTTATGCCCAGTACATCAAATCTCTCTCTCTCTCTCACAAATAGTAAATGCGGAAGCTAAACTAGAACATCAAGTCTCGTCCCACCTGAGGACGCACAGTAGCAGTGGTAGCCTGCTGAAGCAGTATCTGCTCCTCATGCCCTGCCTCCTCGACGTGCTGGTGCTCCATCTCCACGGGCTCCTAAAAATAGTTGGTCACCGACCATTAGTCAAAAAGACTAAGTCGTTTCCTCCGCACCTCGCCCCGCAGCTCCTAGGCACCGAGCGGGAGGACGAAGCGGAGGACAACAAGGGGTAACAAGGTGGAAGCAGGTGACAATATCTAACTAAGAATGTAATAAATACTGTAGATCTACTCTAGCAATTCTATGTACGGTACAAGTAACAAGTAATAAGTAGTGCAGTAATGAAAGGTAAAGAAGCAGCAGTATAAACAAGTAAATGAGCTAAGCTACCACTATGCTATCATCACAAGCGTACCCTAACTTATATAAATGCCCATACAAATATATAAGTTAGGATTTCCAGGAAATTTAACTTATCATATAAAAGAGCTCATACTAATTTATATGATAAGGATCTATGAAGCGTATGACCTAATTATGAATGAATGATATGATGCAATTTTATGCGCAGGCAAGTGCAACTCACACAAAACGACTCTGTGATCACAGACCTTTAGTTCCCACTTTTTGAGAGCTAGCATCACTCTCGGGTACCACCGCTGTGGCTACGGCAGCAGCGGAGCGGGCGTCTCCGCTTCTAGACCGGTATGCACACTACCAAGCCTTAGACCCCTCTCATACGCCTCTGTACACGTCCAAGGTGCACTCTAGAGTCTCGCGTACGTACTTTGCTGACAAACCCGTCAGTCTTGTTGGGTCGGATGTGTGTTATCGGGGGTCGTCCTCCAGACCGTAGTGTAAAACAACCCACTGGCCCCTCTAACTCCCACAACCGCCTGGTGCACCGTACTGCCATCGGTGTGACGAACGGCCAGTACTGCATGCCCCGCCACGATATTTATGCATATGCAAGTAATTCATACCGAGCCTTCCGCTCGCAGGACAAAAACCCGTCCTGAATCCCTCAAACCCAAACCCGGGTGAGAACGCACATCAGTGCCTTTATGTCAACTCCCTCAAACCCCAAACTGGTGAGCATATATCATGAATCTCTCCAGCCCCCACACGGGCGAGAAGGTACAACAATGTCCTAACCTATTAAACTACTCTTGCCTACGGTTTATTATACTTAGAGATTTAAGGTTAATCCCAGGACTGCCCCCGGTATTCCCTGTGAAGGGCTCTCAAAGGGCACTAGGAACTATGTTGGGATTACGCCCAACATTCCCTTTCGCAAGGATATTTATTTTAGTTGATGGCTACCCATGTATCACCCCAGCTCTCCTTATTGCTTTAGTACAACCCTAGTGACTTAAGGTATTATCGGGAAAACCGACGGTCTTCCGCCGATCCCCACTCCAGTTGCTAGTTAAGACTTGCATTTTTGATCCCTCACTAAGAAAAACTCTACCCACCAGGGTTACATATGTTGAACTCTCTCTTATTTCTGCCGATAATCAGTCCCCTGGTAATTCCCCTAAGACAAGACCTATTTGTGTTATATGCAGACCATGACCTATGTTTACCCTAGAAATGTGATCTTCCAAAACTTAAGGCATCTTGCCTCTAAATATTTATCCTAAGGTATTATGGACTAAGGGAACTACCCTAAGGATTCTCATAATTTTTCCTGGCCAAATGGTCATTTAATTAATTCTCTTAATTTAAATGCTCGGCCACTTTACACATGAAGTGATTTAATTAAGCATCCACTGACTTAGGGAATTTTTCCTGAGATGTATATTGACCAAATATTGCTGCCTTCCAAATTTCATAATTTTCCTTAAATTATTTATTGTCATTTTCTATTTATTAACAATCCCACATAAATTCCATTTTACACATGAAGTATAAGCATTACCTATTCAAAAATTCCAGAAAATTTACAGAGCCTTTAAGACACTAAATTATGGCTATTGGCAGAGATTCATCAATATTGAATGTAGGATGGCCTATGGGGTTCCATTTTAAGGTATTTACCAAAATGCCATTGTACTAGTTTAACACAAGTAATGCATCCAATAAATTCTGAGAAATTCATGATAAACTAATAACAATATTTTATGACAGTAGAATAAATCCCAAATTTTTCAGAGGTATATATATATCATTTCAAGAATTATCATGATAAGGGTAAAATGGGAAATTTAGGGTATCTACTCCAAGGTTCTTCAAAACAGAGAAATCATAATTTTCCTAGGTTAAGTGTGATGTAATCTATGCCTTGGTAATGTTGTTTGGATTTGTTCTTGAATGAATCCTATTTTCCAATTATTAATTCCAAAATAGCTATTTATAAGGTAAATTCCAATAAATGGAATTTTGATTCCAAAAATTACATTATTAATTTGAAGAGTGCCATTTACCCTAATGAGCCACTATAAAAAATTTCATAATCCTTGCATGCAACCATTGGGCTAAATTCACCAAATTACATTTTTACTATTTGCACACCAAGCCTTAACATAGGCTATCACATGCAAGTGGATTCTCCCACATGCAGTGATCCCAAGGTGCTGAAAATTTTATCAAGCACCAAGGGTGACCCCACTGACCCACCACCAAAATTTGGGGCCATGGGGAGGAGTAGAACTCCATATATGCCATTAATTTAAATTTTGATATTTTACCAAAAACTATAGGAAAATGTTTTCTAAAAATTCCTAAATTTTGGCAGGAGGTAAGTAAGCCCTAATAATGCATGTGCCCAAAATTTGGGATCATGGTGACTAATATTGAGACTAGGGCATCCAATATAATATTTGACCTAGTCTAGGACCAGTCCTAGGAGAAAGGTCCTACAGGGCTGTACACTACACCAAAATGTATGTTTAGGGTGGCATTTTAAAGGTAAGACCCTAGGCTACAATTTTTATTAAGGGCCTAAGCTCTGGAAATGCCTCTAAGAGGCCTAAATTTAACATGCAACAGTACTGATTAAGTGTGACAGAAAATGTTACTATTCATTTATTAATCCTGATTTATATTAAAGTCGGCGCACGAATCTTAAAGCAAGAATGGACGGAATCGGGTTATCGTCTACCTCCAGCCAACGGCTAAGATCGAGCCGACCTGGAGCGATTTTGCCGGCGGTTTCCGGCCAGCTGAGGCGTCGCCACCTCCGGCCAATGGTGCCATCACCTTCACGGTGGTGGTGGCTATCATTTCCCGGCGATGGGGCGGCGGGAGACGGCGGCGACGGCGATCCCGAGCGGTTTCAGAAACTTAGAATTTTCTAGATTTTCTCACATGGCATCGGGCTCAATTGAGCCCGATCTCTCGCCTATTTGATCTAAGAAGCTAGTGCGGGTAGAGGTGAAGTGAAACGCACCATAATCGGGGCTTGGCTGCGGGTCAGGCGGCGGTTTGCCGTGGTGGTGGTGCGCCGGCGAGCTCCTCCCCGAAAGTTGCATTCTCCACCGTTCTCCATGTGTAAGTAGTCGAATTCCACTCCTCTGGACCTTCTGAAGCTAATGGAGGGGTCTGTTTGGACTGAGGTGGGCTATAAGTGGAGTTAACTCCAAGGTGAGCTCGGTTTGAGCTTTGGAGGCTTCACCCATGGTGCCATGTGGCTCTCAACTCTGGTATTCTGCTGGAAATGAAGAGGGGAGGTCAGCCACCTGGTTTTGGGCAGCCAAAACCAGCTGATGGGGTGGCCATGTGGCCATTATTCCCTTTATTCCTCTTTCTCTCTCCTCTTTTCCTAAAAATCTCAATTTTACCCCCTTGCATGCATTCTCTCTCCAATATCAGGAGGGTAGGGGCTGTCATTAACCATTAAGGCTGGTCATGGGCCAATTTGGTGGGCTTGGTCCAAAGGAAAATTGCTTGGTCTTCATTTTCTCTCTTTAGGTCAATTTGTTGACCAAATTGACTTTTAGGGTTGACTGGTCAACTATGGTGGGTGGACTGACCCCACTTGGTGGAAATGGGTCTAGTGGCACCACCCAACTTGGTTTGGGTCAAGGGGGTGCCCCACTTAGGTTAATTAGGCCTATGGGTGTGGGTTTGACCAAATTAAGCCCAAGGTTGACCTTGGTCAACTGGGGTCAAAATGTTGACCCAGTGACATACCCTAGGGTCCACTTAGATTGTTTTTAGGGTTAGGGCAATGTGGTGGGATCATGGTGTGGCTAGGGTCCTTAATTAGGCTAGTTTGACCTAGTTTGACTTGGTCCTATAGTGGGCTCCACATGGCTACCACCCACTATCTAGGGTCAAACCTAGTTGATCCCCTTAGGTCTCACCTCATGCCTAACCCAATCTAAGTTGAGGGGTCCAGAAGTAACATGGGATGTTACACAGCTGGCTGCCAGGAAAGAGGAGGAGGCCACCAGCATACCCCGTGCAATGAAAAGTCCTTGGCCTTTAGAGCAGACAATACCAGCAAAAGTAAGGAGAGGATCCCCTATCCTCCAAGAAGGCTAGCTGAGTCAGACAGCTCAGAATCAGATACATCAGACTGCAACATATCTGATGAGTACTTTGATACCTTCTCCAAGAATTTTTAGAAGCTGATGTAGAAGAAATAGTGGAAGAGAAGACCTTCCATATCTTCTCATCATAAGAAGAATCACTCCAAGGCTGATAGGTATGACTCTAAAAATAATAAATATAATTCCTCTAAAGTTGTCTGTTTTTGTTGCAGCAAACCAGGTCATGTGAAAGCTGACTTCCCAGTGAAGAGAAAGGAGCCTGGTGAGAAGAAATGAAACCAGCACAAGAGGAAAAGGAGAAGTCATTCATTGCAAAAAAAGGAGAAAATCTGGACAGACTCATCTTCATCAAAGTCTGAAGAATTAGAAGCCTATATTGGGTTGGTTGTTGCTGCTCCTGAAATAGAAGATGAAGAAGCAAATGAAGACTATCCTGCTACCAGGATAGGAATCAGGGCCCATCTATCATATTCAGACACTGACTTAGAGGAGAATGAAGATGATTAAGATGCTTATAGCTGCTATGGGCTGATGGCAATGTCTGATGAAGAATCCAGCCAAGGTTAGCCTAGTCCAGAAAAGGTACTTCCTCTATCTAATTGCTTTTTTGAGTCTAGGTATGAGACTAGTCCCTATACAAAAGATTCTTCATCTAGTGGTGAAGTTGATTCTGAATTAGAAGGAGATGACAATCAGTTGATTGACAGGTGTGGAGAACTTCTGGATGCCTTTAAGAAATGCAAGAAGTTGTCAAAAAAACAAGGTGTGGAGATTACTTCTCTGCAGCTAGCTGCTGCCCAGCATGCTGAAACAGCATCTTTGCTTGTTCAAAAGGACAGGGAAGTGAGCCAACTTAAGGTCTTGAATCTAATCCAGATAGGCTCCATAAATTTCAAGAATTGTCTCATTAGGGACCTTGAAGAGAAGGTCTAGAGGGAAAAGAGAATCGTGGCTAGCTTTTCCAAGCACAATATAATGTTGACCTTGATAGACTCCTTCTCCTCTCAGAAGGGTAAGAAGGGGTTGGGGTTTGAGGGAAACACAAGTGTTGCCCCCTCCAAAGGGAAGGGCAAAGCTCCATCTCAGCCTCTGGCTACCAAGTCTCCCATTCCTTTTAAGAAAGTTCAGTTACCTTCAAACAGGTATGACCAAGAGAGCATCTATGGTCACTGGATGAATGGTAAATCCACTAGTGTGAACAATGAGGTTCATAGCTATGGTGGAAGGTATAGCAAGAGAGTGAGTTCCTTTAAGGCTACTCATGAAGAAATTCAAATATCTCATCATGGACTATTTGTCTTTTGTACTGCAGTCCCGACTCTCGAGAATGTATCTATGGCCAAGTTTCAGAAGCATTCAGCAAAGACTCAGACCAAGGTTTAGTCAATCAACAAGCCTGAGTTGGGAAATTCTGATGCTATCAAGAGCATGTCTTCTGCGAAGAAGATTGCTATTGATGATACTTAGAGCAGGCCAAATAAGCCAGCTGGAAGTCTTACCTTCAATCAGATCCTTGCTGAAGGGAATCTGAAGAAGGCTGCTGCTCCTCTTCCTTCTATTCTGTCAGCAATTAACCAAACTACAAGGCCTACACAAAAGAGAAGATATAATATTCATGAATGTTGGTATTGTGGCAAAGTGGGCCACTTTGCTATAAACTGCTGGCACAATCTAAGTGTTCCAAAATTAGTTGTCAGTACACCAGTCAGAAAAGCTGCTGGTAGACAAGTCCATTCTCAGTCTAACATGCACCTAGGAACTAATAGATATTTGGGTCCTAAGGTAAAATAAATTATGTGATACAGGTTAGTCCAAGTACGCATACCCCCATATGGTACTTGGACAGTGGTTGTTCCAAGCACATGACTGGGACAATGAGGAACTAAAAGGAGTCCACTCCAGGGAAAGATGGACCCAAGGTTATCTTTGGTGGTTTAGATAGAGGGGGTGACAAGAGGCTATGATAAGATTACCATTGATATAATCACGTTCTCGAAGGTGGCTTATTTTAAAGGGTTGCAACACAGCCTTATAAGCATAAACCAACTCTCTGATCTTATCAATGTCATTGTCTTCCACAAGGATGACTGACAGATTAAGAGGTCAAGTGATCAAGAGGTTATCTTGACAGACACTAGGAGTGGAAATATTTATTGCTTAAATTTCCTTTGTCTAAATACAGACCATCCTATTTGTCTAGTGGTAAAAGAGAAAGTTTCTTATTGTGTGCAATGACATAAGAGATTAGCTCATTTAAATTACAAGATTATTTGTAATCTTTTTAGTGGAGAGATTGTTAAGAATGGTCCTAATATGAAATGCACCAAGGAAAGCATTTGCTTTGCATACCAAAAGGGCAAGAAAACTAAATATCCATCAAGGGCATTGGAACCAAAGAATCTGTATACCTCTTGCATATGGACATGTTTGGTCCTATGCCAGTTTATAGTCTTGGTAGGAAAGTCTACAGTCTTGTGGTGGTTGATGACTATTTCAGGTTTGCTTGGGTGTTCTTTCTCAAGAAAAAGAATGAAACCCTTGATATTTTCATAAAGTTTGTCAAGCAAATTCAAAATGAGTTTAATAGTACTGTGATAAAAATTAGAAGTGACCATGAGATTAAATTTCAGTCTGATAGCATGACAAAGTTCTGTGAAGAGCAAGGGATACAACAAGAATTTTCTTACCAAGAACACCCCAGCAAAATGGGATTGTTGAGAGGAAAAATAGGACTCTCATAGATGCTAGAAGGACCTTATTAAGTGACACATCTCTCCTAGAATATTTCTGGGCTAAGGTAGTGAATACTGCATGTCATTTCCTTAACAGAGCCTCTATCACCAAGAGCCATAACAAGACTCCCTATGAGATCTTGAAGGACAGATAACCAAACCTATACTATCTCAAAATCTTTGGTAGCAAGTGTTATGTGCTTCACAATGGGAAGTCCTATCAGTCTAAGTTTTCTGCTAAGTCCTTTGATGAGATTTTTGTTGGGTACAACAATCATATTAAAGTCTATAGGAACTACAACTTGAAAAGCCATGTTATAGAAGAATCTGTACATGTAGTCTTTGATGAGTCTACTATGATTAATAGTGAGCTCCCAAGCTCCTCTTCTAGTACCACAGGTACAGAACAGATGATGGACCAGCTGACTATTAAAGAAGCTGCTCCAATAATCCAAGATAAAGCTAATGGAATGGACATTCTAGTAGAAGTACTGCAAGAAACAAGTGAGGTGGATTATGATCAGCAGGAAGCTACCTCTGTAGCTGATTCTGAAGCAAGATTTCCTCTAGCAGTCAAGCATCTAAGGGAATATCCAAGACACAAGATCATTGGATATGCCAACCAAGGAGTGGTGACCAGGAGCAGAAATATCAACACAGCACTATACTCAAGCATCCTGTCACAAGTAGAGCCCAAAAGATTTGAAGAGGCCAACATAGATCAGTTCTGGAACCGAAATAGTTTAAGAGATGTATGGTCTAGAAGCTGGTTCCCAGACCACAAGGACATAATATCATTGAAGTCAAGTGGATTTACGGGAATAAACTTGATGAAAATGGCATTATAATCAAGAACAATGCAAGACTAGTAGCTAAGGGGTACAAATAAGAAAAAGGTATTGATTTTCATCAAACCTTTGCCCCTGTAGAAAGATTGGAAGCCATGAGATTGTTTCTTGCATATGCTGCACACAAGGGATTCAAGGTCTACCTGATGGATGTGAAGTCAGCCTTCCTGAATGGTGACTTAAAGGAAGAAGTCTATGTTGAGCATCCTCTAGGTTTTGTTTTTCCTAAATCACCTGATTCTATTTATAAACTTAGGAAGGCTCTATATGGGATGAAGCATGAGAACTCCCACGAAAACTGCCATAGGGCTAAGGGTAAGATCATCCTAGTCTAAATATAGGTAGATGATATTATCTTTGGATTTACTGATGACAACCTTTGTAGGGAGTTTGCCAAACTTATGCAAGGGAAGTTTGAGATGAGCAATATGGGTGAACTTAAGTTCTTCTTGTGTCTCCAAGTAAGACAAACTAATGATGGCTTGTCCATATCTCAGTCTAAGTTTACTAGGGAGTTAATCAAAAAGTTTGGTATGGAGAATGCCTCTATCATGAAAACTCTCATAGGGACAAGTATGCCTATAGGCAAAGATGAGGCAGGGAAACCTGTTGATGAAACTTTATATAGAGGGATAATTGGCTCCCTTCTATGTCGTACTGCAAGTAGGCCAGACATCATATACGCTACATGTATCCATGCTAGGTATCAGGCTAGCCCTAAAGAATCTCACTACTCTGCTACAAAATGGATTTTGAGGTATCTAAAGCGCACACCAGATCTTGGCCTATGGTACACTAGAAATGGGGAGTTTGAACTAGCAGGCTATTCAGATGCAGATTTTGTAGGTTGTAAAGAGGATAGGAGGAGCACTTCTGATACCTATCAGTTCTTGGGAGAAAGACTAGTGTCTTGGAGCAGCAAGAAGCAAACAAGTGTTGCAATCTCAACTACCGAGTCAGAGTACATCTCAGCAGGTTCCTGTTGTGCTCAGTTGCTGTGGATCAAGCATCAGCTCCAGGATTATAACCTCCAGATAAGTAGAAGTCCCTTATATTGTGATTCTACTAGTGTCATCTCAATTGCTTGGAATTCTGTCTCACATAGTAGGACTAAGCATATTGAGATAAGATATCATTTCATTAGGGAGCATTTGGAATGTGAATTTATCAACCTTGAGTTTGTCCCTTTAGACAAAGAAGTGGCTGACATCTTCACTAAGCTACTAGATGAAGTAAAGTTCAAAATCTTCAAATTTGAGTTGGGTATGTTGAATCTGGTATAGATTCTGTGGCTCCTCATGTTATTTTTTTGTTGCAGGTTATATTATTTCTTGCAGGAGGAAATGTCCATCTGTCGGATGAAGATTTTAAAGCTGTATACCTTCATTGGTATAAAGTTTATCAAGTGGTTCATGTGCTATCCAGTCTGGAATAGACAAAAGTGTCTACCAGGAAGTATGATAAAGGATGCTTCAGTTGAGGGGGAGCAAGTCCAGCACTAATAGAGGTAGATTCAAGTGTTATCCTGTAGAGAAGGACCAACACACCTCCAGCACTCTCAAGTAGTTCAACTGCAGCAAGAGTTGCTTATCTGTAATCAAAAGGAGGTAGTAGATAATCAGAGCCTCCCGGACTATTTATAGAAGTCAAAAGGGGGAGAGAATGATATGAGAAGGAAATGATCAAAAAGGCCAAATAGCAGCAATTTAGGGGGAGCAGGTGTGATGATGATCACCCTACAGGAAAGGAAAGTGTGGTAAATATAACTTGTTCTCTTTTTATAAGTTCTCCAAGTTATGTTTTATTGTTGCATATATTAGTGTATGTCATTGACTCAGGATTTCGATTGAGGGTTTTGGCTTCTTCAAATAGGGGGATATTGTTCGGTCCATTGCCCACAATGTACCAGACTTGTAGAAGTCAGATTTCTAGAAGTCAAACATGTCAATGATACACATAAAGTTGTATTTGATGTATGTTCAAGTTCATGCATGCAGGTTAGTCCTTATTTGATGTATGTTCAAGTTCATGCATGCAGGTTAGTCCTTATAACAATTATAGGACAGGTATTCCAAGTGATGTGACTGGTGGTCACAAAGTAGAGATGTGGAGAGACAAAAATCTAAGTCCACAGTCTTTGAGCGAAGCCAGTTCACTCAACGTAAGATGCAAGGATGGATGCTAGATAGGCTGAAAATCTCCTAAGTCCACAGGCATTGAGTTAAGCCAGTTCACTAAATGCTAGATGCCAAACAGTGTTGAGTTAGTTATGGACAGTCAATGCCATGTAGTCTATAAAGCAATTCTGCGGCCAAGTCCACAGGCGTTGAGTGATGGTAGTTCACTCAATGCCATATTTAAAGAATCGTCAAGTATAGTTGAATCTGTCAAAGCCACAATTTTGACAAGCTGAAATTCAACTAAGTCCACAAGCGTCGTGCAGTTATAGCTCTCGATGCCATATACCAAGCAGCGTTGAGACAAGCTCAATAATTTGGAGATTTTGTCATGGAAAATTTGGCTAAGTCCATAATCGTTGAGTGAGGACAGCTCACTCAATGCCAAAACAGAAGGCGTCGTGTGATGTTAAAACTCAAGAAGAGAAGACAGAAATATCTAATTCCATAGGCGCTGAGTGAAGCCAATTAACTCAATGCTCTCAATGCCTTAGAATGCTGGCAGATTACAGAGAAGCTGCTAAGTACAAAAGCATTGAGTGATGAAGTTTCACACAACGCTCTCAGCGCTAGCAGACAAAGAAGTTACAGCTTAGTCCAGAGGCGTTGAGTGAAGACAGTTCACTCAACGCTCTCAATACCTGATGGTGCTGAGAATTTTAATAAGTCCATATTCGTTGAGTGAAACCCTTCACACAATGCACTCAATGCTAGGTGTGAATCTGAGAAATTGGCTAAGTTCATAACTGATGACGTCTGCCAAAGTCAACAAAAGTCAACAAAGTTGAAATTACTTGCGGGAAAGCTACAGAACATGCTAAATCGTGGCGGAGGCCTACTATATGTCGTCTTCCGTTAAATTAAGTTGCAGCTGCCAACTGCAGGTGGTACCCACTGTTTCTTGGAGCTGTTAATCAACGGTAGATAAAAGGGACAAGTTTAGAAGAAGCAAATTAACTTTTAGGGTTTCATTCTTTTCACGAAGCTACGGCTGGACTCCATCTTCTTCGCCATTGATGACGAGCTAAGAGCTTAAAGAAGACCTAGCTAAACTAAAAGTTCATTCGAGATATTTGTAGCAATTTCTTCTGCTACAACAAGTTTAGATTAGCTCATGATAAAGAATGAGAAGAAGCGCCTTCAGGTTTTCTGCAGGTTCAGGTTAGCTATTTGAAAAACTCAAGATATATCAAGTCTTCAGTCTTCTTCAGCAAGTTCAGAAACAAAGTTCTGAGATACTTATAACAGAGGCAGCTATTTATTGAAGATCATTTTCCAACTGCTGAGAAGATAGTTAGGGCTGAGATAACTCAGCTTAGGAAGCAGCTACGAAGAAATATCTCTGTGTCAAATTAACACAAATCAATTTCATTTCTATAGGATCCTTTTGGATCTGAGTTTTAAGACCTTTGTGCCTGAGGCAGGGCAGATTTGCCTGAGTGTAGGATCTAGTGTTTGGATTTGAGTGCAGGACCTTTGGGTCTGAGGTAGGATCATTTTGGATCTGAGATGTAGGGCTTTTGAGCCTGAGGTAGGGCTGTTTTCCTGAGCTGTAGGAGAGTCAAACTCTCTAAGTATAGGACCTTTGGGTCTGAGTGTAGGATCCAGATTTGGATCTGAGGTAGGGACTTATGCCTGAGCTGTAGGAGAGCCATTCTCTCTAAGGTAGGGCAAGCCTCCGTAGCCTGAGTTGTAGGACTTGAGTTCAAGTCTGAGGTAGGTGATCAGTTTGATCACTGAGTTATTGGAGCAGTTTGCTCTGAGGTAGGGCTTTGTTCGTGAGTTATAACTATTGTAGGAGACTGAGAGAGCTTGAGGGATCTGAGGTGTAAGATCTAAGGAGCTTAGTTTTTGGAGAAGTGTCTTCTCTAACAAGAAGTTAGAAAGGTGGGAGAAGAGTGGATGTACCCATAATCTGGGAAACCACTATAAATTCTGTGTGTTCTTTGTTTTTTGTCTTGAAAGCTTAAAAAAGACAAACTCATAACACATTAAGTTAAAGATAATAATAATAAACTAGAAAAAATATTCACCCCCCTCCTCTAGGTTGTTAGCTACCTTGAAATTAAAGACTTTCATAGGTCAAAGAGGACCATCATACCATCAGCTTGGTATAGAGATGATAACATGCTAAGCTTAGTCTTGTGTTTCTTTGAAGTTGGAAGCGGGCTGTTAGAAGTGTGTAGACCACTCATACAACAGAGACCGTGCGAGTAGTGCAACTTGATTATGGCAAACGATCATCCTTGCATACGCTGTCTGACTCAGCAAGATCCCTGGATTGCTATCCGCACGGTTATGTTTTGGCTACCGGCTGAATGCACGGTCTGGTTTGGTAAGACCATGAAGATCAGCATGACTTCTATATGTTCGGGTAGGCTCTAAGTATGCGGGGTTGATTCTTGGCCATTGGAAGTCCACGCGGACTGTCTTGGTTGTCCGCTTATTTATGCAGCTTGATTGTGCTAACCACTCACACGGTCTGGTGTTGGTAGTCCACATAGTTGCGCAGAATGGTGCTGATATCCGTTATTATGCTGGCGGTTATTATATCCCCCAGGGAGGTGATTGTATTTGTCCTCCAGCCTATAAATAATGGTGTTGACCTTGTCATTAATAACAAGAACTGTAAGAACCCTCTGCTGGGTTAAACTTGCAGTTAAAGTTTTTCTAACCACGCAGTTAGAAGAACTGACCTGATCGTTTGCTGTGCTTGCAAATTGTGAGGCCAACACTGAGCAACCAGACAACTGATTCTGACTGTGAAGTCAGTGGAGGTAGTGCAAATACGTAGTTAGTAATCAACGGTTAACAGCAGATCGCGGCTTGAGAGACTAGGAAGTGTTTTTCCATGACAGTTTTCCCAGATTCAATAAGTCAGTTTGCCGCAAGCTGTCTGACTAGCAGTTCAAATAAGCTGTTAGGCGACCTTGGCGGTCAGGCGACTAAGAGTTGCGGACAGTTGGCACCTTCAGTTTAGCAAAACATGGTCTAATCGCGGTGACTTCTGAGGTCAGACGACCTTGCGGTCAGGCTACCAATGATGCAAGCCCATGGTTTCGACGGATTAAACTACACGCACTTGGGTTCGACCATTAATTTATGGAACATAACGAGCAATATTTTCTCTAAACATTCTACCAAAAATTCAACTAATTTAGCAACACCCAAAACAAAGGGAGGCTACCCCTTTTTATAGATTGAACAAGGGCTATAGGCCAATGTTCGGTCCAGCGAATAGGACCCACGCGATCCGGACATTTAGCTATTCAAATTAAATTTATCCGCAAACAATTCACAAAAACAATAAGAGAGGATCCGGACTAAAAATACAATTTAAAATAAAGTCCAAATCAATCCCAAAAATTAATTAATATGTGGGTACTCCAAATCACTTGAACTCAAGGGGAAATCGGGGGTGATGAACCCGATTTATTCAAGTGTTCACGAGATCTACCCGCTCCAAAGTATACGAGAATATGTTGAAGAAAACACACTTAAAATTCAGATTTAATTAAGCACAAATTTTAATATAAATCAGGACAATTAACTAGCCTTCTATTCCACCAAATCTCATAATATTTTAGAAGAAACACACAAAGGAAGAATAGAAAATCGTTACCCAAATCCCTTGAAAGATCCGTCCACAAGATTAGTGGAGGAAGAGCTCACGACGATGGTTGATTTCTATTTCCATGCAAATCCTCGGATCTGCACCGGACGATGAAGAAACGAGTCATTTCCCTTTGCAATCACCCTAGGAGAGGGAGAAACCTTGAAGGACAATATATATGGAAATAGGAGAGAGAAAATGTGGTGTCCTATTCTGTCAAGGGGGTGGCTTGGTTTTGTGGTGAGGGGGGCTGCTCGGGTTTTGTTTGGATGAGGGTGGTCGGTTTTGGCTGGTGGGGAGGGTGGCCAAATTTATGAAAGGGGAGGGAGAGGGTGGTGTTTAGGAGGTTGGTCGGCTAGGGTTTTGGGGAGGGAAAGAGAGGCCGATTTTCTTTGGGGGACAAAGAGGTGGGCTCGGGTTGGGGTGGTGGAGGTGAGGGAGAATATTGAGGAGGAGGAGAAAGGAGAAAATAGGGAGGGAAAGGAAGTTGGTCGGTGGCCAAGAGGAAGAGAGGGAGAAGGAGTGGGCCGAAATTTGCCTAAGGGCGAAGAGAAAGGTAAGGGGAAAATTCAAAATTTGAACTCAAGTTTCAATATTTCTTTCTTCATTCATTTTGAAATCCTACAACACATGGCTTAAATGACCTACACCACTCAATCTCCACAATTCAAATAATATAAACTCATGATGGTTATATGCACCCATCATAATACATGAAATTAAATATACAATAATGAAATGCTTGGAAATAAAAAATGCTTAGATTAAAATTGCATTAAATAGAAATTGCTAAAAATAATAATTGATGAAATATATAATTATAATTATTTAATTTATAATTATATTTTTTATTTAATGGCAGCAGCTGACGTCGAGCAAAACATGTAGCAGCGGCGGAGTTGGCGAAAAAACATTGTGGTAGAATTTCATCTTCGAGCAAGCGACATCGATCTCCGCAATCCACGAACTCTCTATGACGGGGATCCACGACCGCATCAGCACCGTCATCATAAATCCTACCGCACTCAAAATTACTTATCACCGATGAGTCGCCCGTGAGGGGAGAATAGTCAAAAGCAGCAGCAACATGGGTAAATCTAGCCCCGCTATCCATGTCGTACTACCATTAACATCCATCAGCACTGAGAACCTATCTGACAAATAAACAACAAGACTTCCGAGGAAACTCGAAAGGGTGTCAAGCAAAAGAAATAAAACTTGAATATTACCATTCGGTTCAAGAACCATGGAATCAATATGGGAAATAGACACGACAAAACTAACACTCCCCAACCCAAGAGAACATTTAGTTGGAGGAAGAAACTATGGAGAAAGCCACTCAGGTGGAACAGAGACATACAGTAAAAAGTCCGAAAACTTGAAATAATGAAACACCTTGTGCTATATAAAAATCTGAAATAAAAGCATGAAATACGACATTCTTCATAATCATGGATGGGTCAGCGTCCATACGTATTAATTTATTAACGGATCCAGAAGGAATCTGCTCGGGGACTGACCAGACTAAACCCAAATCACTAATTCTAGCATAGGACGGTCTCGGCATGGATTTGAAGTGTGTGAGACATAACTTAAGAGGAACCACTAACGTCCTAGATACATGAGGAGTGAACTTATGTGCTACATGACTAGACCTAAATACGGAGGATAAGGGGGTTAAGTTAGGTGGCACGGGAGTCTTATAGTCAAAAATAGTTTTAATGTGATCCAAAATCGTAGTTTTAATTTTAACATTAATATTCTTACGCTTGACATGAAGATATACCAAGGTAAACCACTCATCAGAAACAATTGAATTGGACGCTCCCGGATGTGAAAGGATGTGCGAGCGATATAACTCAAAGGACACAACTATAGCCACTAACGTGTTGAAATACGGGTCTTCAAAAGACGGTGGGTAAATGCGTGCAACCGGGTGTGGTATATAAGTATGTTTAAGTTACACCACATCCAACGACACAATGGCCAAGGACTCAGAATCGGTCGCAGTCGAGGATAGAACCGTAGACGGACACGCAAAAAAATGAACAGTTAAATGTGACACGTAGTCAGATCTACAGGGTGTAGTGAACAGACCAAATACTAGCGCGCTCAACATACTAATATCTAAGCGCTGAGATAACGCTAATATAGGAACTAAAAGAGTGGGCGTGTCACAAAAACTCAGACTAGCACTACAAATTCCACGTCCTAAAAAGTGATATGATGTGGGCAAATAATCAGGACGAAGGGTCAACAAAATCAAACCCAGGATAAAATCCAAATCAGTATAAATTTCATCCAATGGTGAAAAAATCATGGAACTCTCATCTGGGTCAATATCAATAAAGTCATCCAAAAGTACAACTTCCTCACTAGAAAATTTTTTCGCGCTAGATATATCATCCAAATTAGAATCAGTAAAGGTCTCAAAAATAGGCAAAATTGAACCCGACAAAATTTCTAATCCACAAGTAGCTTAAAGCATTGGTGTTAACATCGAGGAGATATCCTTACTCTCAGGATCCTTAGATAACTCAGATACACTCTCAGTGGGAGCAATCGTAGGCTCTATCACGATGGTATTCGTATCCTGGAGAGGGCACTCAATACTAGGGTGATCAGACATAATGCTAGAAGGGCATGTAATAGTCAACCGGATAATCTCACAGATCAGAATATCATCATCCCAAACATCATCTTCTAAATCACTAGGTATTCCCTAAATGTCAGAATCATCTGACTTGTCGGACACAATCGTATGTGAAGGAATACTCTCACCTAGCGGATCATCCTCAGAATCAAGTGATACCACATCTACATCAGCATCCTCGTGGGTATCATTCACAATCTTGGGAGGCGTAGTCGACACAGCTAAAGGAGACAAGGCCCTAGTAGTAACATCTTTCGAGTCCAAGACATATGATCTATTAGGAATGCTTTCACAAAAGGTGTGAGTAGGCACACTATGGGCAGGCCGACCTTTTGGGGCAACTAATCTAGTGTTAAGTATATAATCATTGCTATAGGTAGGTATGGGACTAACGTCATAACGATACTCACTCACAGGCTCGGTGTTAGTAGTACAGAGCTAGGCGGGATCAAATTGATCCGAGAGTAGGCTACGCAATGTCGGCCAAGCATGTTTATAACTACTAACACGACGCTCTTCGTTTAGCCAAAATATCTGGGTTTGACCTACTAATCATTTTCGGGATATGTTAACCTTTTGGTGGTCGTCCCTGTCATGGCAATCAAATTCAATTACTATTCCCTTAAGCAGTCTCTAAAAATTTTTGGAAAACCCTAAACCGTCACAAATAGGTGCCTCAATTCTAGTGGGAGGATAAGTGTGAGGACGGTTGGAATTCCTATGGTATGATGGCAAGGCTGGGGTGTGTTTATCCATGGCTTTATCATACCAATAGGCTGGGCTCCTGAGTGAATCCCAACTCCTTGATGAAATGCTTCATCCAAAGAAGATTTGTTCGTGCCTCAGTGACTGTAATAAACTCTGCCTCCATTGTTGACAGTGCAACACACTTTTGCAATCTAGACTGCCATGACACAACTGCTCCTGCAAAGAAGATCAGGTACCCAGAGGTTTATCTTCTAGAGTCCAAATCTCCATCCATATTAGCATTAGTGTAGCCCAGTAGCTCTGGCTCACTATCTCCGAACCATAACGTCAAGTTCGATTTGTCATGCAAGTAACTTAAAATCCACTTCACAACATTCCAATGCTCTCCCCCAGGCTTGGAGAGAAACCTACTAACAGTGCTAACCATATGTGCTATATCAAGGCGGGTACACATGATCGTGTACATAAGACTGCCAAATACAAAAGCATAAGAGACCTTCTTCATCTTCTCTTTCTCCTCAAGTGTGCTTGCGCATTGGTCAACAATAAGTCTGAAGTGAGCTGCAAGCAGCGTGCTTACCTTCTTTACTTGATCCATACTAAATCTCTGTAGAACCTTACTAATGTATCTCTCTTGTGACAACTAAAGTAACTTGGAGCCTCTATCTCTCCGAATATGCATCCCTAGGATGATCTTTACAGCTCCCAAGTCCTTCATCTTAAATGTGGAGCTCAACTTCCACTTCAGCTCGACAGTGCGCACAGTGCTCCTCCAAACTATCAACATGTCTATGGGATATTGTATCCACAATGACCTTGATTTGAAGAAGTGTCCCTTGAAATAAGATGAATTGAGTTTGTATTTGATGTTGTTTCTTTAGTCATATGCTTGCAGGGTTTATTGCAAAGTATAAATCAATGTCAGGTTACAGTGGGTCATGAAACACAAGACAATACAATATAATCTCTCATTGTGTAGGCCAAAGTGTTGAATCATGTGTAATCTCTAAATTGGATTATACTTCATTTTCAAGTGCATCAATAGGCTCAAGGAAGGACAAGATGCTTTTTTTAGAAGAATTAAAAGAATTCCTAAGTAAAATTCGTCATGTATATTAGTGGATAGTCGTCGAATTTGTCGAGTATACTTATGAATACTCGTCAAATTTGTCGTGTAAACCTATTAATACTCGTCGAATTCATCGTGTTCACTTAGAGATTTTTTTCTATGAACTTTGAAATCGGTTAAGTTAGATTCGTCGAGTATCTTAAAGTATATTCGTCGAATTCGTTGAGTGTACTTGTTGACTCTCGTCGAATTTGTCGAATATGTCAGTCGATACACGTCGAATTCGTCGAGTCTCTCTAGAAAAGCTTCCGAGTTCTCGAACTTACTTTTCTGGATTTGTCTAAGTTAAATTTGTTAGATATCAAGCAATTTTATGAGTATATTCATGGATATACAATGATACTCGACGAATGGACTTTGCAAAATTGTTCAAGATCTCTGTCTGACGGGTTTTTGTTTCCAGACGTCAGCATGTACAATACACATGGACTATTCATTTAGGAAGGAATTTTCTAGCTGTTAGAAGAAGGATTTCTATAAATATTTAGGGTTAATTCGTTCAATGAATCCAATACAGCAACAACCAAAGTAATATTTTTGTATACCAATCAACTTGGTTCTAATACCACTCAGTCTTCACTAGCCTTCAGGATGATATCTCTTTAGAATTTGTCAGTACTGATTTACCACTAGCTGGCATGTTTACTAAGCCTTTAGATGAAACTAAATTCAATAATTTCAAAATTGAATTAGGAATGTTGAATATAAATTAGTTTAACAAATTTGGCTAGGTAAAATTATGTCGACACAAGAAGTTGTCTGTGTCGACACGTAGTAGTTGGTGTCGACATTCCAGGAAAGTGGTGTCGACACATCTAGAAAATAAGTGTCGACATCCCAGAAAAGTGGTGTCGACACATCCAGAAAGTTGGTGTCGACACTTCAGAGAAGTAGTGTCGACACATCCAGAAGTGGTGTCGACACTTAGAGTAAACACACAGATTTCGTCGAGCGCAGAATCGACACATATCGTCGAGCGCAGATTCGTCGAACTCAGATCGTCGAACTCGACTACAACAAATAGAATTGATGTTGAGACATTAGAAGTCTGTGTCGACACATTTCAACTGTGTCGACACATTAAGAGAATTTTTACGCGACTTTTGACCTTCATTATTTAGAAGGGTATAAATAGGTCAACAACAAACCCTGTCAACACACTCTCCATTTTTTCGATACCAAAACCTTGTGTCGACAAATTCTCTCTTCTCATTTCAAGATTTCTCTCAACCCCAATGGCGCCAAAGCTTGAAGATAATGTCAACGAAGGCTATGAGCTGGTACGCAACACCTTTGATAATGTGGAACCCAAAATTAAAGCAGTAGTAACCCTAATTGCAGGAAATGGTTTAGATTTTCTGGTATCTGAACCTACAAAGATTTGGAAGAAAGAAATACTGGATTTTTATGGCGCAGCTACTTTAGATTCGACTGGACTTAAGATCAAATCTATAGTTCAGGGAGCTAAAGTTAAACTTACCTTGAAGAGCTTAAGGAAAACTCTTCAACTCCCAAGAACACAAGAAGAAGAAGTACCTTCTACTAGGACTAGGGAAGCACTTCAGTGGTGTGGTTTGGATCCCGCCATGAAGATTGGATCTGCAATGAACAGGAAAGGGATGAATCTGCCAGGCAAATTCCTTTCTGAAGTGGTTAGATAAGTCATTCTCTGCAAGCCAGGGGGACATGATAGGATTTCAGCCTATATGTTTAGCCTAATGACCAGGATTATATTCAGACTGAACACAGATTGGTCTTCAGTAATCTATGAAAAGATTAAGGAAAGCATTAAGAAGCCAAATTTGGGAAAAATCATGAGTTTATACTTGGCTAGAACAATTCCAGAAGTAATGGAACAGATTACTGGTTCTAAGATCAACCATATGAGAAGAATGGACATAAGGATAATCTCCAGATGGGATAGAGTACTAAAAAAGGACATGCCAGATGAAGAGAGGCCAGAGATACCTGAAAAATCTCCTACAAAAGACATTACAGATGGTGCTCAGGTGCAGGGGTAGCCTCATCTTGAGGAAGAGCCAACCCACTTGGAAAGTGAAATGACTTCACAAACTATTCTTGAGGTAATTCAAGAAGTTAATCAATCAATTTTCCATAATGAGGATGAAATACTAACTGAGTCCTTGATTGATGCTGACCAGACCACTCAACTCAACACTCAAGCACGGGATATTATCATGAAGGATACATCTACATCTGTTGATGCACCTGAGTTAGTGGTGCCTTAAGTCCCAACTCAACAAGAGTTTACTCTAGAAGAGTTGTTCCCTGATTTAGATCAAGTAAGAACTGAGGGGGAGCAAGCTAACATTAAGGGGGAGTATGTCAGGACTGAGGGGGAGGAGCAAGGGACTCAGGGGGAGCTACCTAAGACTGAACATGAATTCCCTCCTAGTCCTAAGGAAAGAGTTGATATAACCAGTACCTCAGCTTCTGAAGATAAAGCAGAAATACAAGCCAAAAAGAGAAAACTGATGGTTTTCAAAAGAAGGAGCCAAAGCTACAAGAGGGCATTGCAAACTGCTCCATAATCTGCCCCAGCAACTGATTATAGTTCCTTGTTTATCTCTTTGTAGGTAAAGTTAGATGAACAAAGGATAGCCATGGAGAAATATATGGATGAGACCCATAAAGATTTGTAATTCTCCTTAGCTCAAGATATAAAATCAATAAGATTTGAAATAAATTAGAACAAGAAGGAAATGATAGATTGCTTCCACAAAGGTGGCAATGCTGTAGTCTATCTTGCAAAACAACAAGTAGGCATAAAGACTCAAGTTGATGAAATAGCTATTAAGCAAGGCTATATCCTAGAGAATTAACTTAGAATAAATGATAATCTGACAGAATCACATAATGTGATTATTACAGAGTTAAAGAATATTGCTACTGCCCAGACTAAGGCAAGGGCTACACCCAAGGCATATTTTGACAAGCAATTACAAGAAGGCCTAGCTGCTGTACAAACAGCTATTGAGCAATCTCAAAAGACCATTTCTGCACAGCTACTGAAGTTAAGGTCATTTTATAAAGATGGTGTTAATTATCTAGATGAACAAGTCAGATTTCAGAAAGATGACCTCAGAGATCATATTGAAAGAGAAGTCATAAAGTGGGAGAGAGTGTTAGTGAAAGCTGGCTCAGATCATGCTAAATGGATATCTAATAGCATCAGAGCCACCCTTGGATATCCACCACTCTGTGATGATGATAATGTAGCTGAGTCAGGTATACACCCTGCTTATTTTGGAGGTGATCAACTTGAAGTTGCTCAGGTCATTTACCGTCCATCAGAATTTGATATGATTCAGCAAGAAGTACAATCAACGTACAACCCTCTAGAGGGTAATAAAAATGTTATCATTGAGAAAGTTGAAATGTCAGAGGCAGCTGTGAATAAGGAGCAAGAAGCTCAACTGTCAAAGAAGAGATTCAGAGAATAGGCCGAGTTGAAGCCTGATTTTAAGTAGTGGAGTCCTACTTCAAGGAATATTATATTGACTGCCTGGAAGGCTGTAAAATAAAAAACCCATGACAGGGGCAAATGGTAAACATAGCAAGAATGGCAAAAGCATGAAGCTAGACAGGAAGCTATTCTGCAATATAGAAGAAAGGCAAAGGCTAGGAAGCTACCTCCTAATGCTCAGGAGCCTAGCAAGTATTTCCCAAAGCCTTTTCACTATTTTGAAAGGCAAAGAATAAGAGCTGAAGAACAAAAGAAGACGGATCTGAAGGGCAAGAAGCCAGCTGAACATACTAATGCTCCAGTACAAGCCAAGATCCAATCAGGCAAAGGCATAGTCATCAAGGAGCCTGAGCAGCCTTAGAATAGATTTACTAGATTTTACAACTTTGTAATCTTTAGTGTTAGAAATCTATGTAAATTATTGTTAATGAAACTTTTGGAAGTTTAAACAAAACAATGTTTAATGCTCATTATGTTTGCATCATTATTCTGAGATGTCATTTTATACATTTTTTGTTTATAAGATTCCCTGTCATATAATGTTTTTGTACATCATTATGTGTGTTTATTATGAATGGTGTATATCATTGACTAAGGGTTATAACTTCTCTAAATAGGGGGAGATTGTTGGGTACATTGGAAAATGTGTACAAGATTTGAAGAATCCTCACCTTACTCAATGATATGTATCAAGGTGTATTTGATGTTGTTTTGAGTTTATATGTACAGGTTAAGAAAATGCAAGAATGCAGGAAAAAGTTTCTAAGTCCATGAGTCGACACCAGAAGAAGTTGTGTCGACACTTATGAAGGCTTGTGTCGACACTGGAGAAAAGCTGTGTCGACACTTGGTGTTAATTGTGTCGACACTTGGAAAGGCTGTGTCGACACTTGGAGTTAATTATGTCGACACTTGGAAAGGCTGTGTCGACACCAGAAGAAACTATGTCGACATACAGAGGCAATGTCGACACACACAGAAGACTTTGTCGACATCAACTGTGTCGACACACAGGACTTGTGTCGACACACAACAGAGTTTCAACAAAGTTAATATTTCTGTAAAGAGAAGAAGTGTTTGTGTCGACACACAGAATTCGTGTCGACAAATTCTATAGAATATGTGTCGAGAAGTAGTGTCAACACCAAGGGAGATGTGTTGACACCACCAAGGTTTGTGTTGACACTTAGTCTACTTGTGTCGACACTTAGTCTACTTGTGTCGACACATGATGAAGTTCAGTCTCGACACTTTGCTAACAGAGACAGAATTTCAAGAAGTGACTGGATGTCTTGATAGCTGCCATTACCAACCGGTCTACTGCAACTGTCTGAGCTGTCAGAAGTTTGTTAGAAACCGGATCAGCCGGTTACCATGGAGGAAGACTACATAAAGGCATTCTCCATCAACAAAATAGACTGATACTGAATACATGAAAAAGATGAATTTGGAGAGAGAGAGATCTCCATCTATTGAAGAAAAGAAAGAGACTTATATGAACAAGTCACTCAAGTGCAGATTCTGAACCAGTCTGTAAGAAGGATTCAGATTGAGATCTGAATTTCAAGAAAGAAGCTGATTGAAGATCAACTTCAAAGGAGTTCAACCCTACTGAGTTCCGATTCAAGAAGCTTTGAAGAAAGCTAAGAGTGGTTGTTCTTTGCCATTATATTCTTCCAAGAACTGATCAAGAAACCTTCCATCCTTTCTCCCTCTACCAGGGTGGTGGTATATTACAAACTTAAATCTATTTTCTGTAGGATCTTTATAAGATCTGAGTTGTAAGCCTGTTTTTATAAAGGCTGAGTTGTAGGAGATTATTTTCTTTGAGTGGTAGGCCTTGTTGAAGGCTGAGGTAGGGCTGTGAGCCTGAGTTGTAAGAGATTGTTATCTCTGAGTTGTAGGACTTGTTGAAGGCTGAGGTAGGGCAGATTGCCTGAGCTGTAGGAGTGTGGACTCACTCTAAGTTGTAGGAGCCTTGTTTGGGTTCTGAGCTATAAGATCTGCGGATCTGAGGTGAAGAGAAGAAGTTAGGCCAAATATATCACACTCCTAGATTGGTGAAGGGGGAAAGTGGATGTACCCGGACCTTGGGGAACCACTATAAAACTGTGTGCAATCTGTGAATGTGTGTATTTCTGTGAATTCTGTGATTGTGATAGCTGTAGAACTGGCAGATTAATTTGATTATCTGAATAAATATTCTACCGTAGTGTAAAAAGGAATTACACCTATTCACCCCCACTGTAGGTATTTAGGAACCAATTCTTTCAAGTTCGCCACTATTGACTGAGTCTGCTCCAAGACCGCGGACTGAGGGAGAAGTCTGCTACTACTGGCTGAGCTCTCGACAGGCCTTCGGACTGAGGAGTAATCTGGTACTACTGCTGCCGGGAAGCTGGCGCTTGGCAAAGGAAAGGCGGACTGCAAAGAGAGTCCGCCAAGTCCGCGGCTGCTGCGAAGCTGAGTCCACTTGCGTTGGAGATGGAGCATGGCTGTTGCTATTGGTGTTCAGTGGTGAAGGCGAACTGGAAGTCTCGACCACACTTCGAGTCTGCCAAGCTCGCGATGAATGGGATGCTGCTGGTCTTAGCTGGTAGTTGGAGCTGGAATCCGTGCTTTGTAGGCGGGCTGGAGGAGTCGGCTGCCCGTGTTGATGGGTGAAGGGATATGCGACCTGTTGCCGACCTAGGCGGATAAGTAGTTGAGTCCGGCAGAGAGAGTCCTACAGAGACAACCTTGCGGTTAAGCTAAAAGGGGAGCGGCCTGCAGAGGCAGACTGTAGGAGCAGTCCGCGGCCCCTGCGGACAAAGAGAAGGCGCGCAATCTGGTCGGTCAGATCGGTAAGACCGGTCAAGCCGCGCGACCTGAGAGGACAGAGAATTCTGTCCGCCC
Source organism: Platanthera guangdongensis (assembly GCA_039583875.1). Taxonomy (NCBI): domain Eukaryota; kingdom Viridiplantae; phylum Streptophyta; class Magnoliopsida; order Asparagales; family Orchidaceae; genus Platanthera; species Platanthera guangdongensis. Next base: position 44,870,826 of record CM077167.1, on the reverse strand, counting down.
TCCCTAGAGCATCACAGCCTCCAGGAGGAACCCGGGGCAGGCCGCGACGAGCGAGCTGGCTGCCTTGGGAATGATCACCGATTTCGGGGTTAACACTATTATATAAAGAGTCTCATGCCAGTTTATACGATAGAGTGTCGGTTTTCTTGCAAGCATGTCTATATCTACAGAATAAAACCTAGACTTATAAATGTGCTCGTGCGAGCTTATAAACCAAGGGGTCGTTTTGTAGGGCCAATTGTATAAGGCATCCCATACCACTTTATACAATAGGTGTCAGGGTTAAATACAATAGTTATATTATGACATGCAAGTATGTTATGATGTGAATATGCAAGTGCAACACAGCCACATGACTCTGTGCACACAGACCTTTAGTTCCCCATTTCTGGAGCCTAACCTCCCAGGATACCTCGGTAGTGGCAGACGGAAGCGGTGGGCTGGGACTCGACCACCTCTAAACTGATAATTGCACTACCAGTCAGACCAATCGTATGCCTCGACGCTAGTGCACTAAGCGGAGCTCATGCGTACTCTTTCCCGGCAAGTCCAGCGGACTTAACTTGGTGAATTGCAAACCACACTTGCCGATTCAACGTATCGGCGTCAGTGCATCGACCCTCCATTACCGAAGGCCCACCACCTTATACTTTATGCACATGCAACCTTATGTATCAGCTACAGAGCCAAAGCTCCCTGGACCATCCCGCGTGTCACAATCAACAACCGAGCCTAAGCTCCCCAGACTATCCTGTCCGTCACAGTCAACAACCGAGCCTATGCTCCCTGGGCCAACCTGCCCAAAATCAAAACCACCGAGCCTACTGCCGAGTGACCCAACCTAACATCCCGAGACATCGAGGTGAGTGAAAGTGAATTCTTATTTATACTAGTTACTCTTGCAGTTTACTTTTGCCTACAATTTAGGTTAGCCCAGGAATGCCCAAGGCATACCCCGTGAAGGGTTCTTGAGGGCACTAGGAACTAAGATGTCATGATGCCCAAAGCTCCCTTTCGCAATGCACTTACTGTTATTGGTTATTACCCGATTCCTGATCCCTTTTAATATTATTCTGGATCTACCATAATGTTTTTTGACCCTGTCTCTCCCTTCAGAGGAAAGATGATCTTTTGTCGATCCCGAGCACCACCTAATCTTAGACAACTCTACATCCTACTCATCCCAAACTTCCAATGGTAACTCCAATCCACTTTACTAAAATCAGTAAACCACAATTCCATCTCCCTACGTCCATTGCCCAAGTTAACATGATTTCCGCAGTTTTACTAAACGCAGAACACCTTATGCAATATGACATTCATGATAGGAGGTAGTCTAAATCCTCATCCAAACACCCTAAGATAATTAATGGAGGCCTATAATTACATTTATAGCCTAAATCCAGAAACTTGGAATTTCCCTAATTTATCTGCCATTTTATTTATTTTTCCTAAAAATCCAAATGCCCCAGGTTGAACATGAAGTGGCCCTTACAGCCATGCAAAATGCTCAATAAAATTAAGATAAATACTATGCAGCTAATTAACAGAAAATTCAAGTCTCCCAAATTTTTTGTAAGGCTTAAGCCTCTGATCCATAATTTTAAATATAATCACTTAATTAATAGCTAATGAAGCAAGTGCTATAAATAAGCTTCCAAATATTATAAGAAAATTCAAGCAAAACTATAAAGTCCTAAACATACTTCTGACCAAGTTTCCAAATTTTTCAGTCAATAATAAACTCTAATTTCTAGTTTAGAATGATAATCCACTTTCATAATTCAATGAAACATCTACTGAAAATATTCATCTAAAAATTATAATAAAAATTGCTTATGAGCTTGCTACCCTAATATCACTACTAAACAAGCTTCATAATTTTCTAGCAAACATTGAGCTCTGAATCTAATATTGAACAAATTTGCATATTTAAAAGCTTGTGAAGTAAGTACTGAAAATATGCATCTAAAAATTATAATAAAAATCAGGTATGATTATAATGACCTAAAACTTCCTCTGCCAATTTTTACATTTTCCTAATGAACAGTGAGATCATAATAAATAAAAGACAATCAATGGAAAATTCATACAATACAAAGGAGGTACCAAATTTATTGTTCCAATATTCCCAATAAAATCACCAGTGGCTCATATTAACCCCATGAAAATTCTACCCAAGTTTTATAGCTCTTTATTAAGTTTTGATTGTCTATCCTACATGAATAAGGGTTGTGCCCTAAACTAGGGTTAGGGTTTTGGGGAGTCTAACAGCCTCTAAATCTCACAATATTTTTACGAGAGGACTTTGATAACCCTAAAGTCCTCTCCACCAAATTTCAAGCCATTTCAAGTTAATTTGACCCCTTGAACTTCAAACCCTAGGTTTGCATACATAAGACCTACCCTAGTGTCCTAGGGCTCCACCCTTCAACTTCCATCCAATAACAGTGGATGGGGGTGTTTTGTATGCTAATATAATCGTGTGCTAAGATCCATCACCCTTGGGTGAGGTGGGCCAACTCAAGAGAACGTAGGGCACTTAGCCTTAATTTGACGTAAAAGGGCCAACCCTTGGCTACACAAATACCCGATCAAAACAAACCCAAAAGTGATAAAATTTTTACCAGAGCCTAATAATACTCCCCAAGATCTCCCTGTAAAATTTGAGGGGTTTTTGAGGTGTTTAAGATACCTAATTAAATTATAAATGACTTATTAAATTTTTCCAGAAACTATAGAAAACTATCTCCAAAAATTCCCATTTTTGGACAGGCCAAGGTATAGGTTAGGGTGGCTCCCTGTCCAAATGTCAGGTCATTTGGACTAGGGATGAAGTGGGAGCACTCATTTTAGTCTCTGACTAACCCTTGGTATAGACCCCACCAAAATAAGTGCCCTGGTCAAACCTAGCACCAAAATTGGTTCAAATTAATTTTAAAATAAAGTAGACCTATATAGCTACAATTTTGATATTAATCATTTTCTCTGAAACAACACCTAGTATTTTTAAATTAAATAACAATGTAACTGATAATGTGTGACAAAATATTCATTTAATAAAATTAAATAAGTTTGGATCTGCACAGATCTTGAAGCAGATCGGGCGGATGCTGGACTTCTTCATCCTCCAGCCAACGGCCTAGATTTACCCGACCTAGAGCAGGTTCCAGCCGCCATAGCCGGCAACCCGGCCACCTCCCTGGCCGGCCACCGACACCACCACCTCCGTCGAGGTGGTGGCCATTGATGGGAGGCGTCACGGCCGCCGGAGGGGCCAATTCCGGCAATCCCAACAATCTCATTTTTTCCCAAAAACCAGGAAAAATGAAAGGTTGATCGGGCTCAATTGAGCCCGATTGTCAATCTAAATGAAACCTATGATCTACCTATTGAAGAAGGAACAAGGGAGGACCTTATTGGTGGTCTGGAGTCGAGCCGATCTTCAGGTTGCAATGGTGTTGGTGCTGCCGGCCAGATTTCTGTAATAGTGCAGTCAAGTGGCTCGAAATCTTCAGGTAAATGGTTGGAAGGGCTCCTCTCATGTCACTGATGGTGTTTAAAACACTAGTTGGTGGAGGGGAGAGGCCAAACCATCAATGACCATTAAAGGCCATTGAAAGCTTGGCTCGGCCATGGTGGTGGGGAGGTGAATCTAGCTTGAGGTAGTCAGGAAAATACTGGAAACTCCTCCCATTCTCCATGGGAGTTGAATCCTGCCATCAAAAGTGGCTCTTGGCCTCCCTAAGCCATGAATGGCTTCTTCCTCCCTCTTTCTCTCTCCCCATTAAGGGTGAGGTGGAGCTCTCCCTCTCTATCTCCTAGTCACCAAGGCTGACTTGGTTATCCCCCTATGATATTTGCAACCTTGATTAAGAGGTGGCTACCCCAAGTGAATAGGGCTTGAGCTTAGGTTAGCCCATTTGGGCTAAGTTGACCTAAACAAGGCTAGAGTTGACCTTGGTCATTTTGACCTTTTGGGTTGACCGCAATGGGTCCTTGGTGACCCATTGGCCTCCCTTAGGGTCTAGGTTGGGCTGGGTAGGGTTGTCTTGGCACTTTGGGGGTCACTTGACCCTTAGGAAGGGCACTTTGACCACTTTAGGGCTAGGGTTGACTTTGGTCAATATGACCATTTGGGTTGACTCCAAGGGTCCTTGGTGACCCCTTGGCTTCCCCTAAGGTCTAGGAAGTGTTGGGTAGGGCTAACTTTGTACCTTGAAGGTCACTTTCCCCTTAGTTTGGGCACTTTGAACACTTTAGGGCTAGGGTTGACTTGGGTAACCTTAAGCTCTAGAGTTGACCCCAATGGATCTTTGGTGACCCATTAACCCCACTTTAGGTCTAGGAAGACCTTGGTAGGGTTGGTTGGGCTCATTAGGGGCACCATGCCCTTCATTAGGGTACCTTGCCCTGATTAGGACTAGGATGACCCGAGGTCAACTTGGCCATCCTGGGTTGACTCCAATGTCCCTTTAGGGCTCTAGGGGACCTTCCAATAGATTGGTGAGGTTATGGTGGGGTCTTGGAGTCCTGGTGAACCCCCTTTATCATCCCAACCTAGTATTAAAAAATTTACTATTTGTAGACCATAGTGATCTCACCTATATTTCCATGTCCACATGGTCTTCTTGGGCTTCTTAGGGTTTTATTATGACCTAGTCATGACAAAATAACTCCAATGGGGTCTAGTTTCCTAAGGGATGTTACAAATCACAATATATAACAAAAAATTTCGTCCTTAAAATTCTAGTTAGGCCTACGAGGTTTCAAGTATAAAAAGTAAATTGTAACATTCCGAGAGGTTGTGAGGGATACCTGACTGAAATGCTCTGGTTACTTTTGTTGCATCATATCCTACGGCTCCCAGGTGTGCTCCTCCTAACTGTGATTCCTCCACAGGACCCTGACCAACGAAACCTTCTTGCAGCGCAAGAATCGTATCCCCTTGTTATCAATCCGGACTGGCTCCAGGTGAACTAACTGATCAAATGCTACCGGCCCATCCATGGACGTAATCTGCTGCTTTGGGTGTAGTATAGACCTCTGAAAGAATTGGTTTCAATATGTTCTAAACACCTATAGGGGGGTGAATAGGTACAATTCTTTTTCTGACTTAGACAGATAATTCTATCTGATTTAGCAATTTATTCAGCAGAAAATACAACACAACATTCACATACACACAATATTCACAGATTGCACACCAGTTTTATAGTGGTTCCCTAAATGATGGATACATCCACTTTTCTCCTTCGCCTATCTAGCAATGTACTAGATTCAGCCTAACTTCCTTCCTTCTTCTCAGATCCGCAGATCTTACAGCTCAGAACCAAGACTGGTTTCTACAACTCAGAGTGAATCCACACTCCTACAACTCAGGCACAAGCCCTACCTCAGCCTCTTTCACAGGCCTACAACTCAGAGTGACACCCCACTCCTACAACTCAGGAAAAAGCCCTACCTCAGCCTCTTTCATAGGCCTACAACTCAAGGAACAGATTTCCCTACCTCAGGCACTCAGCCCTACCTCAACCTTTATAATTTAGGCTTACAACTCAGAGAAGTAAATATCCTACACTCAGATCTATTACAGATCCTACAAAAATTATTGATGAAAAGATAATGATATCATCAACCAGATGGAGAGAGAATTGATTGAAGGCTTCTTGATCAGTTCTTGATAGAACTTATTACTTAAGGATCAACCTGTCTTAGCTTTCTTCAAAGCTTCTTGAATCTGAACAAAGTAGGGTTGATCTTCTTTATGTTGGAGTTGATCTTCAATCAGCTTCCTTCAGAAATTAATCTGAATTCTTCTTCAGACTTGATCTGAATTCTTCTGGCTGACTGTTCAGAATCTGCCTTCACTGGATGAGAACTTCTCTCCTTCTTATTTTTCTCACTCTACAATCTGTTGACTATTTCTTCTTTTTCTTCTTCTGGATTCTCAATCCTTTAGAGATTATAATTGATTAGCTTGATTAACTTTTCTATGTTCTGTGTTTGTTATGTGTTCTTTGATTGTTGAGAGAGCATATCTATATATAAGCTTCATCCATGGTAACCGGCTGTTCTGGTTTCAAACAGTCTTTTGACACCTATGACAGATGTGACAACAATGTCAGTAATGACAGCTGTCAAGTCTCCAGTTGCATTACTTCAGCCTTCATTTGACTTTTACTCAGCAACAGAGAATGTCGAGTGAATACTTTACATGTGTCGACACACATAGTCCATGTGTCGACACAGGTCTTGATGATGTCGACACAGCTTCACTTTTACTTCTCGACACAGCCTCTGTGGAATGTGTCGACACAAGTCCTATGTGTCGACACAAACACTCCTTGTCTTGACAAAGTTGGTGTCTACAGAATTCTGGTGTGTGTCGACACAAGTTTTGTGTGTCGACACAGTCGTTGTCGACAGAATTCTGGAATGTGTCGACAGCTTCTCTGTGTGTCGACACAACTCCTGATAATGTCGACACAATCTGGCCCTTAGTGTCGATATAACGTTGTTGACAGGTTTTCTGTGTGTCGACATAAATTCTGGGTGTCCACACAATCTGGCCCTTGGTGTCGACAAGCCATTCCCAAGTGTCGACAGTTGTACTTAGAGAATTTTTCTTTTCATTTACTTAACCTGCACATGATAACTCTACACAACATCAAATACAACTTGATGCATATCATTGAGATAGGTAAGGCTTCTCTAAATCAGGTACAAATTTTCCAATGTACCCAACAATCTCCCCCTATTTGGAGAAGTAATAACCCTTAGTCAATGATATACATCACTTATAATAAAATTAACAATATGATGTATAAAACATTCAATGACAGGGAATCATATAAACAAAACAAGTAAATAATATCATCACAGAATATGACATAAACATAACAAGCATGAATCATTATTTTGTTTAAACTTCGCAAAAGTTTGTTGACAACAGATTACATGGAGTTTAAAACTGAAGATTACAATGTTATAAAAATCTATTCAAGTTATCCTAAGGCTGATCAGGATCCTTGATCACTATGCCTTTTCCAGACTGGACCCTTGCTTGTACTAGAGCTTTAGTATCTTCAGCTGGCTTCTTGCCTTTGAGATCCTTCTTCTTAAGTTCTTCAGCCTTAACTTTTTGCCTTTCAAAATAGTGATAAGGCTTGGGAAAGTATTTACTGGGCTCTACAGCTGTAGCAGGTATTTTCCCAGCCTTGTGATCCCTTCTGAACTGATGTATCACATCTTGTCTTTGCAGATATTTGTTCCACTCAACTTCAGAATACCACTTGCCTCTATCATGCATTTTGTCTTTGACAGCTTGCCAGGTAGTGAGTATTATATTTATGGAGGTTGGACTCCATCTTTCAAAATCAGGCCTTAGTTCAGCCTACTCTCTAAACCTTTTCTTTGAGAGTTGAGCTGCTTGCTCTTTATTCAGTGTTGCCTCTGACATTTCCACTTTCTCAAATATAACATTCTTAGTAGCCTCTGGAGAGCTATACATCTGTTGAATAAGTTATTGAATTCCTTCAAAATTAGAAGGGTGTATATGATTTGAGCTACCTCCTGCGGACCCCCTTCAATTCCTGTAGCTTGTATACCTGACTCAACTGTATTATCATCATCACATAGGGGTGGATATCCTAGAGTTGCTCTAACAGCATTTGTTATCCATTTAACATGCTCTGAGCTAGCATTGACTTTCACCCTCTCCCCCTTTATGACTTCTCTCTCAATATGATCTCTTAAGTCATCTTTTTGGAACCTGATCTGATTAACTTGATAATTGGTTCCTTCTGTATAATAAGCTTTAAACTTCTATCGCTGAGCAGATATGATCTTCTGAGATGCTTGAATGGTTGATTGAAAAGTGGCTAAATCTTCTTGAAGTTTCTTATCAAACTCTGACTTCTCTTTAGCCCTTTCCTCAGTTAATGCAGTTGCATTATTCTTTAACTCAGTAATAATCACATTATGTGATTCAGTAAGATTATCATTAATCCTAATTTTATTTTCTAGGACATATCCTTACTTGACCATTATATCATCAATCTGTGTCCTTGCCTCTTGTTGCTGTTTTGCCAGATAAACTACAACATTACCTCCTTTATGGAAGCAATCTGTCATCTCCTTATTCTGGTTTACTTCAAATCTGATTGATTTTATATCTTGAGCCAGAGTGAATTGAAGTTCCTTATGGCTTTCATCCATATATTTCTCCATGGCTGCTCTTTGCTCATCCATTTTAATTTGCAGAGTAACCAATAATGAACTGAAATCAACTGTTGGAGCTGAGGGTTGTGAGGAAGTATATAAAGCTTTCTTATAATTTGAGCTTTTCTTCCTGTAAACCATTAGTTTTCTCTTTTTGCTCTTAGTGCTTCTCCATCATCAGATTCAGAAGAACTTTCATGGTTCGCTATGTCCTTTGGACTTGAGGGCAGCTCGTTGTCAATGCTTGGCAACTCCCCCTAAGTCCCTGGCTCCTCCCCATCAGTTCTTGGCACTACTTCCTCAGTTCTTACGTCATGTAAGTCAGGAAACAATTCCTCAAGAGTAAATTCTTATTGCATTTGAACTGGAGGAACATCTGTATCTTGTGCATTTAATGGAGCATCATCTAATGCAGATCTATCATCCATTGATACATCCTGTGCAGGGATGTTGTATAACGCCCTGAAACTCAAAATAGCGACGACGGACGTTTTGGGCCAGTTTTGGGTTCTGGCAGGAGGCACACGGCCTGGGACACGGGCATGTCCCAGGGCGTGTTAGGCTTGTGTCGACACTCAGCCGGTGAAGTCAACATTTTGCGCTCGACATTGTGTCGAGACTGGGCACACGACCTGCGATACGGGCGTGTTGCAGGGCGTGTCGACCCGTGTCGACACGCAGCCCGCGAAGTCGACACTCTGCACTCGACGAAGTGTCGAGACATGGCACACAGCCTGCGACGCGGGCGTGTCGCAGGGTGTGTCGACCCGTGTCAACACTCGTCCGGGGGAGTCGGCGAATTTTGCTCGACGATGAGTCAAGACAAGGCACACTGCCTAGGACACGGGCGTGTCCAAGGCTGTGTCGTGAGGTAGACGAACTTTGCTCGACGAAGTGTCGAGTGTCGAGACCGTGTACACGGCCTGGAGCGCAGGCGTGTTTGAGTGGACATGGGTTAGGACACGGCCGTGTCCTAGAACCCGTGTAGTTCTCGGGTTGTTTCCGGGATAAATCGATGGGGGTACACGTCCAGCCACACGGCCGTGTCGGGTGGAACACGTGCGTGTCAGGTCGAACACGGGCATGTTCGATGCCCGTGTGTTGTTCCAGGCGCGTCGATTTTGACGACGAATGAGGCACACGGCCCTAGACACGGGCGTGTGTCAGGCCATGTTCGGTCCAGATTGGACATTTCAGTCCCGAATCAGCCGTTCGTTTCTTTAATTGGTGATCCAACGGCTGGGGGTTGTTCCTGATGGGATATACCCGGGATTGGGCCTTAGAAACTCTCAATTTTACTTGAGTGGTTATCTTTCTTAAGCTTGGAGAGAGAGGAGAGCCAAGGAAGGAAGAAGAAGCTAGATCCGGCCATTGGAGGAGATTCGAAGCTCCATATCGCGAGCCGACTTCAGATCCACGGAGGCGAAGAGAGTGCGGTGCTTTTCATTAGCTTACTTTTCCATGGTGCCAAAGAAGAATGCTAGGGTAACAATTCTCTTCTTGAGCACGTGTAGCTCTCCTTCTTTGCATAGGAAGCCCGCTCTCGTGAGTTTGCGGCGAGTTGGAGGCGTTCCTTCGGGTAGATATGTAAAGTCCCCGTTGTGTAGAGTCCATAAGCGAGAACGGACATAAGCATGATGTGTGAAGCCTATCCGGACATGTTGGTCTGGATCGGTGATGTTGCATTGCATAATGCCGGAGAAGACTCCGTGCTATTGGTTATTTTTCGGGTTTTCTACACGCTAGATTTCATCAGGGAGCCTTGGGGATTAACCCAAAGGTGCACCCGGAAAACTGGGCAGATGCGTGATCTTGCCAACTTGGTGGCCTGAGAGCCAACTTGAACATAACCGAGTTATGTGAATTGTGATGGAAACGGGACTCGGGAGAAGTTTGACCTGCGCATATGGTTTAAATTACCGTTGCGGGAGCATATGGTTTAAATTACCGTTGCATTGTGAGCACGGGTTAGACGGAACCGTACCCGTTCTATGTCGTTTGGATTAGAGCCATTGGCATAGATGAGGGTCTTCGGCGGTCTATGGTTTTAATTACCGTGACCCATGCCGGGAAGACAAACTGCTCATTGATTGGCCATCCAAAGGGATGGTGGTGAGTCAGCAGACTTAGACTGTGTTCACCGAGAATGTGCCCTGAGTGCACGGGGTGTGTGGCCGTATGAGCCTACGCCTGTGATGAAATGAATATTGACTTATTGCTCGCTTATGCTAATGAAATGTAGGGAAGGAGCATCGCCGCCCCGAGTTGGGGGCGGGATCGTTATAATTTGGTCAGCATTGCTGACCGTTGCCTTGTTTTGCCACCGTGCGGTGGTTTGTTGCTTGCAGGTGCTGCTGGACCAAGCGGTCAATAGCGGGGTAATGCCCAATTTGCGAAGCCGGCCCTCGAAGGCCTAATTGGAGTGTTTAATGCTTTATTCATGTATGACCGTCCTGCGTGCCGTGGTTTGTAAATCATGTAATATCAAGTGAACCATTTTGTAAGGCCTTAAGGCTTGTACTTGTGTATGTACAACATTCCTATTTGGTATTAGTGGACATTCATGCTTTAGTGCTGGGTTCTTTAATGCAACTTATTAAATTGCTTCCGCTAGAATGCTCTGTGTAGGACGTTATGATTGGTTGGATGGTTTCCATGAGTAACCACCCGGTCTGTCTGTGGTATATGGCGTCGGGCCCCGGCCGGACCTACAGCTATATGCTATGCGACGGATAGGGGGTGTTACATTTTGGTATCAGCCCACTGGTTTTGGTCGGGCTTAAACTAAATTCGTGGCCGAATTCGTTTTAAGGGGTGGTGAGCACATATGTGTGTGTCATCGTTATAACAGTAAAAGAATCCATGAATGTCCACTTAGGAATGAAAAAACACATGTTTGAGGAACCTGCGTGTTCCGATAATTGCTGTTTGCAATTTTATTTGGTCGCTTAACGGTGTTTTGTACCACTATAGGTGACCAGAAGTGGTGCTGTGTCGTTGGAACGTCGAGTTTCTGAGGCTAGCAGTGCACCTAATGAAGCTCCTGCAACACCTCTATCGGCTGAGACCATACGATTGGTGGCCGAAGCAGTGTTGGCCATGATTAATGCGCAACCTACAAGGAAAATGCAGCAGCCCGCTCCTGCGATGGAGCAGGTACCACTGCAAGAGGCTGAGTCGAGGAGAGTGGAACAAGTGGTAGTGGAACCGTTGGTGCCAAGGAGGGCAACCGAGAGGCAGCTTAAGCATGTAATGAGCTTTAACCCTCCGGTATTCTTGGGGTTGGGAACCCCATCTCAAGCTGAAGACTGGCTCTCCAGGGTGAAGAGAGTCATGACAGCAACGGAGACGGAGGAGTGGCAAATGACCACCATCGCTATGTTCCTTCGGGACGATGAAGCCCAAATGTGGTGGGAAGGATTGGAGCTGCACTTATTTAGAGGTAGGCAACTTGTTGATGTCTCGATGGAGGAGTTCTCGAGATTGTTCTTGGCTCGATACCTCCCTTCGGCGCAGAGGATAGCGTTGGAGGACGAGTTCCTGAAGTTGGTTCAGGGTGAGAAGAGCGTGGATGAATATCTCCATGAGTTTACTCGTTTGAGTCGATATGATAGCTCCACCATCGCGGATGAGGATCGCAAGACGAATCGATTCTACAAAGGCTTGAGAGATGAGTTGAGGTTACTACTCTCGGGTCCGATGACGCAGGGTTTCTTGACCTTGGTCAACACGGCCCGGTCCTTAGAAAAAGACGTGAAGAACGTTCAAGCGAAGAGGAACGTTGGTGAGAAGAAATCTAAGTTCAAAGTGCCGACTACTTCAAAGTCTGGCTATCAAAGATTCTTCAAGAAGCATAAGACTTCGGGTCCAGCTCCTTCTGGTGCTTCTGGGGCGACAACGAGTCGGACCCCGGGGGCATGTTTTACTTTTGGAAAGACGGGGCACTTTGCCCGCGATTGTTGGAGCGGACGTCCCAAGTCCGAAAGAAAGCCGGGAGCTACTTATGAAGAGAAGGGCAAGACGGTGGAGTCAACCACGACCCACTATGCTCGGGCCCAACCAAGGGTGTATAATCTTGGCCAACAGGAGGCCATCAAACAGGCTGATGTGGTGACATGTACGGTTTAATTTATAGCAAGTTAATTTCTTTAAATAGTTGTTATGCACATGTTACCTTACCACTGCTTGTTTAGGATTTGTTTTGATTTGTGAAAATCCGGCTAGAGCACTTTTCGATACGGGAGCTTCACAGTCCTTCTTGTCCGAAGGATTTATATCACACATCGGAGTCCCTTCTTCGATGGCGAAGGAAAAGTTGGATGTGTTGTTGCCCAACGGGTGTTCGATCTACGCAGATAGGATATGCGATGTAAAAATTCGTATTGGGAATCAGGAGTTCGATCTGCAGGCGTCGTTACTTCTGTTGGTGGAGTTCGACATTATATTTGGCATGGACTGGCTCTCGGAGCAGCAAGCCTATATCGATTTCGATCGCAAGGAAGTCAAGCTGGGAGCAAGTCGTGAAATGACTTTTACGGGCTTAAAGGGGTCGAGCAAGACGTGGATGTCTGCTCTTCAGGTGGTGAATGCGGTTCGTGCTGGTGCAGAACTGTTCTTTACACTAGTGGAGCTTGCGAAGCCGAAGCCCGCGTTGGATTGTATTTCAGTGGTATCGGAATACCCTGATGTGTTCCCCACAGATCTTCCTGGAGCCCCGCCTCAGGGGAGATAGATTTCACGATTGAGCTAGTGCCAGGTGCAAAGCATGTATCACGATCTCCTTATCGGCTAGCGCCTAAGGAAATGGCAGAGCTGAAAGTTCAACTGCAAGAGTTGTTGGAGAAAGGGTATGTGCGCCCAAGTTTTTCGCCTTGGAGCGCACCGGTCCTCTTTGTTAAGAAGAAGGACGGAAGCTTGAGGCTATGTATTGATTATCGGGAGCTCAACATGTTGACGGAGAAGAACAAGTACCCGATCCCCCGGATCGATGATCTTTTTGATCAGTTGGTCGGGTCGACGGTGTACTCGAAGTTGGATCTCAAGGCTGGGTTCTATCAGCTGCGAATAAGGGAGTGTGTTATCCCGAAGACACCGTTTAGTATGAGATACGAACATTATGTGTTTACGGTCATGCCGTTTGGGCTGACTAATGCACCGTCAGTGTTCATGGATTTGATGAACATGACTTTCAGGGAGTACTTGGACCATTTTGTGATTGTCTTCATCGACGATATTTTGGTGTACTCACAAAGTGAGGAAGATCACTTCAAGCATATTCATTTAGTTTTGGAGACTCTAAGGAGGAATCAACTGTATGACAAGTTCTCGAAGTGCGAGTTTTGGTTATCCTCGGTGGCGTTCCTCGGCCATATAGTGACTGGAGAGGGTATTGCTGTGGATCCGACAAAGATTGTTGCGATACGGGAGTGGCCTGAGCTTGCTACGGTAGCGAAAGTCCAGAGCTTTCTGGGGCTTGCCGGCTATTATAGGCGCTTCGTAGAGAACTTCTCGCGGATAGCGTTACCTCTCACTACTTTGACGAGGAAGGAGCAGAAGTTCGTTTGGACGCCGGAGTGCGCACGAGCTTTTGAGGAGTTGAAGTGTCGGTTGACCACGGCGCCTGTGCTGAGTTCGCCATGTGGGACCGAAGGCTATGAGATTTATAGTGACACTTCGGGCAGTGGTTTGGGTTGCGTGCTACTGCAACACAGAAGTGTAATAGCTTATGGCTTGAGACAGCTAAAAGTGCATGAAAGGAATTATCTGGTCCATGACTTGGAGTTAGCGGCCGTGATTTTTGCCTTAAAGCTGTGGAGACACTATTTGTATGGTGTGAAGATTGATATCTACACCGATCATAAGAGCCTGAAGTATCTGATTGATCAGAAGGATCTGAATATGTGGCAGCGTAGATGGATGGAGTTCTTGGGAGACTATACATTCAACATCCACTACTTGCCTGGTAACAGGAATGAGGTTGCGGACGCGTTGAGTCGTCGAGCCCCAGCTCAAGCCAATTGGCTATCGGTGCATGATGAGCAGTTGGTGCGGGAGTTGGAGGCGTTGGAGATTGTTTGTGTGGATAGACAATCAAGTGCTGAAGCAGTTCTGAATTGGACTGAAGTCCAATATGACCTGGCTGATCGGATTTGGCAGGCTTTGGATATGGATGTTCATATGAAGCAGTTCATGGTAGAGGCTCTGGATGGGTCAAATTCCCAATTCGTTGTGGAGGACAGATTGCTTTGGAAAGACGGTCGTCTGTGCGTCCCAAGTGTGGGCGATTTGGGGGTGGAATTGTTATACGAGGCACACCACACTAAGTACTCAATTCACCCGGGGAGCACGAAGATGTACCGTGATGTCAAGAAACTGTTTTGGTGGCCGGGTTTGAAGAAGGATGTGGCGCTCTACGTAGCGAAGTGCCAAAATTGCGCCTTGGTGAAGGCAGTGTGCCAAAAGCCGGGAGGATTTCTGATGTCCTTGCCTATTCCAGAGTGGAAATTTGACGACATCTTTATGGACTTTGTGCACGGTTTGCCAAGGTCGCAAAGAGGAACGACGCCATTTGGGTGGTTGTTGATCGGCTAACGAAGGTGTCGCATTTTATTCCGCATAGGATGGATGATCCGGTGGAGAAGTTGGCAAAGCTGTATGTGGATAACATTGTACGGCTTCATGGTGTGCCCCGCAGCATCATGAGTGACCGAGATGGGCGGTTCACGTCCAATGATTGGAGGCTAGTTCAACAAATGTTGGGGACAAAGTTGAAATTCAGCACAGCCTTCCATCCGCAAACGGATGGGCAGACCGAGAGGGTAAATAGAACTATGGAAGACATGCTTCGCATGTGTGTCTTGGATTTTGGAAAGCAATGGGAAGACCATCTTTATTTGGTGGAGTTCGCGTACAATAATAACTACCAAGCGAGTATTCAAATGGCGCCCTTCGAGGCCCTATATGGTAGAAAATGCCGCAAGCCGTTGTCTTGGCTAGAAACGGGTGAGTCAAAGTTGTATAAGCGTTTAGAAGTGGAGGATGCTACTTCTTTGGTGAGAACCATTCGGGAGAGGTTGCTTATCGCTCAGGACCGACATGCGAAGTACTATAATGCCAAGCACAGGAACGTGGAGTTCACTGTGGGCGACTATGTGTACTTAAATATCACGCCGTTCAAGGGTGTCTCGCGGGTGCGGCGATTGAAAAAGCTAAGCCCGATGTACCTTGGGCCATTTGAGGTTCTGGAGCGAGTTGGTGAAGCAGCCTATCGGTTGATGCTTTCAGTGGAGCTTGGTGGATTACATGATGTATTCCATATTTCGGTGCTTCGGAAGGCGGTGCAAGAGCCTACGCAAGTGATCGCGGTTGATCAAGTGCCGGTGGATAGTGGGCTGACGACAAAAGTCAAGCCCGTGCGGATTGAGGACTCGGAGGTCAAGCGGATACGCAATAAAGAGATCAGGATGGTCAAAGTCTGATGGGAGAATTGTGGTCGTGAGGAGCTCTTTTGGGAGCAAGAGCAGACTATGCTTGACGAGTATCCGGAGTTATTCCACACAGGTACAAATTTTTGTTTTTTACATGTCTTTCCTTTATATAATTTCGAGGACGAAATTCTTTTAAGAGGGGGAGAGTTGTAACGCCCCGAAACTCAAAATAGGGACGGGGGACGTTTTGGGCCAGTTTTGGGTTCTGGCAGGAGGCACACGGCGTGGGACACGGGCGTGTCCCAGGGCGTGTCAGGCTTGTGTCGACACTCAGCCGGCGAAGTCGACATTTTGCGCTCGATATTGTGTCGAGACTAGGCACACGGCCTACGACACGGGCGTGTCGCAGGGCGTGTCGACCCGTGTCGACACTCAGCCCGCGAAGTCGACACTCTACACTCGACGAAGTGTCGAGACATGGCACACGGCCTGCGACACGGGCGTGTCGCAGGGCGTGTCGACACGTATCGACACTCGTCTTGGGGAGTCGACGAATTTTGCTCGACGATGTGTCGAGACAAGGCACACGTCCTAGGATACGGGCGTGTCCAAGGCCGTGTCGTGAGGTCGACGAACTTCGCTCGACGAAGTGTCTAGTGTCGAGACCGTGTACACGGCCTGGAGCCCAGGCGTGTTTGAGTGGACACGGGTTAGGACACGGGCGTGTCCTAGAACCCGTGTAGTTCTCGAGTTGTTTCCGGGATAAATCGATGGTGGTACACGGCCGGCCACACGGCCGTGTCAGGTGGAACACGGGCGTGTCAGGTCGAACACGGGCGTGTTCGATGCCCGTGTGTTGTTCCAGGCACGTCGATTTTGACAGCGAATGAGGCACACGACCCTGGACACGGGCGTGTGCCAGGCCGTGTTCGGTCTAGATTGGATATTTCAGTCCTGAATCAAAGCCGTTCGTTTCTTTAATTAATGATCCAACGGTTGGGTGTTGTTCCTAATGGGATATACCCGGGATTGGGCCTTAGAAACCCTCACTTTTACTTGAGTGGTTATCTTTCTAAAGCTTAGAGAGAGAGAGGAGAGCCAAGGAAGGAAAAAGAAGCTAGATCCGGTCATTGGAGGAGCTTCGAAGCTCCAAATCGCGAGCCGACTCCGGATCCACGGAGGCAAAGAGAGTGCAGTGCTTTTCATCCGCTTACATTTCCATGGCGCCAAAGAAGAACGCTAGGGTAACGATTCTCTTCTTGAGCACGTGTAGCTCTCCTTCTTTGCATAGGAATCCCGCTCTCGTGAGTTTGCGGTGAGTTTGAGGCGTTCCTTCGGGTAGATATGTAAAGTCCCCGTTGTGTAGAGTCCGTAAGCGAGAACGGACATAGGCATCATGTGTGAAGCCTATCCGGACATGTTGGTCTGGATCGGTGATGTTGCATTGCATAATGCCGGAGAAGACTCCGTGCTATTGGTAGTTTTTTGGGTTTATTACACAGTAGATTGCATCAGGGAGCCTTGGGGATTAACCCAAAGGTGCACCTAGAAAACTGGGCGGATGCGTGATCTTGCCAACTTGGTGTCCTGAGAGCCAACTTGAACATAACGGAGTTATGTGAATTGTGATGGAAACGGGACTCGAGAGAAGTTTGACCTGCGCATATGGTTTAAATTACCATTGCGTGTGCATATGGTTTAAATTACCGTTGCGTTGTGAGCATGGGTTAGATGGAACCGTACCCGTTCTATGTCGTTCGGATTAGATTCGTTGGCATAGATGAGGGTCTTTGGCGGTCTATGGTTTTAATTACCGTGACCCATGCCGGGAAGACAAAATGCTCATTGATTGGGCGTCCAAAGGGATGGTGGTGAGTCGGCAGATTTAGACTGTGTTCACCGAGAATGTGCCCTGAGTGCACGGGGTGTGTGGCCGTATGAGCCTACGCCTATGATGAAATGAATATTGATTTATTGCTCGTGATTGATATTTTCTCACATCAAGTCCGAAAACTTAATGCGGGTTAAAACTCCAAAAAGGTTTACGAAGCGCGGCGCCCGGGCGATTTTATTTAAGTTGAAAAGCGTATTTGATTTTATTTAAGAAAACGGGGCGCGCGTATTTATTTATTTATTTTGGATATAAAAAAGGTTTAGAAATCGAGTTTTAACGAAAGGAGGCAAGTGCACCTATCGTGTGTAGTACAGGATATTCCGGGTGGAATATCGAGGTCGTATTGTTCTCGGGGCCGGTTCGTTTATTTCTACTCTTCCCTGGAGGGGACTATTATTTTACCGATAATTTTATCTTGTCGGGATATTATTTATATAAAGAAAAGGCAGAAAATAAAAGCATAATAAAGGTGGAGCCAATGAAGAGCTCAGCTCGAGGGCACCGAAAAGACATTGAACTAAAATAAACGTTAAATAAAAAGAGCTCCTAAGTTTCTAATTAATTAGGGTGGAGACTTGGCCGTGGAGGCTCCACTAAAATGAACTCACCTATCTCTAGGACTATCGCTCACCTGAACATTAAGACTATTCGACCGGGCTCTCGTCCGACGAAGGATTCCTCTTAATGCCCGCATTACGCTAAGAACCCCGCTATTGGGTGGGGAACCCAATCCAGTAGAGTTGGCGCGCCTCCTCTCTCGAGGGTTAGTGCGGAACTCCATTTACCAAGGGGTGATCGGTCCATATGCACGGCCTCTCGGCTAGCTAGCATATGGACTACGGAAATAGGGCCCACACATCGATTATGTGGTCCTACGCGTCGTAAACCCCGGGCAAACCTTAAGTGATTTTTAATTAAATAGAAAAATAAGACCTTTAATTATTTAAAGGAATTTTTTTTTTGTCCCAATGCTCTTCGATACTGAGGGCTAAGAACGTTAGCCACTCATCGGAATGGGGACGGCAGCGATTGAAAGCAATAAAATTAAAGCAGAAAAATAAAGCAGGAAAATTAAAGCAGTAAATGGAAAGCAGTAAATTGCAAGTCCTACTCAAACGAGTAGGACTGAAATGAAAGCAGTAAAATTGCAAGTCCCGGCGCAAATGCGTGGGCGGGAAAAAGAAAGCAAGTCCTACTCAAACGAGTAGGAGAAAATAAATGCATTTACAAGGGCATTCCAAATTATTACAGTAAAGACCGGTCATTTAACTCAAGTGAGTAGGCGGTAAATAAAAGCTAACACTCACGCACTCAACATAAAATTAAAACACACCCACTCTACAAGAAGTAAACACACTCTACTGAAATAAAATCCAGCCATTTAACTCAAGCGAGTAGGCGGAAAAATAAAAATACACACACTTGCTTGAATAAAATCCAGCCATTTAACTCAAGTGAGTAGGCGGAAAATTAAAAACAACACACGCACACACTCTACAGGATTTGAAATAAAGCCATAAAAACTACTCATACACGCACGCACACGTACAAAATTAAGAAAAACTAAGTGACTGAAAAATTAAAACTACTACATTTCTACCGCTAGAATTCGGTAGAAATGAATAAAAAGTGAAAATAAATTTAAAAGGAGCAAAAGTTTTTGCAAAATAAACGAAAATTGCAAGTGCTCGAAAAATTGAAATGAATACATTTCTACCGATGGAATGCGGTAGAAATGCATAAAATGAAGAAATAAAATTTAAACGGGCAAAAAGTTTTTGAAAATAAAAGCAAAATGAAGTGTTTGAAAAATTAAAACGACTATATAAACGTTCCTATAACTTCGCAAAAGTGATTAAAAAGTGAAAATAAAGTGAAAATGAAGAAAAGTTTTACGACCTAAAAGGATAATCTAAGTTAGTGAAAAATCAAAACCACTTTGAAAACGCTTTTACTGGTTTATAGGAATGCATAAAAAGCTATAAAAAACCTAAGTCTAACCAAAACTAAGTAAGAAATAACTAAGTATAATAACATGAAAATTAATCTCATACACCCACACACGCGTACAAAAAGAAAGCGAAAAAAAAAACAAAGTAAAAAAAAACAAATAAGATTGCTTAGGGATTGCATATAAATGAAGTCCATAACAATGTAAAGGAGAAAATATACAAATTTTATTGAACTAAACAGGAGATTACAAAGCTAAAAATAAAGGAGAGGGGGAGAAAACAACTTTACATAGCATTTGGAAGCACCTAACAGCAAAGCCCTAAGCAAAATGGATCCAAAAAAATGGAACCCGGAATTCAGACAGGAAATATGAATTTATAGAAAAAATTTCACGGGACACGCCCTCGGACACGGGCGTGTCCGGGGGCGTGTCTACACTATTCACATGGCGGCCTTCCGATTTGACTGGAGATTTGACTTTGGCCGCTGAAAATCGGGACGGTCACGCCCCATGTCACGGGCGTGACTATGGGCGTGTCGACACTATTAAGCAGAAGATTTCGGTGACTTGACGGCGAGTTGACGTTGCGGCGGAAAACACGGCGGTCACGCCCCTTGTCACGGGCGTGACGGTGGGCGTGTCGTGCGGCGATTAATGGCATTGTTGACTTCGGGAGGTTGCCGGCGGCAGTTTGTCGGCCAGGTGGAGGAGTCACGCCCTAGGTCACGGGCGTGACTATGGGCGTGTCGGGTTGGCTCGACGAACGTCGAGCGAAAAACATCGAAAGGAGTGGTCACGGCTTGGGTCACGCCCCGTGTCAGGTGACACGGGCGTGTCGACGGGCGTGTCACCTGGGTCGACGATCGTTGAGCGCGATTCCGTCGATCTGGATGGTCACGGGCATGGGTCACGGGCGTGACTTGGGTGACACGGGCGTGACACGGGCGTGTCACGCTATTTCTTCAAAAAGATGTCATTTCTCTGTAATTTGACGTATCACGCCCTGGTCACGGGCGTGACCAACAGTACACGGGCGTGTACTCTGATTTTTTGGCAATTTTTCCTGAAAAATTCAGAAAACAAAAATAACTTTAAGTTAGAAAATATTTACAAAAAGGAAGCAATTTATTAAGCAAAAACAACTAAAAATTACAAAAAGAAACGAATACATCTTATTTAATATATATAAAAACATGTATATTTACAACTCATCAAATACCCCCATACTTAAGCTTTTGCTATTCCAGAGCAAAAGTTGGAGATGAACTTATAATGAATTAAAGAAATCCTAAGTTTATCTACCGCTTGACTTAATTGAAAGAAGGATCAAAATGAATATCTAGGGTATACGAGTTAAATCGTAAATTATGCCAAAAATTTAAATAAAGGAAGAGTTTCAGCAAAAGACTTCTCGTTATAAGCAAATAGATAGCAAAAATTTTATTTGTGAGGCTAACAAAAATAGATTGGATTTATGAAACTGTAGCTTGGAAAAAATTAAAGGAAATAATTTAATTTACAAATTATGCTCTCAAAAAGATTTTTAAAAATAAATCTAGAATTTTTTGAATTTGGCGGAGGGAGATATCGTGGGATATGAAGAAGGTTTAGAATTTTTAGAGGCGAGGGTATATTTTTTTTCGCTCGAACCTCTAATGATTTTTTTTTTTCGAATATGGATGTTAGGAAAACGAAATCTTATTTTCCATAACAAAATTTTTTTAACATCTTCATAATCCAATGTATATGTGTAGGAGTAATGAATTTTATCCTCTTACTCGATAACATATAATCTTTTCAAATATTGGATGCCTATGTTTACGGAACGAAATCTTATTCCCATTGACATAGGATCTTTTAAGGAACGAAATCATGTCAAGTATGACATGAAAAAAAGGTGATAGAGTTTTTTCAAAAATAAAACTAGGTCTAATAAAAAAACTTTTGAGAGCAACCTTTATAAATGAAACATTCCTAAATTTCAAAAAAAGCTTGGAGTTATCATAACTTGAAATCTAAGATTGTTATTTTTAACAAAATAAATATGCAACTATTTAGATAGATTAGAAGTGGTGCTGAAAACAGGTACTTTATTTAAAATAAAAAGCATACGAAAATTTTTAAAACTTAACCCCAGATATCTAAATATATCGTTCTCTAATTAATAAACGAATAGTAAGCAAAGAATTAAAAAAATTCGCTTATAAATTAACTCGCAACTAGATTGTTGGAGAGCGAAAAGGGTTAAGAATTGAGATATTCGATTTATTTGTTACATAATTAACAATACATTTTTTTTATTTTTAGGGTTTTTCTCTTTTTTTGTTTGAAGTTTTAGTTATTGGCCCGCGAACAGACTCTTTGGGTGGTTGGTTCGATGAGTCGAACGCCGCGGGCATGCTAAAAAGCGAAAAATATTTGTTTTTTTTTTTGAGTTTTTGTTTTATAAATTTTTTTGGTTTTTGTTTTAAAAATATTATTATTTTTATTTTTATTTTTTTTTTTTTTTTTTTTTTTTTGAAAGTTTAGATTATAAAAACAAGAAAAAAAAAAGTTTTTTTTTTGTTTTTTTTGGGGGGGGGGCAGAAAATAAAGATGCAAAAAAATAGGAAGCTAAGAGAACACCCCCATACTTAAACACAACATTGTCCCCAATGTTGCAATCTAAGTATGCGAAACGATTAATATACAAAATAATATGGGCAAAATAAAGGGGAGGGGGTCGGAACTACCCTTACACGAGTTCGGGGAGGCCCGGGTGGAAACCCTGCATTATTTGAGAACGAGTAACAAAAGCATAACAAATAAAATGAAAAAGATAAACTCGGCCTAAAGGGTGCGGGCGGTAGGGGGCAATTGTGTAAGTGACGCGTAAGCGAACGTCGTAGCTGTTGAGTGGGACAGATAAGCGAGCCCCTAGCGCGCACAAGAGTGCGACGTGCCGAAAAAAGTTTTATTTATTTAAAGTATTGATTATTTTTAAAAACATATTGTTGCGAAAAAAGTGTTTTTTTGTGGTCTTTTAGGAGATGTTTTAGTGTTTTTGGTTTTGTGGTTTTTTTTCTTCTTTTTTTTTTGTTTTTGTTTATATGAAAGCAAAGTTTTTTTTTTGGTAAGTTTTTTAAAATTTTTTTTTTCTTTTTGTGTTTTATTTTTTTGTTTTATAGTTTTTTCAAATTTTTATGTTTTAAGATTTTTCAAATTTTTTAGTTTTATAAGTTTGTCAATTTTTTTGTTTTTTTGTTTTATAAATTTGTAATAATATTATGATTATTATTATTTTTGTTGGCCATTTTTTTTATTTTGTTGAAATATAGATAATAGGTAAAATTAATAGTATTCCAGAGTTCGAAATAACGACTCGAAAACTCCCCGGCAACGGCGCCAAAAACTTGATTGATATTTTCTCGCATCAAGTCCGAAAACTTAATGCGGGTTAAAACTCCAAAAAGGTTTACGAAGCGCGGCGCCCCGGGCGATTTTATTTAAGTTGAAAAGCGTATTTGATTTTATTTAAGAAAACGGGGCGCGCGTATTTATTTATTTATTTTGGATATAAAAAAGGTTTAGAAATCGAGTTTTAACGAAAGGAGGCAAGTGCACCTATCGTGTGTAGTACAGGATATTCCGGGTGGAATATCGAGGTCGTATTGTTCTCGGGGCCGGTTCGTTTATTTCTACTCTTCCCTGGAGGGGACTATTATTTTACCGATAATTTTATCTTGTCGGGATATTATTTATATAAAGAAAAGGCAGAAAATAAAAGCATAATAAAGGTGGAGCCGATGAAGAGCTCAGCTCGAGGGCACCGAAAAGACATTGAACTAAAATAAACGTTAAATAAAAAGAGCTCCTAAGTTTCTAATTAATTAGGGCGGAGACTTGGCCGTGGAGGCTCCACTAAAATGAACTCACCTATCTCTAGGACTATCGCTCACCTGAACATTAAGACTATTCGACCGGGCTCTCGTCCGACGAAGGATTCCTCTTAATGCCCGCATTACGCTAAGAACCCCGCTATTGGGTGGGGAACCCAATCCAGTAGAGTTGGCGCGCCTCCTCTCTCGAGGGTTAGTGCGGAACTCCATTTACCAAGGGGTGATCGGTCCATATGCACGGCCTCTCGGCTAGCTAGCATATGGACTACGGAAATAGGGCCCACACATCGATTATGTGGTCCTACGCGTCGTAAACCCCGGGCAAACCTTAAGTGATTTTTAATTAAATAGAAAAATAAGACCTTTAATTATTTAAAGGAATTTTTTTTTTGTCCCAATGCTCTTCGATACTGAGGGCTAAGAACGTTAGCCACTCATCGGAATGGGGACGGCAGCGATTGAAAGCAATAAAATTAAAGCAGAAAAATAAAGCAGGAAAATTAAAGCAGTAAATGGAAAGCAGTAAATTGCAAGTCCTACTCAAACGAGTAGGACTGAAATGAAAGCAGTAAAATTGCAAGTCCCAGCGCAAATGCGTGGGCGGGAAAAAGAAAGCAAGTCCTACTCAAACGAGTAGGAGAAAATAAATGCATTTACAAGGGCATTCCAAATTATTACAGTAAAGACCGGCCATTTAACTCAAGTGAGTAGGCGGTAAATAAAAGCTAACACTCACGCACTCAACATAAAATTAAAACACACCCACTCTACAAGAAGTAAACACACTCTACTGAAATAAAATCCAGCCATTTAACTCAAGCGAGTAGGCGGAAAAATAAAAATACACACACTTGCTTGAATAAAATCCAGCCATTTAACTCAAGTGAGTAGGCGGAAAATTAAAAACAACACACGCACACACTCTACAGGATTTGAAATAAAGCCATAAAAACTACTCATACACGCACGCACACGTACAAAATTAAGAAAAACTAAGTGACTGAAAAATTAAAACTACTACATTTCTACCGCTAGAATTCGGTAGAAATGAATAAAAAGTGAAAATAAATTTAAAAGGAGCAAAAGTTTTTGCAAAATAAACGAAAATTGCAAGTGCTCGAAAAATTGAAATGAATACATTTCTACCGATGGAATGCGGTAGAAATGCATAAAATGAAGAAATAAAATTTAAACGGGCAAAAAGTTTTTGAAAATAAAAGCAAAATGAAGTGTTTGAAAAATTAAAACGACTATATAAACGTTCCTATAACTTCGCAAAAGTGATTAAAAAGTGAAAATAAAGTGAAAATGAAGAAAAGTTTTACGACCTAAAAGGATAATCTAAGTTAGTGAAAAATCAAAACCACTTTGAAAACGCTTTTACTGGTTTATAGGAATGCATAAAAAGCTATAAAAAACCTAAGTCTAACCAAAACTAAGTAAGAAATAACTAAGTATAATAACATGAAAATTAATCTCATACACCCACACACGCGTACAAAAAGAAAGCGAAAAAAAAAACAAAGTAAAAAAAAACAAATAAGATTGCTTAGGGATTGCATATAAATGAAGTCCATAACAATGTAAAGGAGAAAATATACAAATTTTATTGAACTAAACAGGAGATTACAAAGCTAAAAATAAAGGAGAGGGGGAGAAAACAACTTTACATAGCATTTGGAAGCACCTAACAACAAAGCCCTAAGCAAAATGGATCCAAAAAAATGGAACCCGGAATTCAGACAGGAAATCTGAATTTATAGAAAAAATTTCACGGGACACGCCCTCGGACACGGGCGTGTCCGGGGGCGTGTCTACACTATTCACATGGCGGCCTTCCGATTTGACTGGAGATTTGACTTTGGCCGCTGAAAATCGGGACGGTCACGCCCCATGTCACGGGCGTGACTATGGGCGTGTCGACACTATTAAGCAGAAGATTTCGGTGACTTGACGGCGAGTTGACGTTGCGGCGGAAAACACGGCGGTCACGCCCCTTGTCACGGGCGTGACGATGGGCGTGTCGTGCGGCGATTAATGGCGTTGTTGACTTCGGGAGGTTGCCGGCGGCAGTTTGTCGGCCAGGTGGAGGAGTCACGCCCTAGGTCACGGGCGTGACTATGGGCGTGTCGGGTTGGCTCGACGAACGTCGAGCGAAAAACATCGAAAGGAGTGGTCACGGCTTGGGTCACGCCCCGTGTCAGGTGACACGGGCGTGTCGACGGGCGTGTCAGCTGGGTCGACGATCGTTGAGCGCGATTCCGTCGATCTGGATGGTCACGGGCATGGGTCACGGGCGTGACTTGGGTGACACGGGCGTGACACGGGCGTGTCACGCTATTTCTTCAAAAAGATGTCATTTCTCTGTAATTTGACGTATCACGCCCTGGTCACGGGCGTGACCAATAGTACACGGGCGTGTACTCTGATTTTTTGGCAATTTTTCCTGAAAAATTCAGAAAACAAAAATAACTTTAAGTTAGAAAATATTTACAAAAAGGAAGCAATTTATTAAGCAAAAACAACTAAAAATTACAAAAAGAAACGAATACATCTTATTTAATATATATAAAAACATGTATATTTACAACTCATCAGCTCGCTTATGCTAATGAAATGCAGGGAAGGAGCATCGCCGCCCCGAGATGGGGGCGAGATCGTTATAATTTGGTCAGCATTGCTGACCGTTGCCTTGTTTTGCCACTATGCGGTGGTTTGTTGCTTGCAGGTGCTGCTGGACCAAGCGGTCAATAGCGGCTAAAGCCCAATTTGCGAATCCGGCCCTCGAAGGCCTAATTGGAGTGTTTACTGCTTTATTCATGTATGACCGGCCTGCGTGCCGTGGTTTGTAAATTATGTAATATTAAGTGAACCATTTTGTAAGGCCTTAAGGCTTGTACTTGTGTATGTACAATATTCCTATTTGTTCTTAGTGGACATTCATGCTTTAGTGCTGGGTTCTTTAATGCAACTTATTAAATTGCTTCCGGTAGAATGCTCTGTGTAGGACGTTATGATTGGTTGGATGGTTTCCATGAGTAACCACCCGGTCTGTCTGTGGTATATGGCGTCGGGCCCCGGCCGGACCTACTGCTATATGCTATACGACGGATAGGGGGTGTTACATGTTGTCATGGTGTATCTGTTCAACATCAGTTAGAAGCACAATCAGTGTATCTGGCTCAGTAGCTAGTGTAGTTTGATTAATATCATTTATTACCTCAAGAATAGTTTGAGTGGCTATTTCACTCTCTAATGCAGCTTGCTCTTTCTCAGGAGCACTTTCTGGAGGCAAGATCTCTTGTTGAGCTGGTGAAATCTCATTGGATCCCCCTAGAGGAGGCATATCCTGAACTTGATCCCCCTACATCTGACTATCATCTACATTCTTAGTGGTAGATGATTTCCTTGTAGATTCTTGTTGTTCTTCATTTGAACTAAAGATTACTTGTTCTTCTGAATCACTAGAAGATTAAGGCTTCCTGAGGGTTGTCTTTTTCTTTTGCAGTTGTGGTTGTTTCTGTGGTGTAGAACCATCTTTTATCAAAACTCTTTCCCACCTGGATAGTATTTTCATATCCATCCTTCTCATGTGATTTATTCTAGATCCAGTTGTGTGGTTTAGCACTTCAGGAATATTTGTTGCTAGATACAGACTTAATATTCTACCTAGATTAGGTTTCTTTAGGCTTTCCTTGATCTTGTCAAAAATCACTGCAGACCAGTTAGTTTTTATTCTGAAAAATAACTCTGGTCATCAAGCTGAACATATAGGCTGAGATTCTATCATGTCCTCCTGGTTTGCAGAGAATTACTTTTCCTATAATCTCTGAGAGAAACATTCCTTGTGAGTTCATCCCCTTCCTCTGCATTGATGATTCAATCTTAGTGGTGGGATCCAGGCCACACTGTTGGATCCCTAGTTGATTTGGGCTAGGTTCACTAGCTTAGAATGTAACCCAACATGTATAGCCAGGGTCAAGTTTGTGTTTTAGAGTCTAGGCCAAGTCCTTAGAGTCAACATCAGATGGACCAGCTATCAACAAGACCTTTAGAGAGTCAAGACTTAGAAGATTTCAAGACTAAGTAAAAAAGAGTTCGACGTTCATCGAACTCAGCTCGACGAAAGATGTTCTGAGCTCGACGATCTTGAGACATTCCTTTGTGCTGAGCTCGACGATCCTTGTTCTCTGTTTGATGAAGGTTGAGATTCTGCAACAAGCTAAATTCAGGATATCTCCAGATTTTTCTAAGTCCAATTTCAAGCTTTGGTCGACGAACATGATTCTGAGCTCGACGAACTTGGACCTCAAGTTCACAACTTCTCAGGTCGACGAAGTCAACTTCTTAGGTCGACGAACTAAGCACTCTACTCAATGATTCCTGAATTCAGAGGATTTGTGTCGACACTTAGGGCATGTGTCGACACCAGCTTATGTCGACACCAAAAGATATGTGTCGACACCAAGATCAATCAGTCGACACCAACTTATGTCAACACAGAATATCAGTCATACAAAATATTTTGACTAAGTCCAGAACTGTTCTTTGCTCGACGTTTTGTGGACTACGATTTGAATCCTTCTCAGTCCGAGACTTCTCAGATTCTAAGTCCACAATCATTCTTCAGTCGACGAATTTGGATCTCTGTTCGACGAATAAAAATTGACAGTGTTGATTATCTGTTCGACGAACTCTGGATCTCTGGTCAACGAATGAAGATTGTCAGTTCGACGAAGACTGTTGCAGAATTGACAAGATTCCCTTGAAGACAAATTATTATTGTCTGGTTGACAAACTCATCAGCTCAGCTCGACGAACTGTAAACTCAGCTTGACAATTCTTGTTCTTCGTTCGACGATTCTAGACTAGGTCTTCTCCAGTTTTCCGTCCCATTTCTTGGCGATGACTCCTGAGTAATTAATGCTCAATCTTCTTGGAATGTTACCGTTGGAACGAGCATTGATCATGGATTATTTCTTGTCATTTTCCATGGGACAGTTAGGGAATTCATTGATTGTCACTTCCTTCCCAGGCCAACTGCAATTACTGCTCAAACATTCAAATTTCGAATGTTCTTTAGTCAGTCTGAAGTCAGAAAAGAAAAGATTGAACCAGTACTACAACACAAGCAGTGACAGACAGTGATAGCAGTTGAAGAATAGTCTTACAGAAATCAAAAGTTCTACTGCAATCAGCCTAAACCAGAGAACAACTTCATCAAGAAGAAGAAGAACATTCAATCCCTATCAAGAGTCTTCTTCCTTCAATTCTCAGGATAACTTCAGAAGGACAACAAAATCTCTATCTGTCAAAGAAGTTCCTGAAGAAATCTCTGGTCGAGGCACTCATGCTTTTGAAGACCTGTCACCCTAAAGTAGTGTTCCAGAATTCCTGATCCCTTCAAGATCTCAGGGGGAGCAATCTGCTGAAATCAATCCACAAGTCTTCTCAGTTGTTATTGAGAAAGAGAAGACAATATCACCCCTTTTCCATCCTCTGTACAGGGTTTTAATTCACTTCAAAATTATTCCTGTTTGCAAGTCTCCTATCAAAAGACTTAAGGTTTTGGTTTTTGAGCACCTGAACAAAAGCTCATTAGTGTCAGACACCTGATCAAAAACCTGAGTGGATTCCTACCAGGGTGGTAGAAGAGTGGATGTACCCAGGTTGGGGAACCACTATAAATTTCTTGTGTCGTCTGGTTGCCCCTTTTCTTTTATTTTAACTGTGTTGCTCTGTGATTTATTAGGTTGCTGTGCTTATCCTATTATTTGCTAAACTGTTCACCTAGGATTACAGCAAAAGTTGTATAAAGTTTTTTAGTAAGCATAATACTGTATTCACCCCCCCCTCTAGAGTATTTCAGATCTAGCCTGCACTTTCAATTGGTATCATAGCAAGGTTGGTTAAACTCCACACCTTACCAGGTTGGTTAAACTCCACACCTTAAGAGGTTAATTGGTTGTACAGGCTAACACCTGAACCATAAAGATCCCTCTTGTTAGATCTGATTGTTTTGTTTTTGTTATTAGATTTATTTCTTCACAGACATGGCTCAAAACAAATATTATGCAAGCATCAGACCTCCAGTATGCAATCTTAATAGATTTGCCATCTGGAAGGCAAGAAACAAACTGTACATGAATTCTATTGATGAGGATATTTTTGCTTCCATCTTGACAGGAGTACCTTCAGCACCTGCAGCTTCTACAAGAACCTCTACCAACATGACTGCAGTACCCCCTCTAGAGAATAATGATGCCTACAAGAAATCCAAAATTGCAGATGCAAAGGCAATGAACATCTTGGCTCAGACTATGTCAGATGAAATATTTTAAAAGATGGTTGCGTGCACCTCAGCCAAGGCCATTTGGGATTCCCTCAACCAAATTGTAGCTGGCTCAGCAGATGAAAGGAAAGACAACAGATCAAACCTCATATCCCTGTATGAGAATTTCAAGAAGGATGAGGCTGAATCAGTGGCTGAAATGTACAACAGGTTGAGCTCAATCATCAATGAGATTAAAACATTGGATAAAGACATCACCCTTACAGAGGTGAATGATAAGATTTTGATGTGCTTCCTGATGAGTCCACTTTATATACCTATTTTTGGACTCATCTGGGCTAGTTTTCATACGGTTGCACTTCACTTTTAGTTCTTTATCATTCCTATTTCATCTAATCTTTATTTCCATAGGAAGTGCACATTTATGCCCGTGGTTGTGTATTTTGTTATTTTTATAATTTGTACTCCCTTTTGTGATTGTCTGGAATGTCTGCACATATTAGTGATTGGTTTTTCCATTCGGTACAGGGGTCGTGTGCGTGTTCCGGGATGGTGGTGAAACAGGAATACTGCGCACGATCATGGGATCTAATGCGCACGACCACTGGTCGTGCACCCCTGATCATGCGCACTACTCCACGTTTTCCAGAATCAGCCTGGGGTAAGCGCACGACCACTGGACATACTACGCACGACCACCGGTCGTGCGCCACTGATCGTGTGCATTGATTCCTCATTTCTGGAGTCCTTTCTGGGTAATCGCACGATCATTGGACTTAGTGCGCACGACCCCTGGTCGTGCACCACTACTCGTGCGCATTATCCCTGTTCTTCTTCCTGTTATTCCATGCCAGTGCGCACGAGCACAAGACATAGTGCGTACGACCACTGGTCGTGCGCCTGTGACCGTGGGCATTGTTCATTTCTGCTTTTGTATAAATAGTGCAGGTCTCGCCCTAATAAGAAGACCCGGGGATCGCTCATTTTCCTCCGCCGTTTTCCACCTTCTCTGTCGTTCCCCTTCATCTTCCACCCTAGGGAGGTGCTCCGGTCAAGCTTTCACCGCCAAATCCGAGCCGGAGCTTCCTCTCGGCCTCCTCCATCATCTCTTGGATTCATTTCAAGTTTCAACGCCATAGCCATCAAGCAAAGGGAAGCTTTCAACTTTCGTCCGCTGTCGTGAGACGAAGAAGATGGGCCATTGGAAGGTGGTGACAGCCCTTCTCTATCCCGGACAAAGTTGAGGACCGAGCTTGGACGCTGGTTGACAACCCGACGACTCCAACTGTGAATCCTCAGCAAGACTTCGGATTCGGTCGATCTCTTGACTTGTTCTTCCTTTATTGTTGTTTATGTGTTGTTGTAAACCTTATTTATAGATGATGTATGCTTATTTGTAAAACGATTTTATACAATCATGTCTATGTGATTTTGTATGTTTTCGTTATTTGCTTGAGGTGCGCCATATATCCATCCACCAACATCCACCCTTGCCGCACTAGCAATTGCTAGTGGCGTGCGTTGCGAAGAGTTGCTTTCGACCCTCATTCCTCCATTCTAACCACCTCATCCGCTAGCCTTCTCGTCCATCCGCCTAGTGATTCGGTGCATAGCGGCCCGACTAGTCTTCCATCCCGCCTGGCGAAGCATCGCATAGTGGCGTTGCATAGGAGTAGTTGTTAGTGTTTTAGTTTCTGTTTCCGTAACAATCCAAACCCCCCATCATTACCTCCGACCTATGGACTTCAATCTCAAGTCCTCCTCAAAATTAACTCCTCCTTACTATGTTCCTTGTGAGATCGATACTTGGGAAA
Source organism: Platanthera guangdongensis (assembly GCA_039583875.1). Taxonomy (NCBI): domain Eukaryota; kingdom Viridiplantae; phylum Streptophyta; class Magnoliopsida; order Asparagales; family Orchidaceae; genus Platanthera; species Platanthera guangdongensis. The sequence continues at coordinate 44,839,344 of CM077167.1, read as the reverse complement.
ACCCCCATTTTATATTACTTGTGCGACCGGTTCACTGCCGTGATCTATAGCATCACTTCCCTAGCTCTTGGGATTCAAAAATCTGGCCTATCAAAGAAGCCAGAAGCCTAAATGAGATATCAACTGAATCTCTGCTAGGCAAATTAAAGTCTTATGAGCAGCTGATAAAATCAAGAGAAGCAGTTGAACAGAAGTCAACAACTCCAGTGAGAAAGGATCACAACATAGCCTTCAAAGCATCTAAGGAAAGTGAGATCTCAACATCCAATGAGGAACTCATGAGCCTTTTTGCAAAAAGATTCTATAAGATGGCTAGAAAGGATTTCAGAAGGAAATCATCCAGGTAGGATGATAAGCCCAGATTTGACAAGACACCAACCAAGGAGGTTGTGTGCTTTGGATGTAGAAAGCCTGGACATTACATCTCAGAATGTCCAGAAAACCAGAAGAAGGAGAAAAGAAAAGAAAAACACTCCAGAAGAAAACACAGCAGCAGACCCTCCTCAAGCAAGTACAAAAAGAAAGACAAGGGCTTCGTTGCTGAGACATGGAGTGATACGGAAGAAGAATCATCCTCTTCCAGATCAAGTGAAGAAGAGGAAGAAGAAAGATCCAAGGAGGTTTGACTTATGGCAATTGATGCCTCCAGGTGCAATTCAGGATCAGAAGGAGAATCTGAAGATGAGGCAGCCTCAGACTCAGAGGCAGATCAGGTTCTTTCAAGCTTTAATTTTAATTCTGATTTATTTAAAATTGAATTCAAAACTATGTGCTTAGATTTAATTAGTTCAGAAAAGGAAATAAAAATCCTTAGAGAAATACTAGGAAATCTTGAATCTGTTAACTCAGAAAATATTAAACTAAAAGATCAACTAACCTTAGCAAATGAACAAATAATTAAATTAAAATCTGATTTATGTGAGGCTAAACAACTTGAGCAATCTCTCAATGGGAGAAGTCTCAAGCTGATGGACATAACAAGCACAGTAAATGCCAGATTAAATGGCAAGCTGGGCTTGGGTGCATCATCAGGTTTACCCCCCATAATTAAGAAAAATATTCTTACAACACCCATTAAATTTGTTTCTGCAAAGGTGTTGGAACACCCTATTACTAATTTGGGTCAGGATCACTATGTCTCTAGGAACCTTTGTTTGACCTCCTGTATAGCTTAATAGGTCAACTAGAATTGAGTCTAAGGGTTAGAAGTCTAGGTTTGGAAGCTGCCCTGAAGACCAAGTTTTTCTGTCTGGAGACTAAGTCTGATCGTCGAGCTCAGCACGACGATTCGTCGAACTCCGATCGACGATCGTCTAGCTCAACTTCGACAGATCGTCGAACTACATTCGACGATCGCTGAGCTCAATTTCATAATATCGTCGAACTCCATTCGACGATCGGTGAGCTTAGTTCGACGATTTTGACTCTGCCTTGGATCTTTATCTCTGAGCTCAGTTCGACGATCTTTGAGCTCAGATCGACGATATTTTGCTGCTTAAGATTTCCTGATCACTGAGCTCAGCTCGATGATAGCAGAGCTCAGTTCGATGATTTCAGATAACTTCCAGAATTCAAATTCAAATCAGTTAGGAGTTATTCTGCAATTAATTCAGAGATTTGCCAGCCGTTTTCATTCAATTCTGGACCAAGTTTCAAGGGATTTTTCAAGGAATAATTCTGTGGACTTTCCTCCAGAAGAGATTATGCAATTAAGGATGCAATCAATGCAGACCAACGGCTATCCTTGACAGAGAATGATATTCTATTCTGTACCAGAGAATAAAAGACAGGATTTTTGAATCTCTCTAAGACAGAGCACACACAATACCGATTACAGAAAAATACTCAAAAATCTTCTGTCAAAAAGAATTCTGAAGAACACTCATCCAAGGAGATCTAGTTTTCAAATCTTCAGATCTCTTCAGCTTTCAAAGTGTTCAAGGCCAACATCATTTCAAGATTCCAGACACTCAACATTTCAGCTATTGCTGAAATCATCCATTGCTGGAGTTCAATATTTGAAGGCCTATCACCCTCAAGCAAAGCTTTTCTTCCTGAATATTTCAAGGATTCAGGGGGAGCTTTGACATCAATCCACATAGTCTTCTCAGTTGTTTGAGAAAGAGAAGACTTCCATCAATCTCTCACCCTCACTCTGTAAAGGGTTTTTCAAACTCCCTTCAAAAGTTTGAACCTGGTTTTTGAGCACCTTGTCAAAAGCTCATTGGTGGCAAGACACCTGATCAAAAAATCTGCTTTGGTTTTTGAGCACCTTATCAAAAGCTCATTGGTGCCCAGGACACCTGATCAACTCATCCTGTAGTGGATTCCTAACTAGGGTGGTAGAAGACTGGATGTACCCAAGTTTGGGGAACCACTATATTCCCTTGTGTCTTCTGGTTCTGCTTGATTTCATTTTTGTTTCTGGCCTTGATTTGTCTGTGCTTAGTGTTTTATTTAACTTAGTAGTGTGGTTAGATTTTTTATTGCTTCCCTGCTCACACATATTACAACAATTGTTGTAAAAGCTTGTAAAAGTTTTTAAAGCACCATATACTCTATTCACCCCCCCTCTAGAGTATATCAGATCTAGTTGCACTTTCAATTGGTATCAGAGCGAGGTTGGTTAAACATACCATATCTGATTGGTTGTACAGGCTAACACCTGAACCCCAAGATCCCAAACTAGATCTGTTTTTCTTCTGTATTTTATTATTAGTTTTTGTTTGCACAAATCATGGCCCAAAACAAAGATTATGCTAGCACCAGACCTCCAGTGTGCAATCTTTCCAAGTTTGCACTTTGGAAAGCAAGGATTAGACTTTACATGAATTCCATTGACGAAGATATTTTTAATTCTGTTTTGACAGTGTGTCCAAGACCCCCAGAGAGTACAAGTACAAATGCTGTTCCACCTCCATCAGGAACAGATGCTGACATAAAAAAAAATGGAAAGTAGCTGATGCCAAGGCTATGAACATCCTAGCCCAGACAATGTCGGATGACATATTTCAAAAGGTAGCTGAATGCTATTCAGCCAAGGAGATTTGGGACAAGCTCTCAGAAATAGTCTCAGGCTCAGCTGATGAGAGAAAGGACAGAAGATCCCATCTCATCTCCTAATATGAGAACTTCAAGAAGGGAGAGACAGAGTCAGTGGGAGACATGTACAACAGACTGAGTCTAATTGTCAGTGAACTAAGGACATTGGACAAAGAGATTTCTCTGACAGAACTTAATGACAAGATCCTAATTTGCTTCCCCAGCACTTGGGATTCAAGAATCTGGCCAATTAAGGATGCCAGAAGTCTGAATGAAATCACCACTGAAGCCTTGTTGGGTAAGCTCAAATCTTATGAGCTACTTATCAAGAATAGAGAGGAAGAACAGAAGGCTGCTTCACCAGCCACAAAGAAAGAGAAGACCATAGCCTTTAAGGCAACTGAGGATCTGCCTGAAGATAAGAGCACAGGCAATGATGAACTACTTAGCTTGTTGGCCAAAAAGATTCTACAAGATGGCCAGAAAGGACTTCAGAAGAAGATCATACAAGGAGTAGGACAAGCCAAGGTATGACAAGTCCATTAGCAACAATAAAGACATTATCTGCTTTGGTTGCAGGAAACCAGGGCACATAGTTCCTGACTGTCCAGAGAACAAGAACAAGGACAGAAGGGACAGAAAAGAAAGAAGAAAGGAGAAAGACTCCAAAAGAAATGGCAAACCTTCTTAAAGCAAAAATAAGCATACAAGAAAAGGGTTTGTTGCTGAATCCTGGAGTGAGACAGAAGAGGAGTCAGAAGCCTCATCCAGCTCCATTGATGATGAGGATGATGCAGAAGAAAAGGAGTTCTGCATGATGGCAATTAATGCCTCACAGCACAATTCAGTGGAAGAAGAGTCAGAGTCAGACTCAGAGACTCAACCTGAAGAAGATCAGGTAATTAGCTCTTTTGATTTTAGTTCAGAAGATTTTAAATCTGAATTTAAAGCACTGTGTTTAGACCTGCTAAAGTTTGAGAAAGAGATTATCTCTCTCAGAAATCAATTACCTGAACACAATGTCTTAAAGTCAGAAAACCTCAAACTCTCTCAGGAGTTGGAGAACTGTAGGGAACAGATAGCTACACTGAAAAGTGAGCTCTCTCAGTCCAAGAAGCTTGAAGAATCCCTTAATGGGAGAAGCATCAAGCTGATGGATATCACAAGCACAGTGAACTCTAGATTTAACAGTACACTGGGCTTGGGTGCCTCATCCAGCCAACCTATTGTTCTAACAACTCCCATCAAGTTTATTTCTAACAAGGGAAAGGGAGTTGTAGAGGTTGCTAGGAAAAATTCTGATCTGCCTCAGAAAACTAAGTCCCAGCAGAAATCGTCGAACGTAGATCGACGATCGCCGAATGAAGATCGACGATCGCCGAACGCAGCTCGACGATCTCAGGAAAAATTGTCGAACGTAGATCGACGATCTCAGCCAAAGTCGTCGAACGCAGGTCGACGATCTCATATACCTGACCTCAGCCATAGTCGACCGTCGAACGGAGCTCGACGATCTGACCCAAGATCGTCGAACGCAGCTCCAAGATCGTCGAACAGAGGTCAGAGCTCTGGAAACTTTTTCAAAGGCAAATCAAAATTGAATCCTAAGGGTTCTTCATCCCAAACCTTTAACCCTTATACTGAATGGATTCTACCTCCAAGGAGATATCATCCTGAAGGATATAAGAGTCAGCCAGGGATGTCTTTCATTTCTGAATTTAGAGGTTATCAACCTAGGCCCAAGGTAAACTAGGTCAAAAACAAGTAAATTGTTTTATGTGCAGGTGAAGACCTATCCAACATCTAACCAGCAATGGTATTTGGATAGTGGGTGCTCTAAGCACATGACAGGGAATAAGGACAACCTCACATCCTTCAGAGCCAAGCTTGGACCCAAAGTTATCTTTGGTGATTCCAACTTTGGACAAACTAAGGGATATGGTGCAGTACAGATTGGATCAGTAACCTTCAAGAAGGTAGCATATGTGGAAGGACTGAAGCACAACCTAATCAGCATCAGTCAGCTGTGTAATGAAGGCTACCAGGTGACCTTCAGCAAAACCTTATGCAAAATCAAGTCAGAGGACAACACAACTGTGTTGACAGGTAAAAGGAAAGGTAACATCTACCTAGTAGACTTTCTTTCAACTAATGTAGATATCTGCTTGTTTAATTCAGTCTGTAGACCAAATGTTTTATGGCATAAGAGATTAGGACACCTAAACCTTAGAACTATTGCTAGGCTATCTAAGGACAACCTTGTTAGAGGACTACCTTCTGGCCCCTACAAGAAGGAAGGACTCTGCAGGGCTTGTCAATTAGGCAAGCAAACTAAAAACAGTTTTAAGTCACTTAATAAGAGTGATTCACCTAGGATATTGTATCTGTTACACATGGATCTATTTGGACCCATCACAGTACAAAGCCTAGGAGGGAAATCCTACACTTTAGTAATTGTAGATGACTTCTCTAGATTCACTTGGGTGTTCTTTCTAAGGAAGAAGTCTGATAACTTTAAGTGTCTGACAGAGTTTCTCAAATGTATACAGATTGAGTTCAATACTCACATTGCCCTGATCAGAAGTGATCATGGGACAGAGTTTGATTCTCTTCTTATGCAAGAGTTCTGTCAGAGTGAAGGGATCAGGCATACTTTCTCAGCTCCTAGAACTCCTCAACAAAATGGGGTAGCTGAAAGAAAAAATAGAACCCTTATTGAATTTACCACTACATTGTTGTCAGATGCTCATCTACCTCTATCCTTTTGGGCAGAGGCAGTGAACACCTCCAAATATGTGTTGAACAAAAGTCTGATACATAAACTAAAGGGAAAGACTCCCTATGAATTACTCAAAGGGAAGAAACCTAAAGTTGACTATTTTAGAATTTTTGGTTGTATTTGCTATATTCACAATAATGACAAGAAATATTTAGCAAAATTTCAAGCCAAAGATGATGAAGGAGTGTTTCTGGGATACTCCATGATCAGCAAGGCCTATAGGGTCTATAATAAATCATCTTTGAAAATTGAGGAATCTGTTCATGTTTCTTTTGATGAATCTAACATGTCTTTCAAGGAGAAGATTTCTTCTACCATAGAACCTTTGCAGGAACACTCTCTAGTTGAAGATATGAACAAGTTGCGGGTTGCTCAAGATAATGAAAGCAGTGAAGATGAAGGGAATGCTCAACACATTGAAGCACAACCTGAAGAGCCAGTTATTGTACTACAAGAGGAAACAACAACACAAGTTGGTGAACAATCAACACCCCCTGTTGATTTAGTAACATCAAGAGACCATCCAATTTCCCAAATAATTGGAGAAATCTCAGCTGGTGTGCAAACCAGAAATCAGGTCAACCAAAACCTGTTGCACACCTGCTTCCTATCTCAAATTGAACCTCAGTGCATTCAAGATGCAGAGCAAGATCCACACTGGATCATTGCAATGCAAGAGAAGTTGCATCAATTTGAGAGGAACAAAGTATGGGAGCTAGTGCCAAAGCCTAAGGATCATTCCATTGTTGGAACAAAATGGGTATTCAGAAACAAACTGGATGATCAAGGAGTAATAATAAGGAACAAGGCAAGGCTAGTTGCTCAGGGATATTCTCAAGAAGAAGGAATTGACTACGACCAGACCTTTGCACCTGTTGCAAGATTGGAAGCCATCAGAATATTTCTAGCTTATGCAGCTCACAAAGGCTTCAAAGTATATCAGATGGATGTCAAAAGTGCTTTCTTAAATGAAGACATCAAAGAGGAAGTTTATGTTAGACAACCTCCAGGTTTTATCTCTCCAACTTATCCTGATTATGTTTTTAGATTAAATAAAGCATTATATGGTCTCAAGCAAGCTCCTCGAGCATGGTATGAGACCCTAGCATGCTTTCTCTTGGAAAATGGTTTTATAAGGGGTAGAGTAGACCAAACTCTTTTTATTAGAACTCATAAGTCCCATACCCTACTAGTACAAATTTATGTAGACGATATCATTTTTGGTTCTACTAACTCAAAATTGTGCAGAAGGTTTTCTAACCTAATGCATTCTAAATTTGAGATGAGTAGCATGGGTGAGCTATCCTTTTTCCTAGGATTGCAAGTCAAACAACATGCTGAAGGCATCTTTATTTCTCAAACCAAATATGCTAATGAACTGGTTAAGAAATTTGGTATGTCTGAGGCATCTTGTATGAAAACACCCATGCCTACCAATGTTGTATTAGATGCTGATGAACATGGGAAACCTGTTGATCAGACCACATATAGAGCAATGATTGGCTCTTTACTGTATCTTACATCTAGTAGACCAGATATAATGTTTGCTACATGTATATGTGCTAGGTTCCAAGTAAGCCCTAGAGAGTCACACCTCACTTTAGTAAAGAGGATTCTCAGGTATGTTAAAAGTTGTCCAAATCTAGGTCTCTGGTATCCAAAAGATTCAGCATTTGATTTAACTGGATTCTCAGATGCTGATTATGCTGGATGCAGAATTGACAGGAAAAGCACCAGTGGAACTTGTCAGTTCCTTGGTGACAGACTAGTCTCTTGGTTTTGTAAGAAACAAACATCTGTGTCAACTTCAACTGCTGAAGCTGAATATATGGCTGCACGCAGTTGTTGTTCACAAATATTGTGGATTCAAAACCAACTCCTAGACTATGGTTACAACTTAGAGAAGTCTAAAATCTTTTGTGACAATACAAGTGCTATTTCCATAGCTCAAAATCCAGTCCTCCATAGTAGGACAAAACACATAGAGATTAGGTATCACTTCTTAAGAGATAATGTTGAAAAGAATAAAATTGAATTACAATATATCCCAACTGATTTACAAAGGGGAGATATTTTCACCAAGCCTTTGGATGAAAAGAAACACACCTTCTTCCTAAATCAGTTAGGAATGTTAGATGGAGGAAGTCTTAAATAATCTCCAAGATTTTGAAAGCTAAAAATTGACCAAGACTAGGCAAAAATTCTGATTTTTCTTAGTGTCTAGAATTTTTCTGATCTCTGAACTGCGCCCGACGATTTCCCCAAAGATCGTCGAACGGAGATCGACGATTTCCAGAATCGTCGAACTGAGTTCAGCGCCTCTCAGATAGTATGAACTATCTCTTCCGGTCAACGATCGTCGAACGGCGCTCGACGATTTTGTTCCCTGAACGATCGTCGAACGGAGCTCGACGCTTTCCAAGATCGTCGAACGGAGATCGACGATGTTGGAGTCTCTTCAGATTCCTTTAGAAGCCTCGATCGTCGAACTGAGTTCAACGATCTTTCCAATTCTGCGTCGAACCCTAATATAAAACTCATTTTTCGCCGTCGTTCTCTTTTGCGCTTTCGATTTCTCTGCAAGAATTTTCTTCCCTCCAAACAGTTCTACGCTTGGTCATTTTGTTTGTTGAGTTTTTGCAGGTACAATGGCTGTGTCAGTTGCTGTCCTAGCTGCAATGAAGTTTGATGCAGGCTTTGACATTGATCTGGAATCCTTCAACACTACTGATCAGATTTTCCAAGACATACTGGGTTTATTCAAGGATCAGAATCTGTCTGCCCTCATGACCACCAGGATAAAGCTGGCTTCAGATGAGATAAAGGAATGGGTCTATACTGCTCATAATCTAGACAACAACACAATAGTTGGGTCTATTGCTGGAACTCAGGTACCCTTGACCCCCACAATTTTAACAGAGGTTTTTGGACTGAGAAATGGAGAAGAATCTGCTGAGTTATCTGGAGAGGAGTTTTCTGACCTACTTGCCAGGATGGGTCATCCAGAGGGAAACCCTAGCAAGCTATTCAAGAGGAATCTGTCTGTTGAATACAGGTTCCTGGCAGATGTAGTAGGGAAAGTACTGCTTGCCAAGCACTCTGCTCATGATACTATATCCAGACATCAGCTCTGCCTCATGGGAGCTCTGGTGGATAAGAAAAGTTTAAACTGGGGAGAGGTGTTCTTTGACCTCATCAAGAAGAAAATAAACAAAGGTTTTGTTAATTTTGGAAGGATTCTTGGAGTTTTCCTGCAGACCAAGTGCCCTGCCTTGCTGGTCTCCTCTGGAGTTCACATAAATGCCTCCAAGAGACTTACCTGTGCCCTCTTTGGCAAGTGGGACAGGTAAATAAGCAAGCCTGGCAGGCCCTTCTCAAGTGCTCCTTCAGGCACAAGGACTCCAAGAGTCACTCTCCCACAGGTCTCTGCTCCTGCAGAAGACCTGGCTGCTGCTGTTGCTGCCTCTCCTCCTCCTCCAATTCCAACCCTACCTCTTCCATCCACCATTCCAGCTCCATCCACCATTACCATATCCAGCCCATCTCCAACATCAACTCCATCTCCAGACCCCATTCTACCTCCACCAGCAGACCACTTCCTACCACTATTCTCCTACCCTCCACCAGATATTACATCATCACCATCCATACCATCCTTCACTCTTCTGGATGATTCCTTCATGGATGATTCCCCCTCATCTCCTCCTGATTTACCTTCCACCTCCACTTCATTCCAAGATCTCCTCCACCACATTATTGATCAACCAACTTTCAATCCATCCATCTCCATCCCCTTGTCCTCCATATCCACCATCCCAACACCTCAGCCATCCATACCACCACTCTCCAGCCCTCCACTTCCAGCATCTTCAGCTACACCTATTCCATCTACCTCTGCTCCAGCAGTTGAGCAAGTAGACCTCTCAGCCCTAGCTGACAGGTTGTATGAGCTAATTGCCCCCAGGCTCTCTCTACTCTTGGAGACCTCATTGGCTCCTCTACACTTGTCAGTGGCAGCCCTCTCTGACAGGCTTTCCTCCCTCCTACCTCAGGCAGCACCTCCAGCAGTGTGCCTTGATACAGATGTATCTGCATCTAGGCAGGGGGAGATGCCCTATGAAGCAAGCCTTCATGCTGTTGCTGCTACTGTTTCTGCTCCTGCTGATGATACTGCTGCTGCTGCTGATGTTTCTGTGTCTGCTGCTCCTTCTGCTGATGTTGACCTAAGGTCTTTGTTATCTGCCTTTGACACTGCCTTCTTCAGCTGTTTGCCAGAGAGTAATGCTGTCCAGCCCACAGAAGACTTATCCAAGGCACTGGTGCCTTTCTCTTGCTGTGACCCCAGCATTATCTCCTCTTTTGTACATTCAGTGATTGCTGCTACTGAAGATGTTGCTGCTGCTGCCTCTACTGAAGAAAGGATTGTTGATGCTGCTGCTATTTCTGATGAGCAAATATCCAAGGATCTTCTGATGTCAGAGGACACTGATTTTGAGCCTACTGCAAAGTTTGATGATGTTACTGCTGTTATCAATGAAGTTGTTGCTGCTATCACCTCTCCAGCTTCTGTGGCTGTTAATAAATCTGCTGTTGAGAGTGAATCTGTTATTTCTGCTGATGATAGTGAGACAGTTGCTGCTATTGTCACCAGTCCAGTATCTGCTGCTGCTGCTGTAATTGCTTCTGTTGCACCCTCTCCATCTGCTGCTCCATCTGCTGCTGTCCCTGCTGCTGCTATCTCATCTTCTGCCTCATCTGCTGCTGTTCAACTAAAGAAAGAATTGATGAAGAAAATAGATGCTATATATGATGACCAGAGTTCTGAGACTGATGAATTTAAAACAGACTCTGATGATTCATCTGCTACCATTGCCAGAAAAAGGAAGGCAAGGAGCAAGGCTATGAAAAGGGTTCCTCCTGCAAAAGTTAAGGATAATAATGACATTTCATACTATATCCTTCATAATTGCCAAATTACTGAACACTGGATGCAGTATTCTAAAAACCAGCTGAAGGCCATGAAGAAAAAGAGAAAATATGAGAAGGGCTCTTCCCAATTCCAGCACCCTCATCCTCCTCCACCACCTCCTCCTGATGCAGGTGCAGGTGGAAGCTCTGCAAGTCAACCCCCAGCTAGAAGCCAGGCTCCCTATCAACCCCATGCCAGATCCTACCAAAGGGAAAGCCAATCTAGGGGTTCATATTCTAGGAGAGGAGGATACAGGGGTAATCAGAGAGATTTACAGGTTTATTCTAAAGGGTACTCCAGGCAGCACCCATATTCTAGGGGAGGACATAGTCCTGCTGATACTACTTCTGGTCCTTTCCCCTACAAGCTAAAAGAAACAGTGTCTGCCAGGCCACCTCAAGACAATTCTTCCAACAGGTATGAGCCACCTGTACCATTTGAGGACCCTGAAAAGAATCCAGCTGCTTGGACTGCCAGGATGAAGGAATTGGCTGCACTAGATCAGGTTAAGAAGGCCAAAGAATAAGGATTAGATTCTTCCAACATTTCTACAATGTCAGAACAAAGACAAAAAGAATTAGACAGATATGCCTCCAGTAAATTCTTTGATGCTGACAGATACATGGAGTTGCATCCTGCTGCTGTGGTTCCCAGGCCTACAAAGCAAACATACTAGGCTGCAGCAGATGACACCAGGTCCAACAAAGAAGCCCTGAACCCTAACAGAGAAATCAAAATGGTTAAAGGCAAAGAGAAGAAGTGACAATGTAAGGTGACAGTTTCTGTGAATTCTTATTATCTGGATGATATATATATATCTCTGTGTTTCTGCTTGTCTAGCTGTTGTTTTTATGCTTAATACTTGTATGTTGTTATTTAAATTTTTCCAAAGTCTGTAAATAGTAATCCTAACCCAAATAGGGGGAGATTGTTGGAACACCCTATTACTAATTTGGGTCAGGATCACTATGTCTCTAGGAACCTTTGTTTGACCTCCTGTATAGCTTAATAGGTCAACTAGAATTGAGTCTAAGGGTTAGAAGTCTAGGTTTGGAAGCTGCCCTGAAGACCAAGTTTTTCTGTCTGGAGACTAAGTCTGATCGTCGAGCTCAGCACGACGATTCGTCGAACTCCGATCGACGATCGTCTAGCTCAACTTCGACAGATCGTCGAACTCCATTCGACGATTGCTGAGCTCAACTTCATAATATCGTCGAACTCCATTCGACGATCGGTGAGCTCAGTTCGACGATTTTGACTCTGCCTTGGATCTTTATCTCTGAGCTCAGTTCGACGATCTTTGAGCTCAGATCGACGATATTTTGCTGCTTAAGATTTCCTGATCGCTGAGCTCAGCTCGACGATAGCAGAGCTCAGTTCGACGATTTCAGATAACTTCCAGAATTCAAATTCAAATCAGTTAGGAGTTATTCTGCAATTAATTCAGAGATTTGCCAGCCGTTTTCATTCAATTCTGGACCAAGTTTCAAGGGATTTTTCAAGAAATAATTCTGTGGACTTTCCTCCAGAAGAGATTATGCAATTAAGGATGCAATCAATGCAGACCAACGGCTATCCTTGACAGAGAATGATATTCTATTCTGTACCAGAGAATAAAAGACAGGATTTTTGAATCTCTCTAAGACAGAGCACACACAATACAGATTACAGAAAAATACTCAAAAATCTTCTGTCAAAAAGAATTCTGAAGAACACTCATCCAAAGAGATCTAGTTTTCAAATCTTCAGATCTCTTCAGCTTTCAAAGTGTTCAAGGCCAACATCATTTCAAGACTCCAGACACTCAACATTTCAGCTATTGCTGAAATCATCCATTGCTGGAGTTCAATATTTGAAGGCCTATCACCCTCAAGAAAAGCTTTTCTTCCTGAAGATTTCAAGGATTCAGGGGGAGCTTTGACATCAATCCACATAGTCTTCTCAGTTGTTTGAGAAAGAGAAGACTTCCATCAATCTCTCACCCTCACTATGTAAAGGGTTTTTCAAACTCCCTTCAAAAGTTTGAACCTGGTTTTTGAGCACCTTGTCAAAAGCTCATTGGTGGCAAGACACCTGATCAAAAAATCTGCTTTGGTTTTTGAGCACCTTATCAAAAGCTCATTGGTGCCCAGGACACCTGATCAACTCATCCTGCAGTGGATTCCTACCTAGGGTGGTAGAAGAGTGGATGTACCCAAGTTTGGGGAACCACTATATTCCCTTGTGTCTTCTGGTTCTGCTTGCTTTCATTTTTGTTTCTGGCCTTGATTTGTCTGTGCTTAGTGTTTTATTTAACTTAGTAGTGTGGTTAGATTTTTTATTGCTTCCCTGCTCACACATATTACAACAATTGTTGTAAAAGCTTGTAAAAGTTTTTAAAGCACCATATACTCTATTCACCCCCCCTCTAGAGTATATCAGATCTAGTTGCACTTTCACAAGGGAAAAGAAAAGATAATAGACAAACCAATGTCAGAAAATAACCCCAAATCTATAGACAAGAGAAATAAAAATCAGAAAACAACAAATAAAAATAAGGTTCAGCAGCATTCGTCGAACTCAGATCGACGAAATGTGGCCCATTCGTCGAACCCAGATCGATGAACGCTGAACGCAAACTTCAGTAATAACAATTCGTCTAACAGCGATCGACGAACTTGGTATGGTTCGTCGAGCAGAGGTCGATGAACTTGGTGCACAGAAAATGACTACTGTCATTCTCTGAGCAGAGATCGACAATCTCAGCCCTATTCGTCGAACTCTGGTCGATGAACTTACAGAAACTCGCCGAACCCAGAAGGACCAAACTTAAATCATTTCTCTTATAGAAATTCTAAGCCAACTAATAAACCATTTAAACCAGTAGCTGATTGGGTCATTCCACCTAGGAGATATCACCCCTTAGGGTATAAATCTCAACCTACTTTATCAATTATATCCAGTTTTTCTTTTCAATCAAATAAAGGACCCAAAGTACCCTGGGTCAAGAATAATTGAGTTTTGTTTTTCCTTATAGGTACAGGTGAAGAGCTGTCCAAGGGTGAGTCAGACCTTGTACTTGGATAGTGGTTGCTCCAAGCATATAACAGGCACCAAGGCCAATCTATCCAATTACAAGTCCAAGCTAGAACCAAAGGTGATTTTTGGTGATTCAAACATTGGCCAGTCTGAAGGATATGGAGCAGTAAAGATTGGAACAGTTACCTTCAAGACAGTAACATATGTAAGAGGACTCAAACATAACCTAATAACCATAAGCCAATTATGTGATAAAGTTTATCAGGTACACGTTAACTCTACCTCTTGTTCTATTATTAATAATGAAAACCAAACTGTTTTAATTGGAATTAGACAAGGTAACATATATCTAGTAGATTTTATTTCTGCCAAAACTGACGTTTGTTTACTCAATATCACTAGTAACAGAAATGAGTTGTGGCATAAAAGATTAGGTCATGTAAACCTTAAGAATATAGGTAGGTTATCTAAATACAACCTTGTTAGAGGCTTACCTTCTGGCCCCTACAAGAAGGAAAACCTATGCAGGGCTTGTCAATTAGGCAAGCAAACTAAAACTAGTTTCAAATCCATTAATAAAAGTGATTCACCTAGGATTTTGTATTTGCTTCATGTGGATCTATTTTGACCCATTGCAGTACAAAGCCTAGGAGGGAAGTCTTACACTTTAGTGATTGTTGATGACTTCTTTAGATTCAGTTGGGTAGCCTTTTTGAGAGCTTATTCAGATATATTCAAGGTTCTTACAGATTTTCTCAGGACCATACAGATTGAGTTCTCTACTCATGTTGCATTGATCAGAAGTGATCATGACACAGAGTTTGAGTCTCTTTTTATGCATGAGTTCTGTGAGATGGAAGGTATCAGGCAGTGCTTCTCAGCTTCTAGAACTCCCTAACAAAATGGGGTAGCTGAAAGGAAAAATAGGACACTCATTGAATCTACAAGCACATTATTGGCAGATGCTTACATGCCTCTATCCTTTTGGGCAGAAGCTGTAAACACTGCTAAATATGTCCTGAATAGAAGCCTTATACATAAGATGAAAAATAAGACCCCCTATGAATTACTTAAAGGGAAGAAACCTAAAATCACATACTTTAAAGATTTTGGTTGTATATGTTACATTCACACAAATAACAAAAGATACATTAGAAAGTTTGAAGCCAAGGCTGAAGAAGGGATTTTTCTAGGATACTCCCAAGTAAGCAAGGCCTATAGGGTTTTTAATAAATCCACTCTTAAAATTGAAGAGTCAGTCCATGTATCTTTTGATGAAGCTAACATGTCTTATAAGCAGAAAGAGATTTCTACAAATAGCTTTTTGCAGGTTCCACAACTGTGTGAGTCTATGGATGGACTAAACCTTACCCAAGACGTATCAACCCATCCTTCTCCACAGGTTGCTGAAGATAGTGAAGAAGAGATTCAAGTGGAAGTGACTGAACTTCCATCAACAGCTAATAACATTCCTCAAGAGGAATTAATTACAGAAACTGTTGCTGAACAAACTCCACCAACTGATCTTGTCACACTTAGAGATCACCCCAGATCTCAAGTGATTGAAGACATTTCAGCATGTGTACAGATAAGGCATCAACTCAACGAAGACTTGATGTGTGCATGTTTTCTCTCTCATACTGAACCTCTCTCCATTCATGAAGCTGAGCAAGATCCCCACTGGATCATTGCAATGCAAGAGGAACTAAATCAGTTTCAGAGATGTAGAGTTTGGGATTTGGTTCCAAGACCATATAACTACCCAGTTATTAGAACCAAATGGGTCTACAGAAACAAGCTAGATGCTCAAGGGAACATATTGAGAAACAAGGCTAAGCTTGTTGCTCAAGGCTACAGACAAGAAGACGGAATTGTCTATGACCAAACCTCTGCCCCTGTTGTAAGGTTAGAGGCCATAAGAATATTCCTTGACTATGCAGCTCACAGGAGATTCAAAGTTTTCCAAATGGATGTCAAGAGTGCATTTTTGAATAGAGTGCTTTAAGAAGAGGTCTATGTGGAACAACCTCCTGGTTTTATCTCTCTAACTCAACCCACTTTTGTATTTAAATTGCATAAAGCTCTCTATGGTTTAAAGTAAGCTCCAAAAGCTTTTTATGATACATTAGCAAGCTTTCTTTTAGAGCATAAATTTACAAGAGGAACCATAGATAAAACTCTTTTCACTAGACATCATAAGGACCAAATATTGTTAGTACAAATATATGTGGATGACATCATTTTTGGGTCTACTGATCCCAAATTATGCAAAATGTTTGCTGACCTCATGCATTCCAAATTTGATATGAGTAGCATGGGTGAGCTTTCCTACTTCCTTGGTCTCCAAGTGAAGCAGCTCCCTGATGGTATCTTCCTCTCCCAATCTAAGTATGCTAAAGAGCTTATTAAGAAGTTTGGGATGGGTGATGCTTCAGGAATGAAAACACCTACGGCTACCAATGCTGTTGTGGATTCTGATGCTGCAGGGAAACCTGTAGATCAGAAAAATTATAGGACAATTGTTGGATCCATATTATACCTAACATCTAGCAGGCCTGATATCATGTTTGCCACATGCCTTTGTGCTAGGTTCCAAGTGAACCCTAAAGAATCTCACCTTATTTTCTTAAAAAGATTTTTGAGATATATAAAGAGTTGTCCTAATCAAGGACTCTGGTATCCTGCAGAGTCAGAGTTTGAGTTAACTGGATACTCAGATGCTTACTATGCAGGATGTAGAGTGGACATGTAAAGTACGTGTGGAACTTGCAAGTTCCTTGGTATGAGACTTGTCTCCTGGTTTTGTAAAAAGCAAACATCTGTGTCTACATCAATTGTAGAAGCAGAATACATAGCTGCTGGCAGCTGCTGTACACAAATGTTATGGATACAAAACCAACTCCTAGACTATGGTGTCAACTTAAATAATTCAACATTATTTTGTGATAATACTAGTGCTATTGCTTTAGCACAGAATCCAGTTCACCATAGTAGGACTAAACATATTGAAATAAGACATCATTTCATTAGAGATAATGTGGACAAAAAGAAAATTAACTTAATCCATATTCCTACTGATCTACAGAGAGCAGACATTTTCACCAAACCTTTGGATGAGAAAAATCATCTGTTTTTTATAAATCAACTGGGAATGATCAATGGAGAAGAGTTAAATTAGTTTCTGTCTCCATTCGACGAATTTTCTAGAGTTCGTCGAACGGAGTTCGACGAATTAGGGAAAGTTTGGGAGATGCTCGTCGAACGGAGATCGACGAATTCTCTGTATGTGGAAACAATTTTCGTCGACCGGAGATCGACGAACTTTGCTTCAGAAGATATTTCATCGAACGGAGTTCGACGAACTATGTTCATTTCTTCTGATGAAATCGATGAATTATTTGTCTATAATTTATTTCGTCGACCTCAGTTCGAAGAGCTGTCTTCTTTTTCGTGGAACGGAGATTGTCGATTCATATTCTGGAAAACTTATATCTAGGTTTTCTTCGACCTCCGTCCCCCGCTTTCAGTTCTCTTGCTCTTGATCGCCGTTTTCTCTGTCTCTCTTGCAGGTCATCAAAGGCGATTCCATCGAGCACCTTGGCTGCCATGAAATTCGACACAGGTTTTGAAATGGATTTTGATTCATTCCAACATTCTGACCCAATATTTCTCTACATTCTGGAACTACTAGAAGAACTTGGTCTGAGGAAAATGGGTGTACACTTCTACTGTTTCTGAGGAAAATGTCTTGACAGGAAATATCGGGAGTAATGTTGTCTCTCTATCTCCAGCCGTTCTTTCTGAAATTTTTGGATTGGTAAATGGAGAAGACGATCTGGATGTTGATTCTAAAGAGTTTACTTCGATGCTGAATCTGATGTGTTTACTGGGAGTAACTCTAACAAGTTGTTAAAGAAATAACTCTGTGCCGACTACCAGTTCCTGTCGGACATTGTATTAAAAGTGATGATGGGCAAGCACTTTGCGCACGATTACATCACAAGACACCAATTCCTTGTTATGTGCGCAGTGGTGAACAAGAGACATGTCGATTGGGGTAAGATTTTCTTTGAATTGATAAAGAAGAAGAACAGTAAGAAAGAGGTCTGCTTTGGAAGAATCTGGGGGAATTTTCTTCAAGAAAAAGCTGGTGAATTCATGGTCTCCCCGACCATCTTCATCAATGCCAGCAAGCGCCTCACCTGCTCTTTGTTTGGCAGATCGGAGAGGACGATCTCCAAGCCATCCAAGGCTTCCTCCTCTTCCATTCCAAATTCTGAGAGCACCAGGGCTGTGAAGGCCACTCCCCACCCTGTAGAAGAGGCAGTTCAATCTCCACCATCTCTTCCAGAACCCCTTCCAGCACAACAATTCCCTTACTCTCCCATTCCTTCTTCAACACTTCAATCTCCACAGCATACTTCTGTGCCTACTCCACCTCCATCTCCACCACTTGATATCACAAACATTCCAACACCCCATGCTTCACCTCATGACACATCTATTCCTACACCCACACAGTCTCCTCTACCCCAACATTTATCCTCCATTCCATCATACACCCTACCATCAGATACTGCCATAACAAATGCAATTCCACCTCTATCCCCTCCATCTGTTCCCCTCCCTTCCTCTACTTATCTACCTTCAACAACTACCTTTCCATCATTGGCACCCTCCACTGTATCTACCATCATATCCCTGCTCACTCCCCTCATCAAATCCCTAATCACAGAGGCCATTACACCTCTTGTGAATTCTATCAACCCTTTATCTGCCCAAGTGTCTCTTCTATCTGCTGCCCCCTCTTCATTCAGGGGCCTGGCTACAGGTTCTCCTGAACCCAGGCAGGGGGAGATGCTCAGTGATGAAGCAGCAGCAGCAGATGTAGATGCAGAAGCAGCAGCAGCAGATACAGCAGTAGTTCCTTCTACATCAGATGCAGATGCAGATGCAGAAATTTTGCCAGTATTTGATTCTGAGTTGATTGAATTGATTCATTTTATGGATACTGACAGTGACTTAGATGAGTCAGTACTAGAGCAAATAAAATCTGTTGGTGATTTCTATTTAAATCACATAGTTAATTTGTCTGTTTTGTTGAGAAATTTTGATACTATATATATGCAGTCTCTTCCAAAATACTTTACTAAGCCACAGTTGGCTATTGTGCCCTATACTTCTCCAGTAAGTCCAGCAGTTGCCAAGCAACTCTGTGACAGTTTTGCTATTCCAGTTTTTGCTCCAACCTCTACAGTTATTCCAGAAGCCATCTCAGCACCTATCTTTGTTATGGATAACTCACCAATGCCAGATCTGGATGAGTTAACCCTAGCTGATATTGAAGAGGAAAATAAGGAAGCAGCTAAAAGCTCTTTCCTAATTGCTTCAGAGTCCTGTACAGTCTCTTACCCAACTACATTTGAAACTCCAGTTGTTGAAACTTCAACTTCTGCCCCTACTACATCAAAAGCTATTATTGATGATAAAGCTTTAAAAGCATTGGATGCTTTATATGATAACCCTTAGGGTTTTGATGATGATGATGATGATGATTCAGATGAAGAAGCTTACAAGAAAAAGAAAATGCTGTCAAAGAAAAGGAAGGCTCCTCCTCCTCTAGCTCCAAAGACTAATCCATCTGCTGACACTCCCTATTACATTTTACACAATGTTACTCCTTATAAGGGAATGCCTGCATGGATGTGGTTATCAAAGAACCAGCAAAAGGAAAGGAAATGAAGTAGGAGATATTCTCCTCGTACAGTAGACAGATATAGAAAGGATCCACCTCCTCCTCCTCATCCAACAGCTGTTACCATTGGCTCTAGCTCTTAGAGATCTACCCCCATGCAAACCTATCAGATACATTCAGGTAGATCTTCTGGAAGCAGCCAGCAGAGGCAACCATCCTCAGGAAATCAGCATCAACAGCAACAACATCAGCAGCAATAGCAACAAATATCTGAAGATCAGAAAGCTGACTGTCCTAAAAGACCTTACTCTCCTCCTATTCCATTTGAAGATCCTGAAACAGCCAAAACTGCAAGAATGTCTAGGTTCCAGGAACTTATTGGTCTTTCCCTGATCAATAAAGCCAAAGCTGAAGGTAAAGACATTTCAGGATTTACAACTATATCAAAGTACAAAAAGGAAGAATTAAAAAGATTTGACAAAGGCAACAAACTCTTCAATGTTGATGATTATATGAAGCTCCATGCTGAAGCAGTTGTCCCCAGAGCTACATCACTGAAGATCATTGGGGCAGCTGACATGACTATGACTCAAGCACAGGCTCTAGATCCAAACAAAGAAATTGTCTTCAAAAAGCCAGGAGAGAAGACAACAGAAGACAAGTCTTTGCAGAAAAAGAAGAAAAAGTAATCTTTATCTTGTTTTAATTTCTTTCTGCAATTTGTTTTCAAACTATGTTATTTGTTTAAATAAAGCCTGTATATATATATCTGCTTTATGTGTTAGTAATTCTCTGCCAGATATATTTCTTTTCTTGCTTTGTTTATCTGTTTTGAGTCTCTTAGTGACCTCACCCAAATAGAGGGAGATTGTTGGATCCCTAGTTGATTTGAGCAAGGTTCACTAGCTTAGGATGTGACCCAACATGTATAGCCAGGGTCAAGTTTGTGTCCTAGAGTCTAGGCCAAGTCCTTAGAGTCAACATCAGATGGACCAGCTATCAACAAGACCTTCAGAGAGTCAAGAATTAGAAGATTTCAAGACTAAGTAAAATGAGTTCGACGTTCGTCGAACTCAGCTCGACGAAAGATGTTCTGAGCTCGACGATCTTGAGACATTTCTTTGTGCTGAGCTCGATAATCCTTGTTCTCTGTTTAATGAAGGCTGGGATTCTTCAACAAGCTAAAGTCAGGATAACTGCAGATTTTTCTAAGTCCAATTTCAAGCTTTGGTCGACGAATAGGATTCTGAGCTCGACGAACTTGGACCTCAAGTTCACAACTTCTCAGGTCGACGAAGTCAACTTCTCAGGTCGTCGAACTCAGTACTCTACTCGACGATTCCTGAATTTAGAGGATTTGTGTCGACACTTATGGGATGTGTCGACACCAGCTTATGTCGACACTAGAAGATTTGTGTCGACACAAAGATCAATCAGTCGACACCAACTTATGTCGACACAGAATATCAGTCATACAGAATATTTTGACTAAGTCCAGAACTGTTCTTTGCTCGAAGTTTTGTGGTCTACGATTTGAATCCTTCTCAGTCAGAGACTTCTCAGATTCTAAGTCCACAATCATTCTTCGGTCGACGAATTCGGATCTCTGTTCGACGAATAAAGATTGACAGTGTTGATTATCTGTTCGACGAACTCTGGATCTCTGGTCGACGAATGAAGATTGTTAGTTCGACGAAGACTGTTGCAGAATTAACAAGATTCCCTTGAAGACAAATTATTATAGTCTGGTCGACGAATTCATCAGCTTAGCTCGACGAACTTTAAACTCAGCTCGACGATTTCTGTTCTTTATCCGACGATTCCAGACTAGGTCTTCACCAGTTTTCCGTGCCATTTCTTAGCGATGACTCCTGAATAATTAAAGCTCAATCTTCTCTGAATGTTACCGTTGGAACGAGCATTGATCATGGATTATTTCTTGCCGTTTTTCCATAGGACAGTTAGGGAATTCATTGATTGTCGCTTCCTTCCCAGATCGACTACAATTACTGCTCAAATATTCAAATTTCGAATGTTCTTTAGTCAGTCTTAAGTCAGAAAAGAAAAGATTGAACCAGTACTACCACACAAGCAGTGACAGACAGTGATAGCAGTTGAAGAACAATCTTACAGAAATCAAAAGTTCTACTGCAATCAGCCTAAACCAGAGAACATCTTCATCAAGAAGAAGAAGAACATTCAATCACTATCAAGAGTCTTCTTCCTTCAATCCTCAGGACAACTTCAGAAGGACAACAAAATCTCTATCTGTCCAAGAAGTTCCTGAAGCAATCTCTGATCCAGGAACTCAAGTTTTTGAAGACCTGTCACCCTGCAGCAGTGCTCCAGAATTCCTGATCCCTTCAAGATCTCAGGGGAACAATCTGCTGAAATCAATCCACAAGTCTTCTCAGTTGTTATTGAGAAAGAGAAGACACTATCACCCCTTTTTCCATCCTCTGTACAGGGTTTTAATTCCCTTCAAAATTATTCCTAGTTGCAAGTCTCCTACCAAAAGACTTGAGGTTTTGGTTTTTGAGCACCTGAACAAAAGCTCATTGGTGTCCGGCACCTGATCAAAAACCTGAGTGGATTCCTACCAGGGTGGTAGAAGAGTGGATGTACCTGGGTTGGGGAACCACTAGAAATTTCTTGTGTCGTCTGGTTGCCCCTTTTCTTTTGTTTTGACTGTGTTGCTCTGTAATTTATTAGGTTGATGTGCTTATCTTATTATTTGCTAAACTGTTCACCTAGGATTACAACAAAAGCTGTAAAAAGTTTTTTAGTGAGAACAATACTCTATTCACCCCCCCCTCTAGAGTATTTCAGATCTAACCTGCACTTTCACACACCATTGAAGATGTAACTTCATCGTCTTTCTGAGTCCTGGGCAATTGGAGTGTCTTCCGCAGACGCTTTTGGGTAAGTTTCACCTTGCTTCCTTGAATTGATGACCTAATCATCAATCCAGTTGAATCTAGGGTTGCTTTTGTATAGAATTCAAGAATCTCCATCTTTTAGATCTTGGAAGGTTCTGAAACTAGATATTCTAAACCATTTTCTTGGATTAGGGTTATCATATCTCTAATCTCAGACGCTACACTCTCAAAAGCATTGTGAACTAACTCATAGCCTTCGTTGATGTTGTTCTCCAACTTTGGCACCATTGGTGACGAGAAATTTAAGGAGAAGAGAGATGAAGGTTTGTCGACTCAAAGATTTGGTCTCGAAAATGTTGAGAGCTTAGTCGATAATGTTGTTCTGTGACCTATTTATATGTTTGTCAATATAGAAGGTCAAAAGGCGGGGTAATAGATTCTTATTATGTCGACACTGTAGAGATTGTGTCGACACAGACTTCTAATGTCTCGACAGAGACAGACAACACTATGTATCGACAAAGTTTGCGATGTGTGGACACAAACTTCTTAATAGTCGACTCTAATATATGTGTGTCGACACAGACTTCTGTATGTGTCGACACAACTATCTAAATGATAGAACTTCTATGTGTCGACACCAAACTCTGAGTGTCGACACCACTATCTCACCATTATTTTGTTGTGTCGACACAACTTACCTTAAGTGTCGACACAAACTACTATATGTCAACATTGAATTATTTAGCCAGATTTACTAAGTTACTATAGGTTTAACATGCCTAATTAAATTTTGAAATAATTGAATTTAGTTTCATCAAGTTGTTTAGTAAACATGTCAGCAATTTGATTATTTGTGGTGACAAATTTCAAACAAATATCTTCTTTTTCAACATGCTCTCTAATGAAGTGAAATCTAATTTCTATATGCTTTGTTCTGCTATGTGATACAGGGTTTTTAGCAATAGAAATAGCACTTGTAGAGTCACAAAATAGTGGAGTTCTACTTACCTTGAGACCATAGTCTTCAAGTTGATGTTGAATCCATAAAAGCTGAGCACAGCAGCTGCCTGCCGCAATATACTCTGACTCTGCAGTGGAAATTGCCACACTTGTCTGCTTCTTACTGCTCCATGATACCAATCTACCACCAAGAAACTGACATGTGCCAGTGATGCTCTTTCTATATTCTTTGCAACCTGCAAAGTCTACATCTGAAAAACCAGTCAGTAGAAAGTCTCTATTCTTAGGGTACCAAAGACCAAGATTAGGTGGGCCCTTAAGATATCTCAATATTCTTTTAATTGCAGTATAATGACATTCTTTAGGGCTTGCTTGGTACCTAGCACAGACACATGTAGCATACATAATGTCTGGTCTACTGGCAGTTAAGTATAGGAGGGAGCCAATTATCCCTGTATACAAAGACTCATCTACAGGTTTTCCTGCATCATCTTTGCCTAAAGGCATACTTGTCCCCATTGGAGTTCTCATGGTGGTGGATGACTCCATACCATATTTCTTAATTAACTCCTTGGTGAACTTAGACTGTGATATGGATAAGCCATTATCAGTCTGTCTTACTTGGAGTCCCAAGAAGAATTTGAGCTCACCCATACTACTCATTTCAAACTTCCCTTGCATAAGTTTTGCAAACTTCCTACAAAGGTTGTTTTATATAGATCTAAAGATTATGTCATCAACATAAATCTATAATAGGATGCTCTTGCCCTTTGACTCCCTAAGGAATAGAGTCTTGTCTATTTTCCCCCTTTAAAATTTATTTTTAATGAGGAAAATAGACAATGTTTCATACCAAGCCCTAGGGGCTTGTTTCAAACCA
The DNA here is from genome assembly GCA_039583875.1 of Platanthera guangdongensis. Classification (NCBI taxonomy): domain Eukaryota; kingdom Viridiplantae; phylum Streptophyta; class Magnoliopsida; order Asparagales; family Orchidaceae; genus Platanthera; species Platanthera guangdongensis. The sequence goes on along the minus strand of CM077167.1, from coordinate 44,815,119 downwards.
TATAAGGCTTTCTTAAGTCTATAATCATAATCAGGATAAAGTGGATCAACAAAATCTGAGGGCTGATAAACATAGACTTCTTCTTTCAAATTACCATTTAGGAATGCTGACTTGACATCCATTTGTTATACTTTGAAACCTTTGAAAGCAGCAAGGGCAAGTAATAGCCTTATTGCTTCCAACCTTGCCACTGGTGAAAATGTCTGATCAAAGTCAATGCCATCTTCCTGTCTATAACCTTTGGTAACCAGTCTTGCTTTGTTCTTCACTATGATGCCATTTTCATCTAGTTTGTTCCTGTAGATCCACTTTGTCTCAATAATGTTATGATCCTTTGGTTTTAGAACCAGCTCCCATACTTTACACCTTCTGAGTTGATTTAGCTCCTCCTGCATTGCATCAATCCAGTTGGAGTCTTGTATGGCTTCTTCAAATCTTTTTGGTTCCAACTGTGACAGGAAACTTGAACAAAGTACTTTGTTCATGTGTTTGCTTCTGGTTTGCACACCATGTCTGGTATCACCAATGATTTGGTGTGCTGGATGATCCTTTAGAATCCTTATTGCTAGAGCCATTCTATCAGTAATTTGAACTTCTTTAATTTCTTCACCATGCTGAACTTCATTGTCTTCAATGTCAGCTTGTGGACCTTGTACTCCCACTGGACAGCAACCATCATTTTCAAAATCCTGCATGCAGTTTGGTCTTCACTAATGGTCAGCATTTCCAACTTTTCTTTTAAAATTGTTGAGCTACAAGGATTGCTAGACAACTCATAGTTAATTAGCTCAGATTCATCAAACACTACATGAATAGATTCTTCTATAACTTGTGTAGTCAAGTTGTAGACCCTATATGCCTTACTGTTATTGATGTACCCAACAAATATCCCATCTTGGGATTTGGCAGCAAACTTAGTTAGGTCAGACTTGCCAGTGTTAAGCACATAACACCTGCTACCAAAGATTCTAAAGTAGGATATGTTTGGTTTTCTGCCCTTCATAATCTCATAGGGAGTCTTTTTGTGGTTCTTAGTTATAGATGCTCTATTGAGAACATGACAGGCAGTATTTACTGCCTCAGCCTAGAAATATTCTGGGAGTGAAGTGTCACTTAGTAGAGTTCTACCAGCCTCAATAAGAGTTCTATTCTTTCTTTCAGCAATTCCATTTTGTTGAGGTGTTCTAGGTGAGGAGAATTCCTGATGAATCCCTAGTTCTTCACAAAACCTTGTCATACACTCAGACTAAAATTCAGTTCCATGGTCACTTCTGATTTTGACCACTGAATTGTTAAATTCATTCTGTATTTGTTTAACAAAGTTATGAAAGACAGTAGGGGTTTCAGATTTCTGCCTCAAAAAGAAAACCCATATGAATCTAGAATAGTCATCTAGTACCACAAAAGTATAGACTTTCCTACCTAGACTATAAACTGGCATAGGACCAAATAGATCCATATGCAAGAGGTACAAACATCTCACAGAGACTTTGGTATCAAGACTATGAAAAGAGGATTTGGTCAGCTTGCCTTTTTGACAAGCTGAACATATACCCTCTTTTATGCACTTAAATTGAGGACCATTCATCACTAACTTTAAACTATAGAGCTGGCCTATAGTCTTATAGTTCAGATGAGCTAGCCTCTTGTGCCATTGGACACACTGAGATGCTTTCTCATTTGCAACTAAACATACAGGTTAGTTCATGTTTTCATAATCAAAATTTAAACAATAAACATTCCCTTTTCTATAACCAGACAAGATCACCTTCTGATCACTTGTCCTTTTGATCTGACACTCATTCTTAATAAATGAAATATCATACCCAAGATCACTCAGCTGACTTATTCTTATCAAGTTATGTTTCAAACCTTTTACATAAGCCACTTGAGTGATTGTTATAGAAGTAGTAGAAATGTTACCAAACCCTTTATGACCCCTTTTTCTGATCCACCAAAGATCACTTTGGGTCCACTCTCTATGGGAGTATAGTCCTTTAACATTCTTCTTTTTCCAGTCATGTGCCTAGAACATCCATTGTCCATGTACCATATAGGGGTGTGGCAACTTGGACCCACCCGCAGTAAATAAAATTAATTTACCTTAGAACCCCAATTTTTATTGGGTTCTAGGTTCAGGTTAGATTGAAACTTGATATTCTTAGCAGCAGCCATCCTCACAGATAAGCTGACATTCTTCCTGACACTGGTGTTATGCCAGCAATCCATGGTATAATGCCCTATCTTACCACAGCACCAACACTCATATGTATTATACCTCTTTTTAGGTACAGTTTTAACAACATTGTTGTCAGCTGTTCTTAACACTATTGGTAGTGTGGTTCTTTGCTTGAGTGCTGGAGGTACACCCTTATCATTCAGAATATCAGGCTTACCATAACCATGTATGATATCATGATCATATCTATTAGTTGGATGCCACACTTTTCGGAAGGAAATGGGAGGTTTGAAGGCTTGAGGCTGTACTGGGGCATTGCCTTTTATTTTGGAATTGGCATCCCTTGCATTCCCCATAAAGCCCAATCCTGTCTTACACTTTTTGGGAATAAAATCATCAATTAAAGGTAAGACTGATTTTAGCTTAGAGAATTTAGCCACCAGATCATTTTCCTTCTGAAGTTTAACTTCCAGACTTTTGATTTGATCATTCTTGAATGTAATAGTACCCATCTGAATAACAGTTATGTTTTTCAGTTTGGCTACTTCATTCATCTTTAGATCCAACTTTTTTTTGAATCTAATGCAGCCAGCTTAAGAGCAGCAATTTCCTTGGCCTGTGCTTTATAAAGGATTCTGCCTTCCTTAAGTGCTTGCAGCAGATCAACATATTCATCAATAAGTTGATGAACATCTCCTTCTGATTCAGATTCATCCACATCTCTTGATGCAGATGCTTCTGATTCTGAACCAGTATAGTAGTCAAAATTTATTGAAGAATTATTTACCTTTCTAGGTCCAGGCCGATCCTGGCACTGATCTTCTTCTATCAAGGCCATCATACCTTTACAACAATGTTCTTCAATTCCATTTACTGAGTCCAGCAATTTCAAGAACTTAGCCTCTTCTGCATCTTCTTCAGTTGCCAACAGTCCTATGTATGCTTCAGCTTTAGCTTCAACCTCAGAATCTGATGATGAAGAATCTGACCAGCTTTTTTGCTACTTTGCCACAAAGGATTTCTCCTTCTTGCCCTTGTTTTTTGTTTCTTCTTATCATTAGATTCTTTCCTTTTTTCATGACAATCAGATACCACATGTCCAGGCCTATTGCAACAATAGCAAACAATCTTAGTTGAAGATAATTTACTAGGTTTAGAGCTATACATGTCCTTCCTAGAGGATTTATTTTTATGATAGTAATCGTCCTTGGTGACCCCTTGGCTTACCCTAAGGTCTTGGAAGTGTTGGGTAGGGCTAACCTTTTTACCTTGAAGTTCACTTGCCCCTTAGTTAGGGCACTTTGACCACTTTAGGGCTAGGGTTTACTTGGGTCACCTCAGGCTCTAGAGTTGACCCCAATGGATTTTTGGTGACCCATTGACCCCACTTTAGGTCTAGGAAGACCTTGGTATGGTTGGTTGGGCTCATTAGTGGCACCTTGCCCTTAGTTAAGGTACCTTGCCCTGGTTAGGACTAGGATGACCCTAGGTCAACTTGGCCACCCTGGGTTGACTCAATGTCCCCTTAGGGCTCTAAAGGACCTTCCAATGGATTGGTGAGGGTATGGTGGGGTCTTGGAGTCCTGGTGAACCCCCTTGATCATCCCAACCTAGTATTTAGAAATTTACTATTTACAGTCCATAGTGATCCCACCTACATTCCTAGATCCACAGGGTCTTCTTGGGCTTCCTAGGGTTTTGTCATGACCTAGTCATGACAAAACAACTCCTATGGGGTCTAGTTGCCTAAGGTATGTTACAAATCACAATATATAAACAAAAACTTTTGTCCTTGAAATTATAGTTAGGCCTACGGGGTTTCAAGTATAAAAAGTAAATTGTAACATCCTGGGAGGTTGTGAGGGATACCTGACTGAAAAGCTCTGGGTACTTTTGTTGCATCAGATCCTGCGGCTCCCAGGTGTGCTCCTCCTGACCGTGATTCCTCCATTAGACCCTGACCAATGGAACCTTCTTGCGGTGTAAGAATCGTATCCCCTTGTCATCAATCTGGACCGGCTCCAGGTGAACTGACCGATCATTTGCTACCGGCCCATCCGTGGTCGTAATCTGCTACTTTAAGCGTAGTAGAGCCCTCTGAAAGAATTAGTTTCAAGATGTTCTACACACCTAGAGGGGGGGGGGGAAGTGAATAGGTTCAATTCATTTTCTGACTTAGGCAAAGAATTCTATCTGATTTAGCAATTTATTTAGCAGAAAATATAACACAGCATTCACATACAAACAACATTCATAGATTGCACACCAGTTTTATAGGGGTTCCCCAAATGATGGGTACATCTACTTTCCCCCTTTGCCAATCTAGCAGTGTACTAGATTCGACCTAACTTCCTTCCCTCTTCTCAGATCCGCAGATCTTACAGCTCAGAACCAAGATTGGTTCCTATAACTCAGAGTGAATCTACAGTCCTATAACTCAGGAACAAGCCCTACCTCAGCCTCTTCCACAGGCCTACAACTCAGAGTGACACCCCTCTCCTACAACTCAGGCAAAAGCCCTACCTTAGCCTCTTTCACAGGCCTACAATTCAGGGAATAGATTCCGCTACCTCAGGCACTCAGCCCTACCTCAGCCTTTATAATTTAGGCTTACAACTCAGAGAAGTAAATCTCCTACACTCAGATCCATTACAGATCTTACAAATATTATTGATGAAAAGATAATGATATCTTCAACTAGATGGAGAGAGAATTGGTTGAAGGCTTCTTGATCAGTTCTTGATAGAACTGATTACTTAAGGATCAACTTGTCTTAGCTTTCTTCAAAACTTCTTGAATCTGAACAAAGTAAGGATGATATTCTTAATGTTGGAGTTGATCTTCAATCAGCTTCCTTCAGAAATTAATCTGAATTCTTCTTCAGACTTGATCTGAATTCTTCAGGCAGACTATTCAGAATCTGCCTTCACTGGATGAGAACTTCTCTCCTTCTTGTTTTTCTCTCTCTACAATCTGTTGACTGTTTCTTCTTTTTCTTCTTCTAGATTCTCAATCCTTTAGAGATTATAATTGATTAGCTTGATTAACTTTTCTCTGTTCTGTGTGTGTTATGTGTTCTTTGATTGTTTGGAGAGCATATCTATATATAGGCTTCATTCATGATAACCGGTTGTTCCAGTTTCAAACTGTCTTCTGACACCTCTGACAAATGTGACAGCAATGTCAGTAATGACGGCTGTCAAGTCTCTAGTTGTATTACTTCAGCCTTCAATTGACTTTGACTCAGCAGCAGAGAATGTCGAGTGAATACTTTACATGTGTCGACACGCATAGTCCATGTGTCGACACAAGTCTTGATGATGTCGATACATCTTCACTTTTACTTCTCGACACAAGTCCTGTGTGTCGATACTAACACTCCTTGTCTTGACAAAGTTAGTGTCGACAGAATTCTGGTGTGTGTCGACACAAGTTCTGTGTGTCGGCACAGTCATTATCGACAGAATTCTGGAATGTGTCAACAACTTCTCTGTGTGTCGACACAACTCCTGATAATGTCGACACAATCTGGCCCTTGGTGTCGACGTAGCGTTCTCGACAGATTTTCTGAGTGTCGACACAAATTCTGGGTGTCGATGCAATCTGGCTGTTGGTGTCGACACATCCATTCCCAAGTGTCGACACTTGTACTTAGAGAATTTTGCTTTCCATTTACTTAACCTGCACATGATAACTCAACACAACATCAAATATACCTTGATGCATATCATTGAGTTAGGTGAGGCTTCTCCAAATCTAGTACACATTTTCTAATGTACCATACACCCTCCTAAGAGAGGGTACGTGGAACACGTCGTGCAGCCCCGCCAGCACCGGTGGCAGCTCTAGCCTGTATGTTAAAGGACCAATCTGCTCCAAGATCCTGTAATGCCCCATATATCTCGGGCTGAGCTTCTTCTTCTGACCCCGCACTTGTGAAACTCCATGCATCGGTCGGATCTTCAAGAATACCCGGTCCCCCACCTGAAACTCCACCTGACTATGCTGAGCGTCGTAATACTTAGCATGTCTTCTCTGAGCCTCTAACATACTGTCCCGTATCAGACTCACCTAAGCCTCAGTGTTCTTAACAAACTTCGAGCCCAAAGACTTTGGATCCTCATCCTGTATCCATGACAGCAGTGTCCTATACCTTCGTCCGTATGGAGCCTCATAAGGAGCAATCCCTATGCTGGACTGGTAGCTGTTATTATATGAGAACTCGACCAGTGGAAACAGCTTCTCCCAATGTGCTCGGAAATCCATAATGCATAGTCGCAGTAGGTCTTCAAAAGTCCGATTGGTGCGTTCCATCTGCCCGTCAGTCTGGGGAAGAAAAGCTGTACTGAATGTCAACCATGTGCCCAAATAGGTCTGCACTGATCGCCACTCTCTGGACATAAACCATCCATCCAGATCCAACACGATCGTCCTGGGCACGCCATGATAACAAACATACTACTCCACAAACTTCCGCACCAGAACACCAACCGAGTCATCCTTCCTGATCGGGATAAATCTGCCTACCTTTGTCAGTCAGTCGATGATTACCCAGATCGAATCTATCACCCACCTCCCCCCCCCCCCCCCCCCCCGCAATCGGGGAAGCCCATGTATGAAGTCCATCGAGATATCATCGAACTTCCACTCCGACACCAGGAGTGGTTACAACAATCCTGCGTGGTTCCCGTATTCCTCTTTCAACAGCTGGTATGTCTCACAGTGGGTAACTAAGTAGGTGAAATCCTTCTTCATGCCTAGCCAGTACATGGACTTCTTCAGATCTGTAGTCATCTTCGTAACTCCCGGGTGTACTGAATACCGGCTGCAGTGGGCCTCCCTCATGATATCCTCCCGGACCTGGCCTCCCTCTGGTATGTAAAACCGTCCTCTGAAGCATACCAGGTCATCCCTCTGTGTGTAATCTCAACCAGTTCCTGCCTCCAAGGCCCGGAATATCGGCCTAGCTTGGCGTACTGCTTCTGCCCATCTCTGACTCGGCCTCAAATGTCACCTATGGCTCTCATCGTAGGTAAATACTCCTCATAGAGCTCGGTGTCATCAGACGACACCAGCGTGATGTGCATATCTTCTAACCTCTGCACTAGCTCCATGGAAATAATCTGGGGCTCCGCTCCGGAGGTGGCGGCCCTCCGACTCAGCGCATCGGCTACCACGTTCGCCTTACCTGGGTGGTAGTGCATCTCGAACTGGTAATCTGCTAGCAACTCCACCCATTGCCTTTAACTGATTTTCAGCTCCTTCTATGTGTCCACGTACTTCAAATTTTTGTGATCAGAGTATATGTTGCAGTGAACACCGTAGAGTTAGTGCCTCAAGACCTTCAGAGCAAACACGATTGCTCCCATCTCCAAGTAATGAACATGGTAGTTCTTCTCATGCTTCTTTAGCTGGCGGGAAGCATAAGCAATCACATGGCCTTTCTACATCAGCACTGCACCCATGTCCTGGTAGGAAGCGTCGGTGTAGACCTGGAATCCTTCTTTCCCCGAAGGAAGGGCAAGGATAGGAGCCGAGGTGAGTCAATCCTTCAGCTCCTAGAAAGCCGTCTCGCACTGCGGGGTCCAAACAAAGGGCACATACTTCCTCGTCAGGGACATGATTGGGAGGGAAATCTGAGACAATCCCTCCACGAACTTCCGGTATTAACCAACAAGTACTAGAAAACTTCGCACGTCTATTGCCGTCTTCAGTGGAGGCCAATCCCGAACTGCCTGAATCTTAGCCGGGTCCACTACCAACCCGACTCCGCTGATAATATGGCCAAGGAAGGCCACCTCCTTCAACTAGAACTAGTACTTGCTGAACTTCACAAAAAGGTGGTGCTGCCGTAGTCTCTGTAGAGTCAGTTTCAGATGCCGTGTATGCCCCTCCTCTGTCCTCGAGTAGATGAGGATGTCATCAATAAACACGATGATGAACATATCCAGATAAGCCTCAAACACCCGATTCATGTGGCTCATGAACGTTGACGGCACATTCGTGAGCCCTAAGGGCATCACGGTAAACTCGAACAACCCATATCTGCTACTGAAGGCAGTCTTCAGAATGTCCTCCTCCTGGATGCACATCGGGTTGTAGCCCGACCTCCATTCCAGTTTCGAATAGAAATGTGCCCCCTCCAGCTGGTCAAATAGCTCATCTATCCTCGTCATTGGATAGGTATTTCGAACTGTTAGTCTATTCAGTGCTCGGTAGTCGATGCACAATCTGAGTGTCCCATCCTTCTTCCTGACGAACAACACCGTGGCTCCTCATGGTGAAGAGCTCGGCCGGACAAATTCGGCTACCACTAGCTCCTGCAGCTAGCTTCAAAACTCCGCCAACTCCTTCGGGGCAATCCGTTAAGTAGCTCTAGATGCCGGCTTAGCCCCCGGCATGAGCTGTATCTTGAAGTCCTTCTCCAGTGCGGGGGTAGCCATTGCAGCTTCTCTGGGAATATGTCAGCAAAATCTCGTATCACCGGGATACTAGAGATGGAATCCTTGGCCGCGGCCATCTCAAACATCACTTCATAGACCTCTTCTCCCACAGGTAGGCCTTGACGGCCTACGCGAATGATAATAAGAGAAAGGGGATAGGTCTAATACCTTCGATGACGACATAGGAATCCCCATGCCTCAAGGTGATCCTCTTTGCCAGGCAGTCGATCTAGGCATGGTTCCAATGCAACCATGTCATGCCCAGGATCAGATCGTAGGCTGACATCATTAGGATCATCACTGGTTCTTCGAATGCCTCTCCGGTGATCTCCGCCTCCATGTTGTAGTGGGCAGAGGTGAATAGCTCCGATCCATCGGGGAGTCACACCCTCATCATCAAGCCTGGGTATCGCTCCAAAACTTCTAGTCCTTCCACAAAAGCTTCCGATACGAATGAGTGCGAAGCACCCGTATCGAATAGTGTATAAGCAGGCTAGACGCTGATGAATACAATGCCTGGGGTGGTTAAATATGTTAGAGATCTAGTTATGGTCTTCCTTCCTAGTTCTAACAATTCTACATCTATGAGTCTGACTTCTTAGGAAAGAAAGAACTTAAAATTTACTGGCATACCTATTATCACCTGCTCCGGGTTCTGTGGTTGAGCCAAATATAGGGCATACACTTGCTCCCTCTCCTTCCTATGGTCTCCGCCCTAGTATCCATGTCCTCAGCCACGTCCTCAGCCTCCAAACTGCTCTGTAGGCAGGGCAGCCGGTGGTGCTGGTAGAGGTGCCCCGCTCATGAGGCAGTTTCTCTGGATATGACCCACCTGATGATAGTAGTAGCACTAGGGCGGGGAAAATGTCATACCCCCGGGTCTCTGTGTCTCCCGCCTATGGAGAGGTTAAGGAGCCATAGCCACCGGCTCCCTCAGATCCTGTCTTACCTCCTAACGAGGTTGGTCCTCTGCCATTCTCCCATCTCTCCCATCAACAATGCGGCCCCTTCGCTGATCATTTCTGGCTCCCTGGGCCTGATCCTCCGTTGGATTCTTCCGACCTCGAGTCGTGTGCCAATCTGTCTCAATCCTCTTTGCCATTTCCAATATCCGAGGTATAGGTCCGTCGGATACAAACAATAGAGCCTCTCTCAGCTCCTCTCGCAGGCCCTTATAAGACCTCTTGGTGTATCCTGCCTCATCCAACTAATAAGAATCTCCAAACCAGGCTAGATGATTGAACACCCGGTGGTACTCCACCACCATGTTGTTGCCTTGCCTCAACTGAAGAAATCTGTCTTCCAGCTCATCTCTGGCCGACTGCGGAATAAAGTGCTCCAACAATGCGGCCCTGAAGTCCTCCCAAGCAATCTCTGTAACCTCTCTATCAGCAAACATCATGTCCAGTAGTGTCTTCCACCATCTCTTGGCATGGGACTCCAAGCAAGAGACCACCAAAGGCACCCTCTCCTCCCATGGGCACCGTATCCCGGTCAACATTTCATACATGATATCCAACCACTCCTCCATCCGCACAGCTGACTCTATCCCCAAGTAAGATGGGGGAGACAGTCCTCGAAAGATGCTCAGTCAATTGGCCCCTAGGTTTGGGTGCGGAGCCGGAACCTGCTGGGCCCTAAAAGCCTCCAGTATGGTTGTTCCCCCATCTCCGACTGTAGAAACGGGGTGGGGTCCGGGGGAGGTGGTGCAACGTTTGGAGTCTGCTTGAATCCGCCCTGCGGTGTAGGCTGTGCCGGAGGGTGCGTAACAAAGATCATTTGTATGTAATAGACTCAAACCTAATTTAAAGTGGATGATTTATATGTGATCCCCCCTATGGGCACACCACTGCTTCCGCTACTTAGTTTGTCCCCAAACTAAACTCGTACGGGGGTGACCCAGGGTTTGTGGATTGCTACCTTTTTGATCGAGGTATTGTCACAACCCGCATTTCCTCAACGAGTACCTCGTATCAGAGCAAGAGGAACTACGGGTTATGATGCCACGTCGTGCAGGGGATAACTGCACACGCTCAGGCAACCCGTGACGCTTACTTTATGAGTTGAAATTCAACAGTTAAATGTAAGAAAACCTTTGGATTTAATGGCCGTATCCCTCGGCCTTAGGTATCAAAAACTGTATTTGTACGCGGCGGAAATACTTTGTTTATTTATGACGATCTCCTATATGCAGTCTATAGTGATACTACTATAAGAAATCATCTTTGTTTACATCATTTGGAAAATACGTGTTTGGTGACCAAAACATGTTATGCATGGATACAATACAATAATAGTTTTGTTTAGCTTAAAAATACCTAATGCAGCCTACCATAAATTCTTCCCAAGAGCAAGAAGACATCATCTCATCCAAATGAGTCACATTAGCAGTCTAGTATTCATATATCACAAGTAAAGTAAGCCACCAATGGGCGCCAACAAGCTGACACGAACCCATTGGGGCACATGTATGTCTGTACAACAAAGAAAAGAACTACCTCGCTCAGTAAGCTCGGCTAGCTCCCAAGAAACTCGATCCAAGCACTAGCCGCTCAACCGGCTACAACCTGCACCTGAGGCATTCAAGAAAGAACACCTCAGCAATCATCAAAACTATGCAATATAGTAGGAAGTTCAGAAAATATGATGAAGGGGCTTACCGACCCCGTAGCAATGTTTCATGTAAGTAAAGTGAGTGAACAAAACAAGTGGAAAAACGCACCAAAACACATGCCAAACGCACCAAGTGCGTACAAGTTTCAGCAAGTTCTGCTCAACTCGCAGGAGAAAAAGGGCAAAACACATGCCCATTCCATCATCCTTAGTACAAGAAACAACGATATGAGTGAAACATAAGCAGCGGTTACATGCGATTCAGCAAGGGTCTTTTGGTGGCAGCCCTAAAGTGGAACGCACCCATAAAAGCCAGCCCAAATCGGGGCCAAAATGGTGCTCTACACCACAAATTCAAACCCGGTGGCCACAAAGGCTTAACCCACACCACCCCTTACCGAATCCTCACACAAACGCTTCTGCCATGGTTCACCACTCGCCTCGCAAAACTCACCATAAACGAACCTAACCTTAACACCACAAGCAATTCTCACCATAACCCAAGTACACACATTCCCTTCCTTCATCCTCACACATGACGACAAATTGCCAACGTAGAGTTTGATGAATTGCATTACATGAAATGAATCACATGCTTTTGATCAAAGAAGAATCACATGATAGAGTTTGATTAACTTAAGTACATGAATAACATGTTTGGAACAAGAAAGAATCACATGCTGTTGATTAAGGAAGAATCACATAAATTAGAAAGGCTACATGAACATGAATCAAATTAGCTACATGAATCACATGAACAAGATAAACTACATGAATCATCCTAAACAATCATGGAGCATAGGGAAATTCAAAAGCATCATAAGGCTAGTGAGGGATAACACAAAACAAGAAGAACAAGCTAGGAAAATTGAAAGAGAAAAACTAGCTATTTTGCACAATCAAAGACAAGAAAGAAGATTGGCAAGGGTGAAGAACACCGCTTGCCTGAACCGAGATGACGCCGCGACGGCAGCTCCTCTCTTTCCTTGCCTTGATTTAGCCTTGCTCCCTTGAGTTCCTTTTGGAATGAGGAAGAAGATGAAGAAGAAGATGAAATGAGGAGGAGAAATTTCTGTTTCGGCCTTATTTCCTCCAGAACAGAGCTGGACCGTTAGATGCAGAATCAAGGAAATGAACGACACAAAAAAATTGGAAAAAGTCGATTTTTCGGCCCTGTCACGCCCTGTGTCACGCCCGTGACGCAGGGCGTGTCCCTTAAGCGGCGCAGAAAGTCGGCAAATCTAAGTTTTATCCACACAGTACATGGCCGGGTACACGCCCGTGACGGGTCGGTCACGGCCGTGACCTAGGGCGTGTAGCCCGTATCTCGACACCTCGTCGACCCAAAGTGTCGACACTCGACACAGCTGGACACGCCCTGTGACACGCCCGTGTCACAGGTCGTGTCCCCTCTCTCGACACCCGACACTCGACACTCGACACGCGACACGCGACACTCGACACTGCGGGACACGGCCCGTGACACGCCCGTGTCACGGGGCGTGTACCCCATTCGTCGAGCTCAACTCGATACAAGAAAAATTCGTCGAGTCAAGGAGGTCACGCCCAGGTCACGCCCTGGGTCACGCCCCGATTTGCCCGTGTCGGGGGAGGGGGGGGGGGGGGGGGCGTGTCACGCACAAAAATGACTATTTTTTCCTGTTTTGAAAAGTGTTTCTGTGTCGTCTTAGACCATTTTTGTCTTAAGAACTTTTTACCCTTTTTTGTTTGCTGTACAAGCAACCCATTTTGAACAACATTACCCGGGCGCGAAAAAGTGCAAACATTCCCTAAGAGGCCTCACCGAGTCCCCAATTTGGACTCCGGTTTGCTGGGGAATCGGGGAATCGTGCAACTCGGCTACCAAAACAGCCACTCGCAAGCCCGCGGGAAAAACCATGCTCGAACAACGGTCAAAGCCGACATAACGCCCATCAAGCGTACGCAATCAAAAACGCCGGGGTGTTACAATCACTCCCCCTAACAAAAAGTTTCGCCTCGAAACTTTTCAATCATTTTGATCTCAATCAAAGAAGGTAACAAACTAAAAACAGCAATGCAACAAAAACACCAATTCATATATAAGCTTATTTACAGGAACAAATGAGGGTGAGCCGCCCTCATCGTTGACTCGAGCTCCCACGTCGCGCTTTCCACATTCTGATTTTTCCATAGCACCTTGACCATAGGAATCTTCTTTTTCCGTAACACGCGATCTTGGGAGTCCAATATCCGGATGAGCATCTCCACATAAGAAAGGTTTGGCGCCAATTGCGGCGCAAAATCCAAAACTTGCTGATCATTCCGCACACATTTGCGAAGTTGGCTAACATAAAACACGTCGTGAACACCAGGAAAGTTCACGGGTAACTCTACTTTGTAAGCGGATGCACCAACTCGCGCAAGAATCTTGAAGGGACCCACAAATCTTGGGTCTAATTTACGCTCTTTTCCAAACCTTGTAATCCCAACCATTGGGGAGACTTTCAAAAAAACGGAATCCCCCACCGCAAACTCTAAGTCCGACCTTCGTCGGTTGGCGTACTTTTCATATCGCTCTTGGGTGATTCGGAGCTTCTCCCGAATAAGTCGTACGACAACTTCCATGTCCTCGAGCGCCTCTGGGCCCAACAAAGGCCGCTCACCAAACTCAGTCCAAAAGAGGGGAGTCTGACATCGACGCCCATATAAAGCTTCGAACGGAGCCATTTGCAAGCTTTCTTGATAGCTATTATTATATGTGAATTCCATAAGCCGCAAACGTTCATCCCATGCCCCGCCATACTCAAGAATATATCATCGAATCATATCTTCCATAATTTGATTTACTCGTTCTGTTTGGCCATTCGTCTGAGGGTGGTACGCAGTGGAATATCGCAAATCCGTCCCCAAACCCTCGTGTAGACTCTTCCAGAAACGAGAAGTAAATCGGGAATCCCGGTCGGAAATGATATTGACTGGCACACCATGCAGTCAGATGATCTCGTTCAAATATAGCTCCGATATTGTCTTCATCGGGTAGTTGACCTTAAATGGTATGAAATGAGCACACTTGGTCAATCTATCCACGATCACCCACACGGAGTCATGTCCTCGTGGAGATCTTGGTAGGCCTGTAATAAAATCCATTGAGATGCTTTCCCACTTCCATGTTGCAATCTCCAATGGTGTCAACTTGCCACCAGGCCTCCCATGATCCGCTTTCACCCGCTTGCAGGTATGACATTCAGATACAAATCGCGCTATATCTCTTTTCACTCCATACCACCAGACAATTTGTTTTAAATCACGGCACATTTTGGTTGAGCCTGGATGGTAGGCCATACTTGAGCCATGTGCTTCCCGACACACCCTCTCGCGAATGTTTCCAACTACGGGAATACAAAATCGACCACAATACTTTAACGTGCCCTCCTCATCAATAGAAAAATCCGGTAATTCACGCTTTTCAGTTCGCAGAAATAAATGTAAAAGATCAGGATCATCCTTTTGATGTTGTCTTGCAAGCACCAGCCATGAAGGTTCTTCTACCATCGAATAACTTTGCGGGTCATATTTGCCCACGGAAATATCCATCAATAGAAATTCCTCCACAAGACGGTCGACTGAAAGATGAAATAATTTCCCTGTCTTCCGACTCAAAGCATCGTCCACAACATTCGCTTTTCCCGGATGATACTGAATGTCCACATCATAATCAGCTACATATTCAAGCCATCGCCATTGGCGCAGATTCAGTTCTTTTTGCGTGAAGATGTACTTTCAACTTTTATGATCCGTAAAGATTTTACACTGCGCACCATAAAGTAAGTGTCTCCACAACTTCAACGCAAAGATCACCGCTGCGAACTCCAAATCATGCATTGGGTAGTTCTTTTCATGACCTTTCAACTGCCTAGACCCATACGCAATCACCTTTTTGTCTTACATTAAAACACATCCAAGTCCAACGTGCGACACATCCACAAAAATGTCATAATCTATCCCTTCTGTCGGCAAGATCAACACAGGAGCGGTACATATCCTGTTCTTGAGTTCAAGGAATGAGGCCTCACACTTGTCATTCTACTCAAACGCAACATTATTCTGGGTTAAGCGAGTCAAAGGTGCAGCCAACATAGCAAAACCTTCGACAAATCTGCGATAATAGCCGGCCAATCCCAAGAAGCTTCGAATCTCCTTGGGTGTCTCCAGTCTTCTCCACTCCATGACTGCAGGAATCTTTTCGGGATCCACTGAAATTCCATGTTGATTAATGACATGACCCAGAAAAGCAACTTGAGGCAACCAAAACTCGCATTTTCTTAGTTTGGCGAATAACCGTTGGTCTCGCAAAGTGGCCAATACCAATCGCAGATGCTGTTCATGCTCCTCAGCACTGCGGGAGTAGACAAGAACGTCATCAATAAAAACCACCACAAACTTATCCAAGTAGTCTTTGAACACCCTGTTCATCATATCCATGAAGGCTGATGGTGCGTTGGTCAAACCAAACGACATCACCAGAAATTCAAAATGACCATGTCGTGATTGAAATGCAGTCCGCGGAATATCAGACTCCCGGACCTTGAGCTGATGATAGCCCGAGCGGAGATCAATCTTTAAAAATACGGAACTGCCACGCAGTTGATCAAACAAATCATCAATTCTTGGCAGTGGGTACTTGTTTTTAATCGTCACCTTGTTCAAGTCCCGGTAATCGATGCAAAGCCGCATCGACCCATCTTTCTTCTTCACAAATAACACCGGTGCACCCCAAGGTGATGAACTCGGCCTGATAAACCCTTTTGCCAATAAGTCATCCAACTGGATACGCAACTCTGATAGCTCATGCGGGGCCATTCTGTACGGCGCTTTCGCAATAGGCCGCGTACTCGGTTCCAAATCAATAATGAACTCGACATCACGATCAGGGGGAAGACCAGGAAGATCAGTATGAAAAGCATCTGGGAAGTCACGTACAACTGGAATCTCCTCCAAACGAGGCAAAACAACACTAGTCCCCACAACTGAGACTAGACAAGCAAAACAGTCGGAAACAAACAACGTCCGAACATATACCGCCGAAATCCCTGGAGTATCCTGGCATGAATCACCATAAACACTTCCCGGCTGACCATTGTCCTTGAAAAAATCCAAGCGCTTCCCTTTGCACTGGATGACGGCGTCATAGGGGGATAACCAGTCCATGCCCAGAATGACGTCAAAATCCTCCAAATCGATCACCTTGAAATTAACCTTTGCTAAGAAATCGCCCAACAAAATGGAACAATCAAGAAGACCCCAGTCTGCCACCACAGAAGCACCGGAGGGGAACTTCACCAAAAGGCAGTCCCCACTCGATCTGGTGTCAAATGATACCGATCCAGAAAGGTTCGAGCCACAAATGAATGGGTCGCGCCAGAATCAAAGAGAACACGCGCCCAACGGTTCTTTACCTTAAAGTTTCCTATAAGGGTACATATGTAGCTAAGAACTACGCATAAGAGGCATAAACAAAACGTGAACCAGAGGAATGAACCGAACCTAAGATAACCTGGGGTGACATCTGAGCTTCCTCTGAGGAGATCACATTTAACTTCCCTTTTCCTTTGTCCAAACGCGGAGGCGGAGGAAAAGCCTGGAGTGGCATTGGCTGCAGCACGTGTTGGTTTTGTGGGCACCTTGCCTTCAGATGTCCCTATTTGCCACACTGGAAGCACACCTTGTCCTTGACCCAGCAGCGGCTCATATCATGACCTCTTCCACCACAGGCTGTACACTCCAAGTCTCTGGTTGGCGCACCCTGAATGGCGTGCACCTGCTCCTTCTTTTGCATCCCCAACCGCTTGAAACATTTCTCCAATGGGTGGCCTGACCGGCCACAGAAACTACACGTCTCCTTGTTCTTCTTCCTTACGTCTGATTCGTGGGAGCTTTTCCCTCCCATCCGCTTCCTCTTATCCTTCCTCATTAGTTGTCCTCTTTGTTTTGCAGTTTCGATAGCTTCAACATTCAAGGCAGCCTCAACCACAGTAGTGTAACTCGTCGCTCCATAAGCACTTGCGAACTGCTGCACGTCGCTGCGGAGTCCGCTAAGAAATCTCTTTACTCGGTCAGCTTCCGTAGTCACCAAGCTCGGAGCGAACTGACTTAACATGCTAAACTCAATTTCATAGTCACTAACTATGAGTTTCCTCTGCTTCAGGTACAAGAAATAATTCATCAGGCGGTCCCTTTCAACTGACGGCAGAAACTTGCGCCGTAACATTTCTTTAAAGGCTTCCCACGAACATCCCGCCCCTAAGCTCTCCTTTTCTCGCAACCACCAACCTTTAGCCAACCCTTTGAGTTGATAGGCGGCAAGCATCACCTTCTGGTCCTCAGTAACGCCAGAATAACCAAACATCTCTTCCAACGTGATCACCCAATCATCCAAGATCACAAAGTCCGCTTTTCCATCATAAGTCGGTGGTCCAAGTCGCTGAAACTGCGAGATGAAAGTCATCGCAGGAGGAACCACAAATGGGGGTATCACTGCCACGGAAGGAGTAGAAATGGTGGGACCTCGGACCGTCTCTTGCCCTCTTGGTGCCAGTCCAGACATCGCTGAGGACATAGCTTGGAGCTGGGACTGCACTTCCTGCACCTTCCTCGTCAAAGCCTCATTACTTTGGCGTAGACTATCCATCAGGGCATTATTCTGCGCACCCGAAGACTCGCCCTCAGATTGGGGAGTTTGCCTTGTCACTGGACGCTTCGACATCCTATAAACACGTTCACTCTTATCAAGCTCAAACCCAACAAAACACACAACGGCTATGTACAGACCATACATATCTTAATATGAATATCAACTGCTAACTTGCTCTGGGAGTTTGAGAATGATGGTATGCCTAACCTAAAGATGACTCACCGTCATCCCACTAACTTGTGCCTAACCGATGAATGCGGGACTTTCTTTGACCCAAAATCATGTGTGTACAGGTGTCATCATGTACATCTTTAGCTTGGCACATGGTGCTCATGCAATGTTATGTTATGCGTGCTGTGCGATGCAATCTAGAAAAGGCCTTAATGCATGCCATGAGCGGTCGTACGCATCACAATGCTATGCATCCCATACTACATAGCATTGCATGCAACGAAGAAAAGAAAACGTGCTAGTCGCATCCATGTGGTAAGGTTATGCATCCCATACTACATAACCCGCACATGTTGCCCCTATGGTGGATCCATATACAACCACATATTATGCATCCCATACTACATAATATGCCCCGTATACTTCTTTTCATGCCATGAGTGTAGTGTGCATCCGTCGGCCAAGACATACAGATGGCACCTCGGTGTGTGTATGCTATGATGCTTACAACCAAACAAGAAAGTTTGCCCGACCAATTGTCAAGCAAACCTCCTCTGATACCAACTGTCACAACCCGCATTTCCTCAACGAGTACCTTGTATCAGAGCAAGAGGAACTACGGGTTATGATGCCACGTCGTGCAGGGGATAACTGCACACGCTCTGGCAACCCGTGATGCTTACTTTATGAGTTGAAATTCAACAGTTAAATGTAAGAAAACCTTTGGATTTAATGGCCGTATCCCTCGGCCTTAGGTATCAAAAACTGTATTTGTACGCGGCGGAAATACTTTGTTTATTTATGACGATCTCCTATATGCAGTCTATAGTGATACTACTATAAGAAATCATCTTTGTTTACGTCATTTAGAAAATACGTGTTTGGTGACCAAAACATGTTATGCATGGATACAATATAATAATAGTTTTGTTTAGCTTAAAAATACCTAATGCAGCCTACCATAAATTCTTCCCAAGAGTAAGAAGACATCATCTCATCCAAATGAGTCACATTAGCAGTCTAGTATTCATATATCACAAGTAAATTAAGCCACCAATGGGCGCCAACAAGCTGACACGAACCCATTGGGGCACATGTATGTCTGTACAACAAAGAAAAGAACTACCTCGCTCAGTAAACTCGGCTAGCTCCGAAGAAACTCGATCCAAGCACTAGCCGCTCAACCGGCTACAACCTGCACCTGAGGCATTCAAGAAAGAACACCTCAGCAATCATCAAAACTACACAATATAGTAGGAAGTTCAGAAAATATGACGAAGGGGCTTACCGACCCCGTAGCAATGTTTCATGTAAGTAAAGTGAGTGAACAAAACAAGTGGAAAAACGCACCAAAACACATGCCAAACGCACCAAGTGCGTACAAGTTTCAGCAAGTACTGCTCAACCCACAGGAGAAAAAGGGCAAAACACATGCCCATTCCAACATCCTTAGTACAAGAAACAACGATATGAGTGAAACATAAGCAGCGGTTACATGCGATTCAGCAAGGGTCTTTTGGTGGCAGCCCTAAAGTGGAACGCACCCATAAAAGCCAGCCCAAATCGGGGCCAAAATGGTGCTCTACACCACAAATCCAAACCCGGTGACCACAAAGGCTTAACCCACACCACCCCTTACCGAATCCTTACACAAACGCTTCTGCCATGGTTCACCACTCGCCTCGCAAAACTCACCATAAACGAACCTAACCTTAACACCACAAGCAAATCTCACCATAACCCAAGTACACACATTCCCTTCCTTCATCCTCACACATGACGACAAATTGCCAACGTAGAGTTTGATGAATTACATTACATGAAATGAATCACATGCTTTTGATAAAAGAAGAATCACATGATAGAGTTTGATTAACTTAAGTACATGAATCACATGTTTGGAACAAGAAAGAATCACATGCTGTTGATTAAGGAAGAATCACATAAATTAGAAAGGCTACATGAACATGAATCAAATTAGCTACATGAATCACATGAACAAGATAAACTACATGAATCATCCTAAACAATCATGGAGAATAGGGAAATTCAAAAGCATCATAAGGCTAGTGAGGGATAACGCAAAACAAGAAGAACAAGCTAGGAAAATTGAAAGAGAAAAACTAGCTATTTTGCACAATCAAAGACAAGAAAGAAGATTGGCAAGGGTGAAGAACACCGCTTGCCTGAACCGAGACGACGCCGCGACGGCTGCTCCTCTCTTTCCTTGCCTTGCTTTAGCCTTGCTCCCTTGGGTTCCTTTTGGAATGAGGAAGAAGATGAAGAAGAAGATGAAATGAGGAGGAGAAATTTCTGTTTCGGCCTTATTTCCTCCAGAACAGAGCTGGACCGTTAGATGCAGAATCAAGGAAATGAACGACACAAAAAAACTGGAAAAAGTCGATTTTTCGGCCCTGTCACGCTCTGTGTCACGCCCGTGACGCAGGGCGTGTCCCTTAAGCGGCGCAGAAAGTCGGCAAATCCAAGTTTTATCCACACAGTACACGGCCGGGTACACGCCCGTGACGGGTCGGTCACGCCCGTGACCTAGGGCGTGTAGCCCGTGTCTCGACACCTCGTCGACCCAAAGTTTCGACACTCGACACAGCTAGACACGCCCTGTGACACACCCGTGTCACAGGCCGTGTCCCCTCTCTCGACACCCGACACTCGACACACGACACGCGACACTCGACACTCGACACTCGACACTGCGGGACACGGCCCGTGACACGCCCGTGTCACGGGGCGTGTGCCCCATTCGTCGAGCTCAACTCGACACAAGAAAAATTCGTCGAGTCAAGGAGGTCACGCCCAGGTCACGCCCTGGGTCACGCCCCGACACGCCCGTGTCGGGGGGGCGTGTCACGCACAAAAATGACTATTTTTTCCTGTTTTGAAAAGTGTTTCTGTGTCGTCCTAGACCATTTTTGTCTTAAGAACTTTTTACCATTTTTTGTTTGATGTACAAGCAACCCATTTTGAACAACATTACCCGGGCGCGAAAAAGTGCAAACATTCCGTAAGAGGCCTCACCGAGTCCCCAATTTGGACTCCGGTTTGCTGGGGAATCGGGGAATCGTGCAACTCGGCTATAAAAACAGCCACTCGCAAGCCCGCGGGAAAAACCATGCTCGAACAACGGTCAAAGTCAATATAACGCCCATCAAGCGTACGCAATCAAAAACTCTGGGGTGTTACAGGTATCCTCTGTTACCACTTGTAAGACCCCTTTTTTATTTTTAAAATCTTGGGGTATTAGGCCTAGAACTATCGTTTTGCAGTGACACCTTCACGCCCGGGAAGGTCGACAATACAAAGCGCCAATTTTGCCGGCCAAAACGATCACAGAAAAGTAGCAAAAGAGTAAATGACATGTCCACAGAAATCACATATACAGTAAATAATCTCCACGAAGGGAAAGACCACAGAAATAATAATAAAAGTATTGAAAATTGGCTCATGCCCGGTACATCAATATCCTCACTACATATCACTCAGCGCTGAAGCAAAAAACTAAACATCTACTAACGATCGGGACTCACAGTCCCAGTTGTCTAAACTCCGATGCTAGACTGTCCCATCTCCAAGCATGCTGGCCTCCGACGCTGCTCCACCATGCTGGGCTCTATGGTCCCCTAAAATGATGTGGTTCGAAAACCATTAGTATAAAAGATTAAGTCATATCATCCCCTACCCATCCCCCCATGGCTACTAGGCACCGGGCGGAGAGGAGGAAAGGGAAGCTCTGAAAGTGGAGAATGAACAAAGAGCAGGTGACAACAGAACTAATCTAGCAGATCTATAAGTGTAAGTGGCAGTAATAAAAGCATGAAATGCTGAACAAGTAAAATGTAAGCCTAACTTATATGAAACCACAAAAGCTAAGGGATCTTATTCAAGGCTCCTATCGTATAAAGAGTCCCATACCAATTTATACGATAGGGAGTTGGTTTTCTAGCAAGCATGTCTATATCTACAGAATAAAACCTTGACTGATAAGAGCGCTCACACGAGCTTATAAACCAACGGGTCGTTTTGTAGGGCCAATTGTATAAGGCGTCCCATACCACTTTATACTATAGGTGTCATGGTTAAATGCAATGGTTATGCTATGACATGCAAGTATGTTATGATGTGAACATGCAAGTGCAACACACCCACACTAATCTGTGCACACAGACCTTTAGTTCCCCCTTTATGGAGCCTAACCTCCTAGGATACCTCTGTAGTGGCAGACTAAAGCGGTGGATTGAGCCTCACCAACCTCTAAATCGGTAATTGCACTACCAGTCAGACCTATCATACGCCTCGAAGCTAGTACACTAAGCGGAGCTCCTGCGTACTCTTTGCCGGCAAGTCCACCGGACTTAACTTAGCGTAGTGCAAACCACACTTACCGAGTCAACGTATCGGCGTCGGTGCATCGATCCTCCAATATCAAAGACTCGCCACCTTATACTTTATGCACATACAACCTTATGTATCAGCAACCGAGCCAAAGCTCCCCGCACCATCCTGTGTCACAATCAACAACCGAGCATAAGCTCCCCAGACTATCTCGTTCGTCACAGTCAACAACCGAGCCAAAGCTCCCCGGGCGAACCTGTCCAAAATCAAAACCACCGAGCCTACTGCCCGAGTGACCGAACCTAACATCCCGAGACATTGAGGTGAGTGAAAGTGAATTCCTATTTATACTATTTACTCTTGCAGTTTACTTTTTCCTACAGTTTTGGTTAGCCCAGGACTGCCCAAGGCATACCCCGTGAAGGGTTCACGAGGGCACTAGGAACTAAGATGGGTTGAAGCCCAAAGCTCCCTTTCGCAAGTCACTTACTATTATTGGTTATTACCTGATTCCTGATCTCTTTTAACATTATTCTGGATCTACCCTAGTGTGTTTGGACCCTGTCTCTCCCTCCACTCGAAAGAGAATCATTCGTCGATCCCGAGCACAACCTAATCTTAGACAGCTCTACATCCTACTCATCCCAAACTTTCAATGGTAACTCTAATACACTTTACTACAATCAGTAAACCACAATCCCATCTCCCTACGACCATTGCCCAAGTTAACACGATTTCCACAGTTTTACTAAACGCAGACCACCTTATGCTATATGACGTGCATGATAGGAGGTACTCTAAATCCTCATCCAAACACCCTAAGATAATTAATGGAGGCCTATAATGACATTTATAGCCTAAATCCAGAAACTTGGAATTTCTCAAAATTTATCAGACATTTTATTTATTTTTCCTAAAAATCCAAATGCCCCGAGTTGAACATGAAGTGGCCCTTACATTCATGCAAAATGCTCCATAAAATTAAGATAATACTTTGCAGCTAATTAACAATAAATTCAAGTCGCCCAAATATTTTGCAAGTATTAAGCCTCTGATCCATAATTTTAAATATAATCACATAATTAACAGCTAAAGAAGCAAGTGCTGTAAATAAGCTTCGAAAAATTATAAGAAAATTCAAACATAACTATAAAGCCCTAAAAACACTTCTGACCAAAGTTTCCAAATTTTCCAGTGAATAATGAACTCTAACTTTTAATTTAGAATGATAATCCTCTTCCATAATTCAATGAAACATCTACTGAAAATATTCATAAAAAAATTATAATAAAATTTGCTTATGAGCATGCTGCCCTAATATCACTACTAAACAAGCTTCATAATTTTCTAGCCAACATTGAGCTCTGAATCTAATATTGAACAAATTTGCATTTTTAAATGCTTGTGAAGTAAGTACTGAAAATATCCATCTAAAAATTATAATAAAAATTAGGTATGATTAGAATGATCTAAAACTTCCTCTACCCATTTTTTATATTTTCCCAATGAACACTGAGATCACAATAAATAAAAGACTATCAAGGGCAAATCCATATAATACAAAGGAGGTACCAAATTTATTGTTCCAATATTCCCAATAAAATCATCAGTGGCTCATATTAACCCCATGACCATTCTACCCATGTTTCATGGCTTTTCATTAAGTTTTGATGGCCTATCCTACATGAATAAGTGTTGTTCCCTAAACTAGGGTTAAGGTTTTGGGGAGTCTAATAGACTCTAAATCTCACAATATTTTTACCAGAGGGCTTTGATAACCCTAAAGTCCTCTCCACCCAATTTCAAGCCATTTCAAGGTCATTTGACCCCTTGACCTTCAAACCCTAGGTTTGCATACATAAGACCTACCGTAGTGTCCTAGGGCTCCACTCTTCAACTTCCACCCAATAATAGTGGAGGGGCTATTTTTTATGGTAAGATAGCTGTGTGCCAAGATCCATCACCCTTGGGTGAGGTGGGCCAACTCAAGAATACATAGGGCACTTAGCCCTAATTTTACCTAAAAGGGTCAACCCTTGGCTACACAAATACCCAATCAAAACAAGCCCAAAAGTGATGAAATTTTTACCAAAGCCTAATAATACTCTCCAAGATCTTCCTCCAAAATTTGAGGGGGTTTTGAGGTGTTTAAGACACCTAATTAAATTATACATGACTTATTAACTTTTTCCAAAAACTATAAAAAATTTATCTCCAAAAATTCCCATTTTTGGACAGGCCTAGGTATAGGTTAGAGTGTCTCCCTATCCAAATTTCAAGTCATTTGGACAAGGGATGAAGTGGGGGCAATCATTTTAGTCTCTGAGCCCACCAAAATGAGTGCCCTGGTCAAACCAGGAACCCTAAACCCTAGACCCATATAACTACAATTTTTATATTGATCATTTTCTTTGAAACAGCCTCTAAGTATTTTTTTAATTTAAATCCCAAATTAACTGATAATGTGTGACAAAATATTCATTAAATACAATTAAATAAGTTTGGATCTGCACAGATCTTGAAGCACATCGGACGGCTGCTAGCCTTCTTCCTCCTCCAGCCAACGACCTGGATTTACCCGACCTAGAGAAGGTTACATCCGCCATAGCCGGCCACCCGGCCACCTCCCTGGCCGGCCACTACCACCACCACCTCTGTCAAGGTGGTGTCCATCGCTGGGAGGTGGCACGGCTACCAGAGGGGCGAATTTCGGCGATTCCGACAATCTCATTTTTTCCCAAAAACCAGGAAAAACAAAAGCTTGATCGGGATCAATTGAGCCCGATTCTCAGTCTAAATGAAACCTATGACCTACCCATAGAAGAAGGAGCAAGGGAGGACCTTATTGGTGGTTTGGAGTGTAGCCGATCTTTGGGTTGCCATGTTGGTGGTGCCGCCGGCCGAATTTCTGCAACAGTGTAGTCAAGTGGCTCGAAATCTTTAGGTAAATGTTGGGAAGGGCTCCTCTCATGTCACTGATGATGTTTAAAACACCAGTTACGGGAGGGGAGAGGCCAAACCATCAATGGCCATTAATGGCAATTGAAGGCTTGGCTCGGCCATGGTTATCCCCTTAGGATATTTGTTAGGATATCTGAATCTGTATTAACTGGAGAGGGAACTGTTGTGACTGCTGCTGCTGTTGCTGTATCTGCATCTGCTGCAACTTCATCACAGTGCATCTTCCCCTGCCTGGGTTCAGGAATACCTGGAGCCAGGCCCCTAGATGAAGAGGGGACAGCAGAGAGAAGAGAGATCTGGGCAGATTAGGAGTTAATGGAGGTCACAAGAGGTGTAATGGCCTCTTGGATCAAAGATTGGATGAGAGGTGTGAGCAAAGAAATGAGGGTAGATGGATCAAATGTAGAAGGGGAAGGGGATGGAATGGGAGTAGGAATAACAAATGGAGTGGGGGAATCTTGCATGATTGTATCTGATGGTATATGATAAGACGGGATGGTGGATAAGTATGGGGGAAGAGGAGACTGTGGAGGTGTAGGAAGTATTGTCTCATGAGGGGAATCTGGAGGAGTGAGTTGTTGATGAACTTGCAGAGGGGAAGATGGATGTGGAGATTGAGTGATTGTCAGGTCAAGGGGTGGAGATGAAGGAGGGGTAGGTACCTGAGGAGGCTTCTTTGGAGGAAGAGGTGCTGGAAGAGATGGTTGAGATGGAGGAACCTCTTCAACAGGTTGGGGAGCGGCCTTTACACCCCTTGTGCTCTCTGAAGTTTGGAGGGAGGAGGAAGAAGCCTTTAAGGGCTTGGAGATGGTCCTCTCCCACCTGCCAAACAGAGCGCAAGTGAGGCGCTTGCTAGCGTTGATGGAGATGGTCGGGGAGACCATACATTCAGCAGCCTTCTCCTTGAGAAATATTCCCAATATTCTGCCAAAGCAAACTTCCTTCTTGATGTTCTTCTTCCTTATCAATTCAAAGAAAACCTTACTCCAATCAACTTGTCGCTTATTCACTACTGCACACATTATCAGAAATTGGTGACGGGTAATATAGTTATGAGCAGAGTGCTTGTCCATCAGTATCTTTCCCGTAATATCTGCCAGAAATTGGTAGGCGGCGGATAGTTGCTTTTTCAACAACTTATTAGGGTTGTTACCAGAGAAATCCATCAGTTTCAGCATATCACTAAATTCCTCAGAATCCATTTCCAGACTGTCTTCTCCGTTCACTAATCCAAATATCTTAGAGAGAACTTCGGGAGAGAGGGAAACATCAGTGTTCCTTATATTGTCGGTCAAAACATCTTCTTCAGAAACTATAGATGTATATATCGACTCTCGTATTTCCGTTCCATGAAGTTTAATGCGCCTGGTCATGAAATCCTTTAAACTGAGTTCTTCCAGTAGTTACAGGATGTATAAAAAGATGGGGTCAGATTGTTGAAACGACTCAAAATCTATGTCGAAACCAGTGTCAAACTTCATTGCAACCAAAGCACCTGAGGGAATCGCCATTGATGTCCTGCAAGAAAAACACAGAGAGAAACGACGATCAAGAGCAAAGGAACTGAAAGCGCAGTACGGAGATCGAAAAAAACCTAGATATAAGATTTTCAGAATATGAATCGACAAACTCCGTTCCACGAAAAAGAAAACTTCTTCGAACTAAGCTCGATGAAATAAATTATAGACAGATAATTCGTCGATCTCATCCAGAAGAATCGAAAACAGTTCGTCGAACTCCGTTCGATGAAGAGTCTTCTAAAGCAAAGTTCGTCGATCTCCGGTCGACGAAGATTGTTTCCTCACACAGAGAATTCATCGATCTCCGTTCGACGAGAATCTCTCAAACTTTCCCTAATTCGTCGAACTCCGGTCGACGAACTCTGGAAAATTCGTCGAATGCCAGAGTAACTGATTGGTCAATGACATGACCAATACTATTGATTATATGGTCTAAGGCTTTCCCACCTATTTGGGACAGGTGTTTGAGAGAACCAAAATTATGTTGTATTTCAGCAAAGCCTCTGCTCATCTCTTTTTCTAGTGCAGTCATTTTGTCATTGACAACTTTAAGAGAGACGTCAAAGTATGTTCTTTGCTGGGAAAGCATAAACTCAATCTTACCCAGGAGAGTATCTGCAGTATTTGCTTCAGCTGGAGGAGGTGGAGGAGGTAGGATACGAGCAGTCCAGGGAACTATTTCTTCAATAATTGCTGAGCTTTGGCCTCTGATGGTGTGAATCATGACATCTCCTTCCTCACCAATAATAGTAGGGAGGTAGAAGTCTAGGCTTCTGAGGGGTGGTTCAACTTCTTTATGAGATACTTCTTTATCATTAGAAATAGAAACTATTTCTTCATTTTGTACATCCTCAATAGGAGATTGGGGGTGAGAAGGTTATGGTTCGGAAGAATGTTCTGGATGGGATGGTCCTAGTTGAGAGGAATTATCTTGCTGAGATTGATGGTCTTCAGGCACAGGAGATAGAGGTTCTTTGGAGGTGAGTTCCTCTATCATCTTGTTGATGTCATCTTCAATAGATAGCACTTTATCATGTACTTGGTCATCAGCAAGCATTTCTCCAGCAAGAGCGGAAACATCTGGAGATATAGCAGCAGGTGGTGTAATATCTGAAGGAAGGGTAGACTGACTTATCTCTGGGATTACATGAGTAGGCTCCCCCTCAACAACTGCACCAGATGTGCCAGCTACTTGATGTAAAGGGGAAGATGGAGTCCTGTCCTCATCCACTTGTAGATCATGGTCTTCAGCAGCTTGTGCGGGTTTCAGAATCTTGAGTTGCCATCTCTGAATGGAAGAAATGGAGGCTTTCTTCATATGATGCAGAGAAATACCTTTAGAAAGATCAAAAGTTTCTGGCTTAAGCTCATGAAGAAGAAGAGAAACTATTCTGCCAAAATTGGGTGCCCTGATACTGTCTTTGATTTTGTCAAAAATCATCATACCCCACTGAAAATTCTTCATGCAGATTATAGCAGTCATCATGTCAAAGGAGTCATTTGTGATGAAGCTGATTGAAATGGTGTGGCACAAATGGACTTTTCTGAGAGTGGCCACAAGCAACTTGATCTCTGCATTGAGATTAGGGTGGAGAATAGTGCTCACGACAATGGAGACACCACAGAATCTGTAAGAGCGATCATAATCTTCGATAATTAGGTCATCTTCCTCATAGATGATAGGCAGCCAAAGGAGCTTGGAGATGATTGGGGTGGTCAGCTTGATCTTGAGTCCGCGAACCTTGCTCTTGAGAATCTTCCCATTTCCCTTTATTTTGGCATTGTCAAAGAATTCCTCGACTTTAGGAAGTAGAATCTTGCACGGATGTTCCAAAAAGAAAGACATTCTGGCGTCTTCTAGTAATAACATAACATTGCGGAAATCGTCAGAGAGTTTAGCAATCCTTGTGGAAACTAACTGACTGCCAATACCAACTTCCTACTGAGGAGCCATCGATCAAGATATATGAGCAGATGTCTTGCCTTCTGAGAGAAAAATAACTTAAATGGCAGCAGGAGAACGACAACGACAGGGAAGACGAAAGGTTTCTTGTTCTCGAGAAAAGTTTTGAGATTCGGGATTTGGGGCTTTTTTCGGACTTAATCTATTTATAAAACTCTTAAATTTTTATGATTAAGGAAATAATAATATTGCTCAAATACCTAAAATATGGCGGTAGGAGGTGTCTGTGTGCCAATATCAGAAATCTGAACTTGGAGAGAAATTTGGCATCTGAATCCTCGAGTGAGATATCATTTCTCGAGAATAGACTTACATGTTCTCGAGAAGAAGAAAGCTTGTTCTCGAGTAGAAGACATGTTGTTCTCGAGTAGAGATATCATTTCTCAAGAAGAGTTCTAAGATTCTCGAGAATAGACTAAGTATTCGAGTAATATTTCTCGGGAATCTACCATGGTTCTCGAGTAGACATCTGAGTACTCGAGTAGTAACCATTCATCTCAAGAAATGAAGTCCAGACTTTGAATTTTCTTGATTTTGAAGTGTATCCCGATCTTGAACTTTGCTTGAGACCTTTTTCTTCATTCTTTCTTGTTTAGCATGCCAAGTTCTGTTTTGAAGAGCAAGAAGTTGGCCTGGTCTAGTGGCTTAGTAAAAATGTCTGCAACCTTCTTGTCAGTTTGAACATATTGGAGATTGATGTCTCTATGCTCCATATGCTCCCTGATAAAATGGTACCACAACTATATGTGCTTTGTCCTGCTGTGAGAGACTGAGTTGTTTGTGATTGTAATTGCACTGGAGGAGTTGCAAAACATCAGAATGGTCTTGATCTTCATATTGTAGTCTTCAAATTGGTTCTTTATCCATAGCAATTATGCACAACAACTGCCTGCAGAAATATATTCTGACTCGACTGTTGAAATTGCATCACAATTTTGCTTCTTACTGCTCCATGAAATTAGTATTCTTCCTAATATTTGACATGTCCCGAAAGTGCTTTTCCTGTCATTTTTGCTACCTGCAAAATCTGCATCTGAAAAACCTATCAGTTCTCTATCACTACTTCTTGGGTATCATAAGCTAAGATTTGGTGTACCTTTAAGGTATCTCAAAATCCACTTTGCAGCTGCGTGGTGAGATTCCTTAGAGTTCACTTGAAATCTAGCACACACATATGTTGAAAATATTATGTCCAGTCTACTAGTAGTAAGATAGAGCAAGGATCCAATTATGCTTCTGTACTTGGTTTCATCAAAAGGTTTCCCTTTCTCATCCCTGTCCAGAGTCATAGCTGAACCCATTGGAGTCCTCATAGAGGTTAGGTTATCCATTCCAAATTTCTTAATTAACTCCTTGGTGAATTTCGTTTGAGAGATGAATATTTCTTCTTCAGATTGTTTCACCTGAAGTCCTAAGAAATATTTCAGCTCTCCCATACTGCTAATTTTGAACTTCCCTTGCATAAGTTTGGAAAAATTCTTGTAAAGGTTATCGTTAGTAGAGCCAAGTATGATGTCATTGACATATATTTGCGCTAGCAAAATTTAGCCTTTTATTTCCCTAAGAAATAATGTCTTATCTATCTCTCCTCTTATGAACTTGTTCTTAAGAAGAAAGTTAGACATCATCTCATATCGAGCTCGAGGAGCTTGTTTCAAACCATATAAAGCTTTAAATAAGAGATAAATATTCTCAGGATGATTAGAATCAAGAAAACCTGGAGGTTGTTCCACATGCACTTCTTCCTTTATGTCAACATTAAGGAAGGCCGATTTCACGTCCATCTGATAGACAGTGAAACCCTTAAGTGTTGCATATGCTAGGAACAACCTGATTTCCTCCAACATTGCCAATAGAGCATAGGTCTGATCGAAGTCGATTAGTTCTTCTTGTCTGTATCCCTTGGCAATGAGTCTGGCCTAGTTCTTTATAATTGTTCCATCTCCGTCCAACTTATTCCTGTAGACCCACTTTGTTCCAATAACGTTCTTACCTTTTGGTCTTGGAACAAGCTTCCATACTTGGCAATGCTTGAATTGATTCCATTCTTCTTCCATTGCCATTATCCAAGATATGTCTGAGTTTACTTCATTAAACTTCTTTGGTTCAACCTACGAGAGGAAACTTAAATATTGATTTTCATTAGTTGTACATCTATGAGTTCTGACACCATCCCGGGGATCTCCCATATTTTGATCAATTGGGTGATCCTTCAAGTGTCTGGGCTCTAGGGCTCTTGCATCTAGAGCTTCCTCTATCACTAGAGTGACTTCATCAACCTGGATGACATCTTCATCATGGTGATCATCCTCTCTAATTGGGTTTGGAGTGGTGATCTTGATGAACTTTAGAGCTTTTTCTTTAATTGGCTCACCCAAGTTCAATTCCTTCAGTCTTGAACCTGCATAATCAATAAACACACTAGAAGAGCTATCATATAGCAAGCTCGTCTCATCAAATACAACATTAATAGATTCTTCTACAACCAGGGTTTTCTTATTAAAAATCATACATGTCTTACTATGACAACTATAACCTACGAAAATACCTTCAAATCTTTTTTCACTAAATTTAGTTATGTGATACTTCCCATTATTAAGGACGAAGCATTTACTACCAAAGATTCTAAAATATGAAAGAGTCAGTTTCTTGCCCTTTAGTAGTTTGTTAGGTGTCTTATTATGGTTTTTGTTTATGAGGGCTCGATTTTTCACGAGGCATGCAGTGTTGACGGATTCAGCACAGAAATATTCTGGTAGTGAAGAATCACTCAACATGGTTCTGCAGGCCTCGATGAGTGTTATATTCCTTCTCTCAGCAACTTTGTTCTGTTGAGGAGTACGAGGAGAGGAAAACTCATGAAAGATACCAAGCCTTTCATAGAATTCTGTCATGACCCAAGACTTGAACTTTATTCCATTGTCACTTCTGATTTTGACAAAAGAGCAGCTTTGTTCATTCTAAACTTGCCTGACAAAATTAGTTAGGATATCGAAAGTATCTGGCTTGTGTTTTAAAAAGAACACCCATGCAAAGCGAGAGTAATCATCAATAATAACCAATGTATAATCCTTACCTACCAAACTTATAATTTGCAGTGGACCGAACAAGTCCATATGAAGTATGTGTAAACACCTATTAGAGTCTTTGCCACTAATGCTTTTAAAACATACCCTTTATTGCTTGCCTTTTACACATGCGTGACAAGGTCTATTTTTAACGCACTTAACATTAGGGGCAGTACGTACTAAATTAAGAGAAAATAATTTATTAATAGTTTTATAATTTATATGTGCTAGTCTCTTGTGCCATTGGTCACCAAGAGACGCACTATCTTTTACCCAAAAGCACACTGGTGTAGAATAGTCTATAAAAATAAAATTTAAACGAAATATATTCCTAGTATGAGTGCCTGATAGAATCGTTTCTAAGTTATCGACCGATTTTATCACACTTGTCTGCATGAAATTCTACTATGAATCCTTTATCACAGAGCTAGCTTATGATTATAAGATTGTGTTCCAATCCTTCTACACAAGCCACTTCTGAGAAGGATAGTCTACCATTAGTAATCATACCATAGCCTTTTGTAATCCCTCTATCAGAACCTCCAAAGATGACCTTTGGCTCGTTCATGACTGGAGAATAATTCTGGAATAGTCTTCTAGTCTCGGTCATATGTCGAGAGCATCTATTGTCCAAATACAAGATAGGATTTTTTGTGGCCTTTGGACATTCGTGCAAAAGTAGAATTAATTTGACTTAGGAAGCCAAACCTATATGGTTCCATGGTCTCTAGTTAGCATACTCCCGCTACGTGTGTTAACATTGTGAGTGGTCTTTCTCAGATTATTAACTTGAGGAGTTACATAATATCTGGGGTTAAACCAGCAATCTATAGCAAAGTGACCAACATTGCCGCAACACCAACATCAAAACTGTTGTATCTTTGCCTAAAGTTCTCCTGCTTGACCTTTTGAGAGTGTGGTCTAGCAGGGGCAGCAGACTTGGAGGTAGAAGTTTCATGGTGATAGCACTCACATGACTTCTTCTCCTCAAGAGGCTTGTCCACAACGGGTTTAACTTTTCGAGCTTTCTTGATGTTATGACAATGATTATAAGGGTCGTAGATCTGAATAGTGATCTCCTTATAAGGTGCCTTCAATACACTTTCCCCAAAGTTCCGGGGACGGGTCCATCCTTGGTACCGAGACTTGGGCTCTACATAAGTAGGTTTGACAAAGTGACCGTATGATGAATCATGATCAAATTCGTTTGTCGGAAAGATAACCTATTTAAACGAAGTTTGGCCTTGAGGAGCTTTCCCCTTCTCCTTGGCTAGAGCTTTCTTGGCAGCCTTATTTTTTTGTTGATCTTTATTTCTCCTAGAAGATTTACTGAGAGCAGCCCGATGGCCTAGGCCAGCACCTTTAGCCTGAGCGGAGAACTCAGCCACAAGTGGAAGGACTGTCTTGGGCTTAGAGAATCTTTCAACAAGTTTATTTTCAGCACGAAGTTGTTCTTCAAACTTTTGAATGTTTTTCTCCTTCACGTTCAGGTGCTCGAGAGATTTCTTATATTCCTCGATAGCTGCATAAAATTCCTCTCTGAGTGAGTCAGTCTTTGTGACTTCCTCTCTTAGAGTGCTCTCCTCAGCTTTGAGAGATTTAATTTCCTTGGCCTGAGTTTTAACAACTCTCCGACATTTGTCGTAGGCTTTGATTAACTCTTTGTATTGAGTCATGAGTTCAGATTCATCATCAGACGAACACTCCTCATGATCATGGTCAAAAGCATCTGATTCTGAGAGAGGGGTGGAAGAGTTTACCTTCCCAGTGTACTGGGGCTCTTCTTCCTCGTCTGTCTGTTCCATCAGCCCAAAGTAGGCTTCCTCATCATCACTAGACTCAGATGAGTCTGTGTCGCTGAGGGTGTTGGCCTTCTTGCCTATCAGGCTTCTTTTAATTTTCTTCTTATTATAAGAAGATTTCTTCTCCTCTCTTCTTCCACCCTCCTTCTTCTTGTGAGGGCAATCAGCTATGATGTGTCCTGGCTTATTACAATAATAATAAATAATATCGGAAGAAATATGTTTGTTCGGTTTTGAGTGATACCTGGCTTGGCTACTTGTGCCATTCTTGTGATGATCACCATCATAACGTGATCTTCTGGACGAGACATCTTTGCCTCTCGACTGTTTCTTCTTGTTAAAGAACCTCTTGAACTGCCTTGAAAGAAGATAAAACTCTTCTTCATATCGCTCAGAGCCCGAGGTACATTGCTCTGAAGATTATTCTTCACTCTCTTCCCGTGCGGGGGCAGGATATGCAGCTTTTGACTTTCTCGAGATGTCTCCCTTTAGTGCGACAGACTTCACCTTGGATGAAGAACGTCTTTTCTCCTCTTCAGCTTTTCTTGAGTTTATTTGGAGCTCATACGACATTAGCTTTCCAAAGAGATTCTGAGGGTTAGTCTCTGCCAGCTTACAAAACTCCCGGATTTCACAGACTGTGTTGTCCCATTCCTTAGTCAGGGATCTCAGAAATTTGTCATTCAGTTCTCCATTAGTGAATACCCGGTCATAGACTCTTAGGCCGTTGACAATCTTGAAGAAGCTTTCAAAAGTATCTATAATAGAATCCGTAGGGCCTTGTCTGAATGCTTTATATTTCTGATTCAGGATGGATCTTCTGTCATCCCTTATCTCTTTAGTACCTTGCATAAGGACGATGAGAGACTGCCACATTTCCTAGGTGGATTGGCAGTGATTCAGATTCTGCAACATAGAATCATCGACTGCACTTGCGATGATATTCTTGGTTTTCATGTCTAAAGAGACAAGTGCAATCTCATCTTTATCAAGATCCATAAGCTTCCTTGGAACTTGTTTTGTTGGGTCAATGGTGGAGACTGTCACTAGAACATGGGGTCCTTCCACTATCATAAAGATCCTTCGATCCACAACTTCCATGAATAATTTTATTCTTTCTTTCCACATGGGAAAGTTAGTCTTTGTGCATAAGGGAAGCTTAGCAAAATCCTTTGCTCTATCCATGCTTGTATACTCTTAAGACAAATAGGAGCAGATCTATTCAAGGTGTTAACCATTTTGATGAACAACCTCCCTCTGATACCAATTGATGTTTTTAGTTGTCTACCTAAATCACCTAGAGGTGGTGATTAGGTGAGCTCTGCATATTTTTGCGGAATAAAAACTTGGGATGATGGAGAGCAAAATATTAACAAGCAAGCCACAGAAAACACATGATTTATAGTGGTTCCCCAACCTTGGGTACATCCACTCTCCATCTCACCGATCTAGCAGCGCACTAGACTCGGCTACTTCAATATTCTCTTGGATTGAAAACTATCCTACAACTTGGAGCAACGCCCCTACAACTCGGAGTCAAACCAATCCTACAAAAATCTCGGAGAACAAAGCTCCTACAACCCAGAGACGAATCTCCTACAAGAATAAAATGTTTTACAGAAAATATACACATAGAAATATTTCAGATCCGAATCCTCAGCCCTTCTTCTTTATTAAAACATGAAGCTCTGTCAGAAACGGATCGAAGAAGACATGGTGAAATCTCTGGATCTGAAAACTTTAAGATCAGCACGATCAAGGAATAGATCTGACGATATTGAAAGTCATGATCTGTTGAAACCTCTTGTTCTAAATATCTTGGATCAGAGAAGGTCAGCGGTGAAGAAGACAATGAACAGCGGCGACACTTCCCGATTTAAAATGAAAAATGTACGATTCAGAATACTTAGATTTCTTGTTACGGTTAGTCGATTACGATAAGAACATTTATAGGACTTGCCTAACGGTAATAATCATTAATGACAGAACACGTGGACCAATAAGAAAAGAGATAAATTTGAAATTACTTCCGTCAGGACTTAACGAAAAATTCAGAGAATTGAACTTCATTTTTCGAGTGAAGGATAGACTTCTCGAGTACAACTTCTATTTCTCGAGAAGATGTATAATGTTCTCGAGATTAAGGACTTAAGGAAAACACGGAAAATGAGTTTTGGCTTCTCGAGAAAGAAAGGATTAATACTCGAGAAATAATATTTGTTACTCGAAAAGTATGTAATGTCTTCTCGATAGCTGACTGGACATCTCGAGAACAATTTAGACTTCTCGAGAAATAACTTCGGCTTTCTCGAGACAATGCTTGGCCTTATCGAGTACTAGACTTCTACTTCTTGAGTACTAGACTTCTGCTTACTCGAGAATAGCACATAGAAGAATTCTGAGATATACTTAAGATTTCTTGAGAAGGACATGGCTTTCTTGAGAACAACTCCTGGGCTTCTCGAGAAATACTTCAACTTCTCGAGAACAGTAACTTTACTTCTCGAAAATTTTACTTAGAGAAATTTCATAACAAAACTTTTAATTCTTCTTGCTGGAGATCAGCAACCCATAGCTTCTTCCATATCTATAGTACTTGAAAAAGAAGTCTGTCCCAATAGAGAGGCTACACATGAGTCAACACCATGGATCACACAATGCGGGATTACATTGTATGGTCCTGTGTTTGGTGACTCTTTGTAGACTGACATTGGTTTACACTTGGCAATTATATCCTGCAAACACTCAACTTGAAAAGACTATCAAATACAAACTTAATTCATCTTTGTTCAAGGGTGACTTCATACAAATCTGGGTTATTGTGGATGCAATACCCAACATATAATGTCTCGTGAGTCTTCCAAAGGATCTTTGCTTCAACGAGGCTCGCAATGTTATTATAGACATTCAGCTCTACAAACTGTTTTACGAATCGACATAGCTTCTGGTGCTCCACCTTCTACTAATTTGGATATGTGACTTTAGGCATATTCTCAAAGATAGAAACATGCTAGCCTTTCACATAAATGAGAACCTCCACTAGTAAGTGCGACTGGTGGTAGTTCACGCCATTCAGTTTAACTATTTACTCACAACCTGAACATGATATAGACTCCATTTTGTTCTGTAACTGATCGGACTGACCTCAGTTCTCTGAGCTGACTATTTCAGAAGAAAGGAATTAAAGAGGATAGGGAGTAGAGTGATGGTCATCACCTACCGCACCCGATCAATAACCTGAAATATCTGATCAACTCGTCCTGAATCCCAAATGGGTCAGCCCGATAATTGCTCTAATAATGAACCTGACTCTGATACCACTTATTGGGCTAGAGAGCACAAACGCCTGACCAAAGCACTTGAAAATTAGTTCAATCAAGTACCTACATGACCGTTTATCATTATGTCGATACACAATCAAAATACATCATAAAATAACTGTAATAAAAGTGAAACGAAGATTAACGTGGAAACCCAATTGGGTGAAAACCACAGGACGATCGGAGTTAACCCCGGAAAGCCACCACTAAAATGTATGAAACAAAATGGAATTACAAGGATTTTCCTCCTCGATCCTTATAGGATCTTCACCAGCTTTACACTACACAATATAATAAATAGTAATTTAAAACTGCAAGTTACCGGCAGTGGCGGACGAGATAGATTACAAAAATCCTCTCCAAGATGCCTATTTGAATCCTTGCCCAAATGTGCTCCAGATCCAATCTGTGTATGCGTAGTACTCCTCATTAACATCATACAACGACATCTGAAAGCTCTCCCAACTAAGATGATTTTTGCAAAGTCCTCTCTATAAATCTTCCAATGCTTGAGTTTAGAGTGAAGTGGATGCCTTACCTCTCTTTGTTCATGCCTATTTATGAAAGTCCACCTAGTGTCAACTACCTTCACCTATGGGGGGGGGGGGAATAGGTGTCTTGCAGCGTTTTTGCGGAATTAAAATCGTACTTGCACAAGAAAACAAAACAACACAGCACCGAGAGGACACAAGCAATTTATAGTGGTTCCCCGATTTCGGTACATCCACTTTCCCCGTTCGACCTATCTCCCAACCAGGGACGACTCGGTCACTTCACCAACAGGATTGAAATCCAATCCTTGCACTAACGGAAGGAACCCTTCCACACGTAGGAGTCACCACTCCCACAACACGGGTTGCACCCAACCCTTACAACTAGGGACCAATCGGTCCGTTTCAAAGAAATTGAAAATAGATTGTATAAGAAATACAAACAACTTATGGAGAATAAGGTGTCCCTCTTCGTTCGATGACGTGTTCTTGAAGTCAACGAAGAGTCCACAACCCTAGATCTCACTTGGAGAGAATCTCCCCTAAACCGACGGCGGCAAGAAGGGCGGCGGCTTGGTTCTCGGGATCGGCGGCGACACGGCGTGCTGCGGCTGTTCTTTGGAGATTCAAACTTCGTAGCAAAGGAAGCAAGATCTTCCAACGGTCACACTAGGATCGATCATCTCGATCGATTCGGAATGGGAAGGTTTTCCTGATCAACGAATCAAGAGACAAAGGATCTCTAGTTAGACGCGTGAGACGCAGTGCTTGGCTGAGCTTCTGTCGCCGGAAGATCTGGAAGAAACCACGATCAAAGCTGGCGATCAACTGCACGAGCGGCGACGACAGCGGCGGAGAAGGTTTCGCGATCTAGGTTAAGGTCGGCAGCCCGACATATTCGTTTTTATATCTTCTCGTTATTGTTCACAAAAATAGATGTATTTATACATTAGGTCACAAATACTGTTCAAGATGACCATTGTGGGTCCCACCAGCAAGAAACCCCAAGCCCGGTTCAAAACAGCGCCTTAACATTTGATCCGGTCCAGCGAGCTTCAGAAATTCGCCTAAGGCAAAATCGGTGAGAATCGAAGGTGATTCTCGTCGATTCGGCGAGAATTGAAGGTGATTCTCGTCGATTTGGCGAGAATCAGCCAGTGATTCTCGACGATTTTGACTTAGCGACAAATTTGCATGCTCTGATTTAGCCGGATAGAGACGGCGAGAATCAGCCAGTGATTCTCGACGATTCGGCGAGAATCACCTAGTGATTCTCGCCGAATCAGCGAGAATCACTTGGTGATTCTCGTCGATTATTACTTAGACGATTTTTCGTCTTTCCACCCATGAGCTGCTCTTTGACCCATCCTTGCTCCTTGTCTGCTCTTGCATTATCACAGCCCTGTACTTGAAAATAAGTACACTCCAATTGAGAGAGTACACGTAGGCCAACACACTGATCTGCTCAACGAGGGATTACGTCGCGCAGACCCGTGTATATTGACCTACTGCACCCTGACATTGGTGTGTACTTAGCGTGGAAGAACTGCAAGCACAACTTAAAAGATTTCATCAAATACATGGTCTATTTACCTTAGCTTGTTCAGGGGCTTCTTCAAATCAGGTACGTTGTGGATACAATACCCAACAATCTCCCCCTATTTGAAGAAGCCTAAACCCTACAAGCTAAGGTGAATAGAGCGTATGGGAATGAAAATCATAAACTTAAAATTGAGTTGAGAGAGATATTCAATACTAATTTCTTGAGAGCAAACTTGGAGCCACCCTAGCCTTAGCCAAGAGGGTAATCTCCCCCTTTTCGGCTTCTGCAAATTTAGGTCTATTGCATTTGACCCCTTGCTCCCGCTCAGTTCGTGCACCTGTGCTCACACTTGAGTTCCTGGCAGAGGCTCCCCCTAGATGCACGAGCCTGGAGCTTCTGTAGTCTTCATTCCTCATAGTTTAGCATTCCCAATTCAGTTTTGAAAAGACTGAACTTGACTTCGTCTAAGGGCTTTGTGAAAATATTTGCAATCTGCTTGTCCGTGGGGACATAATAGAGAGAGATGTCCTTGTTCTCCACGTTTTCCCGAATGAAGTCGTAGCGTACTTCAATATGCTTCGTTCTGCTGTGCGATACCGGATTGTTGGGAATTGCAATTGCACTGGAGCAGTCGCAGTACATTGGTACTTCCTTGAACTGAAGGTCGTAGTCAGCTAACTGGTTTCTGATCCATAGGAGTTGTGCGCAACAGCTGTCTGCCGAGATGTACTCAGACTCTGCTGTGGAGGTTGCTACACAATTCTACTTCTTGCTGTTCCATGAGATAAGCCTTCTTCCGAGGAATTGACACGTCCCGGAAGTGCTTTTCCTGTCATCCCTACTCCCTGCAAAATCAGCATCTGAAAAACCGATTAGCTCGACATCATTGTTTCTTGGGTACCACAAGCCAAGATTGGGAGTACCTTTAAGGTATCTTAGAATTCGCTTTGCAGCGACATAGTGAGATTCCTTAGTGTTCACCTGATATCTGGCACAGACACATGTGGAGAACATGATATCCGGTCTAGTGGCAGTAAGGTAGAGCAGGGATCCAATGATGCTTCTGTATTTGGTTTCATCGAAAGGTTTACCTTTCTCATCCTTATCCAGAGACATAGTGGATCCCATTGGAGTCCTCATAGAGGTTGCATTCTCCATACCGAATTTCTTGAGGAGTTCATTTGTGAACTTCGTCTGAGAGATGAACATTCCATCCTCAGACTGTTTCACTTGAAGTCCTAAGAAATACTTTAGCTCTCCCATACTGCTCATTTTAAACTTTCCTTGCATAAGTATAGAAAACTTTTTGCAAAGATTGTTGTCCGTTGAGCCGAATATAATGTCATCGAGATAGATTTGCGCCAGCAAAATCTTGCCTTTGACTTCCCTGAGAAACAATGTCTTGTCTATTTTACCTCTAGAGAACTTGTTCTCAAGAAGAAAACAAGATAAAGTCTCATACCAAGCTCGTGGAGCTTGTTTTAAACCATATAGAGCTTTATTAAGAAAATATACATGAATGGGATAAGTAGGATTGACAAAACCTGGGGGTTGAGCGAGGTATACTTCCTCTTTCAGGTCTCCGTTCAAGAATGCTGATTTCACATCGATTTGATAGACTGTGAATCCTTTGTGCGAAGCATACGCCAGGAACAATCTGATTGCCTCGAGCCTTGCCACTGGTGCAAAGGTCTGGTCGAAGTCAATCCCCTCCTCCTGTCTGTACCCTTGAGCCACCAGCCTGGCCTTATTCTTTATGATGACACCATGTTCATCCAGTTTGTTTCTGAAGATCCACTTGGTGCCAATCACATTCTGCTTTTGTGGTCTGGGAACCAGCGTCCAAACGTTGCATCGTTCGAATTGATGCAGTTCATCTTGCATGGCCAAAATCCATGCCGCATCTTTGTGCGCCTCGTCGAACTTCTTTGCGTCAACCTGTGACAGGAAGCTAAGATGCAAAATCTCGTTAATAGTACCTCTTCGAGTTCTGACACCATCACGAGGATCTCCGATGATCTGATCTCTAGGATGATCCCTCACGTGCCGGAGCTCTAGAAGTCTGGCGTCTGGAGCTTCGACTACTTCTTGGGCTTCTCCTTCTTCTAAGAGATTTGCTCCATTTTGATCTTCAACATTCCTAGTTGACGTTGAGGTGGAAACTTTGACATACTTAGGAGTTTCATCTTTAGCGGTCTCATCGAGACTCAGCTGTTCAAGTCGTGCACCTGCATCTTCAAGAATACCGCTGGAAGAATTGCTGTTAAGCAAGCTTCCTTCATCAAATACAACATTAATTGATTCTTCTACCACTAGGGTTTTCTTATTGAAGACCCTATATGCCCGACTGTGGGTACTATAGCCCATGAATATGCCTTCGAAGCATTTTTCACCAAATTTAGTACGCGGGTACTTCCCGTTATTGAGTACGTAGCATTTGCAACCAAAGATCCTTAAGTAGGACATGGTTGTTTTCCTGCCTCTCAGTAGCTCATAAGGCGTCTTACGATTATTCTTGTTGATCAATGCTCGGTTTTGTACATGACAAGCCGTATTGACCGCCTCTGCCCAGAAGTATTCTGGGAGAGAAGCGTCTTTCAACATTGTCGTGCAAGCTTCAATGAGAGTTCTATTTCTCCTCTCCGCAACTCCATTTTGCTGAGGAGTGCGCGGGGAGGAAAACTCATGAAAGATACCTTGTTTTTCACAAAACTCTGTCATAGCACCAGATTTAAATTCTGTTCCATGGTCACTTCTGATTTTGACCACTGAGCAGTTAAATTCGTTCTGAACCTGCTTGACAAAACTAGTGAAGATGCCAAATGTATCTGACTTTCATTTTAAGAAGAACACCCATGTAAACCGAGAGTGATCATCAACTATCACTAGCGTAAAGGACTTGCCTCCCAAGCTATGAACTTGCATTGGACCAAACAAGTCCATATGCAGAAGATAAAGACATCGGGAAGAGTCTTTGTCTGCAATGCTCTTAAAGGTAGCCCGAGTCCGTTTGCCCATCTGGAATGCAGGACAGGGGCTATCTTTGATGCACTTGATAACGGGAGCATCCCTTACTAAATTTTTAGAAAACAGCATACTAATTGTTTTGAAATTAATATGTGCTAATCTCTTGTGCCATTGTTCACAAAGAGATGCACTGCCTGTTGCCACTAGGCATACGGGGGTAGATGAATCTAAACTAAGAAAATTTAAGCAGAAGATATTTCTGCTACTAATGCCTGTTAATACCATCTCAGAAGAGGCACATGATATTATCAGGCATTTATCTTTGCAGAACTTAACGTCATAACCTTTATCACATAACTGACTTACACTGATCAGGTTGTGGTTTAACCCTTCAACATATGCCACGTCGGTGATAGAGATTATACCGTTGGAAATCATACCGTAACCTCTGGTGACTCCTTGATCTGACCCCCCAAAGATGATTTTGGGTCCATTCTCGACTGGAGTGTAATCACGCAGCAGGCTTCTTGTCCCAGTCATATGTCAGGAGCATCCACTGTCCAAGTACCAAATTGGAGTTTTGGTGACCTTTGGACATTCCTGCAAAACAAAATTAATTTCCCTTAGGAACCCAATCGAACTTGGGTCCTAGACTCTTGGTTAGCATACTCCCCCTCGGGTGGTTAACCCTACGAGTGGTCGGCCTCGCATTGCTAACATAAGGAGACTCGTTGTACCTCGAATTAAACCAACAATCCACTTCAAAGTGACCGACTTTGCCACAACACCAACAGTCAAATCTGTTGTACCTCTTCCTAGGCTCCTGCTTTACCCTGGGAATGGTGGGTACAGCCGGGGCCTTGGATCTGGAGGTGGAGGCATCATAGTGATTGCAGTCACATGACTTCTTCACCTTCTGATCCTTCAGTATAACAAGCTTGGCTTTTGGTGCCTGTTTTCTATTATGGTCGCTAGAGAATTGACCATAATTTCCCGTGTGGATTTCCTCATAAGGTGCCTTGAAGACACTCTCACCGAAGTTGCGGGGAAAAGTCCAACACTCATATCGGCTCTTTGGCTTTGCAACCGAGGGCCGGAAATGATGACCAAAGGTTGACTCAAAGTCATGTTGGTTGCAGGGAAAGCTAGGCTTTCTGAACGCAACAGGACTGAGTGGGGCCTTTCCCTTTTCAGCAGCAGAGGCCTTCTTGGCGGCCTTATTCTTTCTCTGGTTCCTGTTTCTCCTGGATGAGGAACCAGATACCCCTACATGCCCCATGCCAGCTCCTTTGGCCTGAGCAGAGAAGGTATCAACTAATGGAAGAACTGTTTTTGGCATAGAGAAGCTTTTGACGATCTTCCTTTCTGCCGCAAGTTGTTCTTCCAACTTGTCGACTTCCTCCTGCTTAAGAACAAGAAGCTTAAGAGACTCTGAATGCTTTGAAGTCAGGTCTAGGTGCTCCTGTCGGAGAGAGATCAAACTGGTGATCTCTTCCCTTAGGGAGACACTCTCACCCTTAAGGAATTTCACTTCCTTTTTCTCAGCCTTCAATCTCTTACGGCACTCCTCGAAAGTGTTGAGCAGAAGCTCATACTTCTCGAGGAGCTCCGCTTCATGGGCCGAAGGGCTATCCTCAGGGTCATCATCCTGAGACTCAGGATCAGATTTAGAGTCGGAGAGAGGGGTGTGAGCTTTTACCTTCCCAGTAAATGGGGGCATTCTCCTTCTGAGTCGGAGCGACCCACCAGCCCGAAGTAGGCTTCCTCATCATCACTGGAGTCTGAGGAATCAGACTCACTCAGTGTCTTTGGCTTTTTGGCGATGTAGCTCCTCTCTTTCTTCTTATCTTTGGAGGACTTGTGCTCCTCTCCCTTCACCTTTTCTCTCTTGCCTTGGTGGTAGTCGGCCACGACGTGTCCTGGCTTATTGCATCCAAAACAAATAATATCAGAGGAGCGATGTTTGTTCGGTTTAGAAGCATACCTGTCAGAAGAATAATTTTTCTTCTGATGCCTGGAGGAGGAGGCGTCTCTCTTTCTTTGATTCCTCATCTTGAGGAACTTCTTGAATTCTCGGGTGATGAGGGAGAAATCTTCCTCAGACAACTCTGAGCTGGAGGATCATGGCTCGGAGTCCTCCTCCTCATCCTTTTTCCTGGCACGGTATGAAACCGCACCCTTGCCCTTCCTGGAGTGAATGGATTTTAGGGCCACAGTCTTTTCCTTGGCTGTAGCATTCTCTGCTTCTTCTTATGCTTTCCTGGTGTTCAGTTGAAGCTTATAGGACATCAACTTCCCAAACAGAATTTGCGGGTCAGTTTCAGCAAGTCTGCCAAACTCTCGGATGGCGCAGATCTTTGTGTCCCATTCCTTAGTAAGGGACCTAAGGAATTTATCATTAAGTTCACCATCAGTGAACACTCTTTCATATCCTTTGAGGGCATTGACAATCTTGAGGAAGTTCTCGAAGGTGACTCTGATCTCTTCCTTAGGCCCTTGTCTGAAGGCCTCATATTTCTGGTTCATGAGGGATCTCCGATCATCCCTCACTTCATCAGTGCCCTCCATTAGGATAATCAGGCAGTGCCAGATCTCCTTTGCTGTCCTACAGTTGCAGAAGTTCTGCATCATTGAGTCATCGACCGCACTGACCAGAATATTCTGCACCTTCTTGTCAAGTCCCACCAGCACCATCTCGTCCTTGACCATTTCAGAAATTTTCTTTG
The DNA here is from genome assembly GCA_039583875.1 of Platanthera guangdongensis. NCBI lineage: Eukaryota > Viridiplantae > Streptophyta > Magnoliopsida > Asparagales > Orchidaceae > Platanthera > Platanthera guangdongensis. The sequence goes on along the minus strand of CM077167.1, from coordinate 44,770,329 downwards.
GCACTTTCTTGGTAGGATCAATGGTGGAGGCCTTAGTGGGGACATAAGGTCCCTCCTCCACGATCATGAAGAGTCGGGGATCGACCGCTTCCATGTAGAACCTAATCCTTTCCTTCCAGATAGGAAAGTTTAGCCTGGTGCACACTGGGATCTTGCCTGTGTACTTGAGTCCGTCCATAGTAGAAGTCTGCCTTCTTCTTGACACTAGTGGCAGGATTCTACTCAAGGTGTGAACCTTTTTGATGAGTAACCTGCCTCTGATACCACTTTAAAGTCCACCTAGTGTCAACTACCTTCACCTATGGGGGGGGGGAATAGGTGTCTTGCAGCGTTTTTGCGGAATTAAAATCGTACCTGCACAAGAAAACAAAACAACACAGCACAGAGAGCACACAAGAAATTTATAGTGGTTCCCCGATTTGGGTACATCCACTTTCCCCCTTCGACCTATCTCCCAACCAGGGACGACTCGGTCACTTCACCAACAGGATTGAAATCCAATCCTTGCACTAATAGAAGGAACCCTTCCACACGTAGGAGTCACCACTCCCACAACACGGGTTGCACCCAACCCTTACAACTAGGGACCAATCGGTCAGTTACAAAGAAATTGAAAATAGATTGTATAAGAAATACAAACAACTTATGGAGAATAAGGTGTCCCTCTTCATTCGACGATGTGTTCTTAAAGTCAACGAAGAGTCCACAACCCTAGATCTCACTTGGAGAGAATCTCCCCGAAACCGGCGACAGCAAGAAGGGCGGCGGCTTGGTTCTCGGGATCGGCGGCGACACGGCGTGCTGCGGCTATTCTTTGGAGATTCAAATTTCGTAGCAAAGCAAGCAAGATATTCCAACGGTCACACTAGGATCGATCGTCTCGATCGATTCGGAAGGGGAAGGTTTTCCCGATCAACGAATCAAGAGACAAAGGATCTCTGGTTAGACGTGTGAGACGCAGTGCTTGGCTGAGCTTCTGTCGCCGGAAGATCTGGAAGAAACCACGATCAAAGCCGGCGATCAACTGCACGAGTGGCGAAGACGGCGGCGGAGAAGGTTTCGCAATCTAGGTCAAGGTCGGCGGCCCGACGTATTCGTTTTTCTGTCTTCTCGTTATTGTTCACAAAAATAGATGTATTTATACATTAGGTCACAAATACTGTTCAAGATGACCGTTGTGGGTCCCACCAGCAAGAAACCACAAGCCCGATGCAAAACAGCGCCTTAACATTTGATCCGGTCCAGCGAGCTTCAGAAATTCGCCTAAGGCAAAATCGGCGAGAATCGAAGGTGATTCTCGTCAATTCGGCGAGAATTGAAGGTGATTCTCGTCGATTCGGCGAGAATCAGCCAGTGATTCTCGACGATTTTCACTTAGCGACAGATTTGCATGCTCTGATTTAGCCGGATAGAGATGGCGAGAATCAGCCAGTGATTCTCGACGATTCGGCAAGAATCACCTAGTGATTCTCGCCGAATCGGCGAGAATCACTTGGTGATTCTCGTCGATTATTACTTAGACGATTTTTCGTCTTTCCACCCATGAGCTGTTCTTTGACCCATCCTTGCTCCTTGTCTGCTCTTGCATTATCACAGCCCTGTACTTGAAAATAAGTACACTCCAATAGAGAGAGTACACGTAGGCCAACACACTGATCTGCTCAACGAGGGATTACGTCGCGCAGACCCGTGTATATTGACCTACTGCACCCTGACATTGGTGTGTACTTAGCGTGGAAGAACTGCAAGCACAACTTAAAAGATTTCATCAAATACATGGTATATTTACCTTAGCTTGTTCAGGGGCTTCTTCAAATCAGGTACGTTGTGGATACAATACCCAACAATTTATACGGCCAAAACTAAGGAGGTGTAGATGGTAGATGACATGTGGATGAAACTTCCATGAAGATTCACTTTTTCAAAATACACAAGTCATTTGACAGTAAGATTCCTTCGGACAATTTCCTAGAATCTTCCTTTAAGAGCACATGTTGATTTTCTGGTCAAAGTCAGCTACTACTTTTCATACTTGTTACGAAACACATGCTTGAAAAGCACGGTCAAAGTTGGCTAGCCTCTTTCATAATTAGGAGAAAATTATCTTAACATCTCTTCCCCGATGAATTGATGATTTAATATTGTTTTATATTTAATCCTACGACAGAAGCTTAGGTTGTATCATCATGTAAGCCTACAATTGTGGCAGAATACTCCATCACGGAAGCGTGGAGGTCCAATGGTGAAAGCTTGGATTTAGTGATGAAACCCTCTACAATATTTGATTTATTTGGCTACAAGGCCTATATAAGGGCTTGAGATTATATGCTTAGGCCACATGTAGAATGACTACTAATTACTATCGTCGGTTCTGCTCTAAAGTTCAGGATTTGTCTTCGGGTGGACTTGAACTTCATGATTGTTCTCCCACGAGCACCTGCCTATAGAACAAAATAGATTCACCTTGGAGATTTATTTTCAAATTTGGATTATTTTGGATTTGCATTATTTAGCACGATGGAATAATTGATTAAGAAACTCATGCTCCGCAGATGAATTTATGGAGAAAAATATGGATTGTTCACAAGATTTGGAAGACGAAATTTTTATAAAATGGAAAGAATGTAATAACCCACATTTTGTTTACCATTCTAACTTGATAAATTTAAATATTTTCATTGTTATCTAAATTTGCATGTTCTTCTAGTGGAGTCGAGAACTTTCTGGAGGTTGAAGCATTGACACATTATATAGTGTTCCTTCAAGGATGTGACCGTGTTTTTCGCTCTCGAGCACTATTTACAGGCATATTTGGGAGAGTGATGATGAACGGGTTGGCTTAATAGTGTTTTGCTAGGGAATTGTCTCTCTCTCTCTCTCTCCCTCTCCCTCTCTCCCTCCCTCTCTCCCTCCCTCGATCCCTCTCTCTCCCTCTCACAGAATCTCTCCCCCTACCTCCCTCCCTCCCTCCCACCCTCTATCTTTCTCTCTCGATATAAAGTATCGAGCTTCTTTTTATTGATAGCGGTTGGAAGGGAATTTGAGATCCAACCTTTGCTTCTTTTTCTTCCCAACAAAAGTACCCTTGAAATAAACTCAAACATTTTACTTTTGGCATGGTGATGTAGTCTTCGAGAAACATGGTGCAGTCACAAATCTAGAAGCTCTCCTTTATACTTTTGATCTTCTATGGTTGATCTTCTTAATCTTTATTCTAGTATACTCCTTATCTCTCCTGGCCCATAATTTTTATTGGATGCATAGTAAAAAAAGGGATTCCTTTGATTTGGGCCCAAATAATGCTATTTTTGTGTTGTTTGATAGAGACATTCTTGATGTTACTGGTTTAAAAGAGGATTTTAGTTGTTTCTCTCTACTTTTATACAATTAAGAATTATTATATTTGACCTTCTAAGGAAAAAATATACATATGAAAGAAGAAAGCATCACATTACTATATGAATGCTTGAAGTGAATCTTTGATATTATTTAAGTTTGATGAAAAGCGACTTTGATTTCCTATGCATTGGTGGCTTCCTGAAGAGAGTGCTCCCTCTAATACATGATTGTTATTCATGACACAAACAATGTTGTTGTGTATTACATCTATAAATCCCATAACAATGTATGAAAAATCTTGTGTATTTAAATCTGTGTGCATTGTCTAAACAATTATATTTTTATAATAAATAGTATTTTGATTCCTCCAACCTATAAGCCATGTAGTAAATTCTTTGATTTTCTTCTTGGGTGACCCTATCATTATATTATCTTACTTAATTTTTGTGTACATTTTCCTACATGCTTAATCCTCTACATCTCTAAAATATTTCATGATTACATTATCTTACTAATTACTATCATCGGTTCTGATATAATTGCATGATGAGCGTCTTTTTAGAGACTTGGAGGCCTAGGAGATCACTTGTGTTGTTTGGATCTCTAGTGAAAATGCATGTTTAAACCAGACGGAGGTGCTATATGATCTCGCAGACAGGATTCGTCAAGTGTTGGAGCTGGATGAGAGCATGAAACATTGTTTGAAAGAGTCTAGGGATGGGGTCAAATTCCCAGTTCTCAATTAGCAATGGTCTTTTGTGGAAGAACAGTCGATTGTGCATCCCAAATGTTGGCAAGGTACGGGAGGAGTTGATGTACGAGGCACATTTTACCAAGTACTCGGTCCACCTATGGTGCACAAAAAATGTTCAAGGAGATGAAAACATTATTCTGGTGGATAAGGTTGGAGGACATAACTCATTATATGACGAAGTGTCATACTTGTGCCTTAGTAAAGTCTGAATGTCAAAAACTCGGTGGTTTCCTGAAGTTGTTACCAATAACAAAGTGGAATTTTAATGACATATCTATAGATTTCGTGCGTAGTTTGCTGAGATCATAATGAGAAAACGATGTAATTTGGTTGATCGTGGACCAGCAGACAAAAGTGTCACACTTCATTCCAAATCAGAGGGACGATTCACTGGAAAGGTTGGCCAAACATTATGTTGAACAAAAAGTACGATTGTACGGTGTTCTCCGTTACATCGTTATACATCGAGATGTATGTTTCACATCAAATGATTGAAGGCATATTCATCAATTGTTGTGTACCAAGCTGAAGTTCTATACGACCTTTCGTCCTCAGATGGATGTACATGCTGAGAGGGTAAACAAAACAATGGAAGATATGCTTCACATGTGCTCCCTAGATTTTGGAAAGTGGTCGGAGGGTCATCTCTAAATGATCGAATTTGCCTACAACAATACCTACCAAGCAAGTATTCAAATGGTGCCCTTCAAGAACTTATATGGTAGGAAGTGCCATACACCGTTGACTTGGGTAGAAACATGTGATTTGAAGCTCTATAAGAGTAAAGACGTCTAAGATGCAGTTCCAACGATATGTTTGATTCAGAAACTACTGCCGGTTGCTCAAGATAGGCAAGCAAAGTACTGTAACGCAAAACATTAAAGCATTGAGTTAGCGGTGGGCGATTTGGGTATATCTAGGATTTGACGCTCGAAAAAGATGAGTTCGAGATACCTTAGACTGTTTGAAATCGTTGAGAGGATTGGTGAAGCTACCTATCGGCTGAATATTTCAGCTAAACTCAGTGGTTTGCACGATGTGTTTCACATATCGGTGCCGTGGAAGGATGTGCAAGAGCCTACGTCACTGGTTGTTGCAGATCAAGTGCCGGTCGATAGTGGGTTGACAAAAAAAGTCAAGCCCATTCGAACCGAGGACACAAAGATCAAACAATTGTTGAACAAAGATATCAAAATGGTCAAAGTATGTTTGGACATCTGTGGCCGCGAGGAGTTGCATGGGAGTGTGAGAAGACCATTCAAGAAGAGTTACCTGAGCTATTTTGTTGAGTTATATTATTTATGTTTTGGTACTTCTGTGTTTTTTTCCTGTTAAGTGTAATTTTGGGACAAAGTTTCTTAAAGGAGGAGAGATTTGTAATACCCCAAATTTCTTGAAAACAACATAAAGATGGTCACTGGAGGTTACTGCCAGGCAGTAGATCTAGCGCTAGCGATATCCATCTAATTTTAAATTCCATCGTCTCTAGAAGGTACACTCGTCGGTAGTGTGATATCGCATGGTGGTAGCCAATGAATTAATTCAACTATTATTTTTGACACTTAATGCACGACGGTAGAGGTACTGTTGGCGGTAGTGTGCTACATGTCAGATAAGGTTGAGGGGTTCTTTAAGCGGCATAACGACGCTGATTCATCCAAATGAACATCGCCTAAGCTATCGTGCCGCGGTAGCATTATGTTAAAGTCTTGAGATGAGAAATATCTTCTCTCTCTCTCACTCTCTCTTGGATCGTGAGATCGAAGAAGGAGAACGATAGAAGAGCAAGGGAAAGGCTGATCCAGCACTTAAGGGAAGCTGTAAAGGAATTCTTGTTGTCGGATTCCCGAGAGGAAGCCAGATCCGCGGAGAGGAAGGTGTTGTAATCATTTTTCATGGCTCCTAAGCTATTGATAAAGGTAACAATATTCCTTCTTTTACATGAAAAGTCCTTAAATTGGCATAGTTTCATGAAGTCCCCCACAAATTGGTGGAGAACAAAGGGATTTCCACAGGTCGATACAAAGTATTCCCAGTAGAAATTGCATATAGAATCCCGAATCAAAGTATGAAATAGGCATTCTGTGAGAAGACCATTTGGACAGGTTGGTCTGGATTGGTGATGGTTGTCTTTTATTTGCGTACAAAAGAAGACTTCATGGTTAAACGTGTGGTTTTTAGAGTTATGGGGTGTGCATGTTACTGCAGTAAGAGTACTGGAGTTGGTCTACAGAAAAATACCAAAAATTTGGTGAAGAAATAATGTTATGTCCCCAACCGCATGACGGTAGTTCTACCGTTGGTGGTAGCTCCCAGAGTGCTTTTGATTGTGGTTGTGAAGCCTATATTCATGAGACAAGGTGGTAGCATGTTGAGCTGAGAGCTTCGAGTACGCAGCTATAGTGTTCATAAGACCCCACATTGAAACATAACATGGTTATGTATTTTGTAAATAGGAAAGGGGAGGCCGACCCGCGTCATATTGACCGCCTAAAGGAATGGTGATTTGAGCGACGAGAAATAGATGAGCTGTACCCGCACTATATCTCTCAACTGGATGACCTAAGGTAACTGGTGCGGTTGATGCATAGGAGAGAGTTATTAACATTAGTTTATTCGTGACTATAATGCCCAAGTGTTACCGTCTAAGTTGTTGAGGCTTAGGATGGTGGTGGGGATAGGGAAATCCAGTGCACCGATAATGTGCCCTGAGTGCACGGGACGTATGGCTTTGCGTGCAAATGTCTGTGGTGAATGGAGCTTAAATTGCACGTTCAGATGTCATTATGTATACATACTATATACCTACATGGAAGGATCACTACCGCCTCGAGTGTGGGGTGAGGTCGTCATAATTTGGTCAGGAATGCTGACCATTGCCTTGTTATGCCACTTTTTGTGGGATATACCTGTGCAGGTGCTGGAGAGCTGAGAGGGAAGTAGGGAACCGAAGTTTCTTTACTATGTTGGCTGGCCTATGACGGTGAAAATGTGAACTGTTTACTGTTTTCATGTGTGCCCGGCCTGTTAGGCAATGTTTGTAAAGCACATTCGTTGATAAAATAGTTTGTAAGACCTTAAGGGCAAAATACGTTGTGTATTTTATATATAATTCCTACAGTTTGTTAGTCGACATTCCTGGTGTTGGGTTCTATTACCTAAAAACTTCTGCTAGAATATTACTCTGAGCTAGGATGCACAATATTTTAGTTTCAATGTGTAACTCCACTAACTGTGTGTGGAATATGGTGTAGGTATCCGACCTAATCTTCTATTATATTCTTCGTGACAAATAGAGGTGTTATAAATACCACAAGGCATTATGATGTCGACTGAAAGGAAGAGTTGTCATGAAATATTATGTCGACTTTAAAAGTACAATATTGGTGAGAGAGCATGTCACAACTAGATAGGTAAGCTACTGATGTAGATAAACTTAATGCAAAGCGCTGGCATTGTTGACTAAAAGGTAGGATCGAGTAGATAGTTGTGCCGACTAGAAGTAGAATTGACGAGATATTGTATGTTAATGGGATGGATGAATCGATGAGACCAGACTTATCAACTACCACCGAGCGTTACTCCTAACACATTGCGCTACCTAGAAGTTCACGTAAGAGATCAGAGTACCAACATGGGAACATGGTGGCAACTATAAAATGAAAATGTTACTATCGCTCGCGGTAACAGGTTTAACAAAGAAAGCATTACCATCCTCCTTCTATGTTAAATACTAGCTATGCATGCGCCAAATCAAGCACATCTATCGCGATGCACTAACACTACCATTCCCCATTACTTTATGATCACTAGGAAAGCACTAATGCCTTCCTTAGTGCAGGACAGTTGGGAGAAAATGCATATACGGAGCCTACCACCGCACGGTAAACTTATTGATGGAAATAACTGACTTAAACTCCATATAAAAGTATTTTTCTTTCTCTTGAGTTAGATACAAGAGTAGTAGGCTTTCCAAGACGTTTCTAGATCAAGGATCCATTAACTCAAGAGATAGGAAGAGAGAATGTGCATCTCTTTTTTGAGGAAGAATATCTCTGTTGAGAGCAAAAAAACACAAAAATCTGAAGATGATCGAGCACCTGAAGAATGAGAATGACAAGTGTTGATTGCTTACCATCTCCGATAAATAACCTTTTTGAGGGAGCAATTGTTTTCTCTTAGATCTTCTTATAATATCTCTTTTGTATTTTTCTCTTTCCATTATTATGTGTGTTGAGGGAAATCGCAATCCGGGGAGGATTCATGGGAAATTATCTGGTAGGATGTTTAGACTATGGAGGTCTAGGTAGGGCTCAAATACCTTCGAGGAGAAGTGAGTGAGCCGGCTTGAAGACTTTTCAAGAAAAGGGTGAGAACGAATCAGTCCTCGGGAGGAGGGTTGGCATAGAAAACAATAATTGTTATTTTATTCATCGCCTACAATCCCCAGTGTCGTGAAGATTAAGTTTATGCAATTATAAAAACTATTTTAATATTATAATGAACTCAAGTCTTCATGTTTTGATTTATAATTGCACATGATTCTTGATTGTTTACTGAAGTCCTATATTCATGTGTATGATGAAACGATTCCCTACCATACAAGAATACGATTTCTGTTGATACCGCTGGGCATAACCCTATCACCCCACACTAGTATTTAGAAAGTGTATTCCTGTTGTTAGAAGTTTTGAAAATGTGCATAACTGCTATGAACTTTATTCACCCCTCCCCTCCCTCTAAGGTTGGCCACAGATCCAACATATGTGTCTATTCTCTTTCCTTCTTGCTCTTCTTTCTCTTGATATGATCTATACTTCTGTGTGTCCATAACCTCTACACATATCTCAAGTCTAAAATTTGAAGCCTAGTTCTCAACCTCATTATTCAATATCTTTTAAATTTAGCTAAGTCATTTTGTCTATAGAGAAATAAAGTATTTTTATGCATGAAAAAGGCTCAACGTAGATCACTTTAAAATTAATCATGTATATAAAATTTATAGTTTTCTCAACAATGTTCTCTACTTGTTATACCCAACTTTGCATTGAAAATAAGTTATATACATAGATTAATAACAAAGTCAATACATTCAGATAAGAGAGAATTCCAAAATACTAGGTAATAGAGAGTTCTATTAAATTTTGAGCAACCTTCACAATTGAACCTTTTTTAAAATGAAAAATAAAATCGGGGAGATGCAAAAAAAAAATAACATAGTAGAAATAATCAGACATTTAGATCTTCATTTCTTAGCAACATGCATGCGTGGAAGATATTTAGGGAATCAAATAACTTCTAATGTGTGACTCTCAAACTATGTATACCTCTTTGTTTATTTATCAAGTTATTCTTTCAAAGAATTCACAAGACTTCGAGTCTTCTTAAATCTTCATGTGTTTAACAAAGACTTCGATTAGGGTGTGACCTCTTACATTTACTTCAGTAATCAAGTCTTTCATTGCAAAGATTTATGTGACTAACATGATTACAGTTTATCTTTAATTATTTGTATTTATTCCTTCTTCAAAGCAAAAGCAAATTGATTTTGAATTTAGATCTCAGTTTATAGGCCAAGAGGTTCAAGAGTAATACCATGTTGCAAAACTATAACATCATTGAACTTTAAAAAGGTTGTGCCTTTAAGCTTAGTCCTCCTAGACTTGATATGCCCACACTTCATTTGCTTTAAGATTAGTTGATTGGAAAACAAACACCTCAATTTGTTTTGCGTTGTAGGCACTCACATCCTAAAATCTCTTGCCTTAAGAATTCAAAAAGATTTATTTCCTCATACTCATCTTCAAAAATTCTAGGATCTTATTCTTCTTTACATATATTTCTTTCTATGTTACTTCATATTCAAACATATTAACTTCATTATTATTTTATAACTTAACCTCATAGTTTGACTCATCTCCAACTCTGGAGCTTTGGTGCTTAGCTCTCCAAAATAAGAGTTACTATGAATAGATATAGATTTAAGATTAGGAGCATAAAACACATTAATTTGTCTATATGATTTTCTCTTGGATTTGCTTTATCTTTTCTTGATGGGCTTGTTCTCACTTTGGCTTCTTCATCTTCCTCTCCATCTCCCATATGCATATGGAATGTATGGATTATTTTTGCACCTTGGGTTCTTAGAAAGTCTATGCCTAGGTTAGCAAGAGGAAGTATATTCTTAGCTAAACCTTATGATGGAGATTAAATGAATGAAACTAATGGAGCTATGAAAAAAATGGAGGGTCTGTACGCCTTAATTTTAATTAAAATCATTGTTGGGGCGCGAATAACTGGGAGTGGGGTGCGAATAGCAAATCAAGTTACGATTTAAATAAGGTGATTGTTAACCGCAACCCGTTATTGGCTAGTCGCACCGCAAAATCTCCTAACTTTTCGCGCATTTTTTAAATACGCCATGTACATGCAATTTATTAAAAAGTGTTCAACACGAAAGCTGTAGATCACGACGAGATATACAAATTTCGTGTTGATCACTTTTCCTGAAATTGCATGTAGAAGATGAATTTCTGAAAGGCACAAAACCTGGGAATATTTCCAAAGTACGCCTTCTACATGCATTTTTAGGAAATGTGATCAACACAAAAGTTTTAGATCTTGACGAGATCTACAACTTTCGTGTGGAGATCTTTCCCTAACATTGCATGTACAAGGTGTTTTTTGAAAAGGCATGAAAAGTTATGAGATTTTGGGGTGCGACTAGCCAATAACGGGTTGGGGTTAACAATCGCCTTAAATAAAACCCCAAACCTTCTACCTCCCCATAAACTGATCCACACTCTTTCCCTTCTCAGTTAGTGAAAAGGAGCCGCCTAGGTCTCACGATCCTTTGCGTGTCGTCAGCCAGAATCGAGAAAGAAGAGGAGTGGATCGCCTCTCTTGATAGCCTCTTTCTCTCTCTCTCAATGTCCTCTCTACCATATGCCCCGCATGGAATGAATAATAAGTCGTCCCATTTTCAATCTCTCTCTCTCTCATTATTTATCTGTGAGCAACCCCTTCCAATTCGCGAGGGGAAACTGATCTCCCTCTTGATCTACCCTCTCTGCCTTGTGCGCTGCCTGGAAGGAGGAAGAGATGCCTGAACTCCCTCCCCGATTTCTATTAGGTCTCTTGCCTATCTTGAACTGCCGACCTAGAGCTTTAAGCTCTTATTTTGTCATCAGCTACCACCGATTTGTTGGAGGAAGGTCATTGCACTCGTGGAAAGACAATTTGGAGTTTAGATCAATGCGTGGAAATCAGATCTGTGTGTGGTCAGTCACTATGTTCGCTAGCCATCAAGTTTTGTACAAGTCAAAATGTCTCCAAGGTACGCCGAGGGTAACGCCCTTTTCCCTTGTCTTAGCAAGGACTGTTATTTTCTATACTTTTTGCATATGTTGATTTTCATGCATTGAGAGTCCCCTCACGCCACTTCGATTGATGATGGGGACTCAACTAGGATGTGGGATTGCGACCCTGACATATATTTTTGTGAAATGCAAGTACAGTCCCTCTCCCGCCATGCGATGGAGAGCGTGGGCTCCTCCAAGGCATGTGACTGTGACCTTGGTGTAGTTTCTTGATTTTACTTTGCTTAGGAGAGCCACTCGCCTCAAATTAGATGTAGTGTATGTTTCCCTCAGTTCATTGCAAACCTCCGGGTTGATTGTGTACGTTCCAGCCATAGATACGCATTAAACATCTGACGTGCGAATTTGGATTTAGGCATGTTGTATGAACACTACCTGTGGCGATATTTCAGGATCAGTGATGTTTCTGTAATGTGCATTGCGATTAGCCTTCGGTGTGAAAATGGGAATATCCTGTGCCTTTTGTTGTATTGGTTGCAGAATTTCATAGGTTTTATTCGTGAATGCCCTGTCCTAGACAGTCTTGTGTTGTGCCCGATGGAATGATTACATTACAAGTTTTGGGGCCCGGTGGATTTTCCCGCCCTTGTATAGATCACACCTTCCTGGACTAGTCCTCCGTGACTCCTAAAAAGGGAAGATGTAGGTTGTTTCATAGACCAGACCTCTGCCTCATAAAAAAGTCAGTTATATGTCATATATCTTATAACTAGTCCTCTGACGCATCAAAATGGCAGTTGTAGGTTGTCTATCTCCTGACCAGTCCTTTACCGCTTCAAAACGGCAGTGTTAGGTTGTTCTTTCCAAATCAGTCCTGTGCCCCCTTAGTAGGGCAGTTGTGTGCATTTTCCATTCTATTTCTACGAGTGAAAAAGAGTGACGAGTTCATATCTAGAGTCATGATCACATTATTATACTTGTCATCAAATATTAGATTATGCAGTTCTGGTGTTCCCATAACTCGTGCGCTGTGGGTTGAAAGGTGATGCTTATCATGTCCCTTAGTTTATTGCTCTTTGTTCTTTGGTTGCATTTTTTTGTTTGCAGGCGTACTTGCAGGAGAGCAATGTACTCGCCCCAGAGTCTGCTAGGATGGCTGGGGGAGGGGTCATTACATTGTGTTGTTATGCCCCATGCTGACCTTCATTATATTACCCGTTTGTTCTTGGTTTCTGGTGGCATAGCTCATAGTAGGGTGTTGTGAACTGGAGCCCAATTGATGCCGACGAGCTGGAGACCCTTCCTCTTCTATCCCGTACTTTACCGTAGTACTTTTGTATGTATTTCTATTTGAAAGCCATGTAAGGCCCCAAGGACGCATGCTTTACTCTCAGTACTTTATCCTTTTTAGTTGTCGATATTCAGTACCTAATGTTTGGATGTTTCAAAGTCTTTGTTTTAGCTTTTTGGTGTGAACTCTGATGTGGTTGGTTAGTTAATTATGTTATCAATTAATAACATTTTAGGTTTGTTTATTTTTTATGTCGTGGGGTCCGTCCGAATCCATGCTATATACTATTTGCAGGGCAGCGAGATTACATGAACATCCTTAGAATGATGAGACTTCTGCAAGTGCTTATGATCGCCAGATTTTTTATGTGTGGGTGATATCTGCACTTTGCACCCTTTGTACAATGTCCCTTCTGTCATTGTACTTTTTTTTTCTAAATTTTCTCTAATGCTCTCGTCATTTCTACTAATGGTTGGAACTCAAGGGACCTGGTTCCTACTAATCCCAATCTAACATCATCATATAGATTTTTATATAACAACTTTCATCTTTTTGCATTTAATTAACCTTCTTATACAGTAGTTCATTCTAGTGAACTCATGTAGGTACTCGCCCACTTCATGTATTTTTGGACCAGTCAAAGGAACAACTCTCGTAATGGTAGTAACGTCATAACAGAGATCTCATAATGAAGGACTCAAAAAAATACCTCCATATATATTTAGGCCATTGCTCGTTCACCAAAACGACGCTCCACCTCCTATTCCCACCAAAGGTTGGCATCCATAAATAGTACGAAGGTGGCCAAGGTCACCTTCTTCTCCTTCATGGCGTTAGTAACAGTCAAGATTTGCTTTACCCTTGCCAAGCACTCTTACATTATGTCTATGGTCTCAGTCCCAGAGAAATATGGGTGATTGAATCCCAAGAAATAATTCAACTGATGATCACAAGCTCGGGGTTCAAACAAAGGTACTAGTTATAACACCACCTTAGTTATGAACATATAATATTGGTCCAGTTGGGACCCCACAACATAAAAACATCACAATTTTGGTATTATAAGATGATATAGGAACACTACCCAACTCAAAACTCAGACATAAACATCGAAAACACAAAATAGAGACTTTAAGTTGTCCACTAAAACAAAATAATCCAAATGAACTTATATTGCCAAGTATACAAATAAACATTCATCACAACATACAAAGCAAAAGGGTAAACCAGGCATATGCTACCTCGACATGCAAGTCAGAACATGATAAAAGAAACATATGACCAAATAGCAGGAGGTGCACTTCATGAGGCTTATGCTTTTTTGGTCTATTAGCTAGCTCCAGCTTGCGATCCTACCCTGCAACCATCATAGAAGACATGGTATACATGGGTCAGCTATGATTGACCAGAATAGTATAACCACATCCCACCTCCTGACCGTCCCTAGCGGACGTCGAGGTTCTCCATCACCTTGTAGGTCAGCATTTTGTATGCATATGTAATAAAATAGAAATATCTTAGAAACAATTTGAATGAATGTCATAAACATCAAACATATTTCTATGTTGAGAATTTAAATAAGAGGGGCTACAATGCAACATGTATGCAAATATGGGTTTCACCCAAGGTATCCTATAACGTGTATGATTCTAACATCTCATCACACATCATCACACATCATCATCATCATATCACATCAATCACATGAGTACTCTAACTTTCCCAATTTCATACAAGCCCATGGCCGAGAATTCCTGCTGAGACCCAACCCGCACATGGATCACAATACCGTCAGGCTTGTCCATCAGCTCCACTATTCTCCCCACATCACCAAACCAGGCACAATTGATGCTAAAAACTCTCTCTTTGGCTGCACACGCACATGGATCATACCACCATCAAGCTTGTCCAAATGTGCAGACATTCTCGTCAGTTTTTACACAGGGGACTTGCCTTGTAGGGACATTCTTCACACGTGAATTACAACATCATGGGGCTAGCTACCCGACCATAAATACAAGTCATGCCTTCACATATAAAATGAAATCACAATCGCCAACGTCCGTTCTCTTACAAAAGTATGGGCATCAAATTGACATCTTTGTCGTAATCAGATTTCTAGCAAAATCCGTAAAATGCACGTCATGAAACATCACTGAATCAGATCACCGGTCGTGATTTTGACATTACCCATAATGCTTAATACACTAACAGAGAGCATTTCTAATACATAATATATCGGGGATGGACTCAATAGACCCAGTGATTCCTCTTGAACCAACGTGACCTAAACCCCTCTCACTCGAGAGATCTGGTGGCAAGAAATTGCAAGAAAAATAAAGGCATAATGAAAAGATTCCATGAACGCATCCTAAGACCCAGAGGAGATATGTTGTTACCTCATGATACCTATTCCTTGCAATGGAATCCTTGAATAGAGCAAATGAGAATGTTCGTCTTTAAGCACTCTCTGCAAATCTGATCTCGATCGTAAAATGAAGCTCTACAGCTCCAACAATGGAAGAAACTTGATCTTTTTAATCCAGCATTTCCTCCTAATCACCCTAGTCATCAAGTTCCAATGATTTGAAAAAAGTGAGGTTAAAGATCTCCTTTGCTTTATTTAGGAGTCACTGGTGAAAGATCTTGGACAACAGTTCAAGTCCCAAGAAGATCAGACACACAAAATACACAAATTTACGAAACAAGTTCATGTGGACTTTTGAAATGTCTTTTTATCTCGTATCGTCGAGTGAACACAAAGACATCCCATTGAACATGATGATAAAAAGGTGTTGACAAAAACACGCTCTCAAATACAAACACATTCTAGTACCAGACAATAGAGCTACCACCGATGATAGCTCCAGGCACACTCGACTGTTACACAACGATACATGAGTGCTGACATGATGATAAGGGAGTTCACACAATTATATTGGGGGTTCACATGATGATTTTGGTTAACAAACATGATGACACAAATGTGTACACGATGACACGGTTGTGTGCATGATGACTTTGCCTTTTTCGTTTGGCCAAGGGGTAAAGTGCTACTTGTTGCGCTTAAACCAACACTCAGTAAAGATTTTGGGGGTGTTAAAACTCCACTCCCTTAAAATAATTTTGTCCTCTAATTTTAAAGTGCTACAAAAACATGAAATGCATCTCAAACAAATAGCTTCGGGAAATCTTCCCGCATCACTTGCTCGCGCTCCCAAGAAAAATCATCCTCTCTACAATTGTCCCTTTATACTTTTACGTGCTTGACTTCTTTGTTCCGCAACCACCAGATTTCTAAATCTTCCACGAAAATCGGACGTACCATCATCCTCAAGTCCTCTGCCACCGGCACTACCGTCAACGCAACCACATCACTCGGCTCCACAAAAAGCTTTCCTCAACACCAAGACATGGAAACATCGGGTAATCCACTAAGCTCATCAGATATTGCCAACATATATGTTGATTCATCTATGCACTCTGTAACCTTGAACGAGCCTGAATACCTCAGACACAACTTCTTGAGTAACCGAATTTGCAAAACAATTTTGAACGGCATGATCGTCAAATAGACCATGTCACCCACTGCAAACTCCACATTTCTATGGTATGCATTAAAATATTTTGCCTGCTAATCTTAAACAACCTTCATGTGTTCTTGGATCATTTGCACTAGCTCACAAGCATCGTCAGCCACTGCTTATTTTCCCAAAAGCTGGGTGTCTCCCGCCTCTAACTATGACATCGACTTTAAACATTGTCTACCATGCAATGCTTCATAAGGGGCCATCTGAATGCTCGCTTGGAAGCTATTGTTGTAGGAAAACTCCAACATAAAAAGGAGTTCTTCCCATCTCTTGCCAAAATCAAGAGCACACATTCTCTGTATATTCTTCAAGGTACGATTTGTATCCTCTCCGATGGACCATCGGTCTATGGATGGAACATTGTACTGAACTTAAGCTTGGTAACCAAACTCTTCTGTGCTAACCTCCAATCCTTGGATGTGAACCGTCCATCCTGATCACTGAAGGTACTCTTTGGAATCCCATGCAACCAAATTATGTTCCGAACATAAAGCTCCACTAGCTTATCTAAGCTATCTTCCATCCAATTTAGAATGAATTGAACCACCATGGTCAGACAATCCACAATCACCCAAATCGTATTGTTACCCTATGATGACCAAGGTAAACCATGCAAAACGTCCATGGAGATGCCGTCAAAAACCCACATAACCTCTGATACTTAGTCTTCACTAAGGCACAAGTCTGGCATTGGCTCAAGTATAAATCTAGATACCGCTTCATTCCAAACCACCAGAAGGATTTCTTCAAATCCAAGTATATCTTCATATTGCCTGGATGAATGGAGTGCTTCGTAAAGTGCACCTTGAACATCAACTCCTCATGAATCTTGTCGAATTGCAGTATAACCACCCTTCCATTCTTCTACAATATTCTAACGATATTGTTCAAGGAATTGCCTTCACCTTGCTGAGCTTCCTCTACTAATGGTTGGAACTCTGCATCTTCTCTGGTAGCCTCCTGAATACGATCAACCAAATCATACTGTAACTCTATCCAATTCAACTGAGCCACGCTGAACTCGCCTTTAGCCACACAAATAATGCTAAGAGACTCCAAGTCTCGCACCAAGTACTCATCATGCACTTCAATCCAGTTACCTTTCCGCAAATATTTTCTACTCAAAGCATCAACCACCACATTATCCTTGCTTGACGTGTACTGAATCACTATGTCGACATACCTAAGGAACTCGAAAAACCTATGCTGTTGCATATTCAAATCTTTTTGACCTAAGAGATACTTTCAGATTTTATAATCTGTGAAGATCTCCACACTTGCATTGTACACGTAATGCCGCCACAACTTTAAACCAAAAATTACCTTCGCCAACTCTAAGTCATGGATGAGGTAATTCCACTCTTAAGGATTCAATTGTCTAGACCCTTAAGCTATCATGTTGTCATGTTGTACCAGTACATAACCCAACCCATAACCTGATGCGTCACTGAAAATCTAAAATCCCTCAGTCCCACTAGGAAGACTTAGGATTGGAGTATACTTTAACCATTCCTTCAAGGTTTTGAATGCTCGAGCACACTCTGACATCCACACGAACTTCTGATCCTTGCGAGGAGGAGAGGTGGGTGGAACTGCTATTCGTGAAATGTTCTCTACAATCCTCTTGTAGTAACTAGATAATCTAAGGAAGCTTCTGACCTCCGCCACAGTTCTCAAAATAGGCCAATCTCTAATGGATTTAAACTTTACTAGATCCACAACCATCCCATCACCACTGATCACATGACCCAAGAATGCCACCCTCTTTAACATGAACTCGCACTTTGAGAATTTAGCACAAAGTTGGTTCTCCCTTAGAATCTACAAGATCACTCTCAAGTGAGTCATGTTGAAAATTATGATGTGAAAGTGGTTGATGGAGCAGACCGGGCGGACTGGGCGGTCTGAGTTCGCAGCCTTGGCAAACTGTGGTTGCGGTCTGGGAGGTCAGTGGCTAGGGAGGACTTGGTGGCTTGGGAGGTGTTGGAGAGGACTGGGCGGCCTATCTCTGGCGGACTGATGGCGGTGCTCAACTCAGTCTACGGTTCTGTAGTTAGCCTGTGCTTAAAGTAAATGGGCATACTGACAGTGAGTCCGTGGGTACGTAGAGGACTCAGTTCGAGTCCGCGGAGTCTACTATAGCGGACTGGTCGGCATTGGTCCTTGTCGGGTTCTCTGGTGTTTTAGTAGATGATTGCTGTATTAATGATGGCGGACTGTCCATGGAGTTGGCGGTCTTGGTTCATGTCTGCCGAGCTTGCGTCAGTACTTTGGTGGGTTGCTGGACTTTGTTACACTTTGTGATAAGTCTAGAGTGTTTGCATGTGTCCGCAAAGTCCGCTGTTGACCGGGTGATTTGCCTGTTGGTCGTGGACATGAGCGGCGGGCTGATGCATTGTCCGGAGAGTCCGCTGTTGACCGAGCGATCTTCCTGTTGGTCGTGGACTCATGGGGGCGGGCTGAAGCATTGTTGCGAGCTATGCAAGCTTGCGCATTGTCCGCTTGTAGAATACGGACTGACACAGTAAGTGGGATGATGCTCATTATACTTGGCGGTCTCTGCGGACTTGGTAGACTCAGCAATCTCTGAGGTGGTCCGCCGGCTTGAAGATTCCTTTTCTTATTGATCCTCATTATACTTGGCGAGATCATGTCTTGCCTTGTATACCTTGCTTTGTAAAGTTGATAGTGAATTAATGCAATATCTGTGTTTGCTCCTCATTGTCTCTGATACATAGCTCAGTTTACGGTTGGAGTGTTACTGCGCCTAGTTCTCGCTTTCCGCTTGATCAAGAGATCAGCTTGATAGCTCTGGAAGTGTTTACTTGATACCAGAACTACCAGTTGATTTGCTTGATTAGAAATTTCAACACGGTATCAGAGGAAACAGTAGCTTGAGCAGTGAGCGGTGATCAACCTCAGATTGTGCTCTGCGCTTCTGGAATCTGTGTGATCAGTGGTGTTTTGCAATGCAGGGAGCATACGAGAGAAGTCCTGGCATTGAGCTTCTTACAGTGACC
Organism: Platanthera guangdongensis; assembly: GCA_039583875.1. Taxonomy (NCBI): domain Eukaryota; kingdom Viridiplantae; phylum Streptophyta; class Magnoliopsida; order Asparagales; family Orchidaceae; genus Platanthera; species Platanthera guangdongensis. The sequence goes on along the minus strand of CM077167.1, from coordinate 44,751,016 downwards.
AACTTCAAGAAGTGGAAGTCCTGCATGAAGAGATATCTCTTGGGTGTGGAGCTATGGGAGGTCGTCGGTGGTGACGACAAGCAAGACGTTACTACTGCTACTAGATCAGCTGATGAAGTGAGAGTTTGGAGAAGAACTAATGCTAAGGCAAAGTTTGCTCTCAAAAGAGCTATCTCAAAAGAGATCTTCGATCACATCTTAGGATGTGAGTCTGCTGCGGAGATTTGGATAAACATTGATGGGTTATTTAACAAGAAGAATATTGCTAGGCTGCAGTTCCTAGAGAATGAGTTGGCCAAGGCAACTCAAGGTGATCTGTCCATCTCGAAGTTATTTTTGAAGATGAAGAACCTATGTGATGAAATATCAACATTAGACCCTGATGAGCCCATCTTTGGAGCAAAGTTGAAGAGGCACATAGTCCGCAGGCTCTGGAAGGAATATGTGGCCTTTGTGACTTCTGTGCAAGGGTGGGAAACTCAACCGTCTCTGCTGGAGCTGGAAAACTTGCTAGCGTCACAGGAGATCTTGGCCAGGTAGATGGCCTGGGTGAATATCTCTGAAGGAGGTAGTGAAGCTCTCTTCTCTAAGAAGAAGAAGAAGAGATGAGAGAAGAAGAAGCCTGCTGCTGAAGAAGGACCTTAAACCTCTTATCAGCAAGACTGGAGCTATGCTCCTAAAAAGAATTGGAAGAAAGAGTTGAAGTGCTACAGGTGCAACCAAGCAGGCCACTTCAAGCGCGACTGCAAGGTCAAGTTGCAACCTGGGCATGGTGCAGGCAAGGAGGGAGATTGTTCCAGTTCTAAGGAAGCCGGGTGGGTAGGAGCCTTCTTAACGAGCACTTATGTTTGTGCTCTTGCCACCATTGACTACCAAGATGACTGGATAGTCAACTTGGGGTATGGTCATCACCTCACTGGAGACGAGTCAAAGTTCTCATCTCTGCAACCGTTCTCAGGTAATGAAGCAATTATTATAGCTGATGATTCTGTTCATTCTGTAGAGAAGGAGGGCGTTGTTTCTTTGGATAGCGCACAGGGTCAACTTACACTAAGGAGTGTGTATCACGTTCCCGGCATGAAGAAGAACCTCTTCTCGGTGACCAACGCAATCGACACGAGCTATCATGTTCAGTTTGGCCCAACAGAAGTTAAGTTTCTCCGCAACGTATCAGCGGTTAAGGCTGATGTTGCTCATGTAGGGAGTGATGTAGGGGAGACCGTGATACATGCTCGACTACACTAACGGAACTATCGTCACAGAACATAAAAGTAAGATAGGAGGGCTTCGACCAAAAGCGAGTGAAAAGGGGTCGGGTTGGCTCCCAAATCTGAATGATAAAAATCAATATAGAAGATTCAAGCCGGACTCGATACAACGTCCTTAAGACCTACCTCTCCAACAAGCACACAACTCACCGTAAGCTGGACTCGATACAACGTCCTTAAGACCCACCGCTCCAACAAGCACACAACTCACCGCACCTACACAAGCACCTATTTTATCAACTTGAGCCGCTTTAAATGCAGCAATAAGTTATTTCGGAGCAGCGGCAAAATTCAAATGGCGGTCGAGTTCCAGTTGAGATTAACTCCCTTGTTAACACAAAGTGTACCGATCTTGGAGAGCAAGTCTAGGCTAAGCCAAGTCTCGCTCCCGCAACGGATCTTCCTGATCCGGAATACAAGAGATTCAATAGCAACGTAATCGAATCAGATTATGCAAGCGATGTATTTTAAAACCACGGAAAAGATGGTTCACAAAACCTCCACAAACTCAAAGCAAGAATCACTAAGAGAGGAAGAGATTACCCAACCAAGAACATCAATCACACAAGATATGGTGGGAGATTCACTCTCTCCACGGAACCACCGGCTTCACACTGAATGGGGCTGCAACCTTCTTCCTTGGAGTTGCACCGAAGGAAGCCATGATGGAGTCACACCGATCGGGATCGAGGTAGCAAGGGGAGGCTTCACACCTAATGGGGGCGGCGGCAAGGGGAGCCTCTTGGCCGAATTTCTCATAAGGGAGTTAGGGTTTTCTTCTCTTCAATAATAAAATCCACAAAAGAGCCTCCTTATATAGGAGTTACAACAAGCCTTAACCACCCATGATGGAGATGTAATCTCATCCATCCGTATGGTATAATACACACCACAAAATATAAAGTGTCCAAAATTAAAATTACATAATATTTATGAATATAAAATTGTCATCCAAACATGGAATAATTTTATATTCATCAATATAAAATAAAAGTACATGAAATAAGATAATTAATTCTTCACGGTGGATTTAGCACGCCGCGGGTGGAGGTTGTAACGCTGTCTTCCTTCAGCATCATCACGACACCTAAGATCTTTGTGTCGTTGTGCCTCGGCAACCGGGTCATCATCAAGTAGTGGCGGAGGGGCCGCGACATCAATCCTCCCCCACTAAAAATCACGTATCTCTGATGCGTGGGCTGAGAGATAGCGGCGGAGAAGCTCGACATCCAAATGTTGAAGCTCTGTCGCGAGTACCCATGAGTCGTCTGAAGGGGGTGATCATGCCGACGGATGAGGAAGAGGTAGGAAGCACCATCAGGAGTAGTAAGTGGCTCAGCAGTAAGTATCATATCTGGAGTGAGAAATGTCTTGGTAAACCTGGGAAACATGTCAGCAGTAGGAATAAAAGAAGGCAACATACCATCCGATGTTATACCTGCGGGGACCGAAGGAGAGAGATCATCCGAACTACCACTCCCCAAACCATTAGAAATTTTAGTGGAGGGAGAAGACGACAAAGAATTCAACTCAGGTGGAGGCAAAACAAACGACATCAAATCCGAGACATTAAAAATAGGGGAGATACCCCAATCACCAGGCAAATCCAACATGAAAGCGTTGTCACCTAGTTTCTTTATAATCAGAAAAGGGTCGGCGCTCTTTGGTGCCAACTTTTTAACGGTGCCTGATGGCAAGCGTTCGGGAACTAACCAGACTAAGACCAAATCGCCGACTTTAAAGTGCGACACCCTCCTATGTAGATTAGCATGTGTTTGATAAGTCTCGTATTGAGCAGTCAAGGTAGATCGTATACGTGCATGTAGGTCATGAATATGTTGGGCGAAGGATTGTGCAAACTAACTTGTCTTGTATGTTTGGGGCAACGGAACCAAGTCAAGAGGCACAGGGGACTTATTCCCGTGAACAATCTTGTTTGGAGACAGACCGGTGGACCGATTTTTGGATTTATTATAGGCCACCTGGGCTGGGAAGAAGAAGATCCCACGTACATTTGTGATCGCTCACTAGGCATCTAAGAAGGCTTCCCAGGCTCTGATTGACCACCTCTGTTTGCCCATCGGTCTGAGGGTGATAGGCGGAGGAAAACAATAACTTGGTACCCATTAAGACCCAAAGTGTTTTCCAGTAATAGCTCGTATACTTAACATCTCTATCCGAGAATATTGTCTTCGGCACTCCCCGGTGACTAACTACTTCTTTAAAAAATAATTTTGCAATATGAGATGCATCGTTGGTTCTAGCGCACGGAATAAAGTATGCCATTTTAGAGAACCTATCCACAACTACAAGAATGGAATCGTGATGACGAAAAGTAGTGGGTAGGCCTAAGACAAAGTCCATGCTCACGTCTTCCCAGGGTGTAGAAGGTATAGGCAACGGTGTATATAATCCGACGTTGGTTTTGGTGCCCTTGGATACCTGATAAGTACGACAACTACTCACCGCCCGCCCCACCATTTCCTTAAGTTTTGGCCAATAGAATTTTTCCTCAACTAACGTAATGGTGTTATCCCTACCGAAATGACCACTCAACCCTCCGCTATGCAATTCCCAGATGATATGGAGGCATAACGATGACTGCGGAATACACAACTTCCCATGTCTAAATAGATAGCCATCTGATAATACGGTTTGCAGTCAATTTTATTAGGATATTTTCGGGGTTTTAAAGCAAATCATGTCTTGTAAAGTACTTGTTTTGATACCCCTTTGTATATATTTTTGTCGCTAATGCATTTTTTCTGCTTTTTGCAGGTTTTCACGGCTTTCAGCCGAATTTTGCTGTGACACGCCCTAAGGTCACGCCCTACGAGGGCGTGTACCTAGGGCGTGTACCCAGAGGAATGAAGCAATTGGTCCGAAACTGCATTCCGTGGAAACTTAGTGTACACGCCCTCGGTCACGCCCGTGTCACATCTGACACGGGCGTGTACTAGAGGCGTGTCCCCAGGTTCCGAGGAATCGCCGCAGCGCGCTCGTTTTTCCCGCTCCACCGTAGCACCGAAAGTGTCACGCCCCAGGGTCACGCCTGACCCGGGCGTGACATATGGGCGTGTACTTCAGCAATTCCGCCCGTCACCTCCAGAATTCAATTTCAGCTCAACAAAGTCACGCCGCAAAGAACACGCCCCAGGTACACGCCCCACCAGGGCGTGACTTGTGGGCGTGTACCTCAACTACTTCGTCAGAATTCAATTCCTGCCCGAAAAAGTCACGCCGAATGTGTCACGCCCCATGGTCATGCCCGACCAGGGCGTGACAGGGGGGCGTGACCCGACCCGAAAAATTCTATAAATAGAGCCCAACTCCAGGGGTTTTAGGGAACTTTTCGCTTTGAGAGGGGAGGTTCTGTCCTTTGTATTTCTGAACTTTTTAAGCATGTCTTTCCATTTTTAGTTCGTAGCTCTAGCTTTATGCTTTCCCTGTATTAGCTCCTAGCTTCTTTCTGTAGTATGATGCTAAAGATAGTGTAGTTTCCTTTTCATGTTCTTGTAATCTCTGGTTTTCAAGCTGTAAGATCACTGTTTCTCTTAATAAAAAGTGTTGTTTTCTTTTTCGTTCCTGCTCTGTTTTCAGTATTTTTCTTCTACTCATCCCCCTCTTCCACCTCACCATGATTAACTAATCCTCCATGTACTCGATCTAATTGATCCGAGGTTCGAGTGATTAGGTTATGATGCTTTGAATCTTACCTTTTCTTTTTAGGGTTTAGCTTTGAATTACTTTTGATTTATCACGGGTTGGAGGTATATTATCGATATATACTCTCCCCCTTTGCTTTCATTCTGGGCTAGCAGAGAGGCCGAAAGTTTGAAATGAGCACTCAAGAGTAAAGGGAGTTGTTCGCACCCCTCGAGAGAGGCAGACGTTCAAATCTCCCAGATTGGAGTAAAATCCAATAGAGGTGTTCACCGCCTAAAGCGAGTTTTAGGCCTCCGATTTAGGCGAGAGTCGGTCGGACCTTCCTAAACTCAGTTAGGCACGACCTTCGAGAGAAGCGTGTCAATATTCATGGAACCTCCACGGTCAAGGACCTTTAACCTAATTAGCTTAGGTTTATTTATCGTATTTTTCTAACCACTCTTGCCGAGGTGATTTCTGATCGAGTGCATTTTCCCTTCATCGTTACTAAGCTTAAGTTAATCGCTCTTTTAGCTCTCTTTATCTTTTCATGCAAGTAGTGCTCTTCCTTTAGCACGTTCCGCTTTCTTCTCAAAAACTTAATTTTTCGGTCGATAAAATAATAGATTTCGTGTGAGTAAGCTTACTCAACTGTTCCCGGATTTCAATACGACACTTGTGTCCCCTAGCTGCATTTCGATAGGTATACTTGCCTTGATGAATTGTTAGTTTGGTATTTTCTCCTTGCAGATATCTCAGAGACAATGAAGTTTTTGGCGCCGTTGCCCGAGAAGCAACGCTCGTTGATAAATTGAAAACGCGAATATATTAATTTTATCACTTCTCTTTCTCAGCCTCCTTCTTAATTTTTTCCGCCTACTCACTTGAGTTAAATGGCTGGATTTTGTTAAGTGTGCGTATTTTTAATTTTTCCGCCTACTCACTTGAGTTAATTGGCAGGCTTTATTTCAGTAGAGTGTGCGTATTTTTATTTTTCCGCCTACTCACTTGAGTTAATTGGCTGGATTTATTTCAAGCAAGTGTGCGTATTTTTATTTTTCCGCCTACTCACTTGAGTTAATTGGGAGGCTTTATTTCAGTAGAGTGTGTTTACTTTCTGTAGAGTGGGTGTGTTTTAATTTTCTGTCGAGTGCGTGAGTGTAGCTTTTATTTTCCGCCTACTCGCTCAGAGTTAAATGGCTGGATTTTAATTACCGCCGACTTAATAGAAACACACATCACAAATTTTTCTACACCACCTAATTCTCTCGAAAAGGGCAAAGTGGCTCTAAATGCCACTATCTTGTCTAGTACCTTGCGAACCCTTCACCGGGTAGCCCTTGGGAAGTTCGGGAGTTAAAACATAAAAAAAACTATTTCAAAAAATTTTTCCAACTTCATTAGCTCTTTTACTTTTTAGTCTTGCTTCTCCTCTTTTCTTCTAATGTATGACCCGCGGTAGTCCGTCGGTTACTTTGGACCTGGACCACGAAATTGAGCAAACTCTTCGGAGAAGATCGCGATTTCAAGGCCCTACTACCCAAGTGCCGGTTGAGGATTCCGAGTCATTTTCTACCTTAAGAATGGCAGAACCCAACGTGGAGGAAGTCGTGCAAAGGCCTATGTCCTATTATGCACGACCAAATCTCGAGGGTATAGAAACTAGTATAGTTCGCCCTGCAATAAATAATAATAATTTTGAACTGAAGCCTAGCATAATTCAAATGGTGCAGCAGTATGTGCAATTTGACGGGCTTCAAGATGAAGACCCGAACGCACACATAGCCAGCTTTCTTGAGATTTGTGACACCTTCAAGATAAATGGTGTCACAAATGATGCTATTAGGCTAAGATTATTTCCTTTCTCTCTTAGAATTAAGGCTAAGCAGTGGCTGAACACCCTTCCTAAAAATAGAATAACTACTTGGACGCAATTAACTGAAAAATTTTTGGCCAAGTATTTTCCGCCTGCTAAAACTGCTAAACTTAGGAATGACATTTCTGCCTTTGGACAAATAGACTCAGAGACCCTTTACGAAACCTGGGAAAGATTTAAAGAATTATTAAGACGATGCCCACATCACGCTCTGCCTGTATGGTTGCAGGTGCAGACGTTTTATAATGGGCTAAATCAAAGCACGAAGCAAATGATAGACGCAGCTTCTGGCGGTACTTTAAACCATAAGACCCCGGAAGCAGCTCTTGAGCTGTTTGAAGACATGGCCATGAACACTTACCAGTGGAATGTGCCTAGGTCCCGCCCAAACAAACCTGCAGGTCTCTTTGAAGTGGACAATGTCTCACAACTCGCACTGCAAGTTGAAATATTAAGCAAAAAAATTACGGAGATGACTGCTGCCTCCGCCCCTCAGGTATGGGAATCTGCAACTCCTCCCGCTGAACATTTGGATTATGTAAATAATATGCCTAGAACTGCTTTTAATAATTTTTCTGCTGCGAATTATCATCCTCCTGGTTTTAATTTTCCGAATAGTTATAATCCTGCGTTAAGAAATCATCCGAATTTTTCGTGGAGCAATCCATCGAATGTTGTGCGCCCGCCACCGCAAAGTGATTTTTCTGCTCCGCCACCACCTCCTCAAAGTTTTCCAAAACCTCCAAACTTGGAGGAAGTGTTTTCAAAATACATGAATGCTAATGACGCTATGATTAGGACCTTAACCGGAAGTGTTAAAAACTTAGAAAATCAGGTAGGACAGCTCGCTAAAATTATTTCTGAGCGACCCATAGGGTCTCTTCCTTCCAATACCGAGCCCAACACGAGAGAGCAAGCGAAAGCTATAACTCTTCGGAGTGGGAAGAAAGTTCCTGGTATGGTAAGTGAAGAACCCGAGGGAAGCTCCGCTCCCGTTTTAAAAAATCAAAGCTCCGTTCCCGTTTTAAAAATTCCACCCTCTGCCAAAGAAATAATCACCCCTATCTTAGAAAAAGAACTCACTCCACCACCCACCTTTAAAAATAATCCATCCCCGCCATACCCTTCCGAACTTAATAAACAACGACAGGTGATGAGTACGATTATGATAGGCTTTTTACTATCATAATTGTAATCATATCTGCCATTTCCTGCCCCTTTTGTGTTGATTTCATGATAATAGCAAAGAAATTGTCGTATCATAGATAGAAGAGCGTATTTAGAAGTCTTTGGCAGTTCTTATAATAAACCATTTACTGAGTCTATCATTTTTCTATTGCAGGTAATGCCAACCAATGGACCTAAAAGTCTCGGAGCAAACAGAGGAGTTCACGGAGTGTACATGGCTGATGACAGGACGAAAATTTGAGGCACACGGCCAGACACACGGCCGTGTGCCTACCCGTGTCCTATGCACCTGGAGCTGAAGATTTTTTGGGCGCAGACGATGGAACCTCACACGGGTATGGCACACGCCCGTGTGCCTACCCGTGTCATATTTGCACACGACTGCCAACCAACCCGTGTCTGGAGAACACGGCCGCACACACGGCCGTGTTCATACCCGTGTCATCTGACACGGCCCACTACCAGACACGCCTGCTCGTGGGGAACCGCCCAGGAACCGCCTAGGAACCGTCCACATGGCCTGACACACGGCCGTGTGCGACCCCGTGTCCGACCTGTTTGCAAAGGAACTATAAATTTCCTGTAGAAAAATTTGCATAGAACTTTTGGATCATTTCTGGATTGGAGAACTGCTGGAGGCCGAAGGGGAGCATCCAAGACAAGGAGGATTGAAGGGTATTCTTATGTATTTTTTATTTAATCATTAACCCCTTGAATCCTTTCTTTCTCTTGATGATCCATCTTCAATTTATGTTTTAATTTGCGTGAATTTTTCAATGAACATTCTAGTAATCATGTATCACCGTGTTTATGTTACATTTGTAGTATTTTATTTGTGTTTATGCATTCAAACAAAGAGTTTAATCATCCTTATGAACTTCTTATTTATTTTACAAAATTTGCAATTGGCTAGATTGAGAAATTGGTTATTTGCAATGCTTTTGGTATGTTCATATTGTGATGATAATTCCCTTTGTAATTCGAACTTTATAATCGAGAGATATTTTGTTTGGAAAATTAGAACACGAATAAAAGGATTCATGTTAATTTAGAGATAGAATTCATGAATTTATGTAGTAATAAAGGTAATTTGTTTAATGCGAACTTGAGTGTTGTGAATTGTTCGAGAGAAAATTTACTATCTTAGGTTTAGATTTGGAATTGCTCGAGAGAGAATTTTGATGAAAAATTAACCTTTACATTGCACAAATGTAACACTCTTTTCATGTCATGATCGCTTAGAATTGAATTGATAAATGGATTTGTTCATGTAATTATTTAAAAGCTTCATGTTGTTATCATTTTTATTTCTCCAACACTGAATCATCCAATTGGTCATAGTTAGGTTAATGTAGTTTAAATATCACTTTTGTTTAGAGGTATGAAAATAAAGGGAGGGTGAGTACGAATAATTGAAACGACCCTGTGGAATACGACACGAGATGTAGATTTCTCATATATTACGATTGATAGGTGCGCTTGCCTGAATGCTAATTCAATCTAGTTAAGTCCATCTACATAATTGTATTAGAATGTAAAATGAAATCACATTGAATTATTACTTGTTAGCAAGAAATATCATCAAGTTTTTGGCACCGTTGCCGGGGATCGTTTTCAATATTTTGAAATCCTAATCTTTATTGATCTACCAATTTTCATTTATATAGTTGTAAATTAGTATTTGAATAATTATATTGCGTAATATTTTTTTTTGTAGTCTGTTAGTCTATGACCAGGGGCAAAAATTCTGGGCTAGCACCATTTCATCCTGACCCAGAACGAATTCTCCATAACACTAACTTAAGGGACGTGGGAATTAATACCACAGATATTTCAAACAGACTATCAGAAGAGGAGACAGTAAACCAAGGAGAGAATCATCTTGAAAACTTAGATATCATGGCCAACCAAAATGAGCAAACCATGTTTGACTTTGCTGGACCTAATCTCCAAGGAACCGGGTCGAGCATCGTTAGACCACCGATAGCTACCAATAATTTTGAATTGAAGCCTAGTGTGAAAAAATGGTTCAACAGTATGTCCAGTATGATGGCTTGCAAGATGAGGATCCTAACACCCACTTGGCCGGATTCTTAGAGATATGTGACGCATTTAAGATCAATGGTGTTTCCAACGACGCCATTCGATTGAGATTGTTTCCATTTTCTTTAAGGCATAAGGCGAAGCAGTGGTTGAATTCCTTACCTAGAGGGTCGATCACTACTTGGGACATGATGGTTGAGAAGTTTCTAATGAAGTACTTTCCACCTGTGAAGACTGCGAAGTTAAGGAATGACATCTCTACATACATTCAATTGGAGTCTGAATCGTTGTACGACACATGAGAACGATTCAAGGAGTTGTTAAGGAGATGCCCCCACCATGCTCTACCTTCATGGCTTCAGATTCAGACCTTCTATAATGGTCTAAATCCAGCCACCAAACAAATGATTGATGTGGCTAGTGGAGGAACTTTGAACAACAAGACACCTGAAGCGGCTCAGCAGTTGATAGAGGACATGGCAATGAACAATTACCAATGGACTACCGTAAGAAATAAGCCTAGCAAGCCCGCAGGAATTTATGAAGTAGATGCCGTCACCGCCTTAGCAATTCAAGTGGAGAAACTTCACTAAAAGATGGACAACCTTGCCTTAGCATCACCTTCCATGGCACCTCAACAATGGGACCCTTCATGCACTGGAATGCCTAGTTGTGAACCGCAAGTTCAAGAGCATGTTGACTATATGGGTAACAGTATTAGGCCACCTTTCAATCAAGCCAATAACCCATATAGCTCTACATATAATCCTGGATGGCGAAACCACCCCAATTTCTCTTGGGGAGGACAAGGAAATCAAGGGAAGCAGCCCATGTTTGGACAACAACCATAGTTGGAACCAAGGAGGCCTACATTGGAAGATGTGCTTACCAAATTCATGCAAACTACCGATGTAGCCTTCCGAAATCAAGAGGGTTCAATTCGGAACTTGGAAAATCAGATTGGTCAGCTTGCAAGGATGGTTTCTGAAAGGCAACAAGGAACACTTCCAGGGAATACAGAGATAAATCCAAGGGAGCATGCAAAAGCCGTTCAATTGAGGAGCGGAAAGGAGTTACAAGACCCAAGGCCTGTAAAAGAAGCACCCAAAATGGAGTCTAGCGGCGAAGGACCAAGCGAGATGAACGTACAACCGATGGAGTACCAACCAGCATTACCATATCCAGCAAAGCATAGCAAGGAGCGCATGGATGCGCAGTATGGTAAATTTTTATCTATGTTTAAGCAATTACATGTTAATTTACCTTTTTCTGAAATTATTCAAATGCCTAAATATGCAAAATTTCTTAAGGACTTGATTTCTAATAAAAAGGAAATAGAAGAATTATCATTAGTAACATTAAGTGAAGAATGTTCTGCTATTTTGCAAAATAAATTGCCACAAAAACTTAAGGATCCCGGTTCATTTTCAATTCCATGCTTAATCGGTGATTTACAAGTAAATAAGGCTTTAGCAGATCTAGGAGCAAGTATAAATTTAATGCCTTATAATTTGTATCTGAAACTAGGCCTAGGAGAACTTAGCCCAACAAGAATGAGTATTCAATTAGCAGATCGATCGGTTAAGTATCCTAGAGGAATAGTAGAAGATGTATTAGTTAAGGTAGATAAATTTATATTTCCTGCTGATTTTGTTATTTTAGATATGGATGAAAATATCGAAGTACCACTCATATTAGGTCGTCCATTTCTAGCTACTTCTAGAGCACTTATTGATGTTTTTGATGGTAAATTAGTATTGCGAGTAGGAGAAGATGAAGTCACTTTTCAAATTGGCAAAACTATGAAACAATCTTTAGATAACGATGATTATTGCTATTTTTCTCATGTTAATGATGATTTTATGTCTTCTATAAATTCTAATTTTTATTATAAAGATCCTTTAGAAATTTGCATAACTAACAATTATCTAGAATATGATAAAAATGATGACATTATTGAACATTTATTTTTTCTAGAAAATTGTGTTGCTATGAATAGAACAACGGAATATAGTTTAATTACTAAAGGAGATCATGAAATTCTTAAGAATAATACTAAGAATCCACCAATAGTAGAATTAAAAAAATTACCGGATCATCTTGAGTATGCATTCTTTGGAACAAATTCTTCGTACCCAGTTATCATATCTTCAAATCTTTCCAAACTTGAAAAAGAAAAATTGATAACCATATTGAAGAAATGTAGAGGTGCAATATCGTGGCAAATATCTGATATAAAGGGTATTAATCCTAGTTTTTGCACTCATAAAATCCTTTTGCAAGAAAACTATAAGTCGTCTATTCAACCGCAACGTAGGCTAAATCTTAATATGAAAGAGGTAGTTAAGGCTGAAATTGTAAAGTTATTAGATGCTGGTATTATATATCCTATTTCGGATAGTTCATGGGTTAGTCCTGTCCAAGTAGTTCCTAAGAAGGGTGGCCTGACCGTAGTAGCAAATGATAAAAATGAATTAATTCCAACGCGAACAGTAACAGGTTGGCGTGTCTGTATAGACTATAGGAAATTAAACGATGCCACTAGGAAAGACCATTTCCCTCTTCCTTTCATCGACCAGATATTAGAACGCTTATCAGGACACTCTTATTATTGTTTTCTAGATGGACTTTCTGGATATTTTCAAATTCCTATAGCACCAGAAGACCAAGAGAAAACAACATTTACTTGCCCATTTGGTACCTTTTCCTATAGACGTATGCCTTTCGGGTTATGTAATGCGCCCGCCACATTTCAAAGGTGCATGCTAGCCATCTTTAACGAGTATGTTGAAGATATCATGGAAGTGTTCATGGATGATTTTTCGGTTTTTGGCGACTCTTTCGAGTTGTGTTTGAATAATTTAGAGAAAGTTCTTAGGAGGTGTGAGGAGACGAACCTAGCGCTTAGTTGGGAGAAGTGCCATTTCATGGTACAAGAAGGGTTAGTACTTGGCCATAAAATTTCAAGCCAAGGAATTCAAGTAGATAAAGCAAAAATAGAGACCATAGAAAAATTGCCACCACCAACCTCCGTAAAGCCAGTGAGAAGTTTCTTAGGACACGCGGGATTTTACCGCTGTTTTATTAAAGATTTCTCTAAAATAGCTAAACCACTTACAAGGCTTTTAGAAAAAGACACACCTTTTATTTTTGAACAAGAGTGTCTACATGCCTTTGAGTTCTTAAAAGAAAAATTAATTAATTCTCCTATTATGATCGCACCTGACTTTAGTCAACCATTTGAGATCATGTGTGACGCTAGTAGTTTTGCGGTAGGGGCTGTTTTAGGACAACGCCGAAACAAACATTTTCACCCAATATATTATGCTAGTAAAACACTTAATAATGCACAGGAGAATTATACAACTACTGAAAAAGAACTCCTAGCAGTGGTATTCGCCTTTGATAAATTTAGACCATATTTAACATTGTCCAAAGTGGTAGTTTATACGGATCACTCTGCACTTAGATATTTGCTAGCCAAAGCGGAAGCAAAGCCTCGTTTAATCCGATGGGTTCTTCTTCTACAAGAATTTGATCTAGAAATTAGGGATAAACGAGGAGCAGAAAACTTAGCGGCAGATCATCTTTCACGTTTAGAAAACCCACTACGATCAATGTTAGATGAGTCCGAAATTTCTGATACATTTCCTGAGGAATCATTATTTGCCATATCTACCAATATACATCTAGATTATCCATGGTTTGCAGATTATGCAAACTATCTTGTGGCTAAGGTCCTTCCAAAAGACTTTTCATATCAGCAGAAAAAGAAATTTTTCTCTGACTTGAAATATTACTTTTGGGAGGACCCTTTTCTTTTTCGGATATGTGCAGATTCTGTCATAAGAAGGTGTGTATCAGCGGAGGAAGGTTGGAAGATTTTGGAGCAGTGTCATTCAGGTCCTGCTGGTGGTCACTATGGAGCGAATCGCTCCGCTAAAAAGGTTCTTGATTCCGGGTTTTATTGGCCCCTTCTATTCAGGGATGCCCAAAGGTATGTGCTTTCATGTGATTCTTTCCAAAAAGCAGGTAATATTTCTAAATTACATGAAATGCCTCAAAAATTTATCCTTGAATGTGAAGTATTCGATGTGTGGGGTATAGATTTTATGGGACCATTCCCAGTTTCTTTTGGGAATAAATATATTTTGGTAGCTGTAGATTACGTATCAAGGTGGGTTGAAGCGCAAGCTTTGCCTACTAATGATAGTAGGGTTGTAATTAGATTTTTGAAATCCTTATTCGCACGATTTGGCACACCACGCGCACTTATTAGCGATAGGGGTTCACACTTTTGTAATCGACAACTAGACAAATATTGGAAAAATATGGAGTTACACATAGGATAGCCACTCCGTATCATCCTCAAACTAGTGGACAAGTTGAAGTTTCCAATAGAGAGCTTAAGAGAATCTTAGAAAAATCTATAGAAGGGAATAGGAAGCAGTGGTCTAGGAAACTTAACGACTGTTTATGGGCTTATAGGACCGCCTACAAAACACCTATATGGACCACCCCCTTTAGATTAGTCTACGGTAAATCTTGTCACCTACCTATAGAATTAGAACACAAATCCTATTGGGCAATACACTCCTTAAATTTTGACACTAGTTCTATAGGAGAGAAGCGTAAACTTCAACTTAACGAATTAGATGAGTGGAGAACTATAGCCTATGAGAACTCCCGGATTTATAAGGAGAAAACCAAACTATTTCATGATCGTCACCTTCGCAAACCCAAGGTATTCCAAAAAGGTGACCAAGTCCTCCTTTATAACTCCAGATTACGATTATTCCCAGGGAAGTTAAGGTCTAAGTGGTCCGGACCCTTTAAAGTTAAAGAAGTCTTTCCCTACGGTACCGTCGAGTTAACTCACCCCGAGAAGGGAGATTTTAAGGTTAATGGTCACCGACTTAAACCCTATTATGGTGAAATCCCTATGGACTTCGCTCGTCTAGAGACTTGCCTCCGTCTAGATTAGTTTTATATTAACTTTAGTAGGTGTTTTTAAGTATTATTGTTTTAGTATAAATTTAATTAGATGCATTGAAAAAAAAGAGAGAAGAAGAAAAGAATTTTTTTTTATTTATGAAAAAAATTTTCCACCAAAATTTTTATGAGAAATTTTTTTTTTCTGGAGAGGCACACGGCTAACCACACGGCCGTGTGGGTTGCCGTGTACATGACACAGGCTCAGGCCCAGCCGTGTGGAAATAATTTGGCGTAAGGTCATTTTCATCCCGAGCACAACACGGGTCCGCACCAACCCGTGTGCAGCGCCGTGTGCATCGGTCTCGACGATCGTCGAGACCGATGTGTCGAGACATTGAACACGGGCGTGTCTGATTACACACGCCCGTGTCTCCTACCTACCCGTGTTCATGTACCATGCCAGCTGCAACACGGGGCACCACACGGCCGTGTTGTCGCCCGTGTCCACCTGACGCACTGACCCCAGCCGATTTGACCACACGGACCGAGGCAGGCCCGTGTTCCACGAGGCCTCGGATCCCCTAACACGGGTGCACACATGGCCGTGTGCGCACCCGTGTTCCCAATTTTTTTACACGGATCGACGCACCCCGTGTTCCACGAGGTTGCAGATTCCCTAACACGGGTTCACACACGCCCGTGTGCGAACCCGTGTTCAACATGTATAAATAGGGCCGTGTGGATTTCTTCCTTGCTCACTCCAAACCCTCTCCCAACACCATTCAACCCGTGGCCTGAACTCAAGGGCTCCATTTTCTCCAATTCTCGCCCCCTTCACTCGTATTCTCCCCGTCTACATTATGTCTTCCGGAAGAAGTGGAGGTCGCTGTCGCCGACCGGAATTACAAGTCTCCACGGAAAGGCGGTATGCCGCTGCTCCGCTAATTTTCACAGATGCGTCGCACACCGCCCGCTTCAACCGCTTGCAATCCAAAAAATTTCAAGACATACGCATGATTGATTGGAGCGTACTTGAGGAGATAAACCTAGCAGGAGATGTCAGGGGGCTGATTTCTGTAACAGGGTGGAATCAATTTTTTGCCATAGAGGAATTAGGCTTTAGGGAACTCACCTTAGAGTTTCTATCGTCATTTTATTCCAGCTTTAGGCCTAATTTCATCGACGCACCGCACGCGCCCGAGGGGATAGTTTCATTTCGAGTGGGTGGCACATTTTATACACTCACTATGCTCCAATTCACCCAATACTTAGGGGTGTATGAGGAGTCGTTCCTTTTCAGTGCTGCCTACCCCGAACTCCACTACGATCTCCCCAACCGCGATATGGCCGGTGCTATTTGGCGCCAAATTTCTTTTGACACTGGCGCCTACGAGGCCAAGAGATCTAAGGCATCCAAATTGATTTCCCCCGCCCTCCATTACATCCACCATTTATTCAGCCACACGTTGAGCGGTCGGGGCGAAAGCTCCGGAGTTGTCAGTAGGCAGGATCTGTTATACCTCTACAGCATGACATCACGATATCCTCTACATCTCGGTTATCTTCTAGCCCAGTTTATTCTTCATCAGGCTGACACCCCTCGTATAGGGTCTATTTGCGTAGCACCCTATATTACTCGCCTCGTGAAGAATATGGGCATCTTTTTAGCCCTCCCCCAGATGACAGTGGTCGCAAAGACCGTACTTATCACGATGGCTAGTCTTCGCGCCCTCCGCCTCGTCACCGCCCGTCAGGGCCGGGGAGGGGTTATATATTCTATTGCTCGACGTGGACCGCATGTACAGGCCGACAGTGATGATGAGATAGACCCTGACCTCGACGAGCCGTTGGTGCCTCCACCCCGTTCCACCTACGCTCATGTCGAGTCGTCTACTGCACCTCCTCCACCTCAGTCACGATACTCGCGCGAGTTCCGTCAGTATTTCGACACCGAGCTCTCGCCACGCTTTCAGGAAATTAAGGAGGAACATCAGGAAATTAAGGATCTCCTCACACAGATTAGAGACCACCTTGGGATCGCCCCTCGCCAGCCGCCAGCTCCAGCACCGCCTTCCTTCCCGGATGATTCGACAGGCCACCATGAGTACTTCTGATATGTATCGTTGTAGTGCTATCTTCATGTATCGTATCTTATAAATTTTTTTTTTATATATCAGTGTATTCTGTTCTTTCGACTATTATATATCAGTGCATTCTATTACAGCTCCTGTTTCTGTACTGTGCTCTTCTACTTATCATGATAGCAGTTTTTTTTTTTATCATCATGAAATTACTCTATGTTCGCTTTTTAATTTGCACTGAGGACATTGCAAAATTTAAGTCTGGGGGTAGAATGATTATTCATGTGGTTACAATTGATTCAAATCTGCCTATCATAATACTCAAGTTTGTTATACCTCCCCCTACAAATTTTGTTGATCTTTTAAGCTCTCATTATTCATTCATGTGGGATTTCAAATATTTAATTTACCTTCGCACACTGATTAAAATGAATTGATGTAGACTCATAGAGTATTCAACTTTGTTGATTTCGTAATTAAGCATAGAAATTTTTTTTAGCTTAATTTTCTTTATATAATTTAATTTTAAGATTACTCCTCTATATTAGTAACTATCCAACACTCTATTTTAGAAAATATATTTATCTATAATAAAGTGAGTCGATGAGTGTAACATTTTTATAATTTGGTATTAGGGCTTTAAAATTAAAAATTACTCCATATTGATGTCTAGGACCCACCCTCTAGCATTCCTCAAAACATTACATAAGTTAATTAGTAAGGGCGGAAATGACTTAGGCCTCCTATTGGATAGCTTGAGCCTTGTTATCCCAACACCTTTAACATGATACCCTTGCACACCCAATTTGAACCTAATCCCCATCCTTTTGAGGCTCTACTATTCAAATTCACCAAGGCCAAATCCCTACCTATTAGCACACCTATCATTGATGCCTGCTTGGAATGATTTGTTCATTGTGATATGTGGCCTGAGTGCGTGTATCCTTGCACCCACTTAGAATGATCCCTACTTTGAACCCAAAAAAAAAGACATAGTGATATGTGGCTTGAGTGCGTGTATACTTGCACCCACTTGGAATGATCCCTACTATGGTCCCTTGGTTAAATATATATATAAAAAAAGAGTGCCCTTCAAAATATGGGAAATATACAAATTGCAAAGCCTGGGGGTGTTTACAAAAAATTGAAATATGTTAAGGTATCTTCCAACATAAGGCTCAATCAAGATTTAGGTGTGAAAAATTCATCAAACTTATCCTTCATTACCTCACCTTTAATCTTCTATCCTAGCCAAAAAGGCTACACCAAAATTCAAGTCCTAAGGATCCAACCTTACTAATTCTAAATTGTGCTGTGATGAGGGTGTAAAAAGGGTAAGCTCATGATTATCAGTAAGAGTACTTATAAGTTTTGAAACGCTAATATGTATCTTATAGAGATTGTTATTTTCTCCTCATATTTGTCAAAGATGACTATACTTTTATGTCTAAAAGCGAGTGAGAGATAGTTAAAATGATATATTAGAGGAATTTTAAGATAAATTTATATTTAGAAAAGTCTGCTAAATTATTTCTTATGCGATTACATCATCAAAGTTCTCTTAAATTCATAGCAACCAGTGTGCGGAGGCAAAATTATTTAATGGTAACCCAGGTGTTTGAATTAGTTTGCTTAGGGACAAGCAAACATCTAAGTCTGGGGGTATTTGATGAGTACGATTATGATAGGCTTTTTACTATCATAATTGTAATCA
This sequence comes from Platanthera guangdongensis, assembly GCA_039583875.1. NCBI lineage: Eukaryota > Viridiplantae > Streptophyta > Magnoliopsida > Asparagales > Orchidaceae > Platanthera > Platanthera guangdongensis. The sequence goes on along the minus strand of CM077167.1, from coordinate 44,732,266 downwards.
TATCTGCCATTTCTTGCCCCTTTTGTGTTGATTTCATGATAATAGCAAAGAAATTGTCGTATCATAGATAGAAGAGCGTATTTAGAAGTCCTTGGCAGTTCTTATAATAAACCATTTACTGAGTCTATCATTTTTCTATTGCAGGTAATGCCAACCAATGGACCTAAAAGTCTCGGAGCAAACAGAGGAGTTCAGGGAGTCTACATGGCTGATGACAGGACGAAAATTTGAGGCACACGGCCAGACACACGGTCGTGTGCCTACCCGTGTCCTATGCACCTGGAGCTGAAGATTTTTTGGGCGCAGACGATGGAACCTCACACGGGTATGGCACACGCCCGTGTGCCTACCCGTGTCATATTTGCACACGACTGCCAACCAACCCGTGTCTGGAGAACACGGCCGCACACACGGCCGTGTCCATACCCGTGTCATTTGACACGGCCCACTACCAGACACGCCTGCTCGTGGGGAACCGCCCAGGAACTGCCTAGGAACCGTCCACACGGCCTGACACACGGCCGTGTGCGACCCCGTGTCCGACTTATTTGCAAAGGAACTATAAATTTCCTGTAGAAAAATTTGCATAGAACTTTTGGATCATTTCTGGATTGGAGAACTGCTGGAGGCCGAAGGGGAGCATCCAAGACAAGGAGGATTGAAGGGTATTCTTATGTATTTTTTATTTAATCATTAACCCCTTGAATCCTTTCTTTCTCTTGATGATCCATCTTCAATTTATGTTTTAATTTGCATGAATTTTTCTTTGAACATTCTAGTAATCATGTATCACCGTGTTTATGTTACATTTGTAGTATTTTATTTGTGTTTATGCATTCAAACAAAGAGTTTAATCATCCTTATGAACTTCTTATTTATTTTACAAAATTTGCAATTTGCTAGATTGAGAAATTGGTTATTTGCAATGCTTTTGGTATGTTCATATTGTGATGATAATTCCCTTTGTAATTCGAACTTTATGATCGAGAGATATTTTGTTTGGAAAATTAGAACACGAATAAAAGGATTCATGTTAATTTAGAGATAGAATTCATGAATTTATGTAGTAATAAAGGTAATTTGTTTAATGCGAACTTGAGTGTTGTGAATTGTTCGAGAGAAAATTTACTATCTTAGGTTTAGATTTGGAATTGCTCGAGAGAGAATTTTGATGAAAAATTAACCTTTACATTGCACAAATGTAACACTCTTTTCATGTCATGATCGCTTAGAATTGCATTGATAAATGGATTTGTTCATGTAATTATTTAAAAGCTTCATGTTGTTATCATTTTTATTTCTCCAACACTGAATCATCCAATTGGTCATAGTTAGGTTAATGTAGTTTAAATATCACTTTTGTTTAGAGGTATGAAAATAAAGGGAGGGTGAGTACGAATAGTTGAAACGACCCTGTGGAATACGACACGAGATGTAGATTTCTCATATATTATGATTGATAGGTGCGCTTGCCTGAATGCTAATTCAATCTAGTTAAGTCCATCTACATAATTGTATTAGAATGTAGAATGAAATCACATTGAATTATTACTTGTTAGCAAGAAATATCATCAACAGGATGATCAATACACCCGTTTTTTAGAAATGTTTAAACAAATCCACATAAATCTGCCTTTCCACGAAGCCATATCCCAGATGCCTAAGTACGCAAAATACCTTAAGGACCTCCTAACCAACAAGAAGAAGTTAGAGAACCTTTCTCATGTCACGTTAAATGCCGCGTGCTCAGCGGTTTTGACAAACGGATTACCGAAGAAAATCAGTGACCCGGGTAGTTTCTCTATCCCGTGTGTCTTTGGTGATCTCTTTGTCAAACACGCTTTAGCCGACTTAGGTGCGAGTATTAATCTTATGCCCCTCTCGTTGTTTAAAAAGTTAGGAATTGGTAGTCTCAACCCCACACGCATGAGTATCCAGCTAGCCGACAGGTCAGTCAAATACCCGTTAGGAATAGTGGAGGACGTCCTAGTCAAAGTTGACAAGTTCATCTTCCCGGTGGACTTTGTCATTTTAGACATCGAAGAAGACGTCGAGGTTCCCCTGATCCTTGGCCGACCCTTCCTTGCCACCTCCCGAGCTATCATTGATGTAAGCAATGGTAAGCTCTTCCTTCGAGTGGGCGACGATGAGGTAACTTTCTCTATTACCCCCTCGATGAAGAACACACTAGCTAATGATGACTCCTGTTTTTTCATGGATACCATAAGTGAAGAATCCTTCTCTCCCACCTCTGATTTTGACAAAGAATTTTCCAATTTTTGTTCTTCTCCTACTCTTCCAACTGAATCTCTACACCTAAGTGAAGAATCCTCCACTCGCCCCTCTGATTTTGAAAAAGAATTTTTTGATTTCTGTTCCTCTTCTACTTTTCCAACTGAATCGCTGCACGAAGCCTCCATGGCCGCTAGCAACACCCCTTTTAATTTTACATATAAAAAAATGTACGAGGACATAGTTTTTGAAAAAGAACAAATTTCTAAAACCTCGTATGATGACCCCCCTACCTTGGAACTGAAAGAACTACCAGAGCACCTTCAATACGCTTTCTTAGAAAAGGAATCCAAGCTGCCTGTCATAGTTTCGGCCTACCTCACGGATGCACAAAAGGATAAACTTCTTTCAATTTTACAAAAGCATCGCCAAGCTATTGCTTGGCAGATATCTGATATTAAGGGCATAAGCCCATCTTTCTGCACTCATAAAATCTTAATGGAAGATAATTCACGTAACTCTATACAACCTCAGCGCCGTATAAACCCAAACATGAAAGACGTAGTTAAGGGCGAGGTTATGAAATTATTAGACGCAGGAATTATCTATCCTATATCCGACAGTAAGTGGGTTAGCCCAGTTCAGGTAGTACCAAAGAAGGGAGGGATAACGGTCGTAAGTAATGAAAATAATGAATTAATCCCGACTCGGACGGTGAACGGATGGCGAATGTGTATAGATTACCGTAATTTGAACGACGCCACCCGCAAGGATCACTTCCCCTTGCCGTTCATTGATCAAATTTTAGAACGACTTTTCGGACATAGCTTTTATTGTTTTCTCGATGGCCTCTCGGGGTATCTTCAAATCCCCATCTCCCCCGAGGACCAGGAGAAAACTACGTTTACTTGTCCCTTCGGCACCTTCGCCTACCGAAGAATGCCGTTTGGATTGTGCAATGCGCCGGCTACATTCCAACGATGTATGCTCGCCATCTTTGACAAGTACGTAGAAAGCATTATGGAAGTCTTCATGGATGATTTCTCCGTCTTCGGGAATTCCTTCGATAGTTGCTTAGAGAACCTTGAAAAAGTCTTAGAGCGATGCGGAGAAACTAACCTCGCCTTAAATTGGGAAAAATGTCATTTTATGGTAAGGGAAGGGTTAGTTTTGGGACATAAAATTTCTGAAAGGGGTATTGAAGTAGACGTTGCGAAAATAGAAGTTATCGAGAAACTGCCGCCACCTACGAACATAAAAGCCATAAGAAGTTTCCTGGGTCATGCGTGTTTCTACCGCCGCTTCATAAAGGACTTTTCCAAAATCACCAAGCCCCTTACCCATCTCTTAGAAAAAGACGCCCCATTCATCTTTGATGACCTCTGTCTAGCTGCCTTCAATTTAATAAAAGAAAAATTAGTTAATGCGCCAATCATGATAGCTCCGGTGTGGGATCTTCCATTTGAAATAATGTGTGATGCGAGTAGTTATGCGGTGGGAGCCGTACTAGGTCAACGTATTTCCAAAAACTTCCACCCCATTTATTACGCTAGTAAAACACTCACATCTGCACAGGAAAATTACACCACAACCGAGAAGGAGCTCTTAGCTGTAGTATTCGCTTTTGACAAATTTCGCCCTTATATTACTCTTTCGAAAATTATTGTTTTTACGGACCACTCGGCCCTCAAATATCTTCTCTCTAAAACGGATGCCAAGCCTCGCTTGATTCGCTGGGTCTTACTCCTCCAGTAGTTTGACTTAGAGATCCGTGATAAGCGAGGTGCCGAGAACTTGGCCGCCGACCACCTTTCGCGCCTAGACAACCCATTTTTAGAGCAATTAGACGAAAATTATTTTCATTACTATTTCCATGATGAGAAGCTGTTCATAATTAACACATCTACTTCTCCTTGGTTTGCCCGGATCGCCAACTATCTAGTGGCTCGTGTGCTCCCAAAAGAGTTCTCGTCTCAGCAAAAGAAGAAATTCTTTTCTGAATTGAAGAACTACTTTTGGGAGGACCCGCATCTTTTTAAAGTCTGTGCAGACCAAGTGATCAGGAGGTGTGTTTCCTTTGATGAAGGATTAGAAATTATTAAACATTTGCATGAAGGACCGACAGGTGGGCACTATCAAGCTGCTCGCACCGCTCACAAAGTGTTAAGCGCGGGTTTTTACTGGCCCAGCCTGTTTAAAGACGCGCATGCCTTTGTGAGTAGGTGTGATAGTTGCCAACGGTCGGGGAATATTTCGAATAAAAATGAAATGCCACAAAATTATTTCCTAGAGTGCGAAGTTTTCGACCTCTGGGGGATTGATTTTGTCAGCCCTTTTCCTTCTAGCTTCGGGAATAAGTACATTTTAGTTGCCGTTGATTATGTTTCGCGTTGGGCCGAAGCCCAAGCTCTTCCTACGAATGACGCCCGAGTTGTAGTTAATTTCCTAAAAAAATTATTTTCTCGATTCGGTACGCCGCGCGCTATCGTTAGTGATAGGGGTTCCCATTTCTGTAACACACAATTTTCAAAAAACCTAACTAAATATGGCGTTACTCATAAGCTTTCCACTGCCTACCACCCCCAAACTAACGGACAAGTCGAAGTAGTCAATAGAGAAATAAAAAGAATTTTAGAAAAGACTGTTTCAACATCTAGAAAAGACTGGTCAGCCAAATTAGACGATGCTCTATGGGCCTACCGAACAGCGTACAAAACCGCCCTCGGATGTACGCCATATCGGTTGGTTTATGGAAAATCGTGTCATTTACCCGTAGAGTTAGAGCACCGCGCCTTTTGGGCCTTGCGATTTTTAAACTTCGATCCCCACTCCGTCGGCGATTTTAGAAAATTTCAACTTAACGAACTCGACGAGTGGCGCTCTTACGCGTATGAAAATAACAGACTTTATAAAGAGCGGACGAAGCGTTTACACGACCGACATCTTAGGCACCCAAAAATCTTTAAGCCGGGCGACCAAGTGCTTCTTTATAATTCTCGTTTACGTTTATTCCCGGGTAAATTAAAATCCCGTTGGTCTGGGCCTTTTACTGTTTTAGAAGTCTTTTCTTATGGTACTGTTTTAATTTCTCACCCTGATAAGGGTACTTTCAAAGTGAATGGTCAGCGTCTTAAACTATATTTCTGTGATGATGTCAGTCTAAACCCTGTTAACTCTATCTTTCTGGTCCTGACATTTGATTAATCTGAACTTTATTTTACTCACAAACTTTGATATTTATTCGAACTTTATTTTTAAAACAATATTTGGGACATTATTATTTTGATGCGTCGAGCTCAAACGACGCTTTAAACAAAGGGCGCACTTGGGAGGCAACCCAAGTTATCTTTTTCTGTTTTCTTTATTTTACACTTTTTGCCCCGAATAGCTCCGGCAAGCTGAAACTTCTGCGATCGCCTGCTCCAACGGTTCTGCTTCCATGACCAAGTCCACCGGTCGACGTTTCATGCAGATCCACAGCACAGGCATGGAGGAGCGGCATCACTCAGCTTTCCCTGCAAAATAAAACTGGGGAAGTACCTATTTTTCAATTCTGTCTTTCCTTTCTGTACTTTACTTTTCTCTCGTTCTCCGACCTCCTTCTCCATTGAGGACAATGTAGATTTTAAGCTTGGGGGATGAGTTCCTCCTTTTTGCTTTTTGTAAATTTTCAAAAAATCCAAGAAATTCAAAAAAACAAAACTAAAAAAAAAACTATAAATATGTATATCTATAGCTGCATTTTGGTATTTCAATAAGTACCCCATGTTTCTGTTTTGTTTTTCTCAAACTTCTTTATAAACAACGTAGTTAATTATAATTTTTCTAATCATTTTTTTTAATCATATCTCACAAGTAAAATGTTGGCCATGCTGTGTTTCTAATTCACGGTAGCATGTTAAGGTAAAATATTTCTCTAAACCGTGCATTTCTATTATGGTTTTCCGTTCTTTATTTTCTTTACTTTCTCTAAAAATTTATCATCCACTATTTTCCTTTTCGTCTTTAGATGATTTTTGTAAGAACATATTTTGAATAACGTAGTAGATATGAACGATCCAAGTGACATATTATTTTTATTTTCAAGATAATTTCATCAATCTTCTTTTATTATCTCGAACTTGCTTTTTGAAATTTATCGACTATATGTTTTAAATAAATTTAAAAAAAATGCGTGAAAATGATTTAGGCCATTTTTGTTTACGTTTGAGCTTTCTTGCCAACCTAAACTCTTTTACCACTAGTTAGCCGCTTTTGAGCCTTTTTTCCAAATTCATTTGATAAACTCCACACACCATTTCATTTTCACCAAAGCCCAATTTCCTACCTATCTAATCACGCTAAGTTTTTTTGATAGGAAATTTTGTCTTATCTTTGGAGAAATTGTTGAAAAAGGTGTACTCAAAAGCAATAAATTGAAAAAAAAAACAAACAAAAAAAAACAAAAATGAATGAAAATAATAATAATAAAAAAAGAGATAAATAATCATAAAGAGAAAAAAATAAATTTATTTATACATATTTTGTTTAAAATAAATTTATTTTTTTTGAAACTCGTTGTTTTGGTTTAGTGTGATTTTTAAGCCTCCATGTTTATATTTGAATTCCACTCCTATTCAAATTCCTAAACCAAATGTTTCGGTCCTATTAAGTCCTTTTGATTCACGCCCTTTTTTTAATTTTATTTAACAACTAAGAAAAGAAGAAAAGTAAATCAGTTTTTGTTTTGGATTTAAACTTAGATTTTTGTTATTTAATTGATATAATTATAATGCGTTGCTTGGATCTAGTAATAACTCAATACGTTCTTTTCATTTTCATTGCCTTGCTCAAATCTATTTAAAGAATTTCGTCAAAATTCTGGATGATTTATTTTTATTAAGTAAAGTTTATAAAAGTTAAACCATACCTAAATAATTGTTTTAGATTTACGTTTTACATTCTCCCTACCTAGAATTTCGCATAGTACTTGTGTAAGTATGATTAAAACTTTTTGAATAAGTTACTCTTATGATTAGCTAGTCTTTATATCTTTGCTTGGGAAGAAGCAAAACTTAAGCTTGGGGGAATTTGATAATACGGTTTGCAGTCAATTTTATTAGGATATTTTCGGGGTTTTAAAGCAAATCATGTCTTGTAAAGTACTTGTTTTGATTCCCCCTTTGTATATATTTTTGTCGCTAATGCATTTTTTTTGCTTTTTGTAGGTTTTCACGGCTTTCAGCCGAATTTTGCTGTGACACGCCCTAAGGTCACGCCCAACCAGGGCGTGTACCTAGGGCGTGTACCCAGAGGAATGAAGCAATTGGTCCGAAACTGCATTCCGTGGAAACTTAGTGTACACGCCCTCGGTCACGCCCGTGTCACATCCGACACGGGCGTGTACTAGAGGCGTGTCCCCAGGTTCCGAGGAATCGCCGCAGCGCACTCATTTTTCCCGCTCCACCGTCGCACCGAAAGTGTCACGCCCCAGGGTCACGCCTGACCCGGGCGTGACATATGGGCGTGTACTTCAGCAATTCCGCCCATCACCTCCAGCATTCAATTTTAGCTCAACAAAGTCACGCCGCAAAGAACACGCCCCAGGTACACGCCCCACCAGGGCGTGACTTGTGGGCGTGTACCTCAACTACTTCGTCAGAATTCAATTCCTGCCCGAAAAAGTCGCGCCAAATGTGTCACGCCCCAGGGTCACGCCCGACCAGGGCGTGACAGGGGGGCGTGACCCGACCCGAAAAATTCTATAAATAGAGCCCAACTCCAGGGGTTTTAGGGAACTTTTCGCTTTGAGAGGGGAGGTTCTGTCCTTTGTATTTCTGAACTTTTTAAGCATGTCTTTCCATTTTTAGTTCGTAGCTCTAGCTTTATGCTTTCCCTGTATTAGCTCCTATCTTCTTTCTGTAGTATGATGCTAATGATAGTGTAGTTTCCTTTTCATGTTCTTGTAATCTCTGGTTTTCAAGCTGTAAGATCACTGTTTCTCTTAATAAAAAGTGTTGTTTTCTTTTTCGTTCCTGCTCTGTTTTCAGTATTTTTCTTCTACTCATCCCCCTCTTCCACCTCACCATGATTAACTAATCCTCCATGTACTCGATCTAATTGATCCGAGGTTCGAGTGATTAGGTTATGATGCTTTGAATCTTACCTTTTCTTTTTAGGGTTTAGCTTTGAATTACTCTTGATTTATCACGGGTTGGAGGTATATTATCGATATATACTCTCCACCTTTGCTTTTATTCTGGGCTAGCCGAGAGGCCGAAAGTTTGAAATGAGCACTCAAGAGTAAAGGGAGTTGTTCGCACCCCTCGAGAGAGGCAGACGTTCAAATCTCCCGGATTGGAGTAAAATCCAATAGAGGGGTTCACCGCGTAAAGTGAGTTTTAGGCCTCCGATTTAGGCGGGAGTCGGTCAGACCTTCCTAAACTCAGTTAGGCACGACCTTCGAGAGAAGCGTGTCAATATTCATGGAACCTCCACGGTCAAGGACCTTTACCCTAATTAGCTTAGGTTTATTTATCGTATTTTTCTAACCACTCTTGCCGAGGTGATTTCTGATTGAGTGCATTTTCCCTTCAACGTTACTAAGCTTAAGTTAATCGCTCTTTTAGCTCTCTTTATCTTTTCATGCAAGTAGTTCTCTTCCTTTAGCACGTTCAGCTTTCTTCTCAAAAACTTAATTTTTCCGTCGATAAAATAATAGATTTCATGTGAGTAAGCTTACTCAACTGTTCCCGGATTTCAATACGACACTTGTGTCCCCTAGCTGCATTTCGATAGGTATACTTGCCTTGATGAATTGTTAGTTTGGTATTTTCTCCTTGCAGATATCTCAGAGACAATCACCATCCTTAATGACGAACACAGTTATAACTGTGGGGGAGATATCTTGGGCAGACAAATATGCGTCCTGAAAATCTGGGCATATGGCGTACTCATGCTTGATTCGCTCGAATCCTACCACGTTAACCTCCATAGTGGTGAGTAACAAGGTTAGGCGACTAAGAGCATCCGCGACTCGATTGTCAGTTCCCTTAAGGTGTTTGAGATTAAAAGTGTAACCTTGTAGGAAAGATACCCACTTAGCGTGACGTAGGCTGATTTTATGCTGGCCATTGATGAACTGCAGTGCTTCGTGATCGGAGAGGATCACAAACTTCTTAGGGAGGAGATAGTGCCTCCAATGGTGCAAACATCTAATGACGGCATAAAACTCCCTATCGTAATTTGAGTAATTCAATTTGGTGCCCGCTAACTTCTCACTAAAATAACTCACAGGGTGTCCTTCCTGACTCAAGACACCTCCTATTCCCACGCTAGAAGCGTCACACGTAAGCTCAAAGACCTTTGTGAAGTCAGGTAGACGTAAGACAGGTGCCTCAGTCATAAGTTCCTTAATGCGTTGGAAAGAAATAGTGGCGGTCTTCGTCCAAGTGAACTCACCTTTCTTCATGCAATCACTAATGGGGGCCATAATGCTACTAAAGTCTCGAATGAAACGACAGTAAAAAGTAGCTAATCCATGGAAACTTCGCCCCTCTCGTAATGTGGTCGGTTCGAACCAATCCTTTATGACTTTAACCATGTTAGGGTTAACTCTAATGCCTTCCGAACTGACTATGTAGCCTAAGAACTCCACTTCAGTGACATAGAATATGCACTTCTTGAGATTAAGGAATAAGGTTTCCTTCCACAAGTTGGAAAGAACCGACCTCATGTCGGAGACGTGCTCAGCAGTGGTGGTACTAAAGACTAAGATGTCATCGAAATAGGCGACCACAAACTTCCCCATGTAAGGCTGAAAGACATGTGTCATCATCTGGGAGAAGGTACTGGGGGCATTGGATAGCCCAAAGGGCACCACAAGCCACTCGTATAACCCATCCTTTGACTTGAACGCAGTCTTCCATTTGCCCCCATCACGGATCCTGATCTGGTGATAGCCACTCCACAAATCTAACTTTGAAAAAATTGTAGCACCAGATAAGACACCGAGGAGGTCATATAATCGTGGAATAGGAAATCTATATTTGATGGTAATCTTCCTGATAGCACGGCTATCAACACACATTCGCCATGCACCATCCTTCTTGGGAGCAAGAAGGGCAGGTACTGCACATGGACTCATACTAGTCCTAATGAACCCTTTTTTTATCAAATCCTCGATCTGGGTCTGTAACTCTTTATGGGCGGCGGGATGAATCCTATAGTGGGGCTGGTTCGGTAAGGAGGAACCAAGGATAAGGTCTATCTAATGCTGTATATTCCTCAGCGGTGGTAACACCGAAGGCAACTCATCCGGGTACACGTCCTTATATTCATCCAACAATACCCGTAACTCTTTAGGCAAATCGTCTAATTCTCTCGAATCCCCCTTCGCACTCATAAGAACTAGTGCGTACATCATCCCGTCAAGAAAAGGATCCTTCACAAATTCTTTTCTACCCAGTAGACTCAACGTCTTCCTCTCGACCAAAACAGTGGTGTCCTTAGCCAAAGCTACTGGCTCCTTCGGGACGGTCGACATCAACGTAATGAACTTACCATTAAATTTAAATTCGTACGTGTTGGATCTCCTAAAGTGTGTCACGTCGCGGTCGTAAAGCCAAGGGCGGCCCAACAACATGTGACAAGCGTACATAGGTAGGACATCACACCACACCTCATAAATATAGGATTTGATCGAGAGGGGTACAAGGCATCGCTTGGTGACCGGGACGGTAACCTTATTAATCCAAGAAACCTGATAAGGAGTCGGGTGGGGCTGCGTAGTCAAAAACATACGTGTAATGGAATTCTCAGAGATGATGTTTACACAACTGCCACTATCAATGATCAACTTGCACAACATCTCACCGCTCTTAAAGATCAGGGAAAATATAGTCGTCCTCTTCCAGTCATCTAACGGACAAGGAGTGGTCAAGATACAACGCATCACCATAAGGGGTTGATCGTCCTCTAAATCACTTGGGACCCCATCTGGGTCACTCTCCTCAGCAGCCTCATATACGTAATCAGCAAGGTCGGTAGTCTACTCTAATAGAGCTATAGGTTTAGTCTTTGTTGGGCATTCAAAGGCGTAGTGACCTTGTATGCCGCAAGATTAACATGCAGCGTTAGACTTGATAACTTTCCTTATGGGGATACGCTCACTTGCGGGGTTCGTAGCGTTCATAGCAGTGATTACGACAGACTTTGACTCGGTGGACTGAAACTTCCCTTTGTCCGAATATGTGGAGGAAGAAGCTCCAGCTGTGGACTTTCCCTTCGCATGGGAATAATGAGAGTGAGCCTTAGAGGCTAAGTGCTTTTCGATGTCGAGAGCGGCATTGAATGTCATGTTCAGATTCGTATGACCATTTCATAAGAGCTTCCGCTGAATATCAGGATGAAGCCCCTTACAAAATCTGGATAGGGTGACCTCGGGGATCTCCCTCAGGTCACAACACACCATACGGTCTTTCAGTTCTCCCATATAGTCAGCTACCGAATTTGAGCCCTGTCGTAGAGTGGCAAGCTCGTCGAACATCTGTATCCAATGGTATGCTGGAGCGTACTGATCGGTAAACAGGTTCTTCATCACGACCCATCCAATAAGTGGCACCACGTTCCCGGCTCCTAGCCTACGCTCTTCATTCAGCCAATAAGTTTTGGAGCATCCCGTTAGCTTCATCCGGGCAACTTGAACTTTTTGATGGTCCGTAAGGGTATGCCAATCGAAGTAGCACTCCATATCCATCACCCAAGTAAGGAAGATCTGGGGATCTCCTATGCCATCATAAGTGGGGGCGTCGGTCTTAATGGCCATAGTAATATTGAAACAACGATCGAGGCGGTGTTCTCGAGGGGGCACTCGGGGAGAGTCCCCATAAGAGTCCGAATCAGGAGTTTGTTGGCGCCGGTTGGGCTGCTCAACATTAACGGGTGGCGGGGGTGGCCTTGCTTTATTTTGTAGGATCTGTGCTAACATGTTCCTAAGCTCTGTCATTTCGTTACGTAGCCCTGCTATGGCCTCGGTGTTGGGATCCCCACGCTCACTCGCAGCCATCCTAGACGTAGACGGTGTTGTGTATTCCGATCCTAGCCTAGTGCGCATTTAGGATTAGAAAAATCTTGGAAAGATGATTTTTCCAAGGGCTGTAGCTATACTGAAAATAGGATATTTTTATAGATTCCCGACGTGAGTAACACGTGGATCGTTAAAAAATGTATTTTTTTTAAATTTCGCTGAAAAATAAAGATTTTAGCCCGCTATTGGCAGACCACCGAAAATATTTTTTTTGTTTTTCTAAAGATCAAATTGACCAACAAGGAACGCAGCGAGGATGTTCGCAACGTGGGAGTTGAAACAACCTCCTCTGATACCAAATTGATGTAGGGGAGACCGTGATACATGCTTGACTACACTAACGGAACTATCGTCACAGAACATAAAAGTAAGATAGGAGGGCTCCGACCAAAAGCGAGCGAAAAGGGGTCAGGTTGGCTCCCAAATCCGAATGATAAAAATCAATATAGAAGATTCAAGCCGGACTCGATAAAACATCCTTAAGACCTACCTCTCCAACAAGCACAAAACTCACCGTAAGCCGGACTCGATACAACGTCCTTAAGACCTACCTCTCCAACAGGCACACAACTCACCGCACCTACACAAGCACCTATTTTATCAACTTGAGACGTTTCAAACGCAGTAATAATTTATTTCGGAGCAGCGCCAAACTTCAAATGGCGGTCGAGTTCCAGTTGAGATTAACTCCCTTGTTAACACAAAGTGTACCGATCTTGGAGAGCAAGTCTAGGCTAGGCCAAGTCTCGCTCACGCAACGGATCTTCCCGATCCAGAATTCAAGAGATTCAATAGCAACAAAGTCGAATCAGATTATGCAAGCGATGTATTTTAAAACCACGAAAAAGACGGTTCGCAAAACCTCCACAAACTCAAAGCAAGAATCACTAAGAGAGGAAGAGATTACCCAACCGATAACATCAATCACACAAGATATGGTGGGTGATTCACACTCTCCACGGAACCACCGGCTTCACACCGAATGGGGCTGCAACCTTCTTCCTTGGAGTCTCACCGAAGGAAGCCACGCCGAAGTCGCACCGATCGGGATGGAGGTGGCAAGGGGAGGCTTCACACCTAATGGGGGCGGCAGCAAGGGGAACCTCTTGGCCGAATTTCTCACAAGGGAGTTAGGGTTTTCTTCTTTTCAAAAATAAAATCCACATAAGAGACTCCATATATAGGAGTTACAATAAGCCTTAACCATCTATGATGGAGATGTAATATCATCCATCCGTATGGTTAAATACTCACCACAAAATATAAAGTGTCCAAAATTAAAATTACATAACATTTATGAATATGAAATTATCATCCAAACATGGAATAATTTTATATTCATCAATATAAAATAATAGTGCATGAAATAAGATAATTAATTCTTCACGGTGGATTTAGCACGCCGTGGGCAGAGGTTGTAACGCGGTCTTCCTTCAACATCATCACGACACCTAAGATCTTTGTGTCGTTGTGCCTCGGCAACCGGGTCATCATCAAGTAGTGGCGGAGGGGCCGCGACATCAGGGAGAAGGGTAAGAGACTTGTTTGTCTTATCAACAAGCTCTTATGTTGATCGGATGAGGGCCAATGATAGCGCGACTATCTGGCATGAGAGAATAGGGCATGTGGGGATGGACAAGCTCAATGCTATGTCAGTGAGGAGCCTGGTGAAAAGCTTACCGAAGTTGTCCTCCTATTGGGATGGCCACGTTTGTGCAGTGTGTCAGTACGGCAAGGCACATTGCCTTCTGTTTGATAAGTCTCAAACGAGAAGTAAGGCACCATTGGAATGCATCTATGGTGACTTGATGGGGCCAACAGTGACAGCTAGTCTTGGAGGCAGCAAATATATGCTTGTATTGATTGATGATTACTCAAGATACACTTGGGTGTATTTTATGAAGGAAAAGTCGGCAGCTTTCCAGTTGTTTGTAGAGTTCAAGGAGCTAGTGGACGGCCGGCTTGGGCTATAGATCAAGAAGTTTAGATCAGACAATGATGGTGATTTTGTCTCTTCTAAATTTTCTAAATTCTGCAGGAAGCACGGGATCCAGATAGAACTTACTTGTGCTCACACTCCACAATAAAATGGAGTAGCGGAGAGGAAGATCCGTCACTTGACGGAAACTTGCAAGTGTTGTCTTCATGCAAAGGGCATTCCCAGGTCCTTTTGGGAGGAAGGTATGACCTATGCTACTTATGTCATCAATCGGATGCCTCTAAGTTCGATCAACATGAAGTCTCCTGCGGTGATGATGTTCAAGGAGAAACCTAGTGTGGAACACCTTCAGGTGTTCGGATCAACCTGCTTTGTTCATATCCCGGATTCTCAGAGGACTAAGCTTGATGCAAAGGCAAGGAAGCTCATTTTTGTAGGATATGATGAGCAGAAGAAAGGGTGGAACTGCATGGATTCTGCGACAAAAGAAGTTCTTTGTATCAAGGTATGTAGTCTTTTATGAGCTGACATCGTATGGAGGAAGCACTGTTGAACTGTAGGAAAGCAAGGTTGAAGATGGGCAGAAGGTTGCTGCTGAAGAACTTCAGGTGGAGCTGCCTGTGTCACCAGGAGCTCCTGTGGTATCAAGCTTTAGGGCTGAAGCTTCTATTTCAGGAAGCAGGGGGAGCATTGCTCCTAGTGTGCCCGGGAACAGAGTTGAAGCTGAAGAACCAGTGGAGGTGGTAAGCAAGGAGCAGCCTCTTCGGAGGTCAAAGAGGGCAATCAAGCCTCCTTCTCGCTATTGTGAAGGAAACACGGTGAGCTTCGTCTCTTATTTCTTCGCAGGCCCCTTGGATGAGCGCGAGCCTTCAAAGTTTGAAGATGGCACTGGAGTAAAGGAGTGGGATGATGCTATGGATGAGGATATGGATGCTCTCAGGAGGAATGAAACTTGGGACTTGTTGACTAAGGTGGATGGCGTTACTCCAGTTACTTGCAAGTGGGTTTACAAGCTGAAGAAGAAGGCGGATGGAAGAATCGAGCAGTACAAGGCCCGCCTTGTTGCTCGAGGTTTCTCATAACAGTACGGTGAGGACTATGAGGAGCCATTTAATCCTGTGGTGAAGATGAGTTCAGTACGAGTGGTGATAGCTTTGGCGGCTTGCCAGGGCTGGAAGATATGGTATCTAGACGTAAAGAACACCTTTCTTTACGGGGAGATTGACAAAGACATCTTCATGGATCAGCCGCTCGAATATGTTTCTGAAGAACATCTGGACTACGTCTGCAAGCTCTGGAAGGCCCTTTACGATTTGAAGTAGGCTCCTCCATCCTGGTATGGGAAGATAGCAGAATACCTCCAATTCTGCAGTTACTTGGCTTCCAACTCTGACACGAGCTTGTTCGTGAAGAAGAAGGGGGAGATTTTAGTCCTGGTGCTATTGTACGTGGATGATATGATCTTCACGGGGAATTCCAAGGAGGAAGGAGCTAGACTCACGGAAGAGCTAGCTATCAGGTTCGAGATGAAGGACCTTGGAGAACTACACCATTTCTTAGGACTTGAGGTGGAAAGGAGGGAGAGCGGGATACTCGTTTCCCAGAAGGGTTATGTGGAGCGGATTGTTCAGTGATTCGACATGCAGGAGGGGAAGAGTAGCTTTACTCCATTTGATTCAGGCATCAAGCTTCGGCGGGACGAGGGGAGGATTCTTCCGGATCCTTTGGTGTTTCGAGCTCTGGTTAGGAGTCTTATTTAACAGACCATTACGAGGCCAGACATTGCTTATGCAGTTGGCCGAGTAAGTCGGTACATGGCGGAACCCAGGAAGGATAATAAAATGGCGGCTAGGAACATCTTGAACTACGTAAAGGCCACTTCTGACAGGGGTCTCCTGTATAGGAGAGGCATAAAGTTTGTTCTTCAAGGTTACTCGGATGCTAATTATGGGGGAGATTCAGACGACTGAAAGTCAACATCTGGTTACGTATTCACTTGTGGTTCAGGGAGTATATCTTGGTGCAGCAAGAAGCAAGAATCGATGTCTGTCTTTACTACAGAAGTGGAATACAAGGCTTCGGCCTTGGCAGCTCGGGAAGCCATCTGGCTCAGGAGATTAGTAGAGGACTTCCATGAAGAAGTGCGCGGTCCTACTCTACTGTGTGGTGACAATGAAAGTTTCGTGAAGCTGGTGAATAATCCAGTTTGTCACGCACGGACCAAGCGCATCGAGATTGAGCACCACTTCATTCAGGAGGAGCTGTTGGAGGGATATCTGATGGTGGAGCATGTGTGGAGTGAGGACAATATCACGAACATCTTCACAAAGCCATTACCGAATGTGCCTTTTACAAGGTTACGAGGACTGTTGGCCTTGGTCACCATTTCTCACTTCAAGGGTGAGTGTTGAAAATTATGAAGTGAAAGTTGTTGACAGAGCAGACAGGGCGGACTAGGTGGTCTGAGTTCATGGCCTGGGCGGACTGTGGTTGCGGTCTGGGAGGTTAGTGGCCAGGGAGGACTTAGTGGCTTGGGTGCTGTTGGAGCGGCCTAGGTGGCCTGTCTTTGGAGGACGGATGGCGATGCTTAGCTCAGTCTGTGGTTCTGCAGTTAGCCTGTCCTTAAAGTAACAAGGCGGACTGGCAGTGAGTCTGCGGGTATGTTGAGGACTCAGTTGGAGTCCGCGGAGTCTGCTATGGCAGAATAGTCGGCATTGGTCCGCGCGAAGTTCTCTAGTGTTGTAGTGGATGATTACTGCATTCATGATGACAGACTGTCCATAGAGTTGGCGGTCTTGTTTCATATCCGCCGAGCTCGTGTCAGTACTTTGGTGTGTTGCTGGACTTGGTTACACTTTGTAACAAGTCCAGAGTGTTCACATGTGTCCGCAGAGTCCGCTGTTGAGCGGGTGATCTGCCTGTTGGTCGTGGACTTGAGTGGCAGGGTAATGCAGTGTCCGCAGAGTTCGCTGTTGACCGGGCGATCTTCCTATTGGTCGTGGACTCATGGGGGTGGGCTGAAGCATTGTTGCGTGCTGTGCAAGCTAGCGCCTTGTTCACTTGTAGCGTGCGGACTGACACAGAAAGTGGGATGATGATGTGTCCGCATGTTGCAATGTATGTGGACTGGTGTGGTGTCCGCCTAATGGCGGACTGGTCTCCTGACTTGGCGCCTGACTGTTGGTTGTCTGGTCTAGTCCTTGTGGACTCGGTGGACTGGGTTTGTGCTAGCTGCGAGCTGGGGTGGTGACTCTATACACTACGGCGGTGACCACACTCCTCACCATGCCTATAAATAGACCCCCTTGGCACATCTACAGTAACACAGTGAACATTAAGTTAAGTGCAGATCAATTGTTGCGGACTCGGTTTTCCAGGTCGCGCTGTTTGAGATTTAACTGGTTAATGCTTGCAGGTTGTACAGCTAGCACTGCGAAGCCAGACGTCTGGTTCTGATCAAGGTCAGGGAGCAGTGAAGCTTGCAGTTTACAATTAGCAGTTACAGCAGGTCGCACTTGGCGACCAACAAGTTTTCTCTCCAGCAGTTGGTATTGTTCAATAATCAGGTCGCTGGTCTTGGCAGACTTGGCAGTCTTTTCACTCAGTTTACTTGATACCAGAACTACCAGTTGATTTGCTTGATTAGAAATTTCAACAAGTCGCTTGCTCCGGCTACGATCTCGAATACACTAGGATGTCATCAATGAATACCACCATGAATGAATCTAGGTTTTGCCGAAAAACTTAATTCATCAAATCCATGAACACCGATGGCAAATTCGTCAAATCGAACGACATCACCGAGAACTCCATGTGACCATACCTCGTCCCAAACACTACTTTGGGAATGCCCTCTTCTTAAATATGCAACTCGTAATACCCTGACTTCAGTTACTACTTGGTGTACACCACTGACCCTACCGAATTATCGAACAAATCATCTATCCACAGAACTGGATACTTATTCTTTACAGTCAAGTTATTTAGCTCATGATAGTTTATACACAACCACATACCACCATCTATCTTTTTCACAAATAGTACTGACGCACTCCACGACAAAGAGCTAGGCCTAATGTCCCCATCGCTCTAAGAACTATTGCAACTAAACTTTGAGCTCAACTAACTCCTTTGGCGCCATCTTAAATACAGGATGTAACAATGGCCTTGCTCCTAGCACATACTTGGTTATGAAGTCGATCTCTCACTGAGAAGGTAACCCCAAAAGCTCCTCTATTAACACATCCTTAAACTCTGCCACCACAAACACATCTCATATGGCCTATTTTGTGGAGTGAATTTACAATAAATCTAAAAACACTACCCTCCCTGGTTCTCCACACGTATAATCTGCATGGCTGAAATTATGGAGCAGGTCACTCCACTAAGTCTCTTAAACTTGACTTCCACTTTTCCCCTGCTCATGAGGGTCACCACCTTCAACATACAGTTAATACTGGACCACTTCTCATCAAGCCAATCCATCCCTAAGATCATGTCAAACAATGCTTGTGGGAGAAATACAACTACCAACTTGAAGTTAACTTCGTAAATTCTCAAACCTATGATCCCTTTCTTCTAGGAGGCCACAAAAGACACATTAGGAATGCGCACCCTAAGCTCTATATCTGCCTTGATGGGCTCAGAACCAATCCTCCATATGAAGCTTTTCGCGAGAAAGGAGTGTGACTCTCCTATACTGAACATCACTATGGTGGGGTAACCAAAAACTAGTACGAAGCCTAGCATGCATGCAACAAACATGAAAGATTACTAAATAATCTAATGAAAGGAACTTAAACTTATTATACCTGTTACCACATTTGGTTGATGAATCACTATTGGGTCCATTGATCACAATGTCCCAGATTTGAGGAAGGTTTACAGGATAATGGTTTAGACATGCTTGTATCTGATGCATGCTATAAGTTTTATATATGTGGTGGGCTCTTTATTACTTTAATTAGATAGGTTATCCAAGTGACAATGATAGGAGGATAAAGAACAGAATACTGACAAGGCTGAAATTTTTCTTAAGTACAGATGCATTGAGTGAATGCATATCACTCAATGCCAGATGGCCTTAAGCGTTGAGTAAACACTAGATAGTCAAAGCCTCAGCATTGCCAAGGAAGAAATCTGGTTAAGTCTAGAAGCATTGAGTGAAGGCAGTTCACTCAACACACAGAGCCAGAAGTGTTGAGTAAAGCTCAACCAGTCAAAGCCACAGAGAATCTACCAAGAAATCTGGCTATGTCTAGAAGCATTGAGTGAATGCAGTTCACACAACGTCATGTAGAGAAAGCGTTGACATAACATAATTCAGTCAATGCTTTAGTATTGGTTGATACACAATTCTGTCTAAGCACAGAATCATTGAGTGATGTTACCTCACTTAATGCCTATTCAATAGAAAATCAATCTAAGGACAGAAGCATTGAGTGAAGGGAGTTAATGCCTCTTCAATAAAACAGGCAAAGGAAGAAAGCGTTGAGTGAAACCAACTCACTCAACGCCTTCGTAAAGAGATTATTGACTAAATCTAGATGTGTTTAGTGATGAAGACTCACTAAATGCCTATTCGGTTAGACTACAAATGTATATATTCGTTGAGTGATGACTGATCACTCAACGCCTAAAGATGCAGAAATCTTGTAACGCCCCGAAACTCAAAGGAGCAAAGGGGGACGTTTTGGGCCAGTTTGGGTTCTGGCAAAAGGCACACGGCCTGGGACACGGGCATGTCCCAGGGCGTGTCAAGCGTGTGTCGACACTTAGCCGCGAAGTCGCCGAGTTATACTCGATGATTCGTCGAGAATGGGCACACGGCCTGCGACACGGGCGTGTCGCAGGGCGTGTCGACCCGTGTCGACACTTAGCCGTGAAATCGTCGAGTTATTCTCGATGATTCGTCGAGAATGGGCACACGGCCCGCGACACGGGCGTGTCTCCGGGCGTGTCGACCCGTGTTGACGATCGTCCCGGGGAATTCGTCGAGATTCACTCGACGATCATCGAAACAAGGCACACGGCCTAGGACACGGGCGTGTCCAAGGCCGTGTCATCCAGTCGTCGTTCTCCCCTCGACGAAATGTCACGTGTACACGGCCTGGGGTCCAGGCGTGTCAATGTGACATGGGTAAGGACACGGGCGTGTCCTAGAACCCGTGCAGTGCTCGGGTTGAAAACGGGGGAAAATCATGGGGTACACGGCCGGCTACACGGCCGTGTCAGCTAGAACACGGGCGTGTCAGCTCGAACACGGGCGTGTTCGATACCCATGTGAGGGTCCAGGAGATTCGATTTTGACGGCAAATGCGGCACACGGCCCTGGACACGGGCGTGTGCCAGGCCGTGTTCGTCCAGATTGGGCATTTCAGCCCCGAATCAAAGCCGTTCGTTTTCTTAGGTTGAGATCCAATGGCTGGGGATGGTTCCTGAGAGGATATACCCGGGTTTGACTTAGAAAAATCCATTCTTTCTTACCTTTTCATCTCTCCAAATCCTTGGAGAAAGGGGAAAAGCCATTGGAGGAAGAGGAGCTAGATCTGCCATTGGAGGAGCTTCAGAGCTCCGAATCGCAAGCCGACTCCGGATCCACGGAGGCAACGCAAGTGCGGTGATTTCTATCCGATTACTTTTCGATGGCGCCAAAGAGGAACTCAAGGGTAACGATCCTCATCTTGAGCATGAATCGCTCCTTTCCTTAGCATAGGAAGCCCGCTCTCGCGAGTTTGCGGAGATTTGGAGGCGTTCCTTCGGGTAGATATGTAAAGTCCCCGTTGTTTAGAGTCCGTATGCGAGAACGGACGTAGGCATTTTGTTTGAAGCCTACCCGGACATGTTAGTCCGGATCGGTGATGTTGCATTGCATAAGGCCGGAGAAGACTTCGTGCTATGGTTTGTTTTCGGGTTTTCTACGCGGTAGATTGCAGCAGGGAGTCTTGGGGACTAACCCAAAGGTGCACCCGGAAAACTGGGCGGATACGAGATCTTGCCAACTTGGTGGCCTGAGGGCCAACTTGAACATAATGTGGTTATGTGACTTGCGGTAGAATGGGACTCGGCGAAAGTTTGACCCGCGCAAATGTCTTAAATTGTCGTTGCGATGTGAGCACGGGTTAGATGGAACCGTACCCGCTCTATGTCGTTCGGGTTAGAGAGACCTAAGATTACGTGGCACTCGCCGTTGGCATAGATGTGAGTCTTCGGCGGTCAATGGCTTAAATTGACGTGACCAATGCCAGGAAGACGAATTGCTCATAGGAATGGCCGTCTAAGTGGCGGTGGTGAGTCCGGAATGTTAATGGCTTTAATTGACGTGACATCGACCGGTTCACCGAGAATGTGCCCTGAGTGCACGGGACGTGTGGCCGTACGAGCCAATGTCTGTGATGAAATGGCTATGGTTATATGCATTGCTCGCTTGTGCTAATGAAATGCAGGGAAGGAGCATCGCCGCCCCGAGTTGGGGGGCGGGATCGTTATAATTTGGTCAGCATTGCTGACCGTTGCCTTGTTTGCCACCGTACGGTGGTTTGTTGCTTGCAGGTGCAGCTGGACCAAGCGGTCAATAGCGGGCTAAAGCCCTTTTTGCAAAGCTGGCCCTCGAAGGCCCAAGTGGAAATGTTTTCTGTTTTATTCATGTATGACCGGCCTGCGTGCCGAGGTTTGTAAATCATGTAACAGTCAAGTGAAACATTCTGTAAGGCCTTAAGGCCGATTTTTGGGTATTTTGTATACATTCCTAATTATGTAATAGTGGACATTCGTGCTCTAATGCTGGATTCTTGTTTACAACTTATATAAACTGCTTCCGCTAGAATGCTCTGTGTAGGACGTTGAGATTGGTTGGATGGTTTCCATACGTAACCAACCGGTTTGTCTGTGGTATATGGCGTCGGGCCCCGGCCGGACCTACTGCTATATACTATGCGACGGATAGGGGGTGTTACAATTTGGTATCAGACTACTGGTTTTGGTCGGGCTTAAAGTGAATTCGTGGGCGAATTCTTTTTAAGGGGTGGTGAGCACATTGTGTGCGTCATCGTTATAATGGTAAAAGAACCCATGAATGTCCACTTAGGAATGAAAATACTCGTGTTTGAGGAACCTGCGTGTTCCTATAATTGCTGTTTGCAATGTTATGTGGTCGCTTAACGGTGTTTTGTACCACTATAGGTGACCAGAAGTGGTGTTGGGCCATCAGAACGCCGAGTTTCTGAGGCTAGTAGCGCACCGGATGTTGCTCCTGCAACACCTCTGTCGGCTGAAAATATACGATTGGTGGCTGAAGCGG
This sequence comes from Platanthera guangdongensis, assembly GCA_039583875.1. Taxonomy (NCBI): domain Eukaryota; kingdom Viridiplantae; phylum Streptophyta; class Magnoliopsida; order Asparagales; family Orchidaceae; genus Platanthera; species Platanthera guangdongensis. Next base: position 44,709,730 of record CM077167.1, on the reverse strand, counting down.
TGTTGGACGTGATAAATGCGCAGCCTGGAAGGCAAGCGCAGCAGCCCGCTCCCGTGATGGAGCAAGAACCTCTGCAAGAGGCTGAGCCGAGGAGGGTGGAGCAAGTGGTTGTAGAACCGATAGTGCCAAGGAGGGCAACTGAGAGGCAGTTGAAGCATGTAATGAGCTTTAACCCTCCGTTATTCTCGGGGTTGGGAACCCCATCTCAGGCTGAAGACTGGCTCTCTAGGGTGAAGAGAGTCATGACGGCGACGGAGACGGAGGAGTGGCAAATGACCACCATCGCTACGTTCCTGCTGGACGGTGAAGCGAGGATGTGGTGGGAAGGATTAGAGCTGCATCATTTGAGAGGTAGATGGTGGTTAAAACTCCAAAATTATTTACGGTCACGCGGCGACCCGGCGGTTTTATTTGAGAAAAAGGCGGAAGTGAATTTATTTAAGAAAACGGGGCACGCGTATTTATTTATTTTGGATATAAAAAGGTTTAGATCGAGTTTTAACGAAAGGAGGCAAGTGCACCTATCGTGAGAAGTACAGGATATTCCGGGTGGAATATCGAGGTCGTATTGTTCTCGGGTCCGGTTCGATTATTTCTACTCTTCCCTGGAGGGGACTATTATTTTACCGATAATTATCTTGTCGGGATATTTATATATAATAAAATGCAGAAAATGACAGAAAGAAAATGAAAGCATAAAAAGAAAGCAATAAGGTGGTGCCGATGAAGAGCTTAGCTCGATGGCACCGAAAAAAACAATTGAACTAAAATAGACTTTAAATAAAAAGAGCTCCTAAATTTCTAATTAATTAAGGCGGAGACTTGGCCGTGGAGGTTCCACTAAAATGAGCTCACCTATCTCTAGGACTATCGCTCACCTGAACGCTAAGACTATTCGACCGGGCTCTCGTCCGACGAAGGATTCGTCTTAACGCCCGCATTACGCTAAGAACTCCGCTATTGGGTGGGGAACCCAATCCGGTAGAGTTGGCGCGCCTCCTCTCTCGAGGGTTAGTGCGGAACTCTCTTTGCCAAGGGGTGATCTGTCCATACGCACGGCCTCTTGGCGAGCGTATGGAAAACAGAAATAGGGCCCACACATCGATATGTGGTCCTACGCGTCGTTAACCCCGGGCAAACCTTAAGTACTTTTAATTAATTAGAAAGATTAGACCTTTAATTATTTTAAGCTATTTTATCTGTCCCAATGCTCTTCGATGCCGAGGGCTAAGAACTATTAGCCACTCATCGGAATGGGGATGGCTTGCGGGAAAAGCAGAAAAGAAAGCAGAAAAAGAAAGCAGTAAATGAAAGCAGTAAAATAAAGCAGTAAAGGAAAGCTGAAAATTGCAAGTCCTACCCAAACGAGTAGGACTGAAGAAAGCTGAAAATTGCAAGTCCTACTCAAACGAGTAGGACTGAAGAAAGCAGTAAATTGCGAGTCCCGGCGCAAATGCGTGGGCGAGAGAAATGAAAGCAGTAAAACGCACACACGCAAGTCCTACTCAAATGAGTAGGAGAAAATAAATGCGGGTCCTACTCAACCGAGTAGGACAAAATAAATGCAACGCACGCACACTCTCTCTCGACATAAATGAAAACACACGCACTCTACTGAAAGTAAACCGCACGCACACGACATAAATGAAAACACACGCACTCTACTGAAATGAAATAAAAGCATTGCGCCATTTAACTCTTAACGAGTAGGCGGAAATAAATGCGCATACATAAAAAATTGCAAAAAAACTAAGTTACCGAAAAATAAAAACAACTGCATTTCTACCGCTAAAATGCGGTAGAAATGCATAAAAAGCGAAAATAAAAATTAAACGGGAAGAAAGTTTTGCAAATAAAAATGAAAACGCAAGTGCTCGAAAAATAAAAACGAATACATTTCTACCGCTAGAATGGGGTAGAAATGCATAAAAAGAGAACGAAAAAATTAAAAGAGCAAAAGATTAAAATGAAAAACTAAGTGCGCGAAAAATTAAAACAACTATATAATCATTCCTATAACTCCGTAAAACTGATTAAAAAGTGAAAATAAAACGAAAAGAATAAAAAGGTTTTATGAAATAAAAAGCTAAGTTAAAAAAAAGGAAAAACACTTTGAAAACGTTTTTACGGATCTATAGGAATGAAATAAAAGTATAAAAATCTAAGTTAACCAAAACAAGTAAAAATAACTAAACATAAAAACAAGAAAACTAATCTCATATACACACACACACATATAAAGAAGAATAAAAACTAAGTTAAAATAAAAGAAAATAAGATTGCATAAGAGAAGTGTTTAGACGACATCCAAAACCATATAAAGGGAGAAAACAACACATTTTATTAACTAAAAAGAAGGTTACATAAATAAAAACTAAGAAGAGGGGAGAAAATCCCTTACATAACCCTTGGAATCATCTAAACAGCATCTCCCCTATACAAAATGGATCCAAAAGGGGAACAGAAATCCAGAGCAGAACCTCTGAATTTATAGAAAAAATTTACATTGGTCACGCCCTTGGTCACGGGCGTGACAGGAGGCGTGACAGTACTATTTGGATGGCGGCCGGCGATTTGACGGGAAAGTGGACTTCGGGCTGGACACGTGTCGGTCTCGCAGTGGTCACGCCCTTGGTCACGGGCGTGACAGGGGGCGTGTCAAGCAGGTGGATCTGGGCGCGGTGCGCGCCGAAAGTCTTCGGGCAGGTCTTGTCGGGCTAGCTGGAAAGATCACGCCCCAGGTCACGGGCGTGACTCTGGGCGTGTCGGCTGGTGTCGACACTCGACGAATGTCGAGCTGAAAGTGTCGAGTTGAAAATCGTCGAGCGGAAAGAGGTGTCACGCCCTAGGTCACGGGCGTGACTCTAGGCGTGTCGGCTAGTGTCGACACTCGACGATCGTCGAGATGAATTCGTCGAGTGGAGTGACACGGGCTTGGGTCACGCCCCGTGTCAGGTGACACGGGCGTGACCAATATGTCACGGGCGTGACATGTCAATTTTTGGCAGATTTTCATTTTTTCCTGAAAAATAAAATAAATTAAGTTAGTATAATATTTACAAAAATAGGAGCATTTTATTGAATAAAAATAAGTAAAAATGACAAAAATAAATGAAAACGACTAAATTAATGTACAGAAAAATAGGTATATTTACAATTCATCAAATACCCCCATACTTAAGCTTTTGCTATTCCAGAGCAAAAGTTGGAGATGAACTTATAAGGAACAAAAGAAATCCTAAGTTTAGCTACTGCTTGAATTAATTAAAAGGAAGATCAAAATAAACATCCGGGGTTAAAGAATTAAATCCTAATTTATGAAATGTTATGAATAGAGGAACAGTTTCAAAAAGACTTATAGATAAAATAAAATAGGAAGCAAAAATTTATTTTTGTTAGTTTAACAAAGATGGATTGGATTTATATAAAAAACCTTAGCTTAAAAAAAGTTAAAGGAAATAATGCAATTTAAAAATTATGCTCTCAAAAAAATTTTAAATTAAGTCTAGAATCATTGAAATGAGATAAGTGCTTTGGTGGTTTATGAAGAAGGCTTGAATATTGATGTGAGGTAATTTTTTCTCGAACCTCCAAATTTTTTTCTTTTTGGATAGTTAGGAAAACGAAATCTTATTTTCCTAACACATAATAATTTTTTTTTCTTTCTTCATAATAAAATTAACTCAATGTATATTTGTTGGAGTAATGAATTTTATCCTCTTACTGCATATATAATCTTTTTAAATTATTGGGTGCCTATGTTTATGGAACGAAATCTTATTCCCATTGACATAGGATCTTTTAAGGGATAAAGTAGGAATCATGTCAATTAAGACATGAAAAAAAAGGAAGTGGGTTTATTTTTTCAAAAAAAAAACTAGATTTTAATAAAAAAGTTTTGAGAGCAACCTTTTTAAAATGAACGTTCCAATGTTTCTAAAAGCAAAGAGTAGAAATAATTGAAATCCATGGATGTTATTTTCTAACATAAAAAACGAGCTTCTATTTATAAAATTAGAAGTGGTGGTGAAAAACAAATTCCCTATTATAAGGAAAAGACATAAAAAAATCTTTAAATCTTAACCCCAGACACTTAAATCTATCGAACTTTAATTAATAAACGAATAGTAAGCAAAGAATAACTAAAATTCGCATATAAATTAACTCGAAACTAGATTTTTGGAAAGCAAAAATGGTTAAGATATGGTATATTCGAATTATTTTGTTACATAATTTAACAAAACATTTTTTTTGATTTGTAGAGTTTTATCATTTTTTTTGTGTTTTAATTATTATCTTTTTAGGATTTTTTTTAGATTTTTTATCTTTTTAGGGTTTTGGGGTTTTTCTAATTTTTTTGATTTTTAGTTTTATTTTGATAAGTTATTTACAAGAAAGAGGAGAGAAAGAAGTGTTATTTTTAAAGAAGATAGGGGGAAAGAGAGATTTTAATAAAAAAAGGCAAAGTAAAAACTCGATTGCGGCCCCGCGAACAGACTCTTATTTGAATGGTTGGTTCGATGAGTCGAACGTCGCGGGCAGGCGGAAAGCAAGTTTTTAAAAAAGAGAAGAAGAGGGGGAAAGAGAAATTTTTTTTTTTTTGAACTTTTATGATTTTTTTGAAAATTTTTTTTTTGTTGTTTTTGTTTTTTTTTTAATTACTTATTATTAAAATAAAATTTTTTAAAAGTTTTTTGATTTTTGCATTTTTTTGTTTTTTTTTTGTTAAGTACCGAATATAAAAATTGCAGAATAGGAAAACACCCCCATACTTAAACCCAACATTGTCCCCAATGTTGCAATCTAAGTATGCGGAACAGATAATATACAAAATAAAATAAGTACAAAAAGAAAAAGGGAGGGTAGGAGCTTCCCTTAGACGAGTCCGGGAAGGCGCAGGTTGAAACGCTGCATTAATATTAGAAGAGGAAAGAAGAGCAAAACAATAATAGAAAAAACAAAAAAAATGAAAAATTCGGCTAAATGGTTGCTGGCGGTAGGGGGGGGGCAAGTGCGTGGGGAGTCGGAGGTAGCTAAGGTCTTAGCGACCACTGTGTGATAAAAGTGCGCACCCCTAACGTGCACAAGAATGGAAGCGCGCCGAAGCGAAACAAAACAAAATAAAACAAGTTAAAAAAAATAAAAACAAAATATATACACTTGTATTTTTTGTGTTTTTAAGGACGTTTTTTATTTTTTAGTTGTTTTTTCATTTTTTTTCGAATGTTTTTTTTTTAGTTTTGTTTGTTTTATAGTTTTTTTTGTCTTTTTATTAAAAGAATGAAAAATAAAATTTTTTTGTTAAGTTTTTTTGTTTTTTCATTTTTTTGGGTTTTAGTTGTTTTTTATTTAGTTTTTTTTTTGTTTTATAGTTTTTTCAAATTTTTAATTTTTAAGGTTTTTCAAAATTTTTTTGGTTTTGTAAGTTTTTCAAAATTTTTTTTTATATAAATTTGTAAATATATATTTTTTAGTACTTATTATTATTATTATGATTATTATTATATTATTTTTGTTGGCCATTTTTAATTTTTGTTATATATATAGATATAGGTAAAATTAATAGATTTCCAGGGTTTAAAATAACAAACCGAAAATTTCCCCGGCAACGGCGCCAAAAACTTGATGGTTATTTTCCCCGGCAACGGCGCCAAAAACTTGATGGTTATTTTCCCCGGCAACGGCGCCAAAAACTTGATGGTTAAAACTCCAAAATTATTTACAGTCACGCGGCGACCCGACGGTTTTATTTGAGAAAAAGGCAGAAGTGAATTTATTTAAGAAAACGGGGCGCACGTATTTATTTATTTTGGATATAAAAAGGTTTAGATCGAGTTTTAACGGAAGGAGGCAAGTGCACCTATCGTGAGTAGTACAGGTTATTCAGGGTGGAATATCGATGTCGTATTGTTCTCGGGTCCGGTTCGATTATTTCTACTCTTCCCTGGAGGGGACTATTATTTTACCGATAATTATCTTGTCGGGATATTTTATATATAATAAAAAGCAGAAAATGACAGAAAGAAAATGAAAGCAATAAAAAGAAAGCTTGAAGGTGGTGCCGATGAAGAGCTTAGCTCGATGGCACCGAAAAAACAATTGAACTAAAATAGACTTTAAATAAAAAGAGCTCCTAAATTTCTAATTAATTAAGGCGGAGACTTGGCCGTGGAGGTTCCACTAAAATGAGCTCACCTAGCTATAGGGCTATCGCTCACCTGAACGCTAAGACTATTCGACCGGGCTCTCGTCCGACGAAGGATTCCTCTTAACGCCCGCATTACGCTAAGAACCCCGCTATTGGGTGGGGAACCCAATCCGGTAGAGTTGGCGCGCCTCCTCTCTCGAGGGTTAGTGCGGAACTCTCTTTGCCAAGGGGTGATCTGTCCATACGCACGGCCTCTTGGCGAGCGTATGGAAAACGGAAATAGGGCCCACACATCGATATGTGGTCCTACGCGTCGTTGACCCCGGGCAAACCTTAAGTACTTTTAATTAATTAGAAAGATTAGACCTTTAATTATTTTAAGCTATTTTATCTGTCCCAATGCTCTTCGATGCCGAGGGCTAAGAACTGTTAGCCACTCATCAGAATGGGGACGGCTTGCGGGAAAAGCAGAAAAGAAAGCAGAAAAAGAAAGCAGTAAATGAAAGCAGTAAAATAAAGCAGTAAAGGAAAGCTGAAAATTGCAAGTCCTACCCAAACGAGTAGGACTGAAGAAAGCTGAAAATTGCAAGTCCTACTCAAACGAGTAGGACTGAAGAAAGCAGTAAATTGCGAGTCCCGGCGCAAATGCGTGGGCGGGAGAAATGAAAGCAGTAAAACGCACACACGCAAGTCCTACTCAAATGAGTAGGAGAAAATAAATGCGGGTCCTACTCAACCGAGTAGGACAAAATAAATGCAACGCACGCACACTCTCTCTCGACATAAATGAAAACACACGCACTTTACTGAAAGTAAACCGCACGCACACGATATAAATGAAAACACACGCACTCTACTGAAATGAAATAAAAGCATTGCGCCATTTAACTCTTAACGAGTAGGCGGAAATAAATGCGCATACATAAAAAATTGCAAAAAAACTAAGTTACCGAAAAATAAAAACAACTGCATTTCTACCGCTAAAATGCGGTAGAAATGCATAAAAAGCGAAAATAAAAATTAAACGAGAAGAAAGTTTTGCAAATAAAAATGAAAACGCAAGTGCTCGAAAAATAAAAACGAATACATTTCTACCGCTAGAATGCGGTAGAAATGCATAAAAAGAGAACGAAAAAATTAAAAGAGCAAAAGATTAAAATGAAAAACTAAGTGCGCGAAAAATTAAAACAACTATATAATCATTCCTATAACTCCGTAAAACTGATTAAAAAGTGAAAATAAAACGAAAAGAACGAAAAGGTTTTACGAAATAAAAAGCTAAGTTAAAAAAAAGGAAAAACACTTTGAAAACGTTTTTACGGATCTATATGAATGAAATAAAAGCTATAAAAATCTAAGTTAACCAAAACAAGTAAAAATAACTAAACATAAAAACAAGAAAACTAATCTCATATACACACACACACATATAAAGAAGAATAAAAACTAAGTTAAAACAAAAGAAAATAAGATTGCATAAGAGAAGTGTTTAGACGACATCCAAAACCATATAAAGGGAGAAAACAACACATTTTATTAACTAAAAAGAAGGTTACATAAATAAAAACTAAGAAGAGGGGAGAAAATCCCTTACATAACCCTTGGAATCATCTAAACAGCATCTCCCCTATACAAAATGGATCCAAAAGGGGAACAGAAATCCAGAGCAAAACCTCTGAATTTATAGAAAAAATTTACATTGGTCACGCCCTTGGTCACGGGCGTGACAGGGGGCGTGACAGTACTATTTGGATGGCGGCCGGCGATTTGACGGGAAAGTGGACTTCGGGCTGGACACGTGTCGGTCTCGCAGTGGTCACGCCCTTGGTCACGGGCGTGACAGGGGGCGTGTCAAGCAGGTGGATCTGGGCGCGGTGCGCGCCGAAAGTCTTTGGGCAGGTCTTGTCGGGCTAGCTGGAAAGATCACGCCCCAGGTCACGGGCGTGACTCTGGGCGTGTCGGCTGGTGTCGACACTCGACGAATGTCGAGCTGAAAGTGTCGAGTTGAAAATCGTCGAGCGGAAAGAGGTGTCACGCCCTAGGTCACGGGCGTGACTCTAGGCGTGTCGGCTAGTGTCGACACTCGACGATCGTCGAGATGAATTCGTCGAGTGGAATGACACGGGCTTGGGTCACGCCCCGTGTTGGGTGACACGGGCGTGACCAATATGTCACGGTCGTGACATGTCAATTTTTGGCAGATTTTCATTTTTTTCCTGAAAAATAAAATAAACTAAGTTAGTATAATATTTACAAAAATAGGAGCATTTTATTGAATAAAAATAAGTAAAAATGACAAAAATAAATGAAAATGACTAAATTAATGTACAGAAAAATAGGTATATTTACAATTCATCAGTAGACAACTGATAGATGTTCCGATGGAAGAGTTCTCGGGATTGTTCTTAGCAAGATACCTCCCTTCTACTCAGAGGATTTCAATGGAGAATGAGTTCCTGAAGTTGGTGCAGGGTGAGAGGAGCGTGGATGAATATCTCCACGAGTTTATGCGGTTGAGTCGTTATGCTAGCTCCACCATCATGGATGAGGAGCGCAAGACTAATCGTTTTTATGAAGGCTTGAGGGATGAGCTGAGACTATTACTGTCGGGGCCGATGACGCAGGGTTTCTTAACCTTGGTCAATACTGCCCGGTCCTTGGAGAAGGACATGAAGAGCGTGCAAGCGAAGAAAAGCTTGAGTGAAAAGAAATCTGAGTTCAGAGTGCCGACTACTTCAAAGTCCGGCTATCGGAGGGCTTTCAAGAAGCATAGGACTTCGGGTCCAGCTCCTTCTGGCACTTCTGGGGCGACTACGGGTCGGACCCCGGGTGCGTGCTTTACGTGTGGAAAGACGGGGCACTTTGACCGTGATTGTTGGAGCGGACGTCCTAAGTCCGAGAGGAGGCCAGGAGCTACTTATGAACAGAAGGGTAAGGCGGTGGAGTCGACCGCTTCCCACTATGCTCCGGCCCAACCAAGGGTCTACAATCTTGGCCAACAGGAGGCCATTAAACAAGCTGATGTGGTGACAGGTACGGTTTAATTTATAGCAAGTCAATTTCCTTTATATGCTTGTTATGCACATGTTACCTTACCACTACTTGTTTAGGATTTGTTTTGATTTGTGAAAATCCGGCACGAGCACTCTTCGATACGGGAGCCTCACACTCCTTCTTGTCCGAAGGATTTATACCACGCATCGGAGTCCCTTCTTCGATGGCGAAGGATAAGTTGGACGTGTTGTTGCCCAATGGGTGTTCGATGCGAGCGGTTAGGATCTGCGATGTTAAGATTCGTATTGGGGAGCAGGAGTTCGACCTGCGGGCGTCTTTACTTCCGTTAGTGGAGTTCGACGTCATATTTGGCATGGACTGGCTCTCGGAGCAGCATGCCCATATAGATTGCGGTAGCAAGGAAGTCAAGCTGGGAGCAAGTAGTGAGATGACTTTTACGGGCTTAAATGGGTCGAGCAAGACGTTGATGTCTGCTCTTCAGGTGGTGAAGGCGGTTCGTGCCGGAGCAGAACTGTTCTTTACACTAGTGGAGGTTGTAAAGACGAAGCCCGCTTTGGATTGTATTTCAGTGGTATCGGAATACCCTGATGTGTTCCCCGCAAATCTTCCTGGAGCCCTGCCTCAACGGGAGATAGATTTTACGATCGAGCTAGTGCCAGGTGCAAAGCCTGTGTCACGATCTCCGTATCGGCTAGCGCCTAAGGAAATGGCGGAGCTGAAAGTTCAACTACAAGAGTTGTTGGAGCAAGGGTATGTGCGCCCGAGTTCTTCGCCTTGGAGCGCACCGGTCTTCTTTGTTAAGAAGAAGGACGGAAGCTTGAGATTGTGTATTGATTATCGGGAGCTAAACAAGCTGACGAAGAAGAACAAGTACCCGATCCCCCGGATTGATGATCTCTTCGATCAGTTAGTCGGGTCGACGGTGTACTCGAAGTTAGATCTCAAGTCTGGGTACTATCAGCTGCGGATAAGGGAGAGTGATATCCCGAAGACAACGTTTAGTACGAGATACGGGCATTATGAGTTTACGGTCATGCCGTTTGGGCTTACAAATGCGCCGTCAGTATTCATGGATTTGATGAACAGGACGTTCAGGGAGTACTTGGACCATTTCGTGATCGTCTTCATCGACGATATTTTGGTGTACTCGCAAAGTGAGGAAGATCACTTCAAGCATCTTCATTTGGTGTTGGAGACGCTAAGGAGAAATCAGTTGTATGCCAAGTTCTCGAAGTGCGAGTTTTGGCTATCCTCAGTGGCGTTCCTCGGGCATATAGTGAGTGGAGAGGGTATTGCTGTGGATCCGGCGAAGATTGTTGCGATACGGGAGTGGCCTGAGCTTGCTACGGTAGCAGAAGTCCTGAGCTTTTTGGGGCTTGCCGGTTATTATAGGCGCTTCGTAGAGAACTTCTCGCGGATAGCGCTACCTCTCACTACTTTGACGAGGAAGGAGCATAAGTTCGTTTGGACGCCGGAGTGCGCGCGCGCTTTTGAGGAACTGAAGTGTCGGTTGACCACGGCGCCTGTGCTGAGTTCGCCATGTGGAACCGAAGGCTATGAGATATATAGCGATGCTTCGGGCAGCAGTTTGGGTTGCGTGCTACTGCAGCACGGAAGCGTGATAGCTTATGGCTCGAGACAGCTAAAAGTGCACGAGAGGAATTATCCGGTCCATGACTTGGAGTTAGCGGCCGTGATTTTTGCCTTGAAGCTGTGGAGACACTATTTGTACGGTGTGAAGATTGATATCTACACCGATCACAAGAGCCTAAAGTACCTGATTGATCAGAAGGATCTGAATATGCGGCAGCGTAGGTGGATGGAGTTCCTGGGGGGCTATACTTTCAAGATCCACTACGTGCCTGGCAAAGGGAATGCGGTTGCGGACGCGTTGAGTCGACGAGCCCCAGCTCAAGCCAATTGGCTATCGGTGCATGATGAGCGGTTGGTGCGGGAGTTGGAGGCGTTGGAGATTGTTTGTGTGGATAAGCAAGCAAGTGCTGAAGCAGTTCTGAATTGGACTGAAGTCCAATATGACCTGGCTGATCGGATTCGGCAGGCTTTGGATATGGATGCTCATATGAAGCAGTTCATGATAGAGGCTCTGGATGGGTCAAATTCCCAATTCGTCGTGGAGGACGGATTGCTGTGGAAAGACGGTCGTCTGTGCGTCCCAAGCGTGGGCAATTTACGGGTGGAGTTGTTGTATGAGGCACACCATACCAAGTACTCGATTCACCCGGGGAGCACGAAGATGTACCGCGACGTCAAGAAACTATTTTGGTGGCCTGGTTTGAAAAAGGATGTGGCGCTATACGTAGCGAAGTGCCAAACCTGCGCCTTGGTAAAGGCGGAGTGCCAAAAGCCGGGAGGATTTCTTAAGTCCTTGCCTATTCCAGAGTGGAAATTCGACGACATCTCTATGGACTTTGTGCACGGTTTGCCAAGGTCGCAAAAGGGGAACGATGCCATTTGGGTGGTTGTTGATCGATTAACGAAGGTGTCGCATTTTATTCCGCATAGGAAGGATGATCCGGTGGAGAAGCTGGCAAAGATTTATGTGGATGATATAGTGCGGCTTCATGGTGTGCCCCGCAGCATCGTGAGTGACCGAGATGGGCGGTTCACGTCCAATGATTGGAGGCTGGTGCAGCAAATGTTGGGAACTAAGTTGAAGTTTAGCACAGCCTTCCACCCACAAACGGATGGGCAGACCGAGAGGGTGAATAGGACCATGGAAGATATGCTTCGCATGTGTGTCTTGGATTTCAGAAAGCAATGGGAAGACCACCATTATTTGGTGGAGTTCGCATACAACAACAGCTACCAAGCAAGTATTCAGATGGCGCCCTTCGAGGCCCTATATGGTAGAAAATATTGCACGCCGTTGTCTTGGATAGAAACGGGTGAGTCAAAGTTGTATAAGCGATCGGAAGTAGAGGGTGCTACTTCTTTGGTGAGAACCATTCGGGAGAGGTTGCTTATCGCTCAGGACCGGCAAGCAAAGTACTATAATGCCAAGCACAGGAACGTGGAGTTCGCTTGGGCGATTATGTATACTTAAAGATCAAGCCATTCAAGGGTGTCTCGCGGGTGCGGCGGTTGAAAAAGCTAAGCCCAAGATACCTTGGACCGTTCAAGGTTCTGGAGCGAGTTGGAGAAGCGGCCTATAGATTGAAGCTTTCAGTGGAGCTAAGTGGTTTACACGATGTATTCCATATTTCGGTGCTTCGGAAGGCGGTGCAAGAGCCTACGCAAGTGATCGCGGTCGATCAAGTGCCGGTGGAAAGTGGGCTAACGACAAAGGTCAAGCCCGTGCGGATTGAGGACTCGGAGGTCAAGCGGCTACGCAATAAAGAGATCAGGATGGTCAAAGTCCGGTGGGACAATTGCGGTCGTGAGGAGCTCTCTTGGGAGCGAGAGCAGACGATGCTTGACGAATATCCGGAGTTGTTCCGCTCAGGTACAAATTTTGTTTTTGTACATGTTTTTCCCTTTATGTAATTTCGTGGGCGAAATTCTTTTAAGAGGGGTAGAGTTGTAACGCCTCAAAACTCAAAGGAGCAAAGGGGGACGTTTTGAGCCAGTTTGGGTTCTGGCAGAAGGCACACGGCCTGGGACACGGGCGTGTCCCAGGGCGTGTCAAGCGTGTGTCGACACTTAGCCGCGAAGTCGTCGAGTTATACTCGACGATTCGTCGAGAATGGGCACACGGCCTGCGACACGGGCGTGTCGCAGGGCGTGTCGACCCGTGTCGACACTTAGCCGTGAAATCGTCGAGTTATTCTCGACGATTCGTCGAGAATGGGCACACGGCCCGCGACACGGGCGTGTCGCCGGGCGTGTCGACCCGTGTCGACGATCGTCCCGGGGAATTCGTCGAGATTCACTCGACGATCATCGAGACAAGGCACACGGCCTAGGACACGGGCGTGTCCAAGGCCGTGTCATCCAGTCGTCGTTCTCCCCTCGACGAAATGTCCCGTGTACACGGCCTGGGGTCCAGGCATGTCAATGTGACATGGGTAAGGACACGGGCGTGTCCTAGAACCCGTGCAGTGCTCGGGTTGAAAACGGGGGAAAATCATGGGGTACACGGCCGGCTACACGGCCGTGTCAGCTGGAACACGGGCATGTCAGCTCGAACACGGGCGTGTTCGATACCCGTGTGAGGGTCCAGGAGATTCGATTTTGACGGCAAATGCGGCACACGGCCCTGGACACGGGCGTGTGCCAGGCCGTGTTCGGTCCAGATTGGGCATTTCAGCCCCGAATCAAAGCCGTTCGTTGTCTTAGGTTGAGATCCAACGGCTGGGGATAGTTCCTGAGAGGATATACCTGGGTTTGACTTAGAAAAATCCATTCTTTCTTACCTTTTCATCTCTCCAAATCCTTGGAGAAAGGGGAAAAGCCATTGGAGGAAGAGGAGCTAGATCCGCCATTGGAGGAGCTTCGGAGCTCCGAATCGCAAGCCGACTCCGGATCCACGGAGGCAACGCAAGTGCGGTGATTTCTATCTGATTACTTTTCGATGGCGCCAAAGAGGAACTCAAGGGTAACGATCCTCATCTTGAGCATGAATCGCTCCTTTCCTTAGCATAGGAAGCCCGCTCTCGCGAGTTTGCGGAGAGTTGGAGGCGTTCCTTCGGGTAGATATGTAAAGTCCCCGTTGTTTAGAGTCCGTATGCGAGAACGGACGTAGGCATTTTGTGTGAAGCCTACCCGGACATGTTAGTCCGGATCGGTGATGTTGCATTGCATAAGGCCGGAGAAGACTCCGTGCTATGGTTTGTTTTCGGGTTTTCTACACGGTAGATTGCAGCAGGGAGCCTTGGGGACTAACCCAAAGGTGCACCCGGAAAACTGGGCGGATACGAGATCTTGCCAACTTGGTGGCCTGAGAGCCAACTTGAACATAACGTGGTTATGTGACTTGCGGTAGAATGGCACTCGGCGAAAGTTTGACCCGCGCAAATGGCTTAAATTATCATTGCGATGTGAGCACGAGTTAGATGGAACCGTACCCGCTCTATGTCGTTCGGGTTAGAGAGACCTAAGGTTACGTGGCACTCGCCGTTGGCATAGATGTGAGTCTTCGGCGGTCAATAGCTTAAATTGACGTGACCAATGCCAGGAAGACGAATTGCTCATAGGAATGGCCGTCTAAGTGGCGGTGGTGAGTCCGGAATGTTAATGGATTTAATTGACGTGACATCGACCGGTTCACCGAGAATGTACCCTGAGTGCACGGGACGTGTGGCCGTACGAGCAAACGTCTGTGATGAAATGGCTATGGTTATATGCATTGCTCGCTTGTGTTAATGAAATGCAGGGAAGGAGCATCGCCGCCCCGAGTTGGGGGGCGGGATCGTTATAATTTGGTCAGCATTGCTGACCGTTGCCTTGTTTGCCACCGTGCGGTGGTTTGTTGCTTGCAGGTGCAGCTGGACCAAGCGGTCAATAGCGGGCTAAAGCCCTTTTTGCGAAGCTGGCCCTCGAAGGCCCAAGTGGAAATGTTTTCTGTTTTATTCATGTATGACCGACCTGCGTGCCGAGGTTTGTAAATCATGTAACAGTCAAGTGAAACATTCTGTAAGGCCTTAAGGCCGATTTTTGGGTATTTTGTGTACATTCCTAATTATGTAATAGTGGACATTCGTACTCTAATGCTGGGTTCTTGTTTACAACTTATATAAACTGCTTCCGCTAGAATGCTCTGTGTAGGACGTTGAGATTGGTTGGATGGTTTCCATACATAACAACCCGGTTTGTCTGTGGTATATGGCGTCGGGCCCCGGCCGGACCTACTGCTATATACTATGCGACGGATAGGGGGTGTTACAAATCTACCCTAGTGTTTTGGCGTTGAGTGACAAGGACTCAACACCTATGCAGAATTGGGAATTTGGCTAAGTACACAGGTGTTGTGTCATGATGACATCAACAGAAATTCAAATTATTGCGGAAATGGAACAGTAGATGACAAATGGATCCACTTTCCTATCGTACATCATTCAACACAAAAGAAAAGTTGAAGCTACGAACTCCTTGTGGTCGCACTGCTCAAAGATCCATTGGATGGCAGGGTAGAAAAGATGAGATAAAGGAAGAAGAAATCAATGTGTGGATTAGAGACTTCTTGGAAATCACAGAGCTTTATCTTCTTCCTCTCGACCTAGTTGTAGAGCTGAAGAACTTGCTCCTTTTCTTTAAATAAGAAGTTCAAGAAAGTTAGTTGTTGACGTTCTCATCTTAAACATCAAGTTCAGAGAGTTATCTTTCTAAGGTAGAAGAAGAAACAAAGCAATCCATTGCTGCAGTGACTTCACGGCTCAAGTAGAACTAATCTTGAAGATCTATTCCTAGAGTTGTGAAGAAGAAAGGACTGAATCATTTTAGTTCAGGAAAAGGCAAAATTACAGATTGTTTCTCTGCAGTCATTCATCAACACCAACCAACTTTTCATTTGTAGGATCATTACTGATCTGAGTATAAGCCTGATCTATAAAGGCTGTGGTAGGATCTTTCTATAGATCTGAGTTGTAGGGCCTTTGGGCCTGAGTTGTAGGATTCTACTTGGAAATCTGAGTGGTAGGATCCTTGTGTGGATATGAGGCAAGGCTAAGTGCCTGAGCTATAGGATATTTAATCTCTGATGTAGCATCCATTGTTGGATCTATGTATAGGGCTTTCCTACAAGCCTAAGTGTAGGACTTTGGCTAAAATTTGAGGTAGGTAGTCTGGTGCAGATTACTGAGTTGTAGGAGATTACATCTTTGAGTGTAGGACCTTGGGCCTGAGGTAGGACTTGGAGGAGTTTAAGATATCCTAAGGGATCTGTGTTGTAAGCTCTTGGAGCCAAATTTGGAGGAGTTGGCATTGTCTAACAAACTGTTAGAAAGATGGGCGGGACAGTGGAGGTACCCATACTCTGGGGAACCACCATAAACCACTTGTGTGCTGATTGTAATTTCTTGAAAGCAAACGTAAACTAATCACAACTCCCCAAAGTTAAAAGAAATCACTAAAAGGAAGAAAAACTTATTCACCCCCCTCTAGCTATTTAGCTACTCTTGAATCTAAAGACTTCCAATCACTTCCTATTGCCCAAGACTATACGCTTTAGTATGCATTAGAGGGAAGAGTGAAGCACTTAACTCCACCACCTCCCCCTTCTCTATATAACTTGGACCAAAAAACACTACATGATCATGCCTCTTCTTTCACCAAGAACCACCCTTGGTACACTCTCGAGCCTTGTGGACCGAATTGCCAAACTTGTAGCACGTTAGTGGCCCTCTAAAATAGAACTCTCTATAAGTTGGACCACTTTTTGATTAAACTTGAAAAGATGGGGATTCTTCTTCGACCAACGTCCTTTCGACTTCTGTTGCGCTTAAGAAGACTTGTCTTCTCACTACTTTACTGCAAGACCCTTATGGAGCTGTGAGTGCTCTATATCGCTCTATAGTGTCCTAGAGGCTTTAAATTACTCATTGGTACCCACATTCTTCAGGGCCATGAGTGGTTGCCTGAGGTTCTCTCCTAACCCATAAGAGACGAAGTTTTCCCTCTCCTCATCAACTGCCATAGCCATTCTCGGATAACGATCCCGTCAAATAAAGTCCCACGGGTACTCATCCACAGTTCTATCTCGCTACACCAATTGCAAAAAAATTACCTCTGAAGGGCTAACCTCGTCGAAGAGGGAATACACTGCTTCAAAAATGTGCTTGCAAACTCATCAATGGACAGGGTGCATCTAGAAATATAACAGCCTCTAAGGATCACACACCATAGTTTTTCATCACCTTTCAGGGCCATGAATGACATGTTGGGTATTGTATCCACAATAACCAGGATTTGAAGAAGGGCCCAGTTAATCTAAGATGAATTGTAACTATATTTGATATTGTCTTTTGATTTATGTACTTACAGGTTTTCATTGTTAAGTACACACCAATGTCAGGTTATAGTGGGTTAGTAGACACAGGACTACACAATGTAATTCCTCATTGTATAGGCTAAAGTGTTGACACATGTATAATCTCTCTATTCGGGTGTACTTCCATCCCAAGTGCAAGAAAATGCTCAAGGATGGTCAATGCTTAGATTCAGAATGATAGGAATTTCTCCTAAGTAAAATTCATCGAGTATGGTCTGGAATACTCGTCGAATTCATCGAGTTTCAGCTTGATACTCGTCGAATTCGTCGTGTATACCTACCCATTCCTGTCAAATCCATCTCTTATACTTAGGAAAAATTAGCTGAAGAATTGAAAATTCTGTTAAGTAAAATTCACCGAGTATCATCATGCATACTCTTCGAATGTATCTAACAATACTCGTTGAATTCATCGAATATGCTAAGTGATACATGCCTAATTCGTTGAGTCCATTCAACGCTACTTCTATAGATTTTTCAAATTTTTGTTCATCAAATATCAAAGCGTTGAGTGCGTTGAGTTAACTTAACGATATTTGTCGAATGCTGCCAATGGCATTGAGGGAGCAGAAAGCGTTGAGTGAGCAGAAGGCGTTGAGTGCAACAACGTTGAGTATGTTGTGTCAATTAACCTATCCTCGACGAATTCATCGAGTATGCCAGGTGATACTCGATGAATTCGTTGAGTATGACTCTTCACCATGGCGTTGGGTGACCAGCTGGCCTGGGATGATTTGGCTAAGTCCATTTCATCATATACCAAGAAGTATTCGATGAGTATCATTATAATACTCGATGATACTCGACGAATTTGACTTAGGTCATTTATCCGAAATTTTTCAAAACCAGTCTTGGTTTCAGTCGGCCATGCACAGTTCTTTTTAGGTTTCGTTTTTTCGAAATATTCTTTATACTATTAGATGAAATATCTCTATAAATACCTAGGTATATTTTTCTTAATTGTTAATATTGCTATTGTTCTAATTTGCTCTTCGATTCAAAACGAGAATAATTTCCAAATCAGCAATCAACAGCTTCCTCCGGGCACACACATTTCCGAAAAATCGACAACCGCAAGCTCTACATGATCCGATCTTCCTCGATCTATACTTCTGGATTGCTGCCTTCTAAAGACTCGTATTCCTCCAGATCTAGACAAGAGAAGATTCATGTTTCAAGATCTTAAAGATTTCAAGTTTTTGAGTTCTCCAAGTTCAAGATCCATTATTTTTGAAGAACGTCGGACTGAAGTTTTCAGATCTACTGTAATATTGTTGTAATATTTATTTCCTCTTGTAGGAGAATTTTTCTCCATGTTTGTAGATCCGTTTGTGGATCGAGTGAGTAGATCCTTTTGTGGATCAAGGTTGTAGATCCAGTTGTTGATCGAGTTATAGGAGAGGTTGTTATCCAAGTGGTAGGAGCTTCGTCTCCGATTTGTAGGAGTTGTGACTCTGAGGTGTAAGATTTGACAAAATTTGAGTTTGCTGAAGTAGCCAAATCTGCCCCTCGTGCTAGATAGGCGAGGCGGGATAGTGAACGTACCTAACTCGGGGAACCACTATAAATCTGTGTTTGTGTGCTTGATTTTAAGTGATTTTTATTTCGCGAAGAGAAACAAACATCACCTATTCACCCCCCTCTAGGTGATTTAGGTATACTCTAGATACTTTCAAGGCTATTCACTCAACGCCCAGAGCTAAAAGCGTTGAATAAAGCTCAAGCAGTCAAGCTACAGAGAATCTATTAAGAAATCTGTCTATGTCCAGAAGCATTGAGTTAAGGTAATTCACTCAATGCCATGTAGAGAAAGTGTCGACAAAACATAGTTCAGTCAAAGATGCAAGTATTGGTTGGCACGAAATTCTATCTAAGGACAGAAGTGTTAAGTGATGTCAACTCATTCAATGCCTATTCAACAGAAATTCTGTCTAAGGATTGAAGCGTTGAGTGAAGAGACTTCACTCAACTCCTCTTCAATAAAATAGGCAAAGGAAGAAAGCATTGCGTAAAGCCAACTCACTCAACGCCTTCATAAAGAGATAATCGACTAAGTCCAGGTCCATTGAATGATGAAGACTCACTCAATGCCTAATCGGTTAGACTAGTAATGTCAATATTCATTGAGTGATGACTGATCACTCAATGCCTGAAGATGCAAAAATCCGCCTAAGTGTTTTGGCATTGAGTGACAAGGCTTCACTCAATGCTTATGCAGAATTGTGAATTTTGCTAAATCCACAAGTGTTGTGTCATGTTGATGTCAGTAAAAATTCAAATTATTGCGGGAACGGAAAAATATATGATAAATCACGATGCTTACTTGTCGTACAATATTTAATGCGAAAGAAAAGTTGCAGCAACCAACTCCTGGTAGTCCCACTGCTCAAAGAGCCGTTGGATGGTGGGATAAAAAAGATGAGATCAAGGAAGAAGAAATCAACATGTGGATAAGAGACTTTTTTTGGAAATAATAGATGTTGGGTATTGTATCCACAATAATCTGGATTTGTGTGAAGTCACCCTTGAACTAAGTTGAATTAAGTATATATTTGATGCTATTCTTCAATTTAGTGCTTACAGGTAATTATTGCTAAGTGTAGACCAATATCAGTTTACAATGAGTCACTAAACACAGGACCTTGCAATGTAATCTCTCATTGTGTGGTCCATGATGTTGACTCATGTGTAACCTCTCTATTGTGATGCACTTCATTTTCAAGTACTAGAGCAATAGTAGAAAGGAAGGGTTGCTAGTTTTCAACATAGAAGAAAAGAAAATTTTTCTGAAAAAATTTAAAGTCCATTTCTCGATAAATGAAATGTGTTTGTCGAGAAATCTAAGTTTATTTCTCGAGAAAGCAAAACTGTTCTCGAGAAACCATAAGACTTCTCGGAAAATTATCTGAAAATATTCTAAGTCCTTTTCTCGAGAAAAACCCTGAAGAATTCTCGAGAAGCCAAGTTAGTTCTCGAGAAAAGCAAAGCAGTTCTCGAGAAGTCGAAATCATTTCTCGAGAAGCTAAGTCTTTTTCTCGAGAAATCAATTCTTTTTCGAGAAATCAATCCAATTATTCTAAGATTATTTTTCTCGAGAAGACTAGGCCATTTCTCGAGAAAGCAATTTTTTTATCGAGATATCATATTCTTCTCGAGAAATCAGTATTTTACTTCAAAGAAATTTCGTTAAGTCTTTTCTCGAGAAAGACATGTCATTTCTCGAGAAAGCAAGTTCTTCTCAAGAAATAATAACACTTCTCGAGAAATGAAGTTGTAGAATATTTCGTTTTAAATCTTCTGAAGAGATTTCAAATTTAATCTAAGTTCCTCATGATTGACCCACGTGGATTTTTCCTTAATTATTTGTGACTGTTAGACGATGTTCTATAAATAGTCCCTTCAGAATCGCTAACCTTAACAACAAGGAGAATAATTTTCTGAATCGCGATCGCACATTCTAAATTGGGAGAAACCACACCGTCTTCATCGTCGCTCTTCTCTGTCTCTTATCTCTCGATCCAACGATTCCAAGAAGAAAAGATTCGACAGATCACAGATTCAAGATTATTCAAGAATTTACATGATTGTGTCGGATCCTAAGGTTTTCAGATCAAGTTTTCTCAAGATTTCTTCCTCAACCTCTTCTTAGAGATTTTCATTTTTCAAGAAGGAAGAACTTTGAAGACTTCAGATCAGAAAGTAATAAGTTTTATTGCTGTTGTACAATTTATTTTTACTCTTGTAGGAGCTTTGTCTCTGAGATTTGTAGATTTATTTGTGGATCGAGAGTTGTAGATCTGTTAGTGGATCGAGTTTGTAGATCTAGCTTGTGGATCGAGTTGTAGATCGGGTTGTGGATCGAGGTGTAGCAGAGATTGTTCTCCGAGGTGTAGGAGCGTTGCTCCGAGTTGGAAGATTGTGATAATCTGAGAAAGGTGAAGTAGCCGAATCTTACCCTTCGTGGGTGATAGGCGAGGCGGGAGAGTAGACGTACCCAATACGGGGAACCACTATAAATCTCTGTGTATGTGTGCTTGAATTTTTAGATAATTTTTATTCCGCAAAAAAAACAGAAACATTACCTACTCACCCCCCTCTAGGTGATTTAGGTAGACGCTAGATACTTTCAACAGAGCTTTATCTTCTTCCTCTCGACCTAGTTGTAGGGCTGAAGAACTTGCTCCTTATGTTCAAATAAGAAGTTCAAGAAAGTTAGTTGTTGATATTCTCATCTTTAACAGCAAGTTCATAGAGTTCTCTCTCTTAGGTAGAAGAAAAAACAGAGCAATCCATTACTGTAGTGACTTCACAGCTCAAGTAGAACTAATCTTGAAGATCCATTCCTAGAGCTTTGAAGAGGAAAGGAATGAATCTTTTTAGTTCAGGAAAAGGCAGACTCAGAGATTGTTTCTCTATAGTCATTCGTCAACAGCAACCAACCTTTCATTTGTAGGATTATTACTGATCTGAGTGTAAGCTTGATCTATAATGGCTAAGGTAGGATCTTTCTGTAGATCTGAGGTGTAGGGCCTTTGGGCCCGAGTTGTAGGATTCCAGTTGGGAATTTGAGGTAAGATCCTTATGTGGATCTTAGGTAGGTCTAGGTGCCTGAGCTGTAGTAGATTTATTCTCTAAGGTAGGATCTAGTGTTGGATATGACTGTAGGGCTCTCCTCCAAGCCTGAGTGTAGTACTTTGGCTAAATTCTGAGGTAGGTAGTCTGGTGCATATTACTAAGTTATACGAGATTACATCTCTGAGGTAGGACTTATATGTGTCTGAGATATCCTGAGGGACCTGTGTTGTAAGATCTTGGAGCCAAGTTTGGAGGAGTTGTCCTTGTCTAACAAAGTGTTAGAAAGATGAGAGGGACAGTGGATGTACTCATACTCTAGGAATCCACTATAAACAATTTATGTGCTGATTGTGAGTTCTTGAAATCAAACCTAAACTAATCACAACTCGCCAAAGTCAAAGGAAATCACTAAAAGGAAGAAAAACCTACTCACCCCCTTCTAGGTGTTTAACTACTCTTGAATCTAAATACTTTCAAGTAGTATCAGAGGGAGGTTGCTCAAAAAGAACTTAACAATCTGAGTTGATCTCCAGAAGTAGCTACTGATATTCCTTAAGGGTTCAGGAGAGAACCATAAGGATTTGGGTTCTATGAAGCTCCTAATTTACATTAAAGAAAATTTTGACATTTTCAAAGAAAGGGTCAGGCTGTTCATGGAAGCATATGACCCCAGGATTTTCATTACTGTTCAAGAGAGACCTTTCATCCCCAAGAAGGTATCAGTTCTGGATACCACTATCCAGACACCAAAGAAATATTCTGAAATGATCAAGGATGAGGTCATACAAGCAACTATGGACAAGAGGGAACAAAACATCATAGTGAGTGTCATTGATGATTCAACATTCCATAACCTTGTTCACTGCAGAACTTCCAAGGAAATGTGGGACACATTGATTTTCTACATGGAAGGCATAGAAGAAATCAGCGATGATAGGAATTCCATACATAACCAAGAGTATGAGGCCTTTAGATAGAGCTAGAAGGACAACATAGTTCAGTGCTATGAAAAGTTCTTTAGAGTGGTGAATGAGTCGAGGACCTATGGGAGAGTCTTCAGCAACTATGAGTTGAATGACATGTTCTTCAGATCTCTAACTAGAGAATGGGATAACAAGATATTTGTCATCAGACAGGTGGCCAAGCTAGCTAAAACTCCCCCATACGCATTGTTTGGAAAGCTGCTCTCCTATGAGATGCAACTATCTGCCAGAAAAGTGGAGGAGACCTCCAACAGTGCACAAGTCAAGGAAAGGACTATATCCTTCAAGGCTGATAGCTCTAAAAAGAGCAAGGAGAGAATTACCTCTCCCCATAGATGGCATTCTTATTCAGACAGCTCTGAGTCAAGCTCACCTCACAGTAATATGTCATATGGGGAGTTTGATGCCTTCCCTAGGCAGTTCAAGAAGATAATGAAGAGAAGACAGTGGAAGAACAAACCATCCCCCTCTCCACACAACAACAGGGATCACCACCAGTCTGACAAGAAGTTCTTTAAGGGAGACAGGTATAATTCAAACCCCAGTAAACAATTTTCCTCTAATGTTTTTTGTTACTACTATAGCACGGTTGGGCATGTTATTGCTGATTGCTTAGTCAAAAGGAAAAAAATAGAAGAAATCTGATTAGAAGATGCACCACCACCAGAAGGGTAAGAAGGAAAGTTCCTTTATTACCAAAAAAGTAGAATAGCTAGAGTCAGAGTGACTTAGCTTCTTTAGATTCTGAAGAAGAAAAAGCCTATATTGGGTTGTTTGCTGCAGTTGCTGATGAAGAAGATGTAGACTATCCTACTGCTAGGATAGGAATCAGGGGCCCTCTTTCACTCTCAGACAGTGATACTGAGGTGGATGAACGGGTCAGTGGCTACTATGGGCTAATGACCATGTCAGATGAAGAATCTAGCAAGGATCAGCCTGGCCCAGATAAGGTACATTCTTTGTCTGGCTCCTCCTCTAAATATGACTATAATAAAAGTCCTAAT
The DNA here is from genome assembly GCA_039583875.1 of Platanthera guangdongensis. NCBI lineage: Eukaryota > Viridiplantae > Streptophyta > Magnoliopsida > Asparagales > Orchidaceae > Platanthera > Platanthera guangdongensis. The sequence goes on along the minus strand of CM077167.1, from coordinate 44,686,060 downwards.
TATGATGCTTCCTCATCCTGTGATTAAGATGGGTTAGAATTTAAGGAAGATGTCAATCAACTGATTGACAAGTATGGTGCCCTTCTGGATGCTTTGAAAAGGAGCAAGAGATTGGCTAAGAAACAAGCTGAGGAGAATATCTCCCTACAGCTAGCTGCTCGCTGCAGTCTGAGTCAGCATCATTACTGGACCAGAAGATGAGGGAAGCCAGCCAACTAAAGGCCCTCTCACTCATCCAAATTGGAGAAATCAGCCAGAAGAACAAGATCATTATGGATCTTGAGGAAAATCTCCTTAAGGAGAAAAATATAGTGGTTGAATTTAGCAAGCCAGTGACTATGTTGTTACTAATTGACTCCTTCATCTCTTAAAATCATAAGAGAGGTTTGGGGTTTAAGTGGAACACTAGAGCTGTCTCTTCCAAAGGGAAAGATAAAGATTTTGTTGTGCCTCAGACCTCCTTCCATAAGGTAATTCTCCCATCAATCAGGTATGACCAGTATAACATATATGGTCACTGGAAGAATGGGAACTCTTCTTGTAAGTATACAAATGTATCTTATAATAATGGGAGAAAGGGCATTGGCTTCAGTGCCTTCAAGGCTCCCCATAAAGAAATTCAGATGGCCCATCATGGACCATTTATTTTTGGGGCTCCAACCCCTATACTCAAGAATGTGGCAGTGGCCAATAGTAAGGCTCTTCGAGCAAAATCATAGACCAAAGGCAAGTCTATCAGTGAGTCTGACTTGGATATCTATGATGCCATAAACAACATATCTGCTGCAAATAAGACTATTGTTGTTAGTAATTAGAGCAAGCCAAGTTCATCTACTGTCATACTTACTTTCAGTCAGATTATTGCTAAAAGAAACATGAATAAGGCTGCTACTCTCCCCTCTAAACAATCTGTTGTTAACATATTGAAACATACTGGAACTATTTTGAAGAGAAGGTACAACATTCATGAGTGTTGATGATGTGGTAAAGTGGAACACTTTTGCATAGATTGTTGGCACAACCCTAGTGTGCCAATGGCTAAAGTGAGTCTTCCTACCAGGAGTGTTGTAGGGAGACAAGTTAATTTCCAGACTAACAAGAACCTAGGACCCAAACTCTTTTGGGGTCCTAAGGTAAATTGCATTGTGATTGCAGGTTAGTCCAAGTACCCATGCACTAATATGGTACTTGGACAGTGGATGTTCCAGACACATTAATGGAACAAGATGCCACCTAAAGGACTACACTCCTGTGAAGAATGGACCTAAAGTTATCTTTAGAGGTTTAGACAGAGGAGTTACCAAGGCATATGGTATGATTACCAATGGCATAACTTCAATCTCAAAAGTGGCTTATGTGGATGGGTTACAACATAACCTGATAAGCATAAGCCAACTATGTGATCTTGGCTATGACATCGTATTCCACAAGAATGAGTGCCAAATTAAAAGGTCAAGTGACCAAGAGGACATTTTGATAGACACTAGGAGTGAAAATATTTATTGTTTAAAAATTTTTATGTTTAAGTTCTGACACCCCTGTATGTTTAGTTGCAAATGAGAAAGTCTCATACTATGTGCAATGGCATAAACGAGTAGCTCACTTGAACTACAAGACCATTAACAATCTGTTTAATGAAGAGCTAGTCAGGAATGGTCCCACCATAAGATGTACCAAGGAGGGCATTTGCTTTACATGTCAAAAGGGCAAGCAGACCAAAGTATCCTTCAAAAGCATTGGGGCCAAGGATTCTGTGAGGTGCTTATACCTCGTGCATATGGACTTGTTTGGTCCTATGCTAGTTTACAGTCTAGGTAGGAAAGTCTACACACTTGTAATTGTTGATGACTTCTCCAGATTTGTTTGGGTCTTCTTCTTGAAGAAAAAGTCTGAAATCTTTGACATCTCAGGACCTTTATCAAGCAAATTTAGAATGAATTGAATAGTCCTGTTGTCAAAATTAGAAGTAACCCTGACACTGAATTTCAATCTGATGGCATAAAAATGTTCTGTGAAGAACAAGGGATTCACCAAAACTTTTCTTCTCCAAGAACACCCCAGTAAAATGGGATAGCTGAGAAGAAAAACAAAACTCTCATAGAAGCATGAAGGACACTATTAAGTGACACATCTCTCCCAGAATACTTCTAGGATAAGACAGTTAGTATTTTATGTCAAGTCCTGAATAGGGCTTTTGTCAACAATTATCATAAGAAGACTCCCTATGAGATCACGAAAGGGGGAAAATCAAAACTTGCCTATCTCAAGATCTTTGGTAGCGAATGTTATGTGTTGAATAATTGGAAGTCATATCTAACTAAGTTTGCAGCAAAATCCTATGAGGGGATATTTGTTTGGTACAACAATCATATCAAAGAATATAGGAACTACAACTTGAAAAATTAAGTTATAGAAGAGTCTGTTAATGTAGTTTTGATGAATCTTCTATGATTAATAGTGAGCTGCCTAACTACTCATCTAGATCTACAGGTATAGAATAGGTGATGGACAAAATAACCATCAAGGATTCTTAACCAGCTGCCCAAAATGATGATGTTGGTGTATATGTTCCTGAAGAAGGACAAAGCTCACAGGACATGGATGAAGATCAGCAGGATCTAGACATTGAAGTCAATGATGTTGAAGGAAGATTGCTTCTAGCAGTTAGACATCTAAAGGATCATACCAGACATCAGATCATTTATGATGCTATCCAAGGGTTATAATAAGGAGCAGAAGCCTGGACATAGGCATGTACTCTAGTTTTAGATTAAACCCAAAAGGTTTGAAGATGTCAACATAGACCAATTTTGGATTGGGGCAATGCAAGAGGAACTGAACTAGTTCAAGAGGTGTAATATCTGGAAGCTTGTTCCAAGACCTCAAGGACATAACATCATTGGAACCAAGTGGATCTACAGGAATAATTTAGATGAAAATGGTGTTTTAATTAGGAACAAAGCTTGACTGGTGGCTAAGGGATATAGACAAGAGGAAGGTTTTGACTTTTTCACACTTTTGCAACAGTTTCTAGACTAGAAGCCATAAGACTATTCCTATTCCTTGCATATGCTACACATAAGGAATTCAAGGTCTACTAGATGGATGTGAAGTCATCCATCCTCAATGGTGACCTGAGAGAGGAGGTCTATGTTGAGCAGCAATCAGGTTTTGTTAATCATAACTCTCCTAATTATGTCTATAGGCTTAGGAAGGCACTTTATGGGTTGAAGCAACCCCTTATGGCATGGTATGAGACCCTGTCTAGCTTTATCATTGAGAATAAATTCTTAAGGGGAAATATGGACAAGACTCTATTCCTAGGGGAATCAAAGGTCAAGTGTTAACCCAGAAATCGGTGATCCCTCCATAGGTAGCCAGCTTGTAAGTCACGGCCTGCTCCAGGTTCCCCCTAGGGGTCGCGGCCTATCTCAGCCCTCTTGGGGTCTGGCAGATAGACTTCTCTATCTGCTCAGGAGACGCCATAAGGGCGGTCTCCTCGGTCTAACTGCCCAGGTCGTGCAGCAGCTGTTTGTTCTATAGGGGCTGCGACTGCTTCCATAGTCCACCCCTACAGGCAGTGCAGTTAGATCGACTAACCAAGTAATATTTCCATCAATTCCAACAGGTGAGGACTACCTAACTATGTGGCGGACTTATATTTCTATCCGCCCAGACCGCTCGATAACCGCTTGATCAGTAGAAGGCCCGGTCTGCTCACAAGCCTGCTCCTGTAGGTCGCCCGACCATCAAGGTTACGTTATCGGTAGGCGACCACCCATTCTACAGGTGAGGAAATCACTCCGGTACATCCCAATCCACCAAGAAGAAGGCGACCTACCTCTAGGTTGTCGAACAGTGAGGGACAAGCATTAGGTTGCAAGGCAGGTGAAAACTCCCCAGGTCACCCACTAGAGGGGGCGACCTACACCACCTGTCTGCTAGCAGTTCGCGGACTCGGTCTCAGTCCGCACGAGGAAGGACTTGGCAGCATGACTGACAACACTTCACCATACTACAAAACACAACGCAACTCAACTCCAGCCGGCCATAAGGTGCCAAGCTCACTCCACTGGCTAGTGACCTGCTCCTTCTATTCGGCAGAAGGCGGCAGACTCGTGTCCATACAACAGTAGAGGATGACTCAACCTGGCCGTCGCGAGCTAGGCGAGATGATTCTGCAGTCTGCCGGGAGTACTCCAGCTTCCCATCACCCGCTTCTTTCCAAAATAGGCGAACCACTCCTCAGATCGCATAGCTTGGCTCGGGCTCGCTTAGTGCAGCAGAGGCGGACTCATCCAAGTCCGCCAACAACAGATCAGTTCAAGTGGGCATCATTCGCTCAGTATAATGCGGACTCGGCAGATAGCTTATCCACTCGAGCAGCTTACCCGTATCAATATGGTGAGGTCATCGAGTCCATTTTTGGACGTCACCTCCTCCAGCCTATAAATAGACCCCCATACCTCTCATTTGAAGGAAACAACCACCGGGGGGACAATCGTCATAGCAAACCCTACACACACAAGTTTTCCTGGCATGCGGTTAAGCCCCTGGCCTTGTTATCTGTTTTGGCCTTCAGCGACCTCAGTGGTCCTCCCGGCTTGATCGCGCAGCCCGCTTTGCATTATTTTATGAGCTACAAGATTAATAGCGCGTACGGTCTGCCGACCTCTCTGGTCAAACTGCGCGGCCTCTGGCTTCTTCTATCCTCTAGCCGCCAGCTTCCCCTTGTACCCTTTATATTATCATGTAAAGGACTCAACTCAAGCTGTAACACTGAATTATAATTAAAGGAAAGCCCAACGCAAGAGTGGCATTTAAGTCACAGTGGGAGAAATCTGTTGTTGCCGCTACAAGCGGCCCCATCTCCTTTCCTCTCTCGACATCAACCTCTACAGCAAATCCCAAACCATCAAAGTAACCGGCTACTCGACAGTTCCTCATCAACCTCCCATTATTCCCGCATCTTAGATCGAGTGTGCTCTACTCTCGAGTGTACAGAGATATTTCCCGCATCAACTGCTCAGCAGTCTCTTCTCCTCCTCTTCTCCTCCATAATCCCAGTGAGTTCGAACATCGTTATCTGCTGGTGTGCCCATTTCATGCAACAATAGTTAACACGCGACCTTCGGATCTTGAACAGAAAGTGAAAACCAATGGTTAGCCATGACATATCGTCAACCAGCCGAGAGCCTTGCTCCTTCAAGTCCTAGTGAAGATCCTCTCTGGGAATCCTTGGATCAATCGCGATGGGAAACCACTGAACAATTTCAGGTAATTAACCATACTATAGCTGCTATCACGCATTGATTAGAGATGCAATCTGCAGCAGCACCAACATTGGAGAATCCGCAAACTTAGAGAATCCGCAAACTTGTGCTCTGGCCTATCCGCCGGTCTATCCTCCTGTTTACCCACCAACCTTTCTGCAAGGGCCAACAGTGCCTTTGTGGTCTCAAAATGATAAGTTCATAGCACTTCAAAATTTCTTTCGGGAAGCTGCCTGGGGAAGTCCACCAAGATTCTAAATTTTCAGGGAAGTCATCCCTACTCTTCAGTTCCTGCCTTCGCTCCTCCCGCGGCAGCTTTTTCATTCTATCCTCCTGCTCCTTTTACAGCTACAATATATGCTCCCTTTTTTCCTTATGTTGTAGGAGTGCAGGAAGAACCATCACCATTTTTAGAAAGTGTTCGGCATGAACCAACTCCAACTAACTTCAAAGAGCCATGATTGCCAATTTACACTGGAGAGGCTGATCCAATGAAGCACCTTCAAGAATTTGAATCAGCCATGGCTCTCAAGACCCTTTCAGATGCTACCAAATGCAAACTCTTTTTAATAACCTTTGATGGAAAAGTGAGAGATTGGTTCTAGCGACTGCGTCATAAGTCCATCGAATCTTTTGCCGATTTGCGAAGGGAATTTCTGCTCAAGTTTTATACGTCTACAAAAAGAAAGGGTAGTCCAGAAGCCCTCTTTTAGATCAGACAATGAGAGAATGAGACCTTGTATCATTTTGTGGATTGTCTCTGTTGAAACAGAAAACTCGGACTCTGTGGAGTTCACCCTTGGGGAAGGGGTGATCGCACACCTATGTCTCTTTTGTAAGCCAAATAACAAAGGAAAAGAGAGGAGAATTAACCGAAGGGCTCGGCGTGGAGGTCCCACCACACACCCGAAAGGTCTTAGAGTGCTTCCACTCCTTAGAAAAATGCCGAGTTAAGGCAACCTCAAAAGGCGCTACAAAACTACGGAACAAGGGAGTGTGCCTTCTGAGGTGCCCCCTTGGGTATATTTATAGAATTCTAATAATGGACTGCAAATAGCCAACCTCCGTTATTTTGAACCGCTATGTGCAGTCCAAGATGGCCTTCCAACAGCGTAACTCCGCTGTTTTGAGAGGCTCGGTGCAGACCATTGGTGCAAAATGGTGAAAGTACGTCATAGGTCATGGGGCGAGTGGTCCTCAAAATCACCCACTCGTCGGGGGCAGCATGTGCTCGATGGAGCTGACACTCACCGCTTCATCTCGACCTTTGGCGAGTGCGAGCCCGGCTGGCCCTACTCTTATGCTACTTGCCGAATGCCTCTAGGGTGAGTGCTAGAACGACTAGCCCTACTCGCCTGCTACTTGTTGAATGCCTCTGTGGCGAGTGCGAGCCCGGTTGTCCCTACTCGCCTACTACTTGCCGAATGCCTCTGGGGCGAGTGCGAGCTGCCTGCTTACCTCATCCGGGAGCCAAAAGACCAATGGGTGTTGAGTGGATAAGCATCACTCAACGCCATATCCAGGAGGTCTCTATGATCTTCGAGCGAAGCAATATCACTCAATGCCATAGCCAGGAGGGTGCCGAGAACGTCGAGTGGAGCAACATCACTCAATGCCAAAGACAGGAGGGCACTAGCGGGGATAAAATTGAAATGAAGCCTCATAAAATAGCTGGGCGAGTAGGCCTCTGATACCTCCACTCGCCCGGGGCAGCGAGTGCTCGATGGATATGGCACTCACCGCTTCTGCCCAGCCCTGGGCGAGTGCGGGCATGGCCTGCTCCACTCGTTTGGTACCGGCCGAGCCCCTAGGGTCAGTCCGAGCCCGCTTGCCCCACTCTCCAACTGCCTGCCAAGAGCCAGGGCGAGTGCGATCCAGCTTGCCCCACTCGCCCTTCACATGTCCCGCCCCCTAGGACTGGGTTGAACTTGGTCGCTTTAGGTCCTGCTCGCCTCACTCATCGAATACGGGGTTATAAACAATCCCCTCTCTTTGCGAGCTTTCATGAAAGCTCAGAACGAAACATCCAACCCCAAGTATTTAATGAGTGAGATGGGATATGAATAAAAAAACAACTGGAGACAGAGGGCATTCGGTTCATGAAGAGCTATCTCGTTCGGGTAGAACTCGCCACTAGAATGTTCTTGATTTAGGGCACATACCCGTGCAGAGATCTGGAGATCTCGCCCCCAATTGTTAAGGGGACCTAGGCCACTCGCCGCACTGGACCCGCGACCATCCAGCTTGCATGTGAGGTCTCTATCCCTTAGAGATGTGCCCAAGGACCAGAGTTCCCAGCATCTTGATGGTGTGGAGTACGATTGCTGAGTTCAATCCCTACTCGCCTTCTTCTTAGGCAGTCCCTATTCGGGGCGTCTCGCGATACCATAGACCATCTTTTCGTGGCGTCAACCTGCAGATTTCTATTAATTTGACAAAGGGTTTGATCATGTGTCGTATTCGCCCTATTGGCTCACGCACGCCGATAGCAATTGCATTTGATCGCGCCGAACTATATTTCAGGTCCCGCGCTATTCTTGCCACACTGGCTCACGTGCTGAAGCCATACCTTTGACGATACCCCTGAAGTTTTACTTTTGGCGATATCCTTTTCATGGCGAGATCCCTAGTATGGCGAGATCCCATGCATGGAGAGATCCCCTGCATGGAGAGATCCCTGAAGACTTACTTTTGGCAAGATCGCCTTCATGGAGAGATCCCCTACATGGTAAGATCCCCTACATGGTAAGATTTCCCAAGTGAAACATCTATGAGTTCTAAAGTGGTTGTCGAGGATTGCCTCCCCCACCCTGCCAGCTAGGTGAGAGCATGACAGTGGGAGATAGCTTGGGACTTGGCTTCAGAGCAATGATGATGTCCACCGAGGACCCCTACCCTGCCTGCTAGGTGAGAGCCTGATAGTGGGAGAAAGCTCGGGACTTGGCTCCAAAGAAAAGGTGATGTCCATCGAGGACCCCTAGCCTGCTAGTTAGGTGAGAGCCTGACAGTGTGAGAAAGCTCGAGAATTAGCTCCAAATCAAAGGTGATGTCCACCGAGGACCAGTACCCTGCCAGCTAGGTGATAGCCTGACAGTGGGAGAAAGCACAAGATGTTTCTCCATAGCAAAGATGATGTCCACTGAGGACCCCTACCCAGCCAACTAGGTGAGGGCCTTACAATGGGAGAATGCTCGGGACTTGGATCCAGAGCAAAGATGATGTCCACCGAGGACCCCTACCCTGCTAGCTACATGGGAGCCTGACAGTGGGAGAACGCTCGGGACTTGGCTGCAGAGCAAAGGTGATGTCCAACGAGGACCACTACCCTACCAGCTATGTGAGAGCCTAACAGTAGGAGAAAGCTCAGGACTTGGCTCCAATGCAAAGGTGGTGTCCATCGAGGATGCCTACTGTGCCAGCTAGGTGAGAGCCTGATAGTAGGAGAAAGCTCAGGACTTGGCTCAAGAGAAACGATGGTGTCCACCGAGCACCCCTACCCTGCCATCTAGGTGAGAGCCTGACAGCAGGAGAAATCTCGAGACATGGCTTCAGAGCAAAGATGATGTCCCCTATGGTCCCCTACCCTGCCAGCATGGTGTGAGCCTGATAGTGGGATAAAGCTCGGGACTTGGTTCCTGAGCAATGATAATGTCCAACGAGGACCCCTACCCTACCAGCTAGGTGGGTACCTGACAGTGGGAGATAGCTTGGGAATTGGCTCCAGAGCAAAGGTGATGTCCACCGAGGACCACTACCCTTCCAGCTAGGTGAGATCCTGACAGTGGGAGAAAGATCAGGACTTAGCTCCAGAGCAAAGGTGATGTCAATCGAGGACACCAAACCTACCAGCTAGGTGGGTGCCTGACAGTGGGAGAAAGCTCGGGACTTGGCTCTAGAGCAAAGGTGATGTCCATCGAGGACCCCTACCCTGCCAGCTAGGTGAGAGCCTGATAGTGGGTGAAAGCTCGGGAATTGGATCCAGGGCAAAGGTGATGTCAATCGAGGACCCCTACCCTGCCAGCTCGGTGGGAGCATAACAGTGGGAGAAAGGTAAGGACTTGGCTCCATAGCAAAGGTGATGTCCACCGACAACCCCTACCATGCCAACTAAGTGTGAGCCTGACAGTGGAAGAAAGCTCGAGACTTAGCTCTTGAGAAAAGGTGATGTCCACCGAGGACACCTACCCTGCCAGCTAGGTGGGATCCTGACAGTGGGAGAAAGCTCTGGACTTAGCTCCTGAGCAAAGATGATGTCCACCGAGGAACCCTACCCTGCCAGCTAGGTGAGAGCCTGATAGTGGGAGAAAGCTTGGGACTTGGCTCCAGAGCAAAGATGATGTCCACTAAGGACCCATACACTGCCAGCTAGGTGGGAGCCTGACAGTGGGAGAAAGCTCGGTATTTGCCTCCAGAGTAAAGATGATGTCCACCGAGACCACTACCCTGTCAGATAGGTGAGAGCCTGACTGTTGGAGAAAGCTCGGGACTTGGATCCAGAGCAAAGGTGATGTCCAACGAGGACCCCTACCCTTCCAGCTAGGTGGGAGCCTGACAGTGGGATAAATCTCGGGACTTGGATCCGGAGCAAACGTGATGTCCACCGAGGTCCCCTACCCTGCCAGCTAGGTGAGAGCCTGATAGTGGGAGAAAGCTCGGGACTTGGCTCAAGAGCAAAGGTGATGTCCACCGAGTACCCATACCCTGCTAGCTAGGTGAGTGCCTGATAGTGGGACAAAGCTCGTGATTTGGCTCTAGAGCAAAGGTGATGTCCACTGAGGACCCCTATCCCGCCAGCTAGGTGGGAGCCTGACAGTGGGAGAAAGCTCGGGACTTGGATCCAAAGAAAAGGAGATGTCCACTGAGGACCCCTACCCTGTCAGCTACGTGGGAGCCTAATAATGGGAGAAAGCTCGGGACATGGCTCCAGAGAAAAGGTGATGTCCACCGAGGACCGCTACCCTGCCAGCTATGTGGGAGCCTGACAGTGGGAGAAAGCTCAGGACTTGGCTCCAGAGCAAAGATGATGCCCACCGAGGACCCCTACACTGCTAGCTAGGTGAGAGCCTAACAGTGGGAGAAAGCTCGAGACTTGGATGGATCTTCCATTCATTCACAAATTCTACTACCAAAGATCAATAATACCAAGGAATTTTATACTAAAAAGGTATAACGTACATGGTTCATGGGTACTCCTCCACTCTGCCTTCTTGCCTTCTCTTCGGGTGGCCTCTCCTTCGCCTCCTCAAGGTTATTGCCATAAACAGTTGTTGATCGAGGTAAGTGTTTCCCTGGCCCTGCCTCCAGCCGGTTTGATTGTTCGGCTCCTGACGCACCCACCTTGCTGCTACTATTGTTGTTGTTGGTGTTGTTCCCCCTGCCTGGGCTCCGCTCTCCTTGCCTCCCGGCCTTGGCCACCTCTTGACCCCTTCTCTTCCTCCATAGGCCACCTGTCCAGCTTCCGGGTAAACTCCAGGTTCGACGCCTCCATTTCTTCCCTCGCTACCCTCTCCATCAGCACCTTGTAGGAGAGAGACGGTACCCTCTTCAACTCCATCCTGAAGAAACCCTATTGCAGCCCCAAAGTGAAGATCATCATCAGGGTGTCCACTGGAATCTCTTGCATCTGGGTGACCTCTTCCTGAAACCGATCCACATAACTCCCTAGGGTCTCATTTACTCCCTACTTGATGCGAAACAGGGACTCTGAATCTCACTTCCTCGTCTTGGAGGTGGTGAACCTCAACATAAACCCCTAGCGCAGGCACTCGAAGCAATAGATTAGGTTGGCCAGTAAATGGTGGAACCACTCCCTCGCCTTCTCCTTCAAAGGGACGGCAAAGAGCCTACACTTGAAGGCATCTGATATTTGCCTTATGGAAATGGTATCCTCGAACCACTGCACATGTTGCACCGGGTCATCCCGACCCGCATAGTTGGACATGTCTGGCTCTCGAAACCCCTCTAGAACTGGAGCTGAAGAAATCAACTCGTTGAGGGGGCTGCCTTCCCCTGCTGGGAGAGCCGGGAGATCTTGCACCCCCATCTCGCAGAACCAGCCTCCCCATGCCGAGTCGGGGATTAGCACTTGCCCCCGCAACTCACGCTCGCCTCCGCCATCTACTAACTCCTTCTCGGCTCGCCTACCGGTTGCGTCATCTCCTAGTGTCGGGGAGGCGATTACTGGAGCAGTTGTCGTCGAGCACTGGAGCAGTTGTCGTCGAGCACTCAGCACGCCCGCCGAGTGCGAACCGGACGTGTCCAAGCATGTCCTGCATAAATCCTCGAACATCCCCACCAAGGCTCGATGCGGATGGGGTGGCGACTCGGCCCTGTCTGAACCTTGCCCTTCACCTCCATTCATCGAGCTCGCAGAAGATTTTCTGTGCTGACCACTATCCATGCTCACCGCACCAAAAATGTTTAAACCGAAAACTCGGTCTCTATGGAGTTCACCCTTGGGGAAGGGGTGATCACATACTTACTTCTCTCCTGCAAGCCAAATAACAAAGGAAAAGAGTGGGGAATTGACCCAAGGGCACGGCGTGGAGGTCCCACCACACACCCGGATGATTTTAGAGTGCTTCCCATCCTTAGTCAAATGTCGAGCTAAGGCAACCTCATAAAGCGCTAGAAAACTAGGGAACAAGTGAGCGTGCCTTTTGAGGTGCCCCCTTCAGTCTATTTATAGATTTCTAAAACGGCCTGCAAATAGCCAACCTCCGCTATTTTGAACCGCTATGTGCAGTCCAGGTTGGCCTACCAAAAACTTAAATCTGCTGTTCTTGGAGGCTAGGGGCAGACCAATGGGAGCAAAATTGTGAAAATACACCATATGTCATTGGGCGAGCGATCCTTAAAGACACCCACTCGTCCGGGGCGGCGAGTGCTTGATGGAGCTGACACTCGCCACTTCTTCTCGGCCTTTGGCGAGTGCGAACCCGACTGGCCCTACTTGCCTGCTACTTGCCGAATGTCTCTGGGGCGAGTGCGAGCCCGGCTGGCCCTACTCTCCTGCTACTTGCAGAATGCCTCTGGGGCGAGTGCGAGCCAGCCTGCTTACCCCAGGCGGGAGCCAAAAGACCAAAGGGAGATGAGTGGAGAAGCATGACTCAACGCCATAGACAAGAGGGCGCTGACAACATCGAGTGGGGCAACATCACTCAACGCCATAGCTAGGAGGGCGTCGAGAGCGCCGAGTGGAGCAACATCACTCAATGCCAAAGCCAGGAGGGCTCCAGCGGGGTTAAAATTGAAATGAAGTGACAAAAAATAGCTGGGCGAGTGGCCCTCTGATACATCCACTCACTCAGGGTGGCGAGTGCTTGATCGAGCTGGCACTCACCGCTTCTGCCCGGCCCTGGGCGACTTCGGGCATGGCCTGCTCCAGTCGCCTAGTACCTGCCAAGCCCCAGAGGCGAGTGCAAGCCCGCTTTCCCCACTCGCCAACTGCTTGTCGAGAGCCTGGCAGAGTGCGAGCCTGCTTGTCCAACTCGCCCTTCACATGTCCCGCCCTTTGGGATTGTGCTAAACTTCGCCGCTTTTGATCCTGCTCGCCTCACTCATCATATACAGGTTTGTACAGTTTCCAGAAAGAGATTTTGGACATTGAGATCGTCGATCAAGAAATGTATCGGGTGGCTCTAATACATGCTCTTTGTGAAGGACCACATAAGTTTGAGGCTATTGTCTGAGCACCAAGAACATATCAAGATTTGATTGGCTTAGCCAACTCATACATTCGTGGTGAGAAGAGCTATCCCAACTTCATCTCCAGGCTTGTAGCAGAGAAAGATTCTTCTCCTTACAAGCAACATCCGAGGTCTCCTCGGAAAGATTTTCCATCCCACGCAAGGAAGGGAACAAAGTTTCAACGTCATCGACACCCCTTCCCGGGCCAGGATCGTGCTCGAGATCAATTGTTACTATTACCAGCCCCAGCTCCTCAAGTAGCTTTGGTTCATTAGCAGCAAGATGATGACTTGGTAGAGTCCGAACTGGATGAGACCATGCAAGAAGTAAGCAAAATCATGAAGGGTAAGGCTAATTACAAAATGCCTTACCAGCCGGTAGATCAAAGATCAAATGATTCAGATCTATTCTTTGAGTTTCACAAAGAAGGCAGGCATTCAACTGAAAACTGCCGAGCATTTCGTCAACTGGTGCAAAAGATGATGCGGCAGGGTGAGATGTGTGACTTGTTCCCAAAGGATGGCCACTCTAATCCGTCTACTTCAAATGGCAAAGAGGTAGCAGACATTCTATGCTGCTCAAATGGGGTGAGCCAAATCAACGATGACACCAACTTCATTTTTTGTGAGACCATTGATGTGAATGATGTAGGCACACTTGGAAATCTATTCTGAAGTGAAGGACATCGCAGTTCCAAAATCTCATCGCAATCATTGTCGGTTATTTTTACTTTAAATTCTTCAAACATTTTCTTTCTAAAAACACTTCTAAGTATTTCTTTCATTCATTTCAATAAATTTTACGTCAGAGATCACGTGCTGACAGATTTCCCTTTTTGGAGTGCTTCCTCCTCTAATTTCTCTTTGCCAAAGAGATCACTGAACCACCGAGATATCACCGAGTCTTGCTTGGGTCCCCTCGAGGTTGGACACTGGCGAAAGACCACAATGACCACATATAGTGGGGAGTATTCGTGTATGTTTAGTGGGAGCCGTCCAAATCTCGTGCGGAGGATTACAGGACTTCAGATCCTGGCTGGTATCTAACACAAAGTGTACATCAAGGGAGGTCCCATGTGTTAGCTCTATTGTGCTCCGCTATGGATACATTACAGTTACGATGATTTTTGCTTGACAAGTAATGACGATCAAGTGTAGCCTTGTCTCCTCAATCATCTCATGACTGTAATAGTCGAATACTCTATGGTACTCTCAATCCATGCTTTTGCGGGGCCCACAATTTCACTGATCAACGATGCTTGTAACACGAGGCTTGAGAGCAGTGTATCTTTCGTTCCATCTCAGGATTCTGTTCATTTTTTTCTTTCGTGCCCTTCTAAAGGAACGTGGCTAGTCCGCTCTATATAAGACTACACTCTTGATGACCTTTCGTGGGGATGCGATGTTTAAGGCCGCCGGGGAACCACTGTTGCGCATCCGGCCTTTTCTGGTCATCTTCGGGTGTAGACCTCCTCTTTCATTTTGCCTTCTTACAGGTTGACAGGTTAAATCCAACCTAACAAAAATATTTCCAACATCGTTTTTGCTTGTGCTCATCTTGTATACTCGGCTTGCATGAAGCTCTATCAGATGATGATTAACAAGCACGCTGTTACTCTTACTAGGTGTTATTGCAACCAATCACTAATTGATAGTCAGAGAATCTGGTTCTCTTTATAAATAAACTATTTAGCTGAAGTCTATTCAGTATTTTAATCTTACTGATTTGGATTTCATATTGAGATATCAAATCTGTTCAAACCGAAAATCGGCCTCTGTGGAGTTCTCCTTTGGGGAAGGGGTGATCGCACACCTACTTCTATCATACACGTCAAACAACAAGAAGATGAAGAAGAAGGAAAAATTAACCCAAGGGCTCGGCGGGATGTCCCACCACACACCCGGAAGATCTTTGAGTGCTTCCCCTCCTTAGCCAAGAGCTGAGCTAAGACAACCTCAGAAAGTGCTAGAAGACAGGGGAGCAGAAAACGCATGTCCTCTGAGGTGGCCCCTTGGGTCCTATTTATAGATATCTGAAAACGGCCTGCAAATAGCCAACCTTCGCTGTTTTGAACAGCTATGTGTAGCCCAACTTGGTCTGCCAACAGCGTAACTCAGTTGTTCTGAGTGACTAGGGGCAGACCAATGGGGCCTGCCTGGTAAAAACACGTCACAGGCTTGGGCGAGCTGGGTAGCTCGACCACCCCAGAAGGTTCTGCTTGCACGCCACTTTGTCGAGCTGGTCAGTGCGAGTGCGAGCTGGGCCACTATGCTCGCCCTTAGATCGACCTTCATTAGTCGAGCTCAGCTCGTCAGAAACCGGGCTTAGCTCGGCGAATGCCGAGCTCGTGCTTCAGATCTCCCTGCCGAGCTTGCCTGGGGCCCTGGTGGTTTGATCTGGCCGGTCTAATTCCCGGTGACCCCACTCGCCGGATACGGGGTTGTACACAATCCCCGCTCTTTTTGAGCTTGGCAAAGCTCGAAAAGAATCATCCAACCCCCAAGTGTCCGGCGAGTGTGGCAGGAGCCAGAGAGAATCTTCCAGTGGGGTCCACCTGCGGCTATATATATACGTTTGCGTACCTGGGTGACTCGCCATTCCCTTCGGTCTGATCTTGCCGAGATGTCGATCCCTAAGAAGATCCAAGAGAGGCTCGCCCGAGTTCGCGAGACTGTCGCCGCTTACGTTGCCGACCTGACTGTGTTTCCCCTCTACATCCTACAGAGCGGCTGGGCCGAGCCCAATCCAGCCAAGAGGGCGAAGCTATTTCCCAAAGCGGACGAGCACATCTATGATGACCTGAAAACCACCCTGGAACATGGGACCGTCTCCTCCACTCTGCCTGCCCTTGATAAGGGGAAAAATATCGTCAATCTCTACGACGAACCGGATGGCCAACGGGATGGCTCTAAGATCCCGGCACCGCGAGCTAAGACCCCCTTTGGTGACTCTCCGCATAAGACCCCAGAGAATCGCCCGCGGGATCCGTCGCCCCCCTTCGGGATCTTGGGGCTGGACTCGCGGAAGCCGGACTCGCCAGTTCGTGCATCCTCACCCAAACGACTTGCTGGGGCCGCGGGGGGAGTTGTCGGGGCCATCCCTGTTCCGGGCTTCAACCTCCTCTCACCAAGAATACACCGCCCAAGTCGTGGTAAGTATCTGAGACTGGGCCCTCCCCGCACCTTCTTGGAGGTGCCAAGTTCGTCAGGTAAGCCAGCCTACGATTTTGCCCTGTAATTTTCCGAGACTTTTGCCTCCTGAACTAATGTTTAACTCTTCGTAGCTCCTCCCAGCCAGTCAGGGGCTGATGAGTCTCGCGACTGTCCTGCTGATCCCCTCTTCCCTCCGCGAACTCGCTGGATTCCAACCTGGGTCCTGAAGTGAAGAACGACGAGCTAATGAGGATTGGTATTCAGCTCTTCAAGAAGGTGGTGCGCGGGCAGCGCCAGGTGCAGGAGGATAATGAGGTGATGCAGCGCGACTATGTGTGGCTAGCGGACGAGGTGAGGGGCGACCCGGCAGGCAAGCCGACGTCCCCATCCTGACTGTTGGACGAGATCTATGAAGGCCTCATGCTCGCCCAGAGATACTCGGGGCGGATTTGTGAGCTCCTCAGCTTGCTAAAATCTGGAGGGCAGGGGACGCGAGGCCGGGGTAGGTAGAAATGGCTCCATTCCTGAGCCTACCGGCCCTCACCTCCTGCTCTCCTTAGCTCGCACGTCCTCCCCATGCATTTAATTTTTCTAGTACATTTTCCTAGTGTCTGTAATAACTTGAATATTAGATTCTATTGCCTGATATTTGAATAATAATAGTGTGACTTATATTCAGCTCGGCACATCACGAGGAGAGTCTTAGGAATCGACGAGCTGGGATTGGCGAGCCGGGGCAAGTGAGCTGGACTGAACGGCCAGCTCGAGCTCAAGTTTTCTTTTTCTAAAAATAGGCCCCCTCCTCACCAACCCCGTGCCACCGTCTTTATTGCATACTCTCTCCTCTAGCTTCCTTCTCTGTTCTCGCGTCCCCGCTCCCGGCCTTTGAGCGAGCATGGGCAAGACAAATCCGGATGCTGATGGCCGCAGCAAGTGCGCCCAGCACTTTGCAGATTACTGCTTCTTCGAGGGAAACACAAGCGAGGCGGAGCTCGCTGAGTTCGTCTACGACTACGTGCCTGCCAGATTTGAGGCGCGTCGTCCCAAGGATTGGAAAGCAATCAATTCTTTCTACCCCGACGAGCTTGCCTTCCCCATCTCGCATTTTGAGGTGGGGTTGTGCCTCCATCTCTCGACAAAGATCGACCTGATTCTGAAGTATTACGGCGCAGTGCCCACGCAACTGAACTTGAACGCCGTCGCAATGATGGTGGTGTTCGCGTTTTACCTCTGCCAGGAGTGGATAGAGTTCAACCTAAATGTTTTCAGGAAACTCTTCTCATATAAGGCGACCCCGGATGGCGTCGCCTACTTTGGGGGCTCTCTGATAAAGGTTCACGAGATCGCGAACAAGCATCACAACTATTGGGCACATTGGTCAAAATGTACCTGATTTGAAGAAGTCTCACCCAACTCAATGATATACATCAAAATGTATTTGATGTATTTTGAGTTACATGTGCAGGTTAAGTATTTACAGGAAAGAAGAAAAAGTTTCTAAGTCCATGTGTCGACACCCAAAGGGAAAGTGTCGACACTTAAGAAGACTTGTGTCGACACCCAGGCAAGCAGTGTCGACACTTGGAGTCATTGTGTCGACACCAGGGATACTGAGTCGACACCAGACAGAAAGTGTCGACACAAGGAGCTGTGTCGACACTCAGTGAAGGAAAGACAGTGAAGATGTGTCGATACTTAGTAGTTGTGTCGACACCCAGTGAAGCTGTGTCTACATAAGAAAGTGTCGACACTTGGAGGCTGTGTCGACACTCAACAAAAGTTAGCAAAGACTAAGTACAAGTATCGACACCCAGAATAATGTGTCGACACTCAACAGAAGAGTCAACACTTGAAGTAAGTGTCGACACCCAGAACAATGTGTCGACACTTAGCTGAAGACTCAACACTTGAAGAAAGTGTCCACACAAGGAGCTGTGTCGACACTTAGCAATGAACAACAAAGTTCAAGAATATTCTAAGTACAAGTGTCGACACTAATGGAATGTGTCGACACTCAGCCAGAGTCTCGACAGAAGAAGAAAGTGTCGACACCCAGAGCAATGTGTCGACACTCAACAAGTATCAACACTGAAGACATGTGTCGACACCAAGAAGCAGTGTCGACACTTGACAGATACAACACATGAAGATGTGTCGACACAAAGGTGTTGTGTCGACACTTAGAAGGATTCAGCAAAATTCTGAAGAACAAGTACTTGTGTCGACACTAAATTTCAGTGTCGACACATGAAGAAGAAGCAGTGTCGAGATAAAGAATCAACTACACAAGGAGTTATGTCGACACCTTGTAGACTAGTGTCGACAGTTAGACAACATGTGTCGACACTTGGTCTATAAGTGTCGACACTTAAAGACAGAAAGTCTCGACACTTAAAGACAGTTACAGAATTTTCAAGAACTGACTGGATGACTTGACAGCTGCCATTCCAGCCGGTCTACAACACCTGTCAGAGTTGTCAGAATTCAGTTATGGACCGGACCAGCCGGTTACCATGAAGAAGGCCTATAAATAGGCTTGTACTGTCTGCAGAAGAAGTTGATCAGAAAATTGATGAAGTGGTTCAAGTGATCATTCACAAGAGAAACACACAAGAAGATCTAGCTTTCGAGAGAAGATCTAAGAAGTTGGAGAGAGAGAGCTCCATCCAAGAAATCAGCTGTTGGAACCCAGCTGAGAAGAAGGATTCAGATTGGTCTGAATCTTAAGAATCAGAGATCAAGGATCAACTGCAGAGGAATCAGTCTTATTGTGTTCTACTTTCAAGAAGCTTTGAAGAAAAGCCAAGTCAGATTGATTTCAGCTGAGTTCTTCCAAGAACTCATCAAGAATCTCACAACTTATCTCTCTTTCATCTAAGTTGTTGAGTTAATACTTTTGTATTCATTATAACTTGTAGGATCCTTAGGGATCTGAGATTGTAAGCCTGAAATTATAAAGGCTGAGGGTAGGAGAGTGAAATCTCTGAGTGTAGGCCTTGGTGGCTGAGTGTAGGCCTTGGTGGCTGAGTGTAGGCCTTTGTGGCTGAGTGTAGGCCTTTGTGGTTGAGTGTAGGCTTTGTGGAAAAGCTGAGTTGTAGGGCCTTGGGCCTGAGGTGTAGGAGCCTGTTTTGGGTTCTGAGTTAGTGGAGAAGTTTGGCCGAATCTAGTACACTGCTAGATAGGCGAAGGGGGAAAGTGGATGTACCCAAAGCTTGGGGAACCACTATAAAACTCTTGTCTACTGTGTGTTTGTGAATTGCTGTGATTGCTGCATATGTGCTGTGATAAATTAGATATAAGTCTGTGATATTAACTGATTGCTTCCATAAAAAGTCAAAAAGAATTTGGTCACATATTCACCCCCCCTCCTCTAGGTGTTTGGGTACTATATCTTTCAAGTGGTATCAGGGGGAGGTTACTCAAAAAAGACTAACAGTCTGAGTAGATCCTGATTGGCAGATTCAGTCTAAGTGCAGTACAGATTCAAGAAAATCAAGAATCATGGGTTCCAATGAAAATCACAAGGAATTGGGATCCATGAAACTACCTATATGTAGGAAAGAAATCTTTGGCATATGGAAGGAAAGGGTAAGGCTGTTTATGGAGGCCTCAGACCCTAGAATTTACATCACAGTAAAGGAAGGGCCATATGTGCCCATGAAGGTGTCAGTCCTAGATGCTAATCAGAGAATACCAAAGGATTTCTCTGAAATGACAAAGGATGAGATTGTCCTAGCCACCATGGACAAAAGGGCTCAAAACATCATTGTAAGTGCCATAGATGATGCAACTTTTCAGAATCTAATAAACTGTAAGACAGCCAAAGAGATGTGGGAGACTCTTATTATGTATATGGAGGGTTCTGAAGAGGTAAGGCAAGACAGAAAATCCTTGCTAAATCAAGAGTATGAAAGTTTTAGACAAGGAAAGGGTGATAGCATAACTGAGTGCTACAAGAAGTTCTACAGAATAGTGAATGAACTCATGTCATATGGCAGAGAGTTCAGTAATTATGAACTAAATGACAAGTTTCTAAGGTCCCTAACTAAAGATTGGGACACCAAGATCTGTGCCATTAGAGAAATGGCTAAGTTGGCAGAAATTCCTCCACCTACACTGTTTGGCAAACTGTTGTCTTATGAAATGCAGTTGACAGTGAGGAAAGAAGAGGAGAAATCCACAAGAAATGAACACAAGGAAAGAACAGTGGCTTTTAAATCAGAAGCCCTCAGAAAGTATAGAAGTAAGTCACCTTCTCCTCCACCAAAAGTAGCAGAATCTGAGTCAGATGAGTTAGTCAGCATAAAGTCTGAAAGCAGTGAAAGTGATGAGGACTTTGCTGCACTTACAAGACATTTTCAGAAGTTCTTAAAGAAGAAACAATGGAGGACAAGGCCTTCAACTTCACAGGGAAAGGAAGACTCTTATCAGAAAAAGAAGTCTTCAAAGAAAGACAAGAAAAAGTCAAAGTCTAGCAAAGCTACACTGTTAAAAATTGTGTGCTATTGCTGCAATAGACAAGGGCATGTGATAGCAGATTGTCCTGAGAAGAGAAAGGAGTCTAGTGACAAGAAAAGGACTCACTACAAGGGCAAAAAGGAGAAGTCTTTTGTTGCCAAAAAGGACAAGACCTTGTCAGATATTTCTTCTTCAGAAACTGAGTCAGATGCTGAGGCATATATAGGGCTGTTTGCTGAAGAAGAAGAAGAAGAGTTCATGCAGATTATGGAGTCTATATATGAATAAGAAGACTGTCAGTGCCAAGGACTGATGGCATTGACTGAAAATGACAAAATCCTGGAGCAGCCAGGACCCAGTAAGGTACAAAGTTCAACTTTTAGTTCAATTTCTTGTGCCAGTACAGATTCAGATTCATCATCATCAAGTGATGAGAGTGCATCTGAGTCTGAAGCAGATATTCATCAGTTGATAGATGAATACAAGGTTCTGTTGCAAGCTTACAAGAAGAGCAAGTCCCTAGCCAAAAGTCAGGCAAAGGAAATTGCTAATCTTAAAGCTGCTGCAACTGAGTTTGAGAAGTCTTTTGATTAAAAACTTAATGAGATAGCCAGATTGAAGCACATAACTGTGATTCAAATGGGAACTATATCATTTAAGAATGATCAAATTAAGAGTCTGGAGATTAATCTTCAGAAGGAGAAGGACTTAGTTGCTAGGTTTTCTAAACCTAAGTCAGTTCTACCTTTGATTGATGAATTTGTTCATCAAAAAGGTAAAGCTGGACTTGGTTTTACAAGACATGCAAGGGCTGTTCAGTCCAAGTCCAAGTCCAAGGGAAAAGCCCCAACACTCAACTAGTCAGCTGTGGATAAAACAGCTAAGACTGTACCTAAGCAAAGGTACAATAAGTTTGAGTGTTGGTGTTGTGGCAAGGTTGGCCACTTTGTAATGGATTGTTGGCACAATGCTAGTGCCAAAGTTAGTAGCAAACTGCCTATTGGAAAACCAGTAGGTAGCCTTGTCAAGATGCAAACTAACAAGTACCAAGGACCCAAGAATTCTATGGGTTCTAAGGTTCATTAATCTGTTTTGCAGGTGAGTCCAAGTTGCCATACCCCAATATGGTACTTGGACAGTGGATGTTCCAGACATATGACTGGAACAAAAGGATTACTAAGGGACTACATACCCATCAAGGATGGTCCAAAAGTCACCTTTGGTGGTTCTGAAAAAGGAATCATCAAAAGGTTTGGTAACATCTCTAGTAACTTAGTTACCATTACTCAAGTGGCTTATGTTAAAGGGTTGAAACACAACCTAATAAGTATAAGTCAATTAAGTGATGTAGGGTATGACATCTCATTTGTTAAGGATGGTTGTCATATCAAGAGGTCAAATGATCAAGAGATCATTTTGACAGGCTATAGAAAGAGGAATGTCTACTGCTTAGACATTATGTGCGAGACCAATGGTTCTCAAGTGTGTATTGTAGCTGATGAGACAATCTCTCATTGTGTCAAATGGCATAAGAGGCTAGCCCATCTTAACTACAAGACAATTGGCAAACTCTTTAGTAAAGAGTTAGTGAGGAATGGTCCTCAGGTTAAGTGTGTTAAAGATGGAATTTGCTCACCTTGTCAAAAGGGCAAGCAGACTAGATCCACCTTTAGAAGCATAGAAAACAAAGATGCTGTGAGGTGCTTATACCTCTTGCATATATATCTCTTTGGTTCAATGCCAGTTCACAGCCTAGGTAGTAAGGTCTATACTTTTGTAGTTGTAGATGACTACTCAAGGTTTTCCTGGGTGTTCTTCTTAAGACAGAAATCTGAAACACCTAATGTCTTCTATAGCTTTGTCAAGCAAATTCAGAATGAACTAAATAGTACAGTGGTCAAAATAATAATTGACCATTGTACTGAGTTTCAGTCTGATAACATGACAAAACTATGTGAAGACTTTGGGATATTTCAAGAGTTTTCTTCACCAAGAACACCTCAGCAAAATGGCATTGCTGAGAGGAAGAATAGAACTTTGATTGAGGCTGGTAGGACCCTATTAAGTGATACATCACTACCAGAATACTTCTGGGCTGAATCAGTCAATACTGCATGCCATGTTATTAATAGGGCTACCATAACTAAAGGCCTCAACAAGACCCCCTATGAGGTTGTGAAGGGCAGGAAACCAAATCTATCCTACTTCAGGATCTTTGGTTGTAAGTGCTTCATACTTAACAATGGAAAGTCTTACTTGACTAAGTTTGCTGCCAAGTCCCAAGAGGGAATTTTTGTTGGGTACAGCAACAATAGTAAGGTTTATAGAGTCTACAACTTGTCTACTCAAGTTGTAGAAGAGACTGTACATGTAGTATTTGATGAGACTAAACTTATTAACAATGAGTTGTCTAGTAGTGTATGCAGCCCCACAGGTTTAACAAAGAAGATGGACAAGCTCACTCTAGAAAAAGAATATACTGTAAGACAGCATGTAGAAGACAGTGGCCGTTGTCCAGGGGGAGAACTACATGTACCAATGGCAAATGCAGAAGAAGTACAGCAAGATGATGAAACTGAAGAGGTTCAACCAGAAGTCAGGATGCCTCCAGCCAATAGACATCTTAGAGATCATCCAGTAGAGCAGATTATTGGAGATCCAAGATAAGGAGTACAAACAAGGAGCAGAAACCTGAATGCAGCAATCTACTTCAGCTTTCTATCCCAAGTTGAACCTAAGAAGTTTGAAGAAGCCATCAAAGAACCTCTTTGGATTGAGGCTATGCAAGAAGAACTCAATCAATTCAAGAGATGCAAGGTCTGGGAACTTGTTCCTAAACCTAAAGACCACAATATAATAGGAACCAAGTGGATCTATAGGAACAAGATGGATGAACAAGGAGTCATCATTAAGAACAAAGCAAGACTAGTTGCTAAAGGATATATGCAGGAAGAAGGTATTGATTTTGATCAAACCTTTGCTCCAGTAGCCAGACTGGAAGCCATAAGAATGTTCCTGGCCTATGCAACTTTTCAAGGATTCAAAGTTTACCAAATCGATGTCAAGTCAGCATTTCTAAATGGTAATCTTAAAGAAGAAGTCTATGTGGAACAACCCTCAGGTTTTGTTGATTCTACTTTACATAATCATGTTTATAGACTTAGGAAAGATTTATATGGGTTAAAGCAAGCCCCTAGGGCTTGCTATGAAACCCTGTCTAGTTTCCTCATTGAGAATAAGTTCACAAGGGGGAAAATAGACAAGACTATATTCCTTAGGGAATCTAGAGGCAAAGTAATACTAGTCCAAATATATGTAGATGACATTATATTTGGGTCTACTGAAAGTAGCCTTTGCAAAAAGCTAATGCAAGGTCAATTTGAGATGAGTAGTATGGGAGAGCTAAAGTTCTTCTTGGGTCTCCAAGTAAGACAGACTGAGAGTGGTTTATCCATATGCCAGTCCAAGTTCACCCTAGAACTCATAAGGAAGTATGGTATGGATTCATCCAGTACCATGAAGACTCCTATGGGGTCAAGTATGTCTCTTAGCAAGGATGATGCCGGGATGCCTGTAGATGAAACCTTGTATAGAGGGATAGTTGGCTCCCTATTATACTTGACTGCAAGTAGAGCAGATATCATGTATGCTACATGTGTCTGTGCTAGGTATCAAGCGTGCCCTAAAGAGTCTCATTTGACAACAGTCAAAAGGATATTGAGATATCTAAAGGGCACTCCTTATCTAGGCCTCTGGTACCCTAGGAATGGGGATTTTGATCTAACAGGTTATTCAGATGCAGAGTTTGCAGGATGCAAAGAAGACAGAAAAAGCACTACTGGAACCTGTCAATTCCTAGGTGGAAGACTGATTTCTTGGAGTAGCAAAAAGCAAACAAGTGTGGCTATCTCCAATGCAGAATCAGAGTATGTGGCTGCAGGAAGTTGTTGTGCTCAACTTCTGTGGATACAACATCAGCTTGTGGACTATGGATTTCAGGTAAGTAGAACTCCACTTTTCTGTGATTCTACTAGTGCTATTTCAATAGCTAATAATCCTGTATCCCATAGTAGAACAAAACATATTGAAATTAAATATCATTTTCTTAGGGAGCATGTAGAAAGAGAAGATATTTTACTTGAATATGTTAAAACAGATGAACAACTAGCTGATATGTATACTAAGCCCCTAGAAGAAGCTAAGTTCAATAGGTTTAAGATTGAACTAGGAATGATAAACTTAGAGTAAGTTTATAGTATTGAAATTGGCTAAGTAAAAAGGTGTCGACACATAGAGATTTCTGTGTCGACACAGAAAGTAGGTGTCGACACTTCAGGAAAAAGGTGTCGACACATCTAGGAAGTTGGTGTCGACACTTCAGAATATTAGTGTCGACACATGACAAGTTGGTGTCGACACAACCAAGGTGGTGTCGACACATAATGTTTACTCAGAATTACCTAAGTAAAGTCTCGACTAAATGTCGAGTTAAGTGGTGTCGACACATAAACAAGTGTCAACACATATAATCTGTTGACTAAAATTATGTCGACACATATGTGTCGAGACATTATAAGTCAGTGTTGACACTTATTGCCAGTGTCGACACAACTTAAGTTGGCTGCCCGCCTTTTCATCTTCAAAATTAGAAAGGTATAAATAGGGTTTTGCCTTAGTTTGTCGACACACTTTCAAACGTTTCGAGACCAAAACTTCTGTGTCGACACCTCTCTTCTCTCCAGTCCAATTCTTCAAACCCTAATGGCACCAAAACTTGAGGAGAACGTCAACGAAGGATACGAATTGGTGCGCGATGCTTTTGATGCTGCAGACCAAGAAATCAAGACAGTGATAACCCTAGTCGCTGACTTAGGGTTAGAATTTCTGGTTCTGAGCCTACAAAGATTTGGAAAAAGGAAGTCCTGGAATTTCTCAATGGAGCTAAGATAGATGAAACTGGATTCAAGATCAAATCCAGGGTTCATGGTGAGAAGGTGAAGGTTTCACCTAAAAGTCTGAGGAAAGTGTTAAAGCTCCCAAGAACTAAAGAAGAAGATGAAGTTACTGCTTCTAAGACAAGAGAAGCATTGACCTGGTGTGGTCTAGATTCTACAATGAAAATAGGATCTGTGTTTAACAGAAAAGGCATGAACAATCAAGGGAAATTCCTTTCAGAGATTGTTGGAAAAGTCATATTGAGCAAGCCAGGAGGGCATGATAGGGTCTCTGCCTCTATGTTCAGTATTATGACAAGAATCATCTTCACCTTGCAAACAGATTGGTCTGTTATAGTGTTTGAGAAGATAAAGGAAAGCTTGAAGAAGCCTAATCTGGGCTGGATCATCAGTCTATACCTAGCTGGTACCATACCAGAGGTTATGCAACAGGCTGCTAGAAGTAAAATAAACCACATGAGAAAAATGGATATGAGAATTTTCTCCAGGTGGGACAGGGTGTTGTCTAAAGAGCTGCCAACCCCTGAGAAGACAGTTTCTGAGAAAGAATCACCTCCAAAGAAGAAGAGGAAAGCTGCTCTAGTGGCTCAAGTGTCCACTAGCAGCTCTGACAGTGAAGAACAAGTTGTCTTCACACCAGATGAGAATGAGGAAGGACCTGCTGTAAAGTCTCCTGCTCCTCAAAATGTTGCTGAGATGCAGGGGGAGCTACCTCAAGCTAGCCCCATACACAAGGATCAAATCCAGGGGGAGCCTCTAACTATAGTTGAGCCAACTACTCTAGAGAGTGAGCAAGCTACAACCACTATACTAGAGGTAATCACTGAACTAAATGCTTTAGATTTTCCAATAGAAGATACTGATTTGTCTGATGTTCATCAGCAAACTCAGCTGGATAGTCAAGTCCCAGATGTTGTCTTGGAAGACACATCTGCAGCAGCTCAGTATGTATCTGATCCAGTGGTTGAAGAGCCCAGAGTTTCTGCAGCTCATTCACCACAAGAGTATACCATGGAAGATCTCTTCTTAAATCTGGATCAAATAGATTTTGACAAGGACAATGCTGCTGCTGAAGTAGAGAATGCTCCACTTGAGGGGGAGTAAGTATTATTTGTTAAAGAGCCTGCAAGGCATGAGACTGATAAGCCCCAAACTGCTGAAGAACCACCAAAGGAAAGGGTAGATATAGCCAGCTCCTCAGCTTCCGAAGATGAGGATGCAGCAAGGGCAAGGAAAAAGAAAATTTATGTCTTCAAGAGAAGGAGCCAGAGTTATAAGAAGGCTCTCCAAACTATTGCTCCACATCCTATAGCACAGCCAACTCCAACTGTGGATTATAGTGCTTTAATGGTTGCAATGCAAGTCAAGTTGGATGAGCAAAGGCAGGCCATTGAAAAGTATGTTGATGAAGGGCAGAAGTCTCTCCAATTTGATCTAGCCCAGGACATGAAGTCTATCAGGTTTGAAATGAACCAAAATAAAAAGGAGATGACTGAATGTTTCCACAAGGGTGGAAATGCAGTGGTGTACTTGGCTACACACCAGGAGAAGATAAAAGCACAAGTGGATGACATAGCTGTGAAGCAAGGTTATGTTCTTGAAAATCAGCTCAGGATGAATGATAATTTGACAGAATCACATAATGCAATTGTCACAGAAATAAAGAACATAGCTGCTGGACCTTCTACCTCTATTGCTACTATTAAAGCTGAATTTGACAAGGGATTTCAAGAAGAAATCAATGTGGTTAAGACTGTCATTCAAGACTCCCAGAAGGTCATATCTGAACAACTTAAAAAGCTCAAACCTTTCTTTAAAGATGGAGTCAGATACTTGGATAATCAAATCAGATTCTAGAAGGATGATGTCAGAGATCACATGGCTAGAGAAGTCATAAAGGGGGAGAGAGTTTTAGTCAAAGCTAGCTCTGATCATGCCAAATGGATATCTAATTCCATCAGAGCTACACTGGGCTATCCTCCTCTTTATGATGATGACAATGTTGCTGAATCTGGAATTCAGCCTGCATATTTAGGAGGGGAGCAACCAGAAGTGGCTCAAGTTATCTATCCTCCTCCAGATTTTAAAATGGTGCAAGCTGATATTCATCACATGTATAGCCCAACTGAAGGGAAGTCCAATGTCATTCTAGAAAAAGTGGTTCAGCCCATATCTACAGCTATGCAAGCAGCTCTTCAGAAAGAAGAAGAAGCTCTACAGAAAGAAGAAGAGACAAGATTGTCTAAGAAGAGGTTTAGGGAACAAGCTGAACAAAGACCAGATTTTGAGCAATGGAGCCCTACCTCAAGAAATATTATTTTGACTGCCTAGAAAGCTGCCAAAGATAATGTGCAATCTATCTGTATATGCATGTTTGTTTAATACATGTGATGTACTTTCCTGTTTACATAATCCTGGTTTACATCATTTTGTAATTTTATTATGAATGGTGTATATCATTGACTAAGGGTTATGACTTCTCCAAATAGGGGGAGATTGTTGGGCACATTGGTCAAAATGTACCTGATTTGATGAAGCCTCACCCAACTCAATGATATACATCAAAATGTATTTGATGTATTTTGAGTTACATGTGCAGGTTAAGTATTTGCAGGAAAGAAGAAAAAGTTTCTAAGTCCATGTGTCGACACCCAGAGGGAAAGCGTCGACACTTAAGAAGACTTGTGTCGACACCCAGGCAAGCAGTGTCGACACTTGGAGTCATTGTGTCGACACCAGGGACACTGAGTCGACACCAGACAGAAAGTGTCGACACAAGGAGCTGTGTCGACACTCAGTGAAGGAAAGACAGTGAAGCTGTGTCGACACTTAGCAGTTGTGTCGACACCCAGTGAAGCTGTGTCTACATAAGAAAGTCTCGACACTTGGAGGCTGTGTCGACACTCAGCAAAAGTCAGCAAAGACTAAGTACAAGTGTCGACACCCAGAACAATGTGTCGACACTCAATAGAAGAGTCAACACTTGAAGTAAGTGTCGACACCCAGAATAATGTGTCGACACTTAGCTGAAGACTCAACACTTGAAGAAAGTGTCGACACAAGGAGCTGTGTCGACACTTAGCAAAGAATAGCAAAGTTCAAGAATATTCTAAGTACAAGTGTCGACACTAATGGAATGTGTCGACACTCAGCGAGAGTCTCGACAGAAGAAGAAAGTGTCGACACCCAGAGCAATGTGTCGACGCTCTACAAGTATCAACACTGAAGACATGTGTCGACACCAAGAAGCAGTGTCGACACTTGACAGATACAACACATGAAGATGTGTCGACACAAAGGTGTTGTGTCGACACTTAGAAGGATTCAGCAAAATTCTGAAGAATAAGTACTTGTGTCAACACTAAATTTCAGTGTCGACACATGAAGAAGAAGCAGTGTCGAGATAAAGAATCAACTAGACAAGGAGTTGTGTCGACACCTTGTAGACTAGTTGTTGGGTACATTGGTCAAATGTACCTGATTTGAAGAAGCCTCACCTAACTCAATGATATACATCAGAATGTATTTGATGTTTGTTTGAGTTACTTGTGCAGGTTAGGTATACACTGGACTGAAGCTGAAAATTTCTAAGTCCATGTGTCGACACCCAGAGGCAAAGTGTCGACACTTGAGAAAGCTTGTGTCGACACCCAGACATGCAGTGTCGACACTTGGAGTCATTGTGTCGACACCTGGGAAGAAGAGTCGACACCAGTCAGAAAGTGTCGACACTTGGAGCTGTGTCGACACTCAGTGTAGAAGAATGCAGAAAAGCTGTGTCGACACTTAGCAGAAGTGTCGACACCTAGAAGAGCTGAGTCAACACCAGAAAGTGTCGACACTTGAAGTGAGTGTCGACACTCAGCAAAAGTCTGCAGAATCTAAGTACAAGTGTCGACACTCAACACAATGTGTCGACACTATGCAGAAGACTCAGCACTGGAAGTAAGTGTCGACACTCAACACAATGTGTCGACACTTAGCTAAAGACTCAGTATTTGAAGAATGTGTCGACACTCAGCACAATGTGTCGACACACAACCAGAAGAGTCAACACTTGAAGAAAGTGTCGACACTCAGCACAATGTGTCGACACTTAGTTAAAGACTCTACACTTGAAGAAAGTGTCGACACAAGGAGCTGTGTCGACACTTAGCAAAGAACAGAAAAGTTGTAAAATATTCTAAGTATAAGTGTCGACACTAAGGGAATGTGTCGACACTCTGCTGAAGAATCAAGAATGAAGACTTGTGTCGACACCAAGAATCAGTGTCGACACTTGACAGTTTCAACACATGAAGATGTGTCGACACAAAGGAGATGTGTCGACACTTAGAAGAATACAGTTAAAGGATGAAGTACAAGTACTTGTGTCGACACTCAATTTCAGTGTCGACACATGCAGAAGAAACTGTGTCGAGACATACAAGGAATTGTGTCGACACCTTGTAGACTTGTGTCGACACTTACACAACATGTGTCGACACTTGGTCTATAAGTGTCGACACTTAAGAACAGAAAGTCTCGACACTAACTGACAGTTAGAGGAATTTCAAGAAGTGACTGGTTGACAAGACAGCTGCCGATCCAGCCGGTCTACATCAACTGTCAGAGAAGTCAAAAGTCTGTTATAAACCGGATCAGCCGGTTACCTTGAAGGAAGCCTATAAATAGGCACCCATAGTTTACAGAAAAACATATAGAAGTGAAAATTGTTAAGTGGTTAAGTTGTTCACAATCATTACTTGTTGTGAGAATAATTGAAGTGGTTGATCAGATTAAATCAAGAAGTGATACATAGAGGATCAACACAAGAAGATCAGGCAGTCCAACTGCAGATCTAAGTAGTTGGAGAGAGAGAGCTCCAACCAAGGATACAGTCTTTGGAACTAAGGCTGAGAAGAACAATTCAGAGTCATCTGGATTTCAAGAAGCAGAGATCAAGGATCAACTGCAGAAGATTCAGACTAATTCAGTTCTACTCAAGAAGCTTTGAAGAAAGCTAAGTCAGTTTGGATCAAGCTGAGTTCTTCCAAGAACTCCTCAAGAAACTCTCAACTCCTCTCATCCTTTCTGAGTTGTAGAGTTAGAATTTGTAATTTCTATTTTAAACTTGTAAGATCCATTGGATCTGAGTGATTGTAAGCCTATTTTATAAAGGCTGAGGGTAGGGCTTGGTGCCTGAGTGTAGGAGTTGAAGAACTCTGAGTGTAGGCCTTTAATTGGCTGAGTGTAGGCCTGGGTGGCTGAGTGTAGGCCTTTTGGCTGAGTGTAAGGCTTTGGGCCTGAGGTAGGAACCTAGTTTGGTTCTGAGTTAGTGGAGAAGTTTGGCCGAATCTAGTACACTGCTAGATAGGCGAAGGGGGAAAGTGGATGTACCCAAAGATTGGGGAACCACTATAAAATCTTGTGTATTCTGTGCTGTGATTGTACTGTGTTGAGAATTGCTGTGTGCTGTGATAACTTATTCAGAAATCTGTGTTATAAACTGTTGACTGCCAAACAAAAGTAAGAAAAGGATTAGGTCACCTATTCACCCCCCCCTCTAGGTGTTTAGGTACCATATCTTTCAAGTGGTATCAGAGGGAGGTTACTCAAAATCAGGACTAACTGTCTGAGGAGATCCAGTTGGCAGATTCAGTATAAGTCAGGAAATAGGAAACAGTTTCAAGAAAATCAAGAACATGGGTTCTTCAGAGAATCATAAGGAGTTGGGTTCAATGAAACTACCTATATGCAGAAAAGAGATATTTGGGATCTGGAAAGAGAGGGTTAGGCTTTTTATGGAAGCCTCTGACCCTAGGATATACATCACAGTCAAAGAAGGGCCATATGTGCCCATGAAGATTTCAGTATTGGATGCAAATCAGAGGACTCCAAAGGATTTCTCTGAAATGACCAAGGATGAGATTGTCCTAGCAACCATGGACAAAAGAGCACAGAATATAATAGTTAGTGCAATTGATGATGCCACCTTCCAGAACCTTATTCACTGTAAAACTGCAAAAGAAATGTGGGACACCCTCATTGTCTATATGGAAGGTTCTGAAGAAGTAAGGCAAGATAGGAAGTCCTTACTTAATCAAGAATATGAAAGCTTTAGGCAAGGAAGAGGGGATAGCATCACTGAATGCTACAAGAAATTTTATAGAATTGTAAATGAACTCATGTCATATGGAAGAGAGTTCACAAACTATGAGTTGAATGACAAATTCTTGAGGTCCCTCACCAAAGACTGGGACACCAAGATCTGTGCCATCAGAGAAATGGCAAAGTTGGGAGAAATTCCTCCTCCCACACTTTTTGGCAAGTTGTTATCTTATGAGATGCAATTGTCAGTGAGAAAAGAAGAAGAAAAGTCAACAAGGACTGAATACAGAGAAAAGACTGTTGCCTTTAAGACAGATATACCCAGAAAGAGTAAGACCAAGTCATCAACTCCTCCTCCTGAGGTAGTTGAATCAGAATCTGAAGAGTCAGAAAGTACAAAATCTACAAGCAGTGAAAGTGATGAAGACTTTGCTGCATTCACCAGACATTTTCAGAAGTTCCTTAAGAAGAAACAGTGGAGGTCTAGACCTTCATCTTCCAAAGGGAAAGAGGGTCAGTATCAGGAAAAGAAGCCTTCAAAGAAGGACAAGAAAAGGACCAAGACTAGTAAGGCAACTGGATCCAAGATAATTTGTTACTGCTGCAATAGACAGGGCCATGTTATTGCAGACTGTCCTGAAAGAAGGAAAGAATCCAGTGACAAAAAGAAAACATACTTCAAAGGAAAGAAGGAGAAGTCCTTTGTTGCAAAGAATGAGAAGACTCTTTCAGATATGTCTTCTTCAGACACTGAGACAGATGCTGAAGCCTATATTGGGCTATTTGCTGAAGAAGAAGAAGAGTTTATACAGATCATGGAATCTATCTATGAGCAAGAAGACTGTCAAAACCAAGGACTGATGGCTTTGACTGAAAATACCAAAAACCTGGAGCAGCCAGGACCCAGTCAGGTACAAGGTTTAACTCAAAGTTCTGATTCCAGTTCTAGTTCAGAGTCAGATTATTCTTCATCAAGTGATGAGAATATATCTGAGTCTGAGGGAGATATTCATCAACTCCTAGATGAATATCAAGTACTATTGCAAGCCTATAAGAAAAGCAAGACCCTAGCCAAAAATTTGGCCAAGGAAATTGCTGATCTCAAGGCAGCTGCAATAGATTATGAGAAGAATTATGATCAAAAACTGAATGAAGTGGCCAGGCTGAAACACATTACTGTGATTCAGATGGGTACTATTACATTTAAGAATGATCAAATTAAGAAACTGGAGATTAATCTTCAGAAGGAGAAAGAGCTAGCAGCTAGGTATTCAAAACCTAAATCAGTGCTACCCTTGATTGATGATTTTGTTCATCATAAAGGAAAGACTGGACTGGGTTTTGTTATTCCAGCTAGGACTGTTCAGGATCAGTCCAAGTCCAAGGGCAAAGCCCCAACATTCAACAAGACTGCTGTAGTTAAGACAGCTAAGTCAGAACCTAAGCAAAGGTACAACAAATTTGAATGTTGGTGCTGTGGCAAGGTTGGCCACTTTGCTTTGGATTGTTGGCACAATGCCAGTGCCAAGTTGGGTAGCAAGTTACCTGTTGGAAGGACAGCAGGTAGCTATGTCAATTTGCAAACTAACAATCACCAAGGACCCAAGTTTACTTTGGGTTCTAAGGTTCATTAATTTGTTTTGCAGGAGAATCCAAGTGGCCATACCCCTACATGGTACTTGGATAGTGGATGTTCCAGACACATGACTGGAACTAGGGGACTACTGAAGGACTACATCCCTATCAAAAATGGTCCAAAGGTGACCTTTGGTGGTTCTGAAAAAGGAATCATCAAAGGGTTTGGTAACATTTCTTCTAACCTTGTTACCATTACTCAAGTGGCTTATGTTAAAGGTTTGAAACATAACCTCATTAGTATAAGTCAATTAAGTGATGTAGGGTATGACATCTCATTTGTTAAAAATGGTTGTCATATCAAGAGGTCAAGTGATCAAAAGATCATTTTGACAGGTTATAGGAAGAGAAATGTCTATTGTTTAGACATTATGGTTGAGAACAATAGTTCTCCAGTTTGTCTTGTAGCTGATGAGACAGTCTCTCAATGTGTCAAGTGGCACAAGAGGCTTGCTCATCTTAATTACAAGACTATTGGCAAACTCTTTAGTAAAGAGTTAGTGAGGAATGGTCCTCAAGTTAAGTGTGTCAAAGATGGCATTTGCTCAGCTTGTCAAAAGGGCAAGCAGACTAAATCCACCTTTAGAAGCATTGACAACAAGGATGCTGTGAGGTGTTTATACCTCTTGCATATGGATCTATTTGGTCCAATGCCAGTTCACAGCTTAGGTAGGAAGGTCTACACCTTTGTAGTTGTTGATGACTACTCAAGGTTTTCCTGGGTGTTCTTCTTAAAGCAGAAATCTGAAACACCTAGTGTCTTCCACAGTTTTGTTAGGCAAATTCAGAATGAATTGAACTGTACAGTGGTCAAAATTAGAAGTGACCATGGTACAGAGTTTCAATCTGAAAGCATGACAAAATTATGTGAAGACTATGGGATATTTCAAGAATTCTCTTCACCTAGAACACCTCAGCAAAATGGCATTGCTGAAAGGAAAAATAGAACCTTGATAGAGGCTGGTAGAACTCTATTAAGTGATTCATCACTGCCAGAATATTTCTGGGCTGAAGCAGTAAACACTGCATGCCATGTGATAAATAGGGCTACCATCACTAAAAGGTTAAACAAGACCCCTTATGAAGTAGTGAAAGGCAGGAAACCAAATCTATCCTATTTCAGGATTTTTGGTTGTAAATGCTTCATACTTAACAATGGGAAGACTTACTTAACTAAGTTTGCTGCCAAATCCCAAGAGGGAGTGTTTGTTGGGTACAGCAGTAATAGTAAGTCTTATAGAGTCTACAACTTGACTACACAAGTTGTAGAGGAATCTGTGCATGTAGTTTTTGATGAGTCACAACTAATTAACAATGAGTTGTCTAGTAGTGTGTGCAGCCCCTCAGGTCTTTCTAAGAAGATGGACAAGCTAACCATGAAGATGTACCTGCTGCAAGACAGCAAGAAGAAGAAGATGGCTCATGTCCAGGGGGAGAACTACATGTACCAGAAGCTGAAGAAGTACAAGGAACTCAGCATAATGAAGATGCTGAAGAAGTACAACCAGAAGTAAGGATGCCTCCAGCCAACAGGCATCTA
The DNA here is from genome assembly GCA_039583875.1 of Platanthera guangdongensis. NCBI lineage: Eukaryota > Viridiplantae > Streptophyta > Magnoliopsida > Asparagales > Orchidaceae > Platanthera > Platanthera guangdongensis. The sequence goes on along the minus strand of CM077167.1, from coordinate 44,651,268 downwards.
AGAGATCATCCAGTGGAGCTGATCATTGGAGATCCAAGACAAGGTGTTCAGACAAGGAGCAGAAATCAGAATGCTGCAGTATATTCAAGTTTTCTGTCTCAAATAGAACCAAAGAAATTTGAAGAAGCAATACAAGATCCACAGTGGACTGAAGCTATGCAGGAAGAGCTAAACCAGTTCAAGAGGTGCAAGGTTTGGGACTTAGTTCCTAAGCCTAAAGATCACAATGTGATAGGAACAAAATGGATCTACAGAAACAAGTTAGATGAACAAGGAGTCATCATTAAGAATAAGGCAAGATTGGTTGCAAAAGGATATAGGCAAGAAGAAGGTATTGATTTTGATCAAACCTTTGCTCCAGTAGCCAGACTGGAAGCCATCAGGATGTTCTTGGCCTATGCAACCTACCAAGGATTCAAAGTATACCAAATGGATGTGAAGTCAGCATTCCTTAATGGTAATTTAAAAGAAGAAGTATATGTGGAGCAGCCTTCAGGTTTTGTTGATCCTACTCTTCCACATTATGTCTATAGACTTAGGAAAGCATTGTATGGGTTAAAGCAAGCTCCTAGAGCTTGGTATGAAACCCTATCTAGTTTCCTCATTGAGAACAAGTTCACAAGGGGGAAAATAGATAAGACTCTATTCCTTAGGGAATCTAGAGGCAAAGTAATACTTGTCCAAATATATGTAGATGACATTATATTTGGGTCTACTGAAAGTAGCCTTTGCAAAAAGTTTGCAAAGCTTATGCAGAGTCAATTTGAAATGAGTAGTATGGGAGAGCTGAAGTTTTTCTTGGGTCTCCAAGTTAAACAGACTGAAAGTGGATTATCCATATGTCAGTCTAAGTTCACCCTAGAACTCATAAGGAAATATGGTATGGATTCCTCCAGTACCATGAAGACTCCTATGGGGTCAAGTATGTCTCTAAGCAAGGATGATGCAGGGAAACCTGTGGATGAAACCTTGTATAGAGGGATAGTTGGCTCCCTACTTTACTTGACTGCAAGTAGACCTGACATTATGTATGCTACATGTGTTTGTGCCAGGTATCAAGCCTGCCCTAAAGAGTCTCACTTGACTGCAGTCAAGAGAATCTTGAGATATCTAAAGGGCACACCTTATCTAGGCCTCTGGTACCCTAGGAATGGAGATTTTGATCTAACAGGTTATTCAGATGCAGACTTTGCAGGATGCAAAGAAGATAGAAAGAGCACTACTGGATCCTGTCAATTCCTAGGTGGAAGACTCATTTCATGGAGTAGTAAGAAGCAAACCAGTGTGGCCATCTCCACAGCTGAGTCAGAATATGTAGCTGCAGGAAGTTGCTGTGCTCAACTTCTGTGGATTCAACATCAGCTAGAAGACTATGGATGTCAGGTAAGTAGAACTCCACTTTATTGTGATTCTACTAGTGCTATTTCCATAGCTAATAATCCTGTATCACATAGTAGAACTAAACATATTGAGATTAAAATCACTTTCTTAGGGAGCATGTAGAAAGAAATGATATTGCACTTGAATATGTTAAAACAGATAATCAGATAGCTGATATGTTTACTAAGCCCTTAGAAGAAGCTAAGTTTAATAGGTTCAAAATTGAACTAGGTATGATAAACTTAGACTAAGTATACAGAACAAAAATTGGCTAAGTAAAAAGGTGTCGACACATAGACAAGTCTATGTCGACACAGAATAGTAAGTGTCGACACTTCAGGAAAATGGTGTCGACACATCTAGGAAGTTAGTGTCGACACTTCAGAATGTTAGTGTCGACACATGTCGAGTAGGTGTCGACACATCCAATAAAGTGTCGACACTTAAGTTTTACTCAGAATTTTTCTAAGTAAAGTCTCGACACATGTCGAGTATAGTGGTGTCGACACTTAACCAAGTGTCGACACATAAAATCTGTTGACTAAATTTGTGTCGACACATGTGTGTCGAGACATTATAAGTCAGTGTCGACACTTATTGACAGTGTCGACACATCATTAGAAATTCATCCCGCCTGTTCGTCTTCAAACAAGAAAGGTATAAATAGGGTTCTGTCTTTGATTGTCGACACGCTTTCAAAGTTTCGAGACCTAAACTCTTGTGTCGACATTTCTCTCATCTCAAGACTAAATCTTCAAACCCTAATGGCTCCCAAGCTGGAAGAGAACGTCAACGAGGGCTATGAGCTCGTGCGAGGCGCCTTCGACGACAGCGATCAGGAATTCAAATCAGTGATAACCCTAATTGCCAATTCAGGATTGGAGTTCTTGGTTTCAGAACCAACGAAAATCTGGAAGAAGGAAGTCATTGAATTCCTTTCTGGTGCGTCCATAGATGACTCAGGCTTCAGGATTAAGTCAAGGGTGCATGGCACCAAGGTCAAACTATCACCCAAAGTCTTTAAGAAAGGTACTTCAGCTACCTAAGATTCAAGAAGAAGAGGAAGTAACTGCTTCTAAGACCAGGGAAGCTCTTACTTGGTGTGGACTGGATCCAAAGATGAAAGTGGGATCAGTCTTCAACAGGAAGGGGATGAACAATCAAGGCAAATTCCTGTCTGAAGTTGTAGGCAAGGTTCTTCTAAGCAAACCAGGAGGGCATGACAGGGTGTCAGCCTCTATGTTTAATATCATGACCAGAATCATCTTCACTCTGAAGACAGATTGGTCAATGGTGGTTTATGAGAAAGTAAAGGAAAGCCTGAAAAAGCCCAATCTGGGCAGGATAATAAGTCTCTACCTGGCTGGATCAATTCCAGAGGTAATGAGCTCTGCTGCAGGATCTAAGATCAATCATATGAGGAGAATGGACTCCAGGATATTCTCAAGATGGGAAAGGGTGCTGGTGTCAAAGGAATTGACCACCCCTGAGAAACAAGCTTCTAAGAGAGACTCTCCTCCCAGGAAAAAGAGGAAGACTGCTGCTGTGCCTCAAGAGTCCTCAAGCAGCTCAGGCAGTGAAGAACATGTGGTCTTCACTCCTGAAAGTCCAGTAGATGAGGCTGCAGAGAAGACACCTGCTCCTCAGGAGGCAGCTGACATTCAGGGGGAGCCTCCAGCTGTAGAACATCCATCTACACTGGAGAGTGAGCAGGCTACTCTTATCATCCAAGAGGTACTTTCTGACCTTAATACATTAGATTTTTCTGTAATAGATTCTGAATTGTCTGATGTCCATCAGCAAAATCAGCCAGCAAACCAAGAACCAGATGTTGTTCTTCCAGACACATCTGTTGTGATACCTGATACAGTGGTTGAAGAAACCAGAACATCTCCTGCACAGTCTCCAGCAGAATATACAATGGAAGATCTCTTTTTGAACTTAGATCAAGAAGATTTTGATATGGAAAAGAATGCTGCTGCTGATGCAGTGAAGGATGCTGTTGCTGAGGGGGAGACTTTGGATATTCAAGAAGAGCCTATAAGGCTAGATACTGAGAAGGCACAAGATGTGCATACTGAAAAACCATCCAGCCCTAAGGATAGGGTGGATATAGCAAGTACATCTGAATCTGAAGATGATGAAGCTGAGCAAGCTCAGAAAAAGAAGTTCTTTGTATTCAAGAGAAGGAGCCAGAGCTATAAGAAGGCTCTACAAACAGTTGCTCAGCATTCCTTAGTTCAACAAGCTCCATCCACTGATTACAGTGCTCTATTGCTTGCCTTGCAAATCAAGAATGGATGAACAAAGGAAGGCTTTGGAAACTTATGTTGATGAAGGACACAAAGCTCTCCAATCTGATCTGGGACAGGAAATCAAGTCAATAAGGTTTGAAATGAACCTTAATAAAAAGGAGATGACTGATTGTTTTACAAAGGGTGCTCATGCTGTGGTATATCTGGCTAAACATCAAGAAACCATTAAAGAAAAAGTGGATGATATAGCACTCAAGCAAGGCTATGTGCTGGAGAATCAGTTGAGAATGAATGATAATCTGACTGCATCTCACAATGCAATAGTCACAGAACTCAAGAATAAGTCAGATGAACCTTCAACTTCCTCTGCTGCTGCCAAAGCTGATTTTGATAAGATATTTCAAGCAGAGATTGCTGCTGTACAGACTGCAATAAAAGACTCACAGAAGGTCATTTCAGAACAGCTTACAAAGCTTAGACCTTTCTTTAAAGAGGGCATAAGGTATTTGGATAGCCAAATTAGATTCCAGAAAGATGATGTGAGAGATCATGTGGCCCAAGAAGTCATAAAGGGGGAGAGAGTGTTAGTCAAGGCCAGTTCTGAGCATGCAAAATGGATTTCAAATTCTATCAGGGCTACACTTGGATATCCTCCCCTGTGTGATGACAATGAAGTAGCTGAATCTGGTATTCAAGGCACATATCTTGGAGGTGAGCAACAAGCAGTGGCTGATGTAATCTATCCACCTCCAGACTTTGAAATGATTCATGCAGATATTAGCACAATGTATAGTCCACCTGCTGGCAAGCCTAATATTATTCTGGAAAAGGTTGTTCAACCTATCACAGCTGCAATGCAAGAGGCTTTGGACAAGGAAGAAGAAACTAGGCTGTCAAAGAAGAAGTTTAGGGAAATTGCTGAGCAAAAGCCAGATTTTGAACAATGGAGCCCTACTTCTAGAAACATAATTCTCACAGCCTGGAAAGCTGCCAAGGACAATGCCCATGAGAGGAACAAGTGGTTCTCAGAGGCTGAATGGAGAAAGCATGAGAGTAGGCAAGAAGCAATTGTCCAATTTAGAAGGAAGGCTAAGTTAGGAAAGCTACCTCCAACAGCTGTGGAGCCTAGCAAGTACTTTCCTAAGCCCTATCATTATTTTGAAAGACAAAAGATCAAGGCTGAAGAACAGAAGAAGAAGGACTCTAAAGGGAAGAAGACTGCTGAAGCTGAGCCTGCTGCTGCTGCTGCTGTGAAAGCTCAAGTTAAAGCTGGAAAAGGCATTGTTATTAAAGAACCTGATCAGCACTAGATTAGGAATTAACTTGATGCTTGTTGTAATCTGTTGAGTGAAAAACATTGTAATACTTCATTGAAAATGTATAAGGAACATTATTGGAACAGTATATTAAATATAGTATGAATGTTCTGAAATATGTGTGTTTCTTAATTGTTCTGCAATGTTTTAATAAGTATACATGTGTGCTTTATTACATGTTCAAGTTTACCCTGTTGTCATTTATATGCTTTACATCATTTTATAATTTTTAATTATGAGTGGTGTATATCATTGACTAAGGGTTATGACTTCTCCAAATAGGGGGAGATTGTTGGGTACATTGGTCAAATGTACCTGATTTGAAGAAGCCTCACCTAACTCAATGATATACATCAGAATGTATTTGATGTTTGTTTGAGTTACTTGTGCAGGTTAGGTATACACTGGACTGAAGCTGAAAATTTCTAAGTCCATGTGTCGACACCCAGAGGAAAAGTGTCGACACTTGAGAAAGCTTGTGTCGACACCCAGACATGCAGTGTCGACACTTGGAGTCATTGTGTCGACACCTGGGAAGAAGAGTCGACACCAGTCAGAAAGTGTCGACACTTGGAGCTGTGTCGACACTCAGTGTAGAAGAATGCAGAAAAGCTGTGTCGACACTTAGCAGAAGTGTCGACACCTAGAAGAGCTGAGTCAACACCAGAAAGTGTCGACACTTGAAGTGAGTGTCGACACTCAGCAAAAGTCTGCAGAATCTAAGTACAAGTGTCGACACTCAACACAATGTGTCGACACTATGCAGAAGACTCAGCACTGGAAGTAAGTGTCGACACTCAACACAATGTGTCGACACTTAGCTAAAGACTCAGTATTTGAAGAATGTGTCGACACTCAGCACAATGTGTCGACACACAACCAGAAGAGTCAACACTTGAAGAAAGTGTCGACACTCAGCACAATGTGTCGACACTTAGTTAAAGACTCTACACTTGAAGAAAGTGTCGACACAAGGAGCTGTGTCGACACTTAGCAAAGAACAGAAAAGTTGTAAAATATTCTAAGTATAAGTGTCGACACTAAGGGAATGTGTCGACACTCAGCTGAAGAATCAAGAATGAAGACTTGTGTCGACACCAAGAATCAGTGTCGACACTTGACAGTTTCAACACATGAAGATGTGTCGACACAAAGGAGATGTGTCGACACTTAGAAGAATACAGTTAAAGGATGAAGTACAAGTACTTGTGTCGACACTCAATTTCAGTGTCGACACATGCAGAAGAAACTGTGTCGAGACATACAAGGAATTGTGTCGACACCTTGTAGACTTGTGTCGACACTTACACAACATGTGTCGACACTTGGTCTATAAGTGTCGACACTTAAGAACAGAAAGTCTCGACACTAACTGACAGTTAGAGGAATTTCAAGAAGTGACTGGTTGACAAGACAGCTGCCGATCCAGCCGGTCTACATCAACTGTCAGAGAAGTCAAAAGTCTGTTATAAACCGGATCAGCCGGTTACCTTGAAGGAAGCCTATAAATAGGCACCCATAGTTTACAGAAAAACATATAGAAGTGGAAGTTGTTAAGTGGTTAAGTTGTTCACAATCATTACTTGTTGTGAGAATAATTGAAGTGGTTGATCAGATTAAATCAAGAAGTGATACATAGAGGATCAACACAAGAAGATCAGGCAGTCCAACTGCAGATCTAAGTAGTTGGAGAGAGAGAGCTCCAACCAAGGTTTCAGTCTTTGGAACTAAGGCTGAGAAGATCAATTCAGAGTCATCTGGATTTCAAGAAGCAGAGATCAAGGATCAACTGCAGAAGATTCAGACTAATTCAGTTCTACTCAAGAAGCTTTGAAGAAAGCTAAGTCAGTTTGGATCAAGCTGAGTTCTTCCAAGAACTCCTCAAGAAACTCTCAACTCCTCTCATCCTTTCTGAGTTGTAGAGTTAGAATTTGTAATTTCTATTTTAAACTTGTAAGATCCATTGGATCTGAGTGATTGTAAGCCTATTTTATAAAGGCTGAGGGTAGGGCTTGGTGCCTGAGTGTAGGAGTTGAAGAACTCTGAGTGTAGGCCTTTAATTGGCTGAGTGTAGGCCTGGGTGGCTGAGTGTAGGCCTTTTGGCTGAGTGTAAGGCTTTGGGCCTGAGGTAGGAACCTAGTTTGGTTCTGAGTTAGTGGAGAAGTTTGGCCGAATCTAGTACACTGCTAGATAGGCGAAGGGGGAAAGTGGATGTACCCAAAGATTGGGGAACCACTATAAAATCTTGTGTATTCTGTGCTGTGATTGTACTGTGTTGAGAATTGCTGTGTGCTGTGATAACTTATTCAGAAATCTGTGTTATAAACTGTTAACTGCCAAACAAAAGTAAGAAAAGGATTAGGTCACCTATTCACCCCCCCCTCTAGGTGTTTAGGTACCATATCTTTCACTAGTGTCGACACTTAGACAACATGTGTCGACACTTGGTCTATAAGTGTCGACACTTAAAGACAGAAAGTCTCGACACTTTAAGACAGTTACAGAATTTTCAAGAACTGACTGGATGACTTGACAGCTGCCATTCCAGCCGGTCTATAGCACCTGTCAGAGTTGTCAGAATTCAGTTATGGACCGGACCAGCCGGTTACCATGAAGAAGGCCTATAAATAGGCTTGTACTGTCTGCAGAAGAAGTTGATCAGAAAATTGATAAAGTGGTTCAAGTGATCATTCACAAGAGAAACACACAAGAAGATCTAGCTTTCGAGTGAAGATCTAAGAAGTTGGAGAGAGAGCTCCATCCAAGAAATCAGCTGTTGGAACCCAGCTGAGAAGAAGGATTCAGATTGGTCTGAATCTTAAGAAGTAGAGATCAAGGATCAACTGCAGAGGAATCAGTCTTATTGTGTTCTACTTTCAAGAAGCTTTGAAGAAAAACCAAGTCAGATTGATTTCAGCTGAGTTCTTCCAAGAACTCATCAAGAATCTCACAACTTATCTCTCTTTCATCTAAGTTGTTGAGTTAATACTTTTGTATTCATTATAACTTGTAGGATCCTTAGGGATTTGAGATTGTAAGCCTGAAATTATAAAGGCTGAGGGTAGGAGAGTGAAATCTCTGAGTGGAGGCCTTGGTGGCTGAGTGTAGGCCTTGGTGGCTGAGTGTAGGCCTTTGTGGCTGAGTGTAGGCCTTTGTGGCTGAGTGTAGGCTTTGTGGAAAAGCTGAGTTGTAGGGCCTTGGGCCTGAGGTGTAGGAGCCTGTTTTGGGTTCTGAGTTAGTGGAGAAGTTTGGCCGAATCTAGTACACTGCTAGATAGGCGAAGGGGGAAAGTGGATGTACCCAATGCTTGGGGAACCACTATAAAACTCTGTATCTACTATGTGTTTGTGAATTGCTGTGATTGCTGCATATGTGCTGTGATAAATTAGATATAAGTCTGTGATATTAACTGATTGCTGCCATAAAAAGTCTAAACGAATTTGGTCACCTATTCACCCCTCCCTGTAGGTGTTTGGGTACTATATCTTTCAACAACTGGATGACCAAGACCGCCTTTATCAAGGGCGATCTTAGCAACATCCCTTACTCACCCCAGCAGAAGGGCTAGGAGGTGGTACACCCCCCTGCCATTTCTAGGAACGACGCCGAGCTCCACAAATTCTTCCTCCACAAAGACTATGAGGTCTCCTATCTGCGAAGGTGCCTCAGCGGTCTCCACCCTCTTCTTCCTGGCGAAGGTATTCATTCTCCTTCTTGCTCGGCGCGCCAAATCGTCATGGGAATTTTCTAAGTTTTTCTGTGCAGGGGAATGGCTGATTACTGCGAACCTGCCGTTCGCGGACTCGGGGTTATTTCCTGAACCCCCTCGAGCGTGAGAAGGCCACGACAGTGGCCTGCGGAGATAAGCTGGCTTTATTTAAGCCCTCGTCCAGCAAGAGGCGACATGATCCTACGGGGTCGAGCACGCCCCAGCGCCATCAGCCACAGAAGAAGATGAAGAGGGCTGTGGTGGATCCCCGGGCGAGGCAACAACAACAACAACAATCACCCAAGTACATGAGTTCGCCCGAGACTCCTCTGGATGGGTCGCCGGAGAGCCCGATGCGAGAGATCACGAACAAGGGGCAGCGGGGTGTCGAGTCCTCTGCTCCCCCTACTAAGAAGAAGGTGGCCAGCGAGCCAAGCGTATCGGGTGCGCCTAAAGGCCACCCCCTCTTATGTTTTGGGGGGAGGTGGAAGGACTCGGCTGGTGAGCCCATGGTTCAATGGGATGAGCTCGCCCACCGAGTCTCCATCTCCACCCTCCACCCTTCCTGGGCTGATCGTGAGCTCTCCACCGGTCACGCCTACGTGCTTGGTTTCGGTCTCTATGGCCACGAGGATGCCGAGGCCTCGAAGGGCATGGCCCTGCGGCAGCTCGGCCATGAGGGCATGCAGGCCCACATGCGGGCCATGGAGCTACACCATAAGATCATCCACCGCAGCTTCAATCTCAGCAACCACCTGCAAAAAACCGAGAAGGCACGTGACGTGGCTGAAGACAAGGCCGTCGGGCTGGCGAGGAAGCTCGGTATTGCCGAGAACTAGCTCGCTCAAAATGTCGACGGGCTGGTAAGAACTGGCTCGTTTCCTCCCCTTTTTACTTAGGATTTTTCAGTCTTCTTATCATAATCGCGTTCCTTTAGGATGCCAAGGCTTCTGAGGAGCTGCGGGCTCGCGCTACCGAGCTGGAAGGGGAAAACGACCAGCTGCACGCTGGCCTTGCCGGGTTGGAGGTAAATGATCAGCTGCCTGCCTGCCTTGCTGGGATGGAGGAGAAGAACCAGGAGTTGCAGGAAGAGAATAAGGGTCTCCTCCGTGATGTCCATCTCTAGGCTGAGATCCTCCTCCCTCCGGGCAACATGGAGCCCCCCTACCCGTACAAGAGCCCCAGGGTTTTTGGCGAGGCCGACGTCGCCGAATGGCTGCGAGTCAACTCGATTGCTGCCACCGAGTGCACCCTCCAGATGATGAAAGATACTGGAGTGTCGGTGGAGGGCTGCGAGGAGATCACAGCCCGGGACCTGATGTTGAGCCTATTTATAGCGACGCCGCCCAGTGAGAAGGAGGATAGTCTGGACCGACACTTCGGGAAGGACTTCAAAGACGATGTATCTACCGGCGAGAGCGGAGATTGCCGGTCCAGAGGGGGAGGCGAGAGCTCATTTCCCCCCCTCCTTTTTTTCTTTCTTTTTTGTAATCTCCCTGAGGCGAACTCCAGTTGTAATTATCATTTCCATAATTGAATATGATTTTTATATGCTCTATTTTTCCTCCGGAGCCTTCCTATTGTGATACGCATGCTCGCGAGCCCTTCCCCGACGACCTCGTGTAGATAGATTTCGCGATTAGGATGTGTGTTAGGATGTTCCCGAGAGCACACCTTGAGAGCTCGCCGGCTTCAAACGTTCTGGATATGGACTACTCGCCATACTGGGCGCAATACCCCCCCCCCCCAACTCGCTCGCGAGCTGCTGATCTCTTCACCGATACAAACCAAAATCATTGTGAGCTGCTTAACTCTTTACCAATACGATCCGAAATCCTAAAAATTTTACAAGTAGAACTGAGGAGGGGCGAAGTGCCCTGCAAGAGCCCGCCTCCCTCAGCGAGAACTAAGGGCTCGGCTGGCCAACCTTTTGCCGATGTCGAGATGAACTTGCAAGTCTCGACTCGCCAGTGTGGAACCCCTCCTACCTTTAGGAAGTGGCATTCTTAGGTAACATCTTTGGAGTAGAACTTACCTGAGCGACTTCTAGCCCTGCCAGCTAGGTGAGAGCCTGGCAGCGGGATCTGCTCGAGGTCTGAGTAGACACCGTTGAGTGACTTCCAGCCCTGCCAGCTAGGTGAGAGCCTTTCATTGGGATCTGCTCGGGGTCTGAGTTGACAGCATCGAGTGACTTCCAGCCCTGCCAGCTAGGTGGGAGCTAGGCAGCGGAATCTGCTAGGGGTCTGAGTAGACACCGTCGAGTGACTTCTAGCCCTGCCAGCTAGGTGTGATGCTGGCAGCGGGATCTGCTCGGGGTCTGAGTTGACACCATCGAGTGACTTCCAGCCCAGCCAGCTAGGTGGGAGCCTGGTAGCGAGATCTGCTCGAGGTCTGAGTTGTCACCATCGAGTGACTTCGAGCCCTGTAAGCTAGGTGGGAGCCTGGCAGCGGGATCTTCTCGATGTCTGAATAGACACTGTCGAGTGACTTCCAACCCTGCCAGCTAGGCAAGAGCCTGGAAGCGGGATCTACTCGGGGTCTGAGTTGACACCATCCAGTGACTTACAGCCCTGCCAGCTAGGTGGGAGCCTAGCAGCAGGATCTTCTCGGGGTCTGAGTAGACACCGTCGAGTGACTTCCAGCCCTGCCGGCTAGGTGGGAGCCTGGCAGCGGGATCGGCTCAGGGTCTGAGTTGACACCATCGAGTGACTTCCAGCCCTGCCAGCTATGTGAGAGCCTGGCAGCGGGATCTGCTCGGGGTCTGAGTTGACTACATCGAGTGACTTCCAACCCTGCCAGCTAGGTGGGATCCTGAATGCGGGATCTGCTCGGGGTTTGAGTTGACACCATTGAGTGACTTCCAGCACTGCCAGCTAAGTGGGAGCCTGACAGAGGGATCTGCTCGGGGTCTGATTTGACACCATCGAGTGACTTCCAGCCCTTCCAGTAAGGTGAGACCCTGGTAGTTTGATCTGCTCGGGGTCTGAGTTGGCACCATCGAATGACTTCCAGCCCTGCAAGCTAGGTGGGATCCTGGCAGCGGGATCTGCTCAGGGTCTGAGCTGACACCATCGACTGACTTCCAACCCTGCCAGCTAGGTGAGAGCCAGGCAGCGAGATCTGCTCGGGGTCTGAGTTGACACCATCGAGTGACTTCCATCCCTGCCAGCTTGGTGGGTGCCTGGCAGCGGGATCTGCTCGGGGTCTGATTTGACACCGTCGAGTGACTTCCAGCCCTTCCAGCAAGGTGAGACCCTGGTAGTTTGATCTGCTCGGGGTCTGAGTTGGCACCATCGACTGACTTCCAGCCCTGCAAGCTAGGTGGGATCCTGGCAGCGGGATCTGCTCGGGGTCTGAGTTGACACCATCGACTGACTTCCAACCCTGCCAGCTAGGTGAGAGCCAGGCAGCGGGATCTTCTTGGGGTCTGAGTTGACACAATCGAGTGACTTCCAGCCCTGCCAGCTTGGTGGGTGCCTGGCAGCGGGATCTGCTCGAGGTCTGAGTTCACACCATCGAGTGACTTCTAGCCCTAACAGCTAGGTGGGAGCCTGGCAGCGGGATCTGCTCGGGGTCTACCGAATGTGTGCTCCACCCATTCCTATGATCTACATGAGGATTGGTACACCAAGAAGCTTTATTAAAAATAATGCGCAACTTACAAGTCTCAGGGATAAAATTGTTTCAAGTCATCAACGCTCCAGGTGAGACGTAGGGTCTCGCCCTCCACATTTCGGAGGCGATACCCTCCTGACTTTAATGACTCTTTTACAATATATGGACCTTCCCAGTTGGGGTTGAGTTTTCCCATGGCTGCTGATCTTCCCGCTGCATCTACCTTCTTCAAAACCAAGTCTCCCTCCGCAAATTGCTTGACCCTAACGTGCTTGTCAAAGTACTTAGCCATTCTCCTCTTTACCTCTTCCTGTCGGATGGCGGAGAGGTCGCACAGCTCCTCCACCATGTCAAGGGAGATCCGCAGGTCTTCGTCATTTTCAGCCTGCTATTCTTCTCTGCCTTCCTCTATCACGACCAACCGAGGTTTCTGGACTTCAAACTCTATGAGAAGTACCGCCTCACATCCATGGGAGGGCTTGAAAGGGGTCTCTTTCGTTGCCGTGTTGGGGGTGGTCCTTGTTAACCCAGAAATCGGCGATCCTTCCCAAGGTGGACAGCAGGCTAATCGTGACCCTTAGATTCTCCCTTTTGATCGCGATGAGCCCCAGCGTAGGCGGATAGTTTTCCCTATCCGTCTAGGTCTCCTAGCAACCGCGTGCCCTGCGGGATGACGGGCTATTCCCATGGCTCACCCTCGCGGGACATGTGGTTAGGTCCGCTAATCATGCAGTACTCCGCCAACAGCATTGCCAGGGGCGGCCTCCCTGCTGCCCGAGGGGCGGTGGCCTCCTGCCGCCGTCCGCCGAGGCCGCCCACCCGGGGTGGCCTCTGGCCGCCAGCCGGGCGGACTCCGCCTGTAGTCCGCCCAGGCCGCCCGCTAGGGGGCGGCCCCGGCATCCAGCCGGGCGGACTCCCCCTGGAGTCTGCCCAGGCCGCCCGCAAGGGGGCGGCCAGGCCTGCCGGGCGGACTCCCCCTGGAGTCCGCCCAGGACGCCCGCTAGGGGGCAGCCCCGGCATCCAGTCCGGGCGGACTCCCCCTGGAGTCTGCCTAGGCCGCCCGCAAGGGTGCGGCCCGGCCTGCCAGGCGGACTCCCCTTGGAGACCGCCCAGGCCGCCCGCTAGGGGGCGGCCCCAGTATCCAGCCGGGCGGACTCCCCCTGGAGTCCGCCCAGGCCGCCCGCAAGGGGGCGGCCAGGCCTGCCGGGCGGACTCCCCCTGGAGTCTGCCCAGGTCGCCCGCTAGGGGGCGGCCCTGGCATCCAGCCGGTCGGACTACCCCTGGCGTCCGCCCAGGCCGCCCGCAAGGCGGCGGCCAGGCTTGCCGGGCGGACTCCCCCTGGAGTCCGCCCAGGCCGCCCGCTAGGGGGCGGCCCCGGCATCCAGCCGGGAGGACTCCACCCAGAGTCCGCCCAGGCCGCCCTCTAGGGGGCGTCCCCGGCACCCAGCCGGGCGGACTCCCCCTGGAGTCCGCCCAGGCAGCTCGCTAGGGGGCAGCCTCCGGCCTGCCGGGCGGACTCCTCCCAGAGTCCGCCCAGGTCGCCCGCTAGGGGCGGCCTCCAGTTCTCTCCAGGGGCATCCTTCCGCTTGCTTCATCGGTCAATGTGGCGGACGCAAATTCCCAGTCCGCGCATGTCGTCATGCCAACGTCACTGGGCCCCGCTTCTAGAAGAACTTCCCTGGGCCTATAAATAGCCCCTGGTGCCTCTCATTCTGCATCGCTCGATAGGCCAGAAGGTGGATGCAAGTCTTGCCAGCACCCCCTGCGTACTCCATTTTCCAGTCCGCGCAGTCCGTCATCACCCTTCCAGCAAGCTCTGCGGACTAAGATTTCCTGTCTGCGCAGTCCGCCACAGCTCTTCAGCAGCTTGCCTGCAGACTCTACAGACTCAGTTTCCCAGTCCTCCAGCAGCTGGCAGACTCTTTTACTTAGTCTCTGGCAGCTTCTCTTCTCTACTTTCTGGCATTTTCTTCTCTCTTAGCCGCCAGCTTCTCCTTGTACCCCTTTATTGATTTGTTGTAAAGGTGTATTTGCAAGCTTGTAATCTCTAGCTATTAATCAAAGGAAAGCCCGTCGCAGGAGTTGCATTTAGGCTGCGGCGGGCGAAGTGTGTTGTTGCCGCTGCTAGCGGCCCCCTCTTCTCCTCTCTGCTCTGCAAGTCTTGCTCCTCTGCTCAGCAAGCTTCTTCTCCGCTCAGCACAGCTCTTCTCGGCAACCAACCTGCAAGCACAGCCGTCACATTAGCCGTCTGCTCGACAGCTCCTGGTCAACCTCCTTCTCCTCTCTTGATCAACCCGCTCTGTTGATCAAGCTTCTCTCCTCTATCCCCGTAACCCTCTTTGACAAGTCGTTTGCTCCACTCTCGAGCACTCAGAGGCTTCCTTCCTACCCTCCTCTCCTCCTATCCTAGCTTGTGAGACCGAATACCCCCTCCGTGTTAGCTGGCTGGTACCACGCGACATTTCCGCGCATCAACAGTTAACACACGGCCTTCAGATCCGGTCAGATGGTGAACAGCGATAGTTAGCCATGTCAGATCAATCAGCCGAGAACTTTGCCCCAAGTCCCAGTGAAGATCCTCTCTGGGAAGCTTTTGAGCAGTCGCGCCGTGAGAATGCTCAACAGTTCCAAGCAATCAACCAAGTCCTTGCTGCAATCACGCAGCGGTTAGACTCTCATCCAGCAGCAGCTCCGTCTGCTCCAGCTTCTCTAATCAATCTAAAGCCAACATCGGAGCATAAGCAAGCTTATTCTCAAGCTTATCCGCCGTTCTATCCGCCTTATACCCCAACCTTCCCGCAAGGTCCTGCTGCTCCTTTGCGAACTCAAGATGAAGAGTTTGCCGCTCGCCAAAACTTCTTCCGGCAAGCAGCCCGGCGAAGTCCTACTAGATTTCTTAACTTTCAAGGAAGTCATCCTTGCCCCTCAGCTCCTGCCACTGCTCCTCCCGCAGCGACTTTTCCTTTCTACCCTCCTGCTTCTTTTGCAGCTGCAGCCTATGCTCCCTTTAATCCCTATGCTGTGGGAGAGCAGGAAGAGTCATCGCCCTTTACCGAGAGCGTTCGCCTCGAACCTACTCCAGCGAACTTCAGAGAGACTCGACTGCCAATCTATACTGGAGAGACTGATCCGGTCAAGCATCTTCAAGCTTTTGAGTCAGCCGTTGCTCTCAAGACTCTATTAGATGCAACCAAGTGCAAGCTCCTTGTGACAACCTTTGATGGGCAAGTGAGGGACTGGTTCTATGGCCTCCGTCCCCACTCCATCACTTCCTTCCTTGATCTTCGTAGAGAGTTCCTTCTCAGATTCTCTACCTCCTCCAAGATAAAGGGCGGTCCTGAAGCCCTAATTGAGATCAGACAGCGCAGTGATGAAACTTGGTCTCAATTTGTTGATCGATTCCAGAGAGAGATTCTGGACATCGAAATCGTTGATCAAGAAATGTATCGAGTGGCACTTATCCACGGTCTTCGTGAAGGGCCTCTCAAATTTGAAGCCAATGTCCGTGCTCCAAGGACATACCAAGAGCTGATTGCTCTAGCCAACTCATACATCCGAGGCGAGAAGAGCAATCCAGGCTTCCTCTCCAAGCTCGTATCAGAGAAAGATCCGTTTAGCAAGCAGCTTCCGAGGTCTCCTTGCAATCATTTCCCAACTCATTCAAGGAAGGAGAGAAGGCTTCATCGCCAGCGATACTCCTTCCCGAGCCACGATGCTCAAGATCCATTGCTACCACTGGCTCCTTCTCAAACAACAACTGTTCAACAGCAGCAGGACGATGACTTGCATGAGTCTGATATCGACGACGTCGTGCAAGAAGTAAGACAAATCATGAAGGACAGGGCCAACTACAAGAAGCCCTATCGGCCGACCGATCAGAGGTCTAGAAACTCAGAGCCTTATTGTGAATTCCACAAAGAGTCAGGCCATCGAATAGAAGACTGCCGAGCATTCCGCCAGCTTGTGCAAAGGATGCTCCGGCAGGGAAAGATGCATGACCTGCTTCCTAAAGAAGATCGCCCTGATCCATCAACTTCAAAGGGCAAAGAGATTTCAGATGTTCCTTGCTCCTCAAGAGGAGTGAACCACATCAAAGAGCCTCCTCTACTCGTTGTTAACCCAACCGTCGAATGCTTCGATGCTGATGACGAGTGCGTGCTGGGAAGGCTATTCTAAACTAGCAAGGACTTCACAGTCCTCCAAAGCGATGGACTTCACAGTCCTCCAGAGCTCCTTGCAACCTTCAGGGGTTATCTCAACCCTTGCTCTCTCTCCCTTTCAAACATTTTCATTACAACACTTCTCAGTGTTCTTTTCTTGCTTTTCTGCAAAGCTTTTATTCAGGGATCCCGTACTGACACTGTTCCATTTTTGTGTTGCCCCTTCCTCTTCTTCTCTCTCTCTGGGATCAGTACGCCAATGAGATATTGCCGGGTCTGAAACGTTCCCTCCGTAGTTTGTTCTCCCACTACCGCTTCGACCACATATGGCGGGAGTATACCCATATGTGTAGTGGGAGCAGTTCACTCTACGATTATGGGCTTCAGACTTAGGATCCTAGCCGGCATCTGACACAGAGTGTGTGCTAGGGGAGCCCCATGTGTTAGCTCTGCTGTGCGTCGTATAGGAAACACTACGGTTAGGATGATCTTCGCTGGACAAGCAATGACGATCAAACGTAGCCTTGTCTCTTTGATCATCCTTCAACTGTGGTGGCCGAGCACTCTCCGGCACCCTCGATCCATGCCTCTCGAGTTCTCACAACTCCACTGATCAATACACAGACAATATAGGCCTCTTGGCGCAACCTGTCTCGTTGATCAGTGATGCTTGTGCCCAAGGCAAGAGAGCAGTGTTTCTAGCGATCCTTCTCAGGATCTTCCTTGCTTTTAGCGGTCCTTCTCAGGACCTTCCCTTACTTTTGCCTTCTGTGCCCTCCTTGAGGATACGCGGCTAGCCCGCTTTGAGCAGGACCATACTCGGGATGATTTTCTCAGGCCAGTGATGCATAAGGCCCACGGGGAACACCTGTGGCAGCATTCAACCTTCTTTAGTCATTCCGAATATGGACCTTTTCTTTATCCCTCCTTCAGGATTCGCGGCCAGCCCGCTTTGAGTAGGACTATACTCGGGGTGATTTTCTCAGGCCAGTGATGCATAAGGCCCACGGGGAATACCTGTGGCAGCATTCAACCTTCTTTAGTCATTCCGAGTATAGACCTCCCCTTTTCGTCTATTGCCTTCTTTCACAGGTGAACAGGTTATTCCGACCTACCAAAAGGATTTCCAGCAATCACTTTGCTAATGCTCATCCTATATGAATTGCTTGTTCAAAGCTCTATCGGATGATGACTCGCACTCTACCTATATAAGCTCTATTGCTCTCATCTCCTATATATTGTTTGCTCAAGCGCTATCAGCCATGCTATTGCAATCCAATCATATCTGTCAGCAGTTAACACTCAGTTTATTGATCTAGGCTTCATAATAGTATTCATCAGGCATTCTCCTTGCTAATTGGTCATATCGGCCTTATCTTGTCAACAGTTAACAGTCAACAGTTAACACTTGCAAGCCTTCTCTTCACAGGTACTTGCAAGTATTTTCATATCTTATTTGCTTCTAACTCCTCTTCTTGCAGAGATTAGAAAACACCTGCAAGCCTCACCGAGTTACTTGCAGTCTAAATCATTATTTTGTATCTGCCGCTCACTCCTTTCTTTCTGCAGTGAATAACAGACACCTGCAAGCCTCATCCAGGTACTTGCAAGTTACTCGCATATATTGTGCATACTCTTAACTCTTCTTTTGCAGAAACCAGCAAAGACTTGCAGGTCCCTTCCAGGTACTTGCGAGTTGTTATGCCTTTCTGTTTTCCTCACTTTTGTTTTGCAGAACATTTACAGAAGACACGCCTTCTTCGTTTTGCAAAAGCAAATTCAGGTACACACTCGATGTGCTACCCATACATGCTTACCCTAACTTTCCTTTTGCAGGAAAATAGACAGGAAGCACCAAGCTTGTAAGGAGAGTCTTCAGGTTCTGTCTCTCCTTGCTCCTCTTCTTCCGTTGGGGTGGATCACGATTTTCGTGGGTCTCCAACTTTTTCGAAGTTCTTTTCGGAACTTGAAAAAGTGCGGGGATTATGTTAACCCAGAAATCGGCGATCCTTCCCAAGGTGGACAGCTGGCTAATCGTGACCCTTAGATTCTCCCTTTTGATCGCGATGAGCCCCAGTGTAGGCGGACAGTTTTCCCTATCCGCCTAGGTCTCCTAGCAACCGCATGCCCTGCGGGACGACGGGCTATTCCCATGCCTCACCCTCGCGGGACATGCGTTTAGGTCCGCTAATCATGCAGTATTTCGCCAATAGCATTGCCAGGGGCGGCCTCCATGCTGCCCGAGGGGCGGCGGCCTCCTGCCGCCGTCCGCCGAGGCCGCCCACCCGGGGCGGCCTCTGCCCGCCAGCCGGGCGGACTCCCCCTGGAGTCCGCCCAGGCCGCCCGCTAGGGGGCGGCCCCGACATCCAGCCGGGCGGACTCCCCCTGGAGTCCGCCCAGGCTTCCCACAAGGGGGCGGCCAGGCCTGCCGGGCGTACTCCCCCTGGAGTCCGCCCAGGCCGCCCGCTAGGGGGCGGCCCCGACATCCAGCCGGGCGGACTCTCCCTGGAGTCCGCCCAGGCCACCCGCAAGGGGGCGGCCAGGCCTGCCGGGCGGACTCCCCAAGGAGTCCGCCCAGGCCACCCGCTATGGGGCGGCCCCGACATCCAGCCGGGCAGACTCCCCCTGGAGTCCGCCAGGCCGCGCGCAAGGGGGCGGCCAGGCCTGCCGGGCGGACTCCCCCTGGAGTCCACCCAGGCCGCCCGCTAGGGGGCAGCCCCGGCATCCAGCCGGGCGGACTCCCCCTGGAGTCCGCTCAGGCCGCCCGCAAGGGGGCGGCCAGGCCTGCCGGGCGGACTCCACCTGGAGTCCGCCCAGGCCGCCCGCTAGGGGGCGGCCCCGGCATCCAGCCAGGCGGACTCCACCCGGAGTCCGCCCAGGCCGCCCGCTAGGGGGCGGCCTAGGCACCCAGCCGGTCGGACTCCCCCTGGAGTCCGCCCAGGCTGCCCGCTAGGGGGCGGCCTCCGGCCTGCCGGGCGGACTCCTCCCGGAGTCCGCCCAGGTCGCCATCCAGGGGCGGCCTCTAGTTCTCTCCAGGGGCATCCTTCCGCTTGCTTCATCGGTCAACGTGGCGGATGCAAATTCCCAGTCCGCAGAGTCCGCGCAGGTCCTCATGCCAACATCACTGGGCCCCGCTTCTAGAAGAACTTCCCTGGGCCTATAAATAGCCCCTGGTGCCTCTCATTCTGCATCGCTCGAGAGGCCAGAAGGTGGATGCAAGTCTTGCCAGCACCTCCTGCGGACTCCGTTTTCCAGTCCGCGTAGTCCGTCATCACCCTTCCAACAAGCTCTACGGACTCAGATTTCCTGTCCGCGCAGTCCTCCACAGCTCTTCAGCAGCTTGCATGCAGACTCTGCAGACTCAGTTTCCCAGTCCTCCAGCAGCTGGCAGACTCTTTTACTTAGTCTCTGGCAGCTTCTCTTCTCTGCTTTCTGGCATTTGCTTCTCTCTTAACCGCCAGCTTCTCCTTGTACCCCTTTATTGATTTGTTGTAAAGGTGTATTTGCAAACTTGTAATCTCTAGCTATTAATCAAAGGAAAGCCCGTCGCAGGAGTGGCATTGAGGTCGCGGCGGGCGAAGTGTGTTGTTGTCGCTGCTAGCGGCCCCCTCTTCTCCTCTCTGCTCAACAAGTCTTGCTCCTCTGCTCAGCAAGCTTCTTCTCCGCTCAGCTCAGCTCTTCTCGGCAACCAACCTGCAAGCACAACTGTCACATTAGCCGTCTGCTCGACAGCTCCTGGTCAACCTCCTTCTCCTCTCTTGATCAACCTGCTCTGTTGATCAAGCTTCTCTCCTCTATCCCCGCAACCCTCTTTGACAAGTCGTTTGCTCCACTCTCGAGCACTCAGAGGCTTCCTTCCTTCCCTCCTCTCCTCCTCTCCTAGCTTGTGAGACCGAACACCCCCTCCGTGTTAGCTGGCTGGTGCCCCGCGACGTTTCCTCGCATCAACAGTCCTCAGGGCCAAGAGGACCGAGGGAAGTTGCTCTACCCAACTCCCCTTCAGGTTCTCTACCTTCTTCTTCAGGAGGTTCATAATAATCTTGTTTGACGCCTCCACCTGCCAGTTGCTCCTGGGGTGATGAACCGAGGCAAACCTGAGGTCAATCCCGAGCTGCTCATAAAATCTGGAGAATTGTACACTAGAGAACTGAGGTCCAATATATGTGACGATGGCCTGGGGTAGACCATGGCGGCAAATGATCTCTCCCCAAATGAAGTTTCTAATGACTTGTGAGGTCACCTTGGCTAGCGCCTTCACCTCCAACCACTTGGAGAAATAGTCGAACATTACTAGTAGGAACCTCCTCTGCCCGCTGGCCTGGGGGAATGATCCAACCAAATCCTTTCCCCAAATTGTAAAGGGCCAGGGGTTCGTGATGCTCTTGAGGCGCTGGGCTGGCTGTAATTGGAGGGGGGAAAACAACTGGCACTTGTGGCACCTTCTCATGAATTCTGCAGTGTCGTGTCCCAAGATTGGCCAAAAATATCTCTGCTTAACGATCCTCCCTTCCAGAGTCCGACTCTCGGAGTGGCTTCCACACTCCCTAGAGTGGACTTCTTCTAGGATCCTCTGCACTTCCCTCTCGGCCACGCAATGGGCCAGCATCCCCGAGAGAGTCTTTCGATATAACTGTCCATCCCGGAGGAGATAGTACGCCGACTTGTACCTGAACTTCTTCTTGTCCATCCCCTCCGAGTATTCCCCTGTAGAAGGAAGGTCGTGAATGGATCCATCCTTGAGGGGTGTTGGTTTACCTCCATCAACTCTCCCTCTTCGATGGAAGGGCGGAATATGTCAGTGATGGTACCCCCTTCCCGGGGACCATGCTTTGCCAGCTGATCAACCTGTTCATTCTCCTCCTGGTGTACGTGCCAGATGGAAAAAGTTTGGAACGTGCCGATGACCCGCTTTACTTTCGATAAGTATAGCCGGAGGGTAGGCTTTCTTGCCTCGAACTCCCCGTTGATCTAGGAAGCCACCACTATGGAGTTAGTGAGGACCTCCACGTCGAGCAATCCCAGCTCCCTGGCCAGGCGCAACACTGCTATAACGGCCTCATACTCGGCCTGGTTGTTGGTGATGGGGAAATGCACCACCACTGTTTGCTCGATCCTTGTCCCTTGGGGGCTCTCCAAGACTACTCCTACCCCCAAGGAATGTCTTCCGAAGCGCCGTCTACCTTTACCCTCCACGGAGCCGAGTGAGTGAGTTCTTCCTTCGCCACCTTGATCATGTAGTAGGCCAAAGAGTTGGCCATTGCTTGGGCCTTGATCGAGAGACGGGGGGCGAAGGAGATGTCAAATTCGCTCAGCTCCGCCGACCACTTAGCCAGCCGGCCCGAATGCTCCACCCCCTCGAAGATGTTACGGAGGGGGTGGTCAGTCATCACTCGGATGGAGTGTGGCTGGAAGTAGGGCCGGAGCCTCCGAGCTGAGATGATTAGAGAGAAGGCCAGCTATTCCAAGATGGGATACCGAAGCTCGGTCTTCCTCAGGACACGGCTCACATAATATATTGGGAGTTGCTTCTTCTCTTCTTTTCGGACCAGGACGCAGCTCAAGGCTTCCGTTCCGACCCTTAGATACAAAAATAGGTCCTCCCACTCCTTCGGTCCTTGGAGCAGCGGAGCCTAGGTCAATTGCTTCTTCAAGGCTTGGAATGCCTCCTCGCACTCGCTTGTCCACTCGAATATTTGTCCCCCCTTAGCGTCTTGAAGAAGGGGGAGCACTTCTCCCCGGCCCGGGAAAGGAACCAGCTCAATCCCACCAGCTTCCCTGTCAATCGTTGCACCTCCTTGGCATCTCGAGGCAACCCCAGCTCCATGATTGCTTTGACCTTATCAGGATTCGGCTCGACACCCGCGGGGGTGAGGAGATGTCCCAGGAACTTCCCCCGGTTTTCCCCAAACATGCACTTCAGGGGATTCAGCCGCATCTTATATTTGCGCCTGGTGGCGAAGGTCTCCTCCAGATCTTAAGGTGAGAGACCACATTCCGACTCTTGATCATGAGGCCATCTACGTATACTTCCAGGTTCCTCCCTTTTTGATCCCGAAAGACCCAATCCATCATCTTTTGGTAGGTTGCTCCTACATTCTTCAATCCAAAGGGAATCATTCTGTAGCAGTAGTACCCATTCCCCATGATGAACGAGACATCCTTGATGTCTGGGGGGTGCATCCTGATCTGTTGATAACCTGAAAACGCATCCAAGAAACTCATTACAGGAAAACCGATGGCTGAGTAAACTAGCGCGTCGATCCAAGGCAAGGGATAATAGTCCTTTGGGCGTGATTTATTAAGCGAAGAAAAATCAACACACATACGCCACCGGCCATCTCCTTTTTTAACCATAACAACATTGGAGACCCAGCCGGGGTACTAAATTTCGGATACAAAGACATCCTTGAGGAGTTTGGCCACCTCCTCCCTGATGGGCTCAGCCAGCTTGTCCGCGGTTGATCTCTTCTTCAGCTGGATGGGGCGGGCTCCCAGATCCAAGTTGAGGTGATGGCAGGCCACGTCAGCATTGATCCCAGGCATCTCCGCTGCGCTCCATGCAAAGATATCCATGTTCTTTTGGATGCACGCTAGCATCCTTCCTTGAGCCTCAGGAGTCAGCCCCCCGCTAACGCGGACCTTCTCTACCCTGCCTCTAAGGGTGAGAACCTCCATCCCCACCACTTCTTCCACAGCCTCCAGCCTGGACTACTTCCCCCATTCTTCGACGTCCCTCTTCTCTGGGACAAGGACTTCCGCCCCACTTCTTCCGCCCCACTTCTTCTTCTATGGCCATCGCCTCGGCCAACCGCTGAACTTCCCCTGCCACCTCCTGGGTGCAGTTCTCTTCTACCTCCATCCCCTCTCTGCCGGCCTCCTACTCTGCCTCCTCTATCCTCTGCTCCATCTCCTCAGCCCCCTCCTGCCAAGAGATAGAGTTTACGGTGGTGTCGTAGCACTCCCTTGCTACTTTGGGGTCACCCCGAACCTAAACCTGGGTCCCCTCGACGTTGAGCTTTAGGCACTGGTGGAAGGATGAGGGGATGCAGCGGAAGGCGCTGATGAGGGGCCTTCCGAAGATGCCGCTGTAGCTACTGGGGGCATCCACGATGACAAACCGACAATTGTGGGACTGCCCACCTAGAGTGACGTGGAGCCCCACTCCTCCTTCTACCTCCTTCCTCTCCCCTGAGAATCCGAACAAGGGGCCATCTGACGCCACCACCCTCCTTGCCTCTACCTTCATCGCGTCGAACGTATTTATGAAGATGACGTTGATGGAGCTCCCGTTATCAATGAGGATCCTAGAGACTGTGAAATTCTCGATGGCTATCTGGATGACCAGCACATCGTAGAAGGGATCCTTATGATCTGGCATGTCACTTCTGGAGAAGGTGATTTTTTCTTCCGGGGGTGGGGTCTGAGAGGTAGAGCCGATGCTCCGGCGGTACATAGTGTGGAGGCTCGCCTTTCGAGAAGCCTTAATCCCCCCTCCCCTCCCCCCCCCCTCCCCCCCCCCCCCCCCGTGGATTACTCTGATCCCTCTTCGGGTTCCCACATCCACCCGGTCCTCGCATCTATCTTCTTCCGCCCGAGGCAAGACCTCTACTATCCTCACCTCCTGGCGACCTTAATTCAGATGCTGCTCCTTGTTCCCTCTCATTTCGAGGAACTCCGGGCACGTACCTGCGAACTGCCCCTCTTCCTAGTGGAAGTCACAATATGGCAACTCCACCCTGACTTCTCACCTCCTCATCCTTGCTGCTCTCCTCCTCTCCCCCATGTCTATGGCCATTGCCTGCTCCTGATTAGTGATGGGAGGTCTTTGGGCCTGCCTCCACCCGGGGGGGTGGAACTGATCCTAGCCCCCCTGGTGGTTGTCCCTTCATTGGTAACCTCTCTATGGCCCCTGATCCTGCCACTCGGGCCTACAGCCCAGCCGACGGTCCACCTCTTGACGCCCCCACCGTTGCTGTTGCTTCTGCTGTGGCTGCCCCTGCTCCTTCTGCTAGAGCATGGCTCTCCTCTCCTCCTTTCCTCTACCACCCCTGAGATCCTTCTCCTCCTCTGTGTCCCACCTGTCTAATTTCCAGGCGAATTCCGGATTCGACGCATCCCCGTCGACTTCCCTCACCGCACTCTCCATCAGCTCCTCGAAGGTGAGATGCAGCAATCTCTTCAGCTCCATCCTGAAGAAACCCTGTTGCAGCCCCAGGGTGATGACCATCATCAGGCTATGGCCCGGCATCCCCTGGACCTGGGTTACCTGCTCTTGAAACCGGTCGACATAGCTTCCCATGGTCTCATTCACCCCATGCTTGATGTGGAACAGGGACTCCGACTCTTTCTTTCTCCTCTTGGAGGTGGTGAACCTCAATATAATCACTCGGCGCAGGTCCTCGAAGCAGTAAATGGAGCTGGTTGGCAGCTGATGAAACCACTCCCTCGCCTTCTCTTTGATGGTGATGGCAAAGAGCCGGCACTTGAAGCCGTCCGACATCTATCGGATTGACACCACGTCCTTGAACCATTGGACATGCTGGACCGGGTCTCCCTTACCGGTATAGTAGGACATGTTGGGCTCCCCGAACCCTTCTGGAACTGGGGCAGAACAAAACAACTCGCTGAAGGGGCTGCCCCAACTACCGTGCAAGCTGGAGGGTCTCGCGTGCTCGTCTCGTCGAGTCGACCTCCGCTTGCTGAGCTTGGGAAGAGCACGCGCCTAGGGAGCTTGCCGACCCTTCCTTCCTCGGCAACCTCTTTCCCGGCTCGCCTGCCGGTAGCTTCCTCGCTTAGAGAGGGGCCCGCGAGCACGGGTATTGCTGGGGTCGAGCACTCGGCACGCGTGCTGAGTGCGAACCTGATGAGGCCGAGCACCTCCTGCCTCAACTACTCGAACATCCCCACCGTGGCCAGAGTGGGTGGGAGTGGCGTGTCGGACATGTCCGAGCCTTTCCTTATCCTCCTTTCATCAAGCTCGCCAAAGATTTTCTGTGTTGACCACGCTCCACGCTCACCGCACCAAAATGTTGAAACTGAAAATCGGTCTATGTGGAGTTCTCCCTTGGGGAAGGGGTGATCGCACACCTACCTCTCTCCTGCAGGTCAAATAACAAGAAGAAGAAGGAAAAACTGACCCAATGGCTCGGCGGGAGGTCCCACCACACACCCGGAAGATCTTTGAGCGCTTCCGCTCCTTAGCCAAGAGCCGAGCTAAGGTAACCTCAGAAAGCGCTAGAAGACTGTGGAGCAGAAAAAGCATGCCCTATGAGGTACCCCCTTGTGTCCTATTAATAGATATCTGAAAATGGCCTGCAAATAGCCAACCTTCTCTATTTTGAACAGCTATATGCAACCCAACTTGGTCTGCCAACAACATAACTCCTTTCTGAGTGGCTAGGGGCAGACCAACGGGGGCAACCTGGTAAAAACACGTCACAAGCCTGGGCGAGCTGGGGAGCTCGGCCACCCCTGAAGGTTCTGCCCACACGCTGCTTTTCCGAGCTGGTCAGGGCGAATGCGAGCTGGGCCACTATGCTCGCCCTTCGATCAGCCTCCGTTAGTCGATCTCATCTCGTCGGTAACCAGGCTTAGCTCGGAGAATGTCGAGCTCGGGGCCGACAAATACCGAGCTCGGGCTTCAGATCTCCCTGCCGAGCTCGCCTGGGGCCTCTGTGGTTTGAACCGGCTGGTCTAGTTCCTGGTCACCCCACTCGCCGGATACGAGGTTGTAAAATATCTGACCACGCAAGAAGATTATTGATGTGGCTTAATTTCTACATGATTTTGCTCATTCAGTCAATAGCAGGGTTTGATGGATATTCCTTCTGTAGTCTAATCATATCATAGCACACAGACTTTTAGCAGAAGATTTATCCATAAAATCCTCAGGTACTCAACTTACATTTCTTTTTTACCTGCTACTTACTCTTCTTCTTGCAGAGGTTGGCAGATATTTGCAAGTTCACTTCAGGTACTTGCAATTTACTTTTCTATCATATTTGCTTCTCACTCCTCTTTTGCAGAAATTAGCACATATTTTCAAGTTCTCTTCAAGTACTTGCAATTTACCTTTCTTTTATATCTGCTTCTAACTCCTCTTTTGCATAAATTAGTAGATATTTGCAAGTTCTCTTCATGTACTTGCAATTAACGTTTCTATAATATCTGCTTCTAACTGCTCTTTTGCAGAAATTAGCAGATATTTGTAAGTTCTTTTCAGGTACTTGCAATTTACTTTTCTATCATATCTGCTTCTAACTCCTCTTTTGCAGAAATTAGCAGATATGTGCAAATTCCCTTCTGGTACTTACAACTTAGTTTTCTTTCATATCTGCCGCTCACTCTTTTCTTGCAGAGATTAGCAGATATTTGCAAGTCCCCTTCAGGTACTTGCAACTTACTTTTCATTCACATATGTTGCTTATTCTTCCTTTGAAGAGGTTAACAGGTGCTTGCGAGTTTCCTTTAGGTACTTGCAAGTTACTTTCCTTCTATACTTCCTCTCATATTTGTTTTGAAGAGACTCAATGGAAGACATTCAAGTCTTCTTCGTTTTGCACAAGCAATTTGGGTACACACAAGATGTACATCTTTTCTCCTGCATTAACTTTTCCTTTGCAGGAAAAAGATAGGTATTGGCAAACCTTTTCTGAGGAGAGACATTAAGTTCTATCTCTCCCTACCTCTTATTTCTTCGAGGGGTGGATCACGATTTTCGTGGGTCTCCTACTTTTTTGAAGTTCCCTTCGGGACATAAAAAAGTGAGGGGATTATGTTAACCCAGAAATAGGCGATTCCTCCCTATGGTAGCTAGCTTGTAAGTCGTGGCCTGCTCTAGGTTCCCCCTAGAGGCCACGACCTGTCTCAGCCTTCTTGGTGTCTGGCGGATAGACTTCTTTATCCGCTCAGACCGCATGGCTAGGGTGGTCTCTGCAGTCTAACCTCCCAGGTCGTGCAGTAGCCGTTCGATCTGTAGCGGCTGCGGACTACTTCCACAGTCCGCCTATGTAGGTCGTGGGGTTAGATCGGCTAATCGCGCAATATTTCCCTCAATTCTAAGAGGTGCGGACTACCTAACTAGATGGCGGACTCGCATTGCTATCTACCCCGACCGCTCGGTAATCGTCAGTAGGAGGTGCGATCTGCTCACCAGCTTGCTCCTGCAGGTTGCCCGGCCAGTAAGGTTACGTTATCGCCAGGCGACCACCCATTCTACAGTTGCGGAGAGCTCTCCACTACATCCAAGTCCGCCAAGAAGAATGTGAACTGCCTCCAGGTCGACCAATAATGCATGATAAGCTTCAGGTCGCCAGTCAGACGACAACTCCCCAGGTCGCCCACCAGCGGGGGCAACCTATACCACCTGTGCGCCAGCTATTCGCGGATTCGGTCTCAGACTTCCTGAGGAAGGACTTGGCAGCATGACTAATAACTCTTCACGAGACCACACAACACAATGCGCACTCAACTCCAGCCCTCCAGAAAGTGGCAAGCTCACTCCTCCAGCAGGAGACCTGCTCCTTCTATTTGGCAGAAGGCGGTGGACTCGTCTCCATACAGCAGTAGAGGCGAACTTAACCTAGCCGATACGAGCTAGGCGTTCTCATTTTGAAGTTCTCCAGGAGCACTCCAGCTTTCTAGTACCCGCTTCTTCGCAGCAGCAGGTGAACTACTCGTTAGCTCGCATAGCTTGGCGCGAGCTCGCTTAGTGCAGCAGAGGCGGACTCGTCCTAGTCCGCCAACAGCAGATCAGTTGAAGTGGACGTCATTCGCTCAATATAATGAGGACTTGGCGGATTCCATGTCTACTTGAGCAACTCACCCGTATCATTGTGGTGACATCATCGAGTCCAGTTCTAGACGTCACCTCCTTCGAACTATAAATAGACCCCCATACCTCTCATTTGAAGGGAACAACTCCCGGGGGACAATCATCACAGCAAACCTTGCGGACACAATTTTCCTGTCCGCGCGGTTAAACCCCCTGTCTTTGTTCGCGGTTTTGGCTTTCAGTGACCTCAGTGGTCCTCCAGGCTTGATCGCGCAGCCCGCACCACCTTATTTTGCGAGATGCGAGATCAACAGCTCGTGTGGTTTGCCGACCTCTCTGGTCAAACCGTGCGGCCTTTGGCATCTTCTTTCCTCTAGCCTCCAGCTTCCCCTTGTACCCATTATATTATCATGTAAAGGACTCAACTCAAGCTGTAACACTGAATTATAATCAAAGGAAAGCCCGTCGCAAGAGTGATATTTAAGCCGCGGCGGGCGAAGTCTGTTGTTTCCACTGCAAGCGAACCCCTCTCCTCTCCTCTCTCGGCATCAACCTCTACCGCAAATCCCTAACCTTCAAAGTAACTGGCTGCTCGACAGTTACTCATCAACCTCCCATTATCCCCGCATCTCAGATCGAGTGTGATCTACTCTCGAGCATGCAGAGACATTTCCCGCATCCGCTGCTCAGCAGTCTCTTCTCTTCCTCTTCTCCTCCATCATCCCTATGAGTTTGAAGACCGTTATCTGTTGGTGCGCCCATTTCGCACATCAACATCAAGATCACCCTAGTCCAGATTTATGTATAAGATATAATCTTTGGGTCTACTGATGATAACATCTGCAAGACGTTTGCCAAACTTATGCAAGGAAAGTTTGAGATGAGTAGTATGAGTGATCTTAAGTTCTTCTTGGGCCTCCAAGTAAGATAGTCTGAGGATGGATTGTCCATTTCTCAGTCTAATTTCACTAGGGAGTTAATTATAATATTTGGTATGGAGAGTGCCTCCATAATGAAAACTCTCATAGGGTCAAGTATGTCAATAGACAAGGTTGGGATAGGAAAACACATTAATGAATCCTTGTATAGCGGTATAATTGGCTCCCTCCTATATCTTACTGCTAGTAGGCCAAACATCATGTATGATACATGTGTTTATGCTAGATATCAGGCTTGCCATAAGAAGTCTCATTATTCTACTGCAAAAAGAATTCTAAGTTATCATAAGGGCACAGTAGATCTTGGCCTATGATACCCTGGGAATAGTGATTTTGAGCTAACTGGTTATTCAGATGGAGATTTTGCAGGCTGTAGAGAAGACAGGAAAAGCACATCTGGCTCCTGTCAATTCTTAGGAGTAAGACTTGTATCATGGAGCAGCAAAAAGCAGACTACAGTTGCAATATCAACAGCTGAGTCAGAATATATATTAGCAGGGAGTTGTTGTTCTCAACTGCTATGGATCCAGCACCAGCTCCAGGACTTCAACCTAAAGCTAAGTAATACTCCAATATATTGTGATTCTACTACTGCAATCTCAATTGCTATGAATCCTGTCTCTCATAGCAGTACTAAGCGCATAGATATTAGGTATCACTTTATTAGAGAGCATGCGGAATGTGAAGACATCATTCTTGAATTTGTCCCTATTGACAAGCAAGTAGCTAATATCTTCACCAAACCACTAGATGAAACCAAGTTCAACACCTTCATATTTGAATTGGGTATGTTGAATTTGGTTCAGATTCAGTAGCTCTCCATATATTTTTGCTTGTTGCAGGTAGTATTAATCTCTAAAGGGTAAACAAAGGAGAAATTGACTAAGTGTCCAGGCATCGAGTGTGTAAGACCCCCCCTCCCGGATCCCAAAACACGGCACGAAGGGGGAGTCTTATGCCCAGAACAGCCGCCTTGCGGTAGCATTAGTACACGGCTAACCTGTACCACAGGACGCCTATTCCACTGGCCCCAACAATATCAATAGAACATGCCAACCTAACCAAATATAATAAGCAAGCAGAAGTCAAAATCCACACTAAGTATATAATATCCAAATACATCAATAAGGAGAAGCTAAAACATGCTTCTACAATTTATCAGAGTACAACTAAACATTTCCCAAACGGGCTACATCAGAGTATCAAATACTAACATCAGTAACTGACGGTATCAACGGCACCGTCACTTCAGGCCCTATCGTCCTGGCCTGGCTGTCCTGCTGCGTAATCTGCGGCTGCTCTACCTGCGGCGTGACCTCTTAAAAAAGGGAAGACGTAGCAACCGTTAGTCGAAACCACTAAGTGGTTTCACATCCGCTCCCACGGAGACTCCTCGGCACCGGGCGGAGAAAGAGAACAAGAGTACACTATATATATAATAAGTATAAAAGTACAAACAGGTGACAAGGTACATGAGTATCAATGTAAAACTAGCAGTTCTACAATAGCTATCAATATATAAACTAACAATTCTACAAGTACTAGAATACACCAAGTGTAAGTATCTACAGGAGGAAAGTAACTTAACTTATAAGGATGCCCATACATGCTTATAAGTTAAGGATCGGTTTGCATAAAGTAACTCATCGTATAAGAGTGCCCATACAAACTTATACGGTGAGGATCTTGTTGTGCAATGTTATGATATGCCATGTATACTATGCAATGACTCACCCATGCACCCGCTATGTCGACATAGACCTTTAGTTCCCACTTTTCGAGCAGGTAGCTAACCTCTCAGGCATCAGCCGCTGTGGCCAGGCGGTGATAGTAGAGCGGGTGTCTCTACTACTAGGCGGGTATCCACACTACTTCACCTAGGCCTCCGTATGTCTCAACGTTAAGAACACAACAGCGGAGCCCGTGCGTAATATGGCCCAGCGGGAGCCTCGGGTAGATGTGCACCGAGGACCAAGCCACGAACTGACCTTGTGTGACCCGGAAGGAGCCTCGGAGTGAGCACGAGGACCAAGCCCAACCATTCACCTGGCACAGAAGGAGTCCTGGGATGTGAACACCGAGGACCAAACCCAATCGCCCAAAGTCTAATTGTCGACTCCCGTCGGTATGACGACTGGCGAGCCCGTAGACCGGCCACACTATCCTTAACCCAGGATTACGACACCGCATGTCCACTCATAGCACATGCAAATACCACATCAACACAACATGGAAGGGGCCTCGGAAGTAAGCACGAGGACACGGCCCAACCATCCATCCATACCTTATCTCCACACGACCAAAATAAGTGACGGTCAACACCGCACTTACAAAATTCCACAATACTACCCATAGGGAGGCGACGCTCTAAGTATTGTACTACGAAATTCAATCCACTATTCAACATTCACATGGCCATGAGTTATCCTTCTATATGTCATTTCAAGTGATTTCAACATAATATATCAAGATGCACATGTATAAAAATCTACTAACTTCTAACAAGTCAAATCATTCAAGTATACTATCTTACAATTCGATCACATGGAATCCGATTAATAATCTTCATCATTTATGCAACTGAATTAATTATTCATAAGAGTTTATGCAAGCCTCAAGATTACCTGCGATATTAGTTTCACTGAATCCAAATCCAAATGTTATAAACCCAGATTTTAAGTGCAGGAATAATCTGGATAGCAACTTCGACCGGAGATTCCCGAAGCTACATGAATCTGGTGAAGACGTGTAACCCAACGACGGAAAGGTCTTTCCGTGGTCCACAACTTTCGTATTCAGACCTCACCATAGATTTGACGTTATCCTATTTTAAATCGGACTTGAATTCCGCTGCGTACAGAACACAATTTCTGCATGCAGGATTTCTTGAACACTATTTTCGTTTAGACTTCCCCGTGTCTACACACTTCGACTGAAGTCATGCACCATTCGTTGGAAAGGTATTTCCAAGGGCTTCAACTTTCGTGTTTAGCCAAAAGCCCATATCTGGCCATATCACACTTAAAAATGGCCACGAAATTCGCTGCGCGCAGAATACAAATTCTGCACGCATCTTAAGGCGAATTGAACGACATCAGTTCATCTTCCTCCTCAAGGCGATCTTCTCAAATCGGTCCAGAAATCCTCCTCCCTTATTAATCCTCATGAAGCCAATACTCTTCACGAAACCATCCTCCATCATCACATAGAAGAAGAGAGTGGTTGAAGAGATCTAAAGCCTAGAACACAAGTCCTAGCGTGGCCAAACCTAGAAGACTTCTTCTCTCCATCAAGACTCTCTTGAGTCGATGTCTCGCCTAAGAAAATAACTATAGATCTAACACCAACGGAGAGGGTAGGAAACTCACCTCATTTCCAGTGGTTCCATTTCCGGCCATAGACCTTGTGATTCTTCGCGGAGGCATCCTCTCTTTTACGGCGATGGCGGATCTCCTTCCCTAGATCTTCCTCCAGCAAACTCCCTTTCTTCACAAGACTTCTCTCAGAAAAATACGGCTGGGAAGAAGAGTGAAACGGCTAGGGTTTTCCACCGTTCCTTATATATATAATGTGACACGGGTAGGGACACGCCCGTGTCCTTACCCGTGTCCCGCTCAAGCGAAGCGTTTCAGGCAGTTACAATGCCGATTCGATACTCGACACGACGGACACGCCCTGGTCACACCCATGGTCACGCCCGTGACTGAGGGCGTGTCACCCCTTCACTCGAGAACCATCCACCTACTCGAGTACTTAAGCACCTACTCGAGTATCTTAAATCACGCCCCTGTGTCACGCCCGTGACCCAGGGCGTGTCACCCCTTCACTCGAGAATCATCCACCTACTCGAGTACTTAAGCACCTACTCGAGTATCTTAAGTCACGCCCCTGGGTCACGCCCGTGACCCAGGGCGTGTCACCCCTTCACTCGAGAACCATCCACCTACTCGTGTACTTAAGCACCTACTCGAGTATCTTAAGTCACACCCTTGGGTCACGCCCGTGACCCAGGGCATGTCACCTCTTCACTCGAGAACCATCCACCTACTCGAGTACTTAAGCACCTACTCGAGTATCTTAAGTCAGGCCCTTGGGTCACGCCCGTGACCCAGGGCTTGTCACCCAATTTACTCGAGTACTTGAAAACTACTCGAGTAACCATGTTAGTTACTCGAGTACCTTAGTCACACCCCTGGGTCACGCCCGTGACCCAGGGCGTGTCACCCAATTTACTCGAGTACTTGAAAACTACTCGAGTAACCATGTTAGTTACTCGAGTACCTTAGTCACTCCCCTGGGTCACACCCATGACCCAGGGCGTGTCACCTAATTTACTCGAGTACTTGAAAACTACTCGAGTAACCATGTCACTTACTCGAGTATCTTAGTCACGCCCCTGGGTCACGCCCGTGATCCAGGGCGTGTAACTTACACTGGACTAACTTCTCCAGACCAGAAGTGCCGCCCTTTTTCCTCAAATTTCCTGAACTCAAGCCTGCCCTCCTGTCCTAAAACTCGCACGGGGCCTAGAGTGAATCAGGACGTTACAAATCCTATAAACAAAATAAAAGATTTCGTCCCCGAAATCAGGCTACGGCTATGGGGAAGACAAGCATTCCGGAAAGAAAATAAATATGCTTTAAATAAAATTACCTTGCGCAAACAACTCCGGGTAGCGTTGTTGCATCAAATCCATTGGCTCCCATGTGTACTCCTCCTTCCCATGGTTAGACCATAGTACCTTCACCAAGGGAACATTTTTGCGGTGCAATGCCCTTGTTTCGTTGTCAACAATCCGCACCGGCTCTAGTCGCACAGACCTATCTGACGCCACCGCACCATCAGTGGTGGAAATATGTTGATCGGGACGCAACAACGCCTTTCGAAGCGACGACACATGGAACACGTCGTGGAGATTCTCGAGCTCAGGTGGTAACTCCAACCGATAGGCCAACGGGCCAATCCTTTCCAGTATAGTGTTTGGCCCAACATACCTTGGGCTGAGCTTTTTCACTCCACGCACCCGCGACACTCCATGCATCGGTCGAATCTTGAGGTACACTTTATCACCAACGTGGAACTCCACCACCTGGTGCTTTGCATTGTAATACTTCGCCGGCCGACTTTGAGCCTCCAACATGCGATCCCGTATCAATCTGACTGCCGCATCAGTATCGTCTATATATTCATTTCCCAATGTATTCAGATCTTCATCCTCCACCCAAGACAAGGGGGTCCTGCACCTTCTTTCGTAAAGGGCTTCATGGGGCGCCATGCCGATTCTCGCCTGATGGTATTATTATAGGAGAATTCCACCAGTGGCAAGAGCCTTTCCCATGGCTCACCCCTATCCAACACACATAATCTCAGCAGATCCTTCAATGTCCTGATGGTCCTTTCAGACTGCCCGTCTGTCTGAGGATGAAATGCGGTACTGAACGTAAGGCGTGAGCACAAATATGCCTGTATCGCCTTCTACTCCTTGGAAGTAAAGTGACCGTCACGGTCAGAAACGATCGTCTTAGGCACGCCGTGATATCGTACGAACTGCTCCACGAAAAGGCATACCAAGACGTCCACATGAGCCTCTTTCTTCATGGGAACGAACCGGGCTACTTTTGTCAGCCGGTCAACAATAACCCACACCGAATCATTCCCGGAGCGGGAGCGAGGTAGCCCATGGACAAAGTCCATGGAGATATCGTCGAACTTCCATTCGGGTATGGGCAACGGCTACAATACGCCATCGGGGCTCCTGCATTCAGCCTTCACTCTTTGGCAGGCTTCACAAGAGTAACATAATACCGGACGTCCTTCTTCATTCCTGGCCAACACATGGTCTTCGGCAAACCGGCGTACATCTTAGCAATTCCCGGGTGCACTGAATATTGAGAGCTATGTGCCTCTCTCAAGATATCCTCCCGGATTTTTCCTCCCTTGGGAATGTAGAGCCGGCCGCGAAAGTAAACGAGGCCATCTTTGACTGTATACTCGTCGGTAGTTCATTCTTCAATTGATTTTATTGTCGGAGCCAAAGCCACATCCATTCCTTGATCCACCCGAATCCGGTCCCGAATATCGCAAATTATGCTCATGCTTGCCAAAAATTCTGTATACTCTGCTGAAGGAGGCTTGAATATCAAGGTAATATCCATCTCTTCGATCATCCGAGCCAACTCCATGCTCATCAATCGAGACTCTGGGGTAGAGCCTGGCACTTTTCTACTCAATGCATCAGCCACCGAGTTCGCCTTTCCGGGGTGGTTGTTCATGGTAAACTCATAGTCGCATAGAAATTCTAACCATCGCTGTTGCCTCAAGTTCAACTCCTTCTGTGTGTGAAGATACTTCTAGTTTTTATGATCAGAAAAGATCTCGCAGTGGATGCCGTATAGATAGTGCCTCCAAACCTTCAAGGTGAACACCACTGCTCCCAACTCCAAATCGTGAACCGGGTAATTGATTTCATGCTTCTTCAGTTGCCTTGAAGCAAAAGCAATCACATGCCCGTGCTGCATCAATACTGCTCCCATCCCTTGATATGACGCATCCATGTAAACTTTAAATCCTTCCTCCCCAGATGGAAGTGCAAGGATGGGGGCGGAGGTAAGTCTATACTTCAAGTCTTGAAATGCCGCTTAACATTGAGGTGTCCACTCAAATGGCACACCCTTCTTCGTCAAAGAAGTAAAAGGAAGGGCAATCTTGGAGAATCCTTTCACGAACTTGCGGTAGTACCCAGCAAGTCCAAGAAAGCTCCGTACATCGGCCGCCGACTTCAAGGGGGACCATTCCTTCACGGCACGCACCTTGGCCGGATCCACCGCTAGTCCAGCTACACTGATTACATGGCCTAAGAAGGCTACCTCTTTGAGCCAAAATTCGCATTTGCTGACCTTGGCGAACAAAGCGAGTTCTTTTAATTTCTTCAGAACCAAGGCCAGGTGCTCGGTATGTTCCTCCTCCGTCTTTGAGTAGACCAGTATATCGTCGATGAAGACGGTGACGAAGACGTCCAAATAGGGTTCGAATACCTTGTTCATCAGGCTCATGAAAGCCGAAGGTGCATTTGTGATTCCAAACGTCATTACCGTTAACTCATACAACCCATACCTTGAACTGAAGGCCGTCATCTGGATGTCCTCCTCCTGGATCCTCAATTGATAGTATCCCGAGCGCAAGTCCATCTTAGAAAACCAATGCGCCCCTACTAGTTTATCGAACAACTCGTCGATCCGAGGTAGCGTGTAAGTGTTCCACATCGTCAGCCGATTGAGTTCCCGATAGTCTATACACAAGCGTAGGGTTCCATCCTTCTTCTTCACAAACAATACAGGGGCTCCCCAGGGTGACGAACTGGGGTGAACAAACCCTGACTCCACTAATTCTTACAATTGAACTCTAAACTCCGCGAGTTCCTTCAGGGCCATTCGGTAAGGGGCCTTGGATACAGGCTTGGCACCCGGTACTAGGTTAATCTGGAAATCGACTTCTCTATGAGGGGGTAACCCTGGCAGTTTCTCTAGAAACACCTCGGGGAAGTCCCGCACCACCCGAACATCACCAATTCTACCTCCTTCAACTCAAACCAGATCATGAAGACCTCATCCCCTTTCATATGGGCCTTTACAGCATGAAATGAAGATAAGAGCATACAGGGTGCGAAATTAATACCTTGGAAGATAACCTCGGTGTCCCCATGCCTCAAATAGATCTTCTTCTCCGTGCAGTCAATCCTCGCGAAGTGCCAATTCAACCACGCCATGCCCAAAATGTTGTCGAACTCTGGCATCTTTAGGACCGTGGCAGGCGTATCAAAAGCCCTTCCTTCAATAAATATCTCAAACTCGCACTTGGCGGTAGCGATCATCTCTGAGCCGCCCGGGAGGCGCACCCGTCGGGCTATTCCAGAAAAGTATTGTATACCCTCCATACCTTTAATGAAATCTTCAGACACGAAAGTGTGTGTGGCACCGGTATCAAACAGCGCATAGGCCATCTTCCCACCAATTACCACGGTGCCTAAGTACCAATAATCAAACTCAACCACTAGGTACATAGTATGTCTTAAACAGTTTAAATTAAATGACAAAATTTGAGAAGGTTAACTGCACGTACCAGCTATAACATCCTGGGGGTTCCGCTCTTGCGCCATGTCCAGCGCATACACCTGATCTCGGACCGGACCGGGGTTTCCTCTTGGCGCTCCTCGTCCTTGACCACGCATATATCCTCGTCCTCGTGGGGCTGCTGGAGGGAGAGCAGGAGGGAGAGCATGAGGGAGAGCAGGAGGGACGTTCCCATACAGCTGTGGGCAGTAGCGTCTAATGTGGCCCGGTTGATTGCACTCGAAACACGCCAACCCACGACGTCCCTCAGGTTGTCGGAATTGCTGAGGCTGTGGTGGTGGAGGCAGCGCGGCCGGCTGCTGGACTGGGTGCTCTACTCTATAGTTTCGGTGGAAACGCCCTCCACCCCTCGGATATCCCCCTCCCCCTCTACGATCCTG
The DNA here is from genome assembly GCA_039583875.1 of Platanthera guangdongensis. Taxonomy (NCBI): domain Eukaryota; kingdom Viridiplantae; phylum Streptophyta; class Magnoliopsida; order Asparagales; family Orchidaceae; genus Platanthera; species Platanthera guangdongensis. The sequence continues at coordinate 44,613,613 of CM077167.1, read as the reverse complement.
TCTCCTCCTATTGCTCGGACCGGCCTCCACAACGCCTTCTATAGGCCTCTTACCACTACTCAAGTGATCTGCCTCCAACCTCTTTGCCATGTCAATAATCTCCGCCAAGCTACCATCCGCTATAAACAAAAGGGACTGCCTTAGGGGATCTCGCAGCCCTTTGTTGAAACGTTTGGCATAACCTCTATCGTCCAACTCGTAAGAGTTCACAAACCTTGCGAGATGCTGAAATTCCCGCTGGTATTCCGTAACTGAGTTTGGTCCCTGCTTCAGTAGTAGAAACCTCTGTTCAAGCTCATCTCGGGCCGAAGTAGGAATGAAGTGCTCCAAGAAAAAACCCGAAAATTCGCTGCAACTTATCTCTGTATAGACTCGGCCATGGAAGGTAGAGCTCATAAGGGACTTCCACCACCTCTTAGCATGTAACTCCAAGACGGACACTGGCAATGACACGGCCATGTTGGTTGGGCAACGGATACCAGCCAATAGCTCCTCTACTGTGTCGAGCCATTCCTCCGTACATACGGCTGACTCCATCCCATGATAGACTGGATGGGAGAGATCCCGGAAGATGCTCAGCCAGTTAGAGCCGGGGCTTGTTGTTGCACCGGAGGCTGTTGCGCCTTAAAAGCATCAAGAACGGCGGTGAGCGTCTGCCCCAACTCAAACTGTTGGAACTGAGTGGGTATGGGAGGGGTAGGAGTACCCCCCATCGGCTCAACATGTAGTGGAACCTACACGTACACGACAAATTTGTGCTCAGGTTGGCTAAACTTAAGGTCAAAGTTGGACAAACTTAATGTGAATTACATATGGGCACACCACTGCTTCCGCTAAGTCATTATGTCCCCAAGCTGACTAATCGAACGGGGGTGGCACCATTGTTGAATGACTTCTTAGTTGAGGATCGTGGCAAACTGATACCATTTGTAAGACCCCCCCCCTCTCGGATCTCAAAACATGGCATGAAGGGGGAGTCTTTTGCCCGAAACAGCCGCCTTGCGGTAGCATTAGCACACGGCTAACATGTACCACCAGACGCCTATTCCGCCGGCTCCAACAATATCAATAGAACATGCCAACCCAACCAAATATAATAATCAAGCAGAAGTCAAAACCCATACTAAGTATATAATGTCCAAATACATCAATAACCAGAAGCTAAAACATGCTTCTACAATTTATCAGAGTACAGCTAAACATTGCCCAAACGGGCTACATCAGAGTATCAAATACTAACATTAGTAACTGACGGTATCGACGGCACCGTCACTTCAGGCCCTATCATCCTGGCCTGGTTGTCCTGCTGCATAATCTGTGGATGCTCTACCTGCGGCGTGACCTCCTAAAAAAGGGAAGATGTAGCAACCGTTAGTCGAAACGACTAAGTGGTTTCACATCCGCTCCCCCAGCGACTCCTCGGCACCAGGCGGAGAAAGAGAACAAGAGTACATTATATATATAATAAGTATAAAAGTACAAACAGGTGGCAAGGTACATGAGTATCAATGTATTACTAGCAGTTCTACAAAAGCTATCAATATATAAACTAACAATTCTACAAGTACTAGAATACACCAAGTGCAAGTATCTACAGCAGGAAAGTACCTTAACTTATAAGGATGCCCATACAAGCTTATAAGTTAAGGATCGGTTTGCATAAAGTAACTCATCGTATAAGAGTGCCCATACAAACTTATACGGTGAGGATCTTGTTGTGCAATGTTATGATATGCCATGTATGATATGCAATGACTCACCCATGCACCCACTATGTCGACATAGACCTTTAGTTCCCACTTTTCGAGCAGGTAGCTAACCTCTCAGGCATCAGCCGTCGTGGCCAGACGATGACAGTAGAGCGGGCGTCTCTACTACTAGGCGGGAATCCACACTACTTCACCTAGGCCTCCGTACGCCTAAACGCTAAGAACACAACAGCGGAGCCCATGCATACTATGGCCCAGCGGGAGCCTCGGGTAGATGTGCACCGAGGACCAAGCCCCAAACTGACCTTGTGTGACCCAGAAGGAGCCTCGGAGTGAGCACGAGGACCAAGCCCAACCGTTCACCTGGCACGGAAGGAGCTTCGGGACGTGAACACCGATGACCAAGCCCAACCGCCCAAAGTCTAACTGTCGACTCCCGTCGGTGTGACGACTGGCGAGCCCGTAGACCTGCCACACTATCCTTAACCCAAGATTACGACACCGCGTATCGACTCAGACCACATGCAAATACCACATCAACACAACATTGAAGGGGCCTCGGAAGTAAGCACGAGGACACAGCCCAACCATCCATCCATACCTTATCTCCACACAACCAAAATAAGTGACGGTTAACACCGCACTTACAAACTTCCACAATACTACCCATAGGGAGTCGATGCTCTAAGTATTGGACTACCAAATTCAATCCACTATTCAACATTCACATGGCCATGTGTTATCTTCTATATGTCATTTCAAGTGATTTCAACATAATATATCAAGATGCACATGTATAAAAATCTACTAACTTCTAACAAGTCAAATCATTCAAGTATACTATCTTACAATTCGATCACATGGAATTCGATTAATAATCTTCATCATTTATGCAACTGAATTAATTATTCATAAGAGTTTATGCAAGCCTCAAGATTACCTGCGATATTAGTTTCACTAAATCCAAATCCAAATGTTATAAACCCAGATTTTAAGTGCAGGAATAATCTGCATAGCAAATTCGACCGGAGATTACTGAAGCTACAAGAATCCGGTGAAGACATGTAACCCCACGATGTAAAGGTCTTTCTATGCTCCACAACTTTCGTATTCAGACCTCAACCCAAATTTGAAGTTATCCTATTTGAAATCGGACTTGAAGTCCGCTGCGTACAGAACACAATTTTTGCATGCAGGATTTGTTGAACACTATGTTCGTTTAGACTTCCCTGTGTCTACAGACATCACCTGAAGTCGTACAACCATTCGTTGGAAAGGTATTTCCAAGGGCTTCAACTTTCGTGTTTAGCCAAAAGCCCAGATCTGGACATATCATGCTTAAAAATGGCCACGAAGTTCGCTGCGCGCAGAGTACAGATTCTGCACGCATCTTAAGGCGGATTGAACGGCATCGACTCATCTTCCTCCTCAAGGCGATCTTCCCAAATTGCTCCAGAAATCCTCCTCCCTTTTTCATCTTCATGAGTCCAATACTCTTCACGAAACCATCCTCCATCATCACATAGAAGAAGAGAGTGGTTGAAGAGATCTAAATCCTAGAACACAAGTCCTAGCATGGCCAAACCTAGAAGACTTCTTCTCTCCATCAAGACTCTCTTGAGTCGATGTCTCGCCTAGGAAAATAACTATATATCTATCACCAAGGGAGAGAGTAGGAAACTCACCTCATTTCCAGCGGTTCCATTTCCGGCCATAGACCTTGTGATTCTTCGCGGCGGCATCCTCTCTTTTATGGCGTTGGCAGATCTCCTTCCCTAGATCTTCCTCCAGCAAACTCCCTTTCTTCACAAGACTTCTCACAGAAAAATACGGCTGGGAAGAAGAGTGAAACGGCTAGGGTTTTCCACCATTCCTTATATATATAATGTGACACGGGTAGGGACACGCCCGTGTCCTTAACCGTGTCCCGCTCAAGCGAAGCGTTTCAGGCAGTTACAATGCCGATTCGATACTCGACACGATGGACACGCCCTGGTCACGCCCATGGTCACGCATGTGACTGAGGGCGTGTCACCCCTTCACTCGAGAACCATCCACCTACTCGAGTACTTAAGCACCTACTTGAGTATCTTAAATCACGCCCCTGGGTCACGCCTGTGACCCAGGGCGTATCACCCCTTCACTCGAGAATCATCCACCTACTCGAGTACTTAAGCACCTACTCGAGTATCTTAAGTCACGCCCCTGGGTCACGCCCGTGACCTAGGGCGTGTCACCCCTTCACTCGAGAACCATCCACCTACTCGAGTACTTAAGCACCTACTTGAGTATCTTAAGTCACGCCCCTGGGTCATGCCCGTGACCCAGGGCGTGTCACCCCTTCACTCGAGAACCATCCACCTACTCGAGTACTTAAGCACCTACTCGAGTATCTTAAGTCACACCCCCGGGTCACGCCCGTGACCCATGGCGTGTTACCCAATTTACTCGAGTACTTGAAAACTACTCGAGTAACCGTGTTAGTTACTCGAGTACCTTTGTCACACCCCTGGGTCACGCCCGTGACCCAGGGCCTGTCACACAATTTACTCGAGTACTTGAAAACTACTCGAGTAACCGTGTTAGTTACTCGAGTACCTTAGTCATGCCCCTGGGTCACGCCCATGACCCAGGGCGTGTCACCCAATTTACTCGAGTACTTGAAAACTACTTGAGTAACCATGTCAGTTACTCGAGTATCTTAGTCACGCCCCTGGGTCTCGCCCGTGACCCAGGGCGTGTAACTTGCACTGGACTAACTTCTCCAGACCACAAGTGCCGCCCTTTTTCCTCAACTTTCCGGAACTCAAGCCTACCCTCATGACCCAAAACTCGCACGGGACCTAGCGCGAATCGGGATGTTACAGAGTGCATTGAGACAAGATCAAGCATCGAGTGCGCTGAGTCTAAGTGCTCAGGAAGCGAGTGGGTTGAAACAACTACAGGAGTCTAGAGCATTGAGTGTGTCGAGTCCACTCAACGGATGCTTCCAGATGCTATAGAGTCCAGCAAGTACTTCCTGAATCCATACAACCATTTTGAGAGGCAAAGGGAAAAGGAAGGAGACAAAGCAAAACTGTCAAGAAGCCTAGCAGGGGCATAGTGATAAGAGAACCTGAGACTTAGAAATGTTTCTTATTTTACTTAAGGGCTGTAGGAAATGTCTTTTGTTTTATGCACACTGCCAAAATATTAATCTTTCTTTTAATGAAAATCATATTTCTAGGTGTGTATACTTTATCGCACCTTTCTACTAAAATGTTATATCTGCTGCATATGTGTAAGTGCATATCATTGTCCAAGCTTTTGACATCTTCAAATAGGGGGATATTATTGGGTCTATTGATCACAATATCCTAGATTTGAAGAAACTCTACAGGACAATGGTATACATATGTTTGTATCTGATGCATGCTATAAGTTCTATGTATGTAGGGGGCTCTTTGTTACTTTGATTAGATAAGTTATCCAAGTGACAATGACGGGAGGACAAAGGACAGGATCCTAATAAGGCTAATTTTTTCTATATATAGATACGTTGAGTGAAGGCAGTTCACTCAATGCCAAATGACCTTAAGCATTGAGTAAAGACTAAACAGTCACAGCCTCAGCATTGCTAAGGTAAAAATCTGGTTAAGTACAGAAGCTTTTGTTGAAATTTGTGAAGTGGAAGTGGGTGACGGGACAGGCCGCGCGGCCTGTGCGGACAGCTTTGGCGGACTGGGCGGACTGGGCGGACTGTGGGTTGCGGCCTGGTGAGAAGTCTGGTGGAAGCCGGCTGTGTTCTGAGCGGGTTGTTGCATGGTGTCCGCGGTTTGGTGCGGCCTGGTATCTGCGGATAGAGAGGCTTGCGGACTGGTGCTTTGCTCAGTGGTCGCGGGTGCAAGTTTGCGCTGTTGGCGGGTTGGTTCAAGTTCGCGGGAAGCCTTGCGGACTGGTGTGTCCGCGGTTTGGGCTGTTGCGGACTAGGCCTTGAGCTTGGCTGAGGCCTTGTCGAGCTCAGGTGTTACAGCAGGTCTTGCTGTGGAGACCGGTTGGCGGACTGATGTTTGGAGTCCGGCTTGGTGCTACTGCATTGGACAAGTGCGAGGAGCTCGCGGACTGGTTGCGGTCTGTGCTAGGGTGTTTGGCGGACGGGACCTTGTGTCCGCCATGCTCGCACTGGCCCTTGATGGTTTTGGACTTGGTCACACTTGGTGTCAAGTTCATGTTGTCCGCCGTATCCGCCAAGTCCGCTGTGACCGGGCGGACTGTTGCTGTTTGCCTTTGGTCGTGGACTTGTGGCAGATTGAGGTGTGAGTCTTGCGGACTGCCTCGGGTTGGTGCGGACTGCCATTGAAGAGGGTGCTGTCCTGAAGCAGTTGGAGCATTGCGGGCTGGTGCCTTGTCCGCTTAGCTTGGGCGGACTGGAGAGGGTTCGTCAATGGTTGCCTTGCTCCTGGCGGTTTCCCTTGGTGACTGGCTAAGTCCTCGCGGACTGAGCGGAAGGTCGTTTGTATTCGCGCGGGCTGGGGCGGTGTCGCTATCTCATGGGCGGTGACCACACTCCTCACCTGGCCTATAAATAGGACCCTCCTGGCACATCTACAGTAACCCAAGTAACGTGAGTGAACAGTAAATTGGGTTGGGCCAGTGCTGCGGTCTGTGTTTTCCAGTCCGCGCGGATTGTTTCAGGCTGACGGTTTGCTGTGTGCAGGTCGCGCGGATAACTTCAAGGAGCCAGGAGTTTGGCTGTGACTTCGGTCAGTGCTTGGAAGTGTGCGGTCTCTGCGGACTCAGCAGGAGGTCGCTCTGCGGCTTGTCAGTTCTGTTTCAACTTTCCCAGCTTCAATAACCTGTCCGCCGGCTTCAGGCGGGTAGGGGAGTTCCTCAGTTCGGGTTCAGCAGGAGGCGAATAACGGTCTGTCCGCGCGGCCTCGCGGCTTCGGCGGACTCCGTGGTATTCGGCGGATTGCAACATAGCTTGGGCGAGCTCAGCGGTCTCGGCGACCTCGCGGTCTCGGCGGACTGGAGTGCTGTCCGCCCGGCTTGTTTTTTGGTTTCTTCTGTTTACAGCTGTAATACTAGCGAAATCATGTCTCGCTATGTATGCCTCGGATTGTAAAGAAGTGAATGCATAATAAGATCTTCTTGTGCTTCCATTGTTTTGTTCGGTGCAACCTCTAGTCCTTGGGTTTTCCGCAGGTTCAGAGTGCGAACTGGGTAGTTCCGAAGATATTAATTTGGTGTTTGGGCTATCTTGCTGACCACGTTGAGAAAATTTAACATGGTATCAGAGCGAGGTTTCTGTGGTTGCGGAGGTTCAGTTGCGTGAGCGGAGGTCAACCAGTGTTGTTACTCAGTGATTGAGTGGTGATCAACCTGTGTTGTTGCTCGGTGCTGCTGAAGGGTACCAACAGGTGGTTGCAATGGAAGGAAGCTTAGCAAGAGGTCTGGGCATTGAACTCTTAACGCCGACTAACTATAAAAAGTGGAAGTCGTGCATGAAGAGTTATCTTCTAGGCGAGGAGCTGTGGGAAGTTGTCGGTGGAGACGACAGACAGGAAGTTACTGCTGCTTTCGGTACTGCTGAACAGGTGAGGCTCTGGAGAAGAACTAATGCTAAGGCAGAGTTCGTTCTGAAGAGAGCTGTCTCTCCGGAACTGTTTGATCACATCATTGGATGTGAGTCGGCTGCTGATATTTGGACAACCATTGATGAGTTGTTCAATAGGAAGAATGTGGCACGGCTTCAGTTCCTGGAGAATGAGTTGGCCAGGGCAACTCAGGGAGACCTTTCCATCTCCAGGTACTTCTTAAAGATGAAGAGCTTGTGTGCCGAGCTGTCGGCACTGGATCCTGATGAGCCTATCTCTGAGGCAAAGATGAAAAGGCACATTTTCCGCGGCTTGCGGAAGGAGTATGTGGCCTTTGTTACATCTGTTCAAGGGTGGGCTACTCAACCGTCTCTGCTGGAGCTGGAGAATCTGCTTGCCTCGCAGGAGAGCTTAGCAAGGCAGATGGCTGGAGTGAATCTGAATCAGGAAGGCAGCGAGGCTCTCTTCTCAGGCAAGAAGAAGGGATGGGAAGGGAAGAAGAAGAAGAAGGTGCAGGCCGCTGTTGAGAAGGAGACTTCAACTTCATATCCGCCGGAGAGGAGCAATGCTCCTAAGGACTGGAAGAAGAATCTGAAGTGCTACCGGTGTCATCAGCAAGGGCACTTCAAGCGGGACTGCAAGGTCAAACTGCAGCCTGGGCATGCTGCGGGAAAGGAGGAAGCTTGCTCGCGAAGTGAAGAAGCAGAATGGGGAGGAGCTTTCATGACGGGCACTTGTGTCCGGGCCTTATCTGCTGAGGACTTCAACAGCGAGTGGATCGTCGACTCTGGGTGTGGTCATCACCTCACCGGAGACAAGTCGAAGTTCACCTCCATGCAGGCTTACTCAGGTAATGAAGCTATTATCACTGCTGATAATACTGTTTATGCAGTAGAGAAGGAGGGGGTCGTGTCTTTGGGTAGTGATCAGGGGCCACTCACGTTAAGGAGTGTGTATCACGTACCGGGCATGAAGAAGAACCTCTTCTCGGTGACCAACGCGGTGGACGCTGGGTATCACGTTCTGTTTGGGCCAACAGACGTGAGGTTCCTTCGCAACGTATCAGCGGTGAAGGCTGATGTTGCTCATGTTGGGAGGAGGGTGAAGAACTTGTTTGTTCTTTCCACCAGTGCCTATGTTGATAGGATGAGAGCCAATGATAGTGCGGCTATCTGGCATGAGAGGCTGGGGCATGTTGGCATGGACAAGCTAAAGGCAATGGCGAGTAGAAGTCTGGTGAGGGGGTTGCCGATGTTGTCTTCCTTTGGTGATGGGCATGTTTGTGCGGGCTGTCAATACGGTAAGGCACATCGCCTTCCGTTTGATAAATCTCAAACAAGGAGCAAGAAACCATTGGAGTGTATTCATGGCGACCTGATGGGACCGACTGTTACTGCCAGCCTTGGTGGAAGCAAATACATGCTTGTCTTGGTTGATGACTACTCAAGGTATACTTGGGTGTACTTCTTAAAGGAGAAGTCGGAAGCCTTCCATTTGTTCGTGGAGTTCAAGGAGTTGGTAGAAGGCCGGCTTGGCTTGCGGATTAAGAAGCTTAGAACTGATAACGGGGGGAGTTTGTCTCCTCCGAGTTTTCTAACTTCTGCAGGAAGCACGGGATCCAACGGGAGCTTACATGTGCTCACACTCCACAACAAAATGGGGTAGCGGAGCGGAAGATCCGTCATTTGACGGAAACCTGCAAATGCTGGCTGCATGCGAAAGATATCCCAAGGTCCTTTTGGGCGGAGGGAATGTCTTGTGCTGCATATGTTATCAACCGGATGCCACTCAGCCCTATCAACATGAAGACTCCCATTGAGCTGTTGCTGAAGGAGAAGCCGAGTGTTGGACACCTTAGGGTGTTCGGTTCAACTTGCTACGTGCATGTCCCGGATGCTTCACGGACAAAGCTGGATGCGAAGGCAAGGAAACTTGTCTTTGTTGGCTACGATGAGCGGAAGAAGGGATGGAAGTGCATGGACCCTGTGACGAAGAAGTTCGTGGTGTCAAGAGACGTTGTGTTTGACGAGCTGATGTCATATGGAGGTGGCTCGATGGAGCCTATCGGAAGTAGCAAGGTTGAGGAAGCAACGGTGGAGGCTGCTGAAGGCTTGGAAGAGGAGCTTGATGTTTCTCCAGCAGCTCCTGTTGCTTCGAACTCCGAGGCTGAGCCTTCTGGCTCAGGAAGCAGGGGGAGCACTGCTCAATGCTTGCCCCAGGTAGGAGTGGAGCCTGAAGAAGCAACGGAAGCCGTGAGCAAGGAGCCGTGTCTTCGGAGATCGAAGAGGGTGGTTAAGCCACCGGCTCGGTGCTGTGATGGGAATGCAGTGAGCTTTGTCTCCTGCTTCTTTGCAGGTCCTCTGGATGAGCGAGAGCCTGCAAACTTCAACGAGGCCACTGGAGTGAAGGAGTGGGATGATGCCATGAAAGAAGAGATTGATGCTCTGAAGAAGAATGAAACCTGGGACCTTGTGCCCAAGGTTGATGGCGTTACTCCGGTTACTTGCAAGTGGGTGTATAAGTTGAAGAAGAAGGCTGATGGGAGCATTGATCGGTTCAAGGCTCGCCTGGTCGCTAGAGTATTCTCACAGCAGTATGGAGAAGACTATGAGGAGACATTCAGTCCAGTTGCGAAGATGACATCTGTAAGAGTGGTGATCGCCTTGGCTGCTAGCAAGGGATGGAGGTTGTGGCAACTCGATGTGAAGAATGCCTTTCTTTACGGAGAGATTGACAAGGACATCTTCATGGATCAGCCGCTTGGTTTTGTCTCTGAAAAGCATCCGGACTATGTCTGCAAACTCAGGAAGGCTCTCTATGGGTTGAAGCAAGCTCCTCGAGCGTGGTATGGGAAGATTGCAGAGTACTTGCAATTCTGTGGATACCTGGCTTATAACTCGGATTCAAGCTTGTTTGTCAAGAAGAAGGGAGAGCTAAGAGTCTTGGTCCTACTGTATGTGGATGACATGATCATCACAGGGAACTCGGAGGAGGAAGTAGCAAGGCTCAGGGGAGAGCTTGCTATACGCTTCGAGATGAAAGACTTGGGAGAGTTGCATCACTTTCTTGGTCTGGAAGTGGAGAGGAAGGAGTGTGGGATTCTCATTAGCCAGAAAGGGTATGCTGATCGTATTGTGAAGCGGTTTGGCATGGGCGAAGGGAAGAAGTGCTCTACTCCACTGGAACCTGGGCTAAAGCTTCGACGGGATGAGGGAAGGGTTCTTCTTGATCCCTTGGTGTTCAGGGCTCTTGTTGGGAGCTTGATTTACCTGACGATTACAAGGCCGGATATCGCTTATGCTGTTGGCCGAGTAAGTCGGTATATGGCTGAACCAAGGCAATCTCATCTAGTGGCGGCGAAGGGAATTCTGAAGTATGTCAAGGTGACTTCTGAGATGGGACTCCTCTATGGAAGGGATGCGGAGTTTGCGTTGCTCGGGTACACGGATGCTGACTATGGCGGTGATTCGGATGATCGGAGGTCTACTTCAGGTTATTTGTTCACTTGCGGTTCAGCTAGCATCTCGTGGTGTAGCAAGAAGCAGGACTCGGTGTCGGTTTCAACCACGGAGGCGGAGTATAAGGCTTCGGCCTTGGCTGCTCGGGAAGCCGTTTGGTTGAGGAGACTCATAGAGGATGTTCATGAAGAAGTGCAAGGGCCTACTTTACTCCGGGGTGACAATGAGAGTGCTCTCAAACTGGTAAACAATCCAGTGTGTCAAGCCAGGACCAAGCATATAGAGATTGATCACCACTTCATCAGGGAGAAGGTGTTGGAGGGGTCTCTGCTGGTCGGGCATGTTCGGAGTGAAGATAATCTTGCTGACATCTTCACGAAGCCGCTGTCGAAGGGGCCCTTTGAACGCTTGCGCAGCTTGCTGGGCTTGGTCACCACTTCTCACTTCAAGGGGGAGTGTTGAAATTTGTGAAGTGGAAGTGGGTGACGGGACAGGCCGCACGGCCTGTGCGGACAGCTTTGGCGGACTGGGCGGACTGGGCGGACTGTAGGTTGCGGCCTGGTGAGAAGTCTGGTGGAAGCCGGCTGTGTTCTGAGCGGGTTGTTGCATGGTGTCCGCGGTTTGGTGCGGCCTGGTATCTGCGGATAGAGAGGCTTGCGGACTGGTGCTTTGCTCAGTGGTCGCGGGTGCAAGTTTGCGCTGTTGGCGGGTTGGTTCAAGTTCGCGGGAAGCCTTGCGGACTGGTGTGTCCGCGGTTTGGGCTGTTGCGGACTAGGCCTTGAGCTTGGCTGAGGCCTTGTCGAGCTCAGGTGTTACAGCAGGTCTTGCTGTGGAGACCGGTTGGCGGACTGATGTTTGGAGTCCGGCTTGGTGCTACTGCATTGGACAAGTGCGAGGAGCTCGCGGACTGGTTGCGGTCTGTGCTAGGGTGTTTGGCGGACGGGACCTTGTGTCCGCCATGCTCGCACTAGCCCTTGATGGTTTTGGACTTGGTCACACTTGGTGTCAAGTTCATGGTGTCCGCCGTATCCGCCAAGTCCGCTGTGACCGGGCGGACTGTTGCTGTTTGCCTTTGGTCGTGGACTTGTGGCGGATTGAGGTGTGAGTCTTGCAGACTGCCTCGGGTTGGTGCGGACTGCCATTGAAGAGGGTGCTGTCCTGAAGCAGTTGGAGCTTTGCGGGCTGGTGCCTTGTCCGCTTAGCTTGGGCGGACTGGAGAGGGTTCGTCAATGGTTGCCTTGCTCCTGGCGGTTTCCCTTGGTGACTGGCTAAGTCCTCGCGGACTGAGCGGACGGTCGTTTGTATTCGCGCGGGCTGGGGCGGTGTCGCTATCTCATGGGCGGTGACCACACTCCTCACCTGGCCTATAAATAGGACCCCCCTAGCACATCTACAGTAACCCAAGTAACGTGAGTGAACAGTAAATTGGGTTGGGCGAGTGCTGCGGTCTGTGTTTTCCAGTCCGCGCGGATTGTTTCACGCTGACGGTTTGCTGTGTGCAGGTCGCGCGAATAACTTCAAGGAGCCAGGAGTTTGGCTGTGACTTCGGTCAGTGCTTGGAAGTGTGCGGTCTCTGCGGACTCAGCAGGAGGTCGCTCTGCGGCTTGTCAGTTCTGTTTCAACTTTCCCAGCTTCAATAACCTGTCCGCCGGCTTCAGGCGGGTAGGGGAGTTCCTCAGTTCGGGTTCAGCAGGAGGCGAATAACGGTCTGTCCGCGCGGCCTCGCGTCTTCGGCGGACTCCGTGGTATTCGGCGGATTGCAGCATAGCTTGGGCGAGCTCAGCGGTCTCGGCGACCTCGCGGTCTCCGCGGACTGGAGTGCTGTCCGCCCGGCTTGTTTTTTGGTTTCTTCTGTTTACAGCTGTAATACTAGCGAAATCATGTCTCGCTATGTATGCCTCGGATTGTAAAGAAGTGAATGCATAATAAGATCTTCTTGTGCTTCCATTGTTTTGTTCGGTGCAACCTCTAGTCCTTGGGTTTTCCGCAGGTTCAGCGTGCGAACTGGGTAGTTCCGAAGATATTAATTTGGTGTTTGGGCTATCTTGCTGACCACGTTGAGAAAATTTAACAGCTTTGAGTGAAGGCATGTTGGTTATTGTATAAACAATAACCCGGATTTGAAGAAGGGCCCAGTTTTGCTAAGATGAATTGTGACTATATTTGATGTTGTCTTTTGAGTTATGTACTTGCAGGTTTTCATTGCTAAGTACACACCAATGTGAGATTACAGTGGGTCAGTAAACACAGGACTACACAATGTAATTCCTCATTATGTAAGCCAAAGTGTTGACTCACGTGTAATCACTATATTTAGGTGTACTTCTATCACAAGTATAAGAAAAGGCTCAAGGATGTTCAAGGCTTAGATTCAGAATGATAACAATTTCTCCGAAGTAAAATTCGTCGAGTATGGTCTAGAATACTCGTCGAATTCGTCGAGTATCAGCTTGATACTCGTCGAATTTGTCGTCTATACCTAGCCATAATTTTTGAATCCATCTCTTATACTTAGGGAAAATTAGTTGAAGAATTGAAAATTCTGTTAAGTAAACTTCGTCAAGTATCGTCGTGCATACTTATCGAATTCGTCAAATGTATCATAGGATACTCGCTGAATTTGTCGAATATTCTAAGTGATACACGTCGAATTCGACCTTTTGTTCATAAGGAGTTTTATTCAACCTTTTCTTGATTTAAGCTCTATTAAGAACATGACATGATGTGTTAATAGATTCAGCCCAGAAATATTCTGTGAGTGGAGAATCACTCAGCAAGGTTCTTCCAGCTTCAATGAGAGTCCTCTTCTTTCTCTCAGCAATTCCATTTTGCTGGGGTGTTCTTGGAGAGGAAAACTTCTACTGAATCCCAATTTCATCACAAAACTTTGTCATATATTCAGATTGAAATTCAATTTCATGATTACTTCTGATTCTGACCACCGAACTATTCAATTCATTATGAATTTGTTTGACAAATGTCTTGAAGCCATTAGGAGTTTCAGACTTTTTCCTTAAGAAGAAAAACTAAGTAAATCTGGAATAATCATCTACAATCACAAAAGTATAGAAATTCCTTCCTAAACTATGAATTGGCATAGGACCAAACAAGTCCATATTAAAGAGGTATAAACACCTCATTAAGTGTTTGGATTAAATACTTTTGAATGAAGCTTTGGTCTACTTGCCTTTTTGGAATGTAGTGCACATGCTCTCCTTAGATCATTTAATGTTAGGACCATTCCTAACTAGCTCTTTGTTGAAAATCTTGTATATTGTCTTATAGTTCAAATGAGCTAGCATTTTGTGAAATTTGACACAATGTGAGGTTTTCTCATTTGCAACTAGACATAAGGGTGAGTCTGACTTTTAACAAAGAAAATTTAAGCAAAATACATTCCCACACCTAGTGCCTGTCAAGATAACCTCTTGGTCACTTGACATCTTTATTAGGCACTCATCTTTGTGGAATGAAATGTCATAGCCATGATCACAAAGTTGGCTTGTGCTTATAAGGTTGTGTTGCAACCCTTCCACATAAGCTACTTTAGTGAAAGTAACTAAGCAATTTGTCATCTTACCATAACCTTTGGTAATTTCTTTATCAGCTTCACCAAAGATCACCTTTGGTCCATTCTTCGTAGGGATAAATTCCCACAAATTGCTCCTTGTTCCAGTCATATGTCTGGAACATCCACTATCTAAGTACCATATTGGTCTATCTTCGGTGCTTGGAGATTCCTGCAAAATAAGAATTTATTTTTTCGTAGGAACCCAAATTATTTTGGGTCCTAGTTTCTTGTTAGTTGTGAATCAATTGAGACCACCTGTAAACTTCTTAACTAGATATCTTTTCTGAACATGAGACATAGTGTAATTGAACCAACAGTCCAAGGCAAAGTGTCCTACCTTTCCACAACTCCAACATTCATATATTTTGTAACTCCTCTTTGGAGAAATAGAAGGAACTTTATGCTGACATTCCATAGAACAGGAATTAGCAAACTTGACAGTTGTATATTGACTGGGAACAAAATGGTTATTTTCTCTCTTAGTTACAACAATCCTCCTTGGAGCGGGCACATTATGAATAGATTTCCTATTCACATATGAACTTGGTCCAACTGGTTCAGACTTCTGGGTCTCTTTTCCTTTAGTCTGAAACATTGGTTGTGGAATGACTGGACCCTTTTTTATGTTAGCTTTTTGCCTCTTTTTCTCTTGGGTTTAACATACCCAAGACCACTTCCAAGTGTTCCTGAGAAGGTATCTATAATAGGCAGCATAATTTAGGTTTATAAAATTATTGTACTAATCTTTTCTCATTCAGGAGTTTGAATTCCAACTCCTGAATGGTTGCATCCTTTTGCTTTAGCAATATGATTTGTTCATCAATGATCTTAGTTAGCTTTGCCAACATAGAACTTTGAAGACCAATTTTTTGAGTATCCATCTTATGTTGATACTCAAGACCATTTAGTGATGTAATTTTTATAGCTTGTTCTTTGAAAAGCTTCTTGCTCTTTACAAGTGCTTCCAACAGTTTTCCAAAATTGACTGTGAGCTGTTGCAATTCAGTCTCTGTGTTAGACTTATGTGAATCAATCTTTGAGTCACATGAGTCTAGCTCATCCACAGTCTCATGAACAACATTTTTAGAACAACTGGAATTGTCAAAGATTACCTGAGGATCCTAACATTCAGCTATTTTTGTATCTGGATTATCAGACAGTGCCATCAAATTAACCTTCATATCTTCTTCAAAATCACCATAGTGTGATGAAGTTGTGGAGTTTTTGCCTTTGTATATGGCCTCTCTGATAAATTCTTCTTCATAGGAGAACAGTCCAGCATGTTCATCTTTTGATTCAGTTGAATCAGTATTACCATCAGATAAGGTCTTTGGCTTCTTTTCCATCAGAGCCTATTCTGATTTCTTGTCTTTATAGAACTTCTTTTCTTTTGATGTTTTGTTCTCTTTTCTTTTTACTAGACAGTCAACAATGATATGGCCAGGCCTGTTGTAGCAAAAGAAGATAATGTCAGTCTTAAATTATTTATTCTGATGAGAATCATACCTGACCACAATATTATCTTTGTGTTTGTCTTTGCTTTTACTAGAGCTTGGTCCAGATGATTTCTTCTTATTCCACAGCTTCCTTCTTCTCAGCATTTCTTGAATTGCCTGGTAAACAGTAAAAATTCATCATCTGATAATTCTTTTGATGAAGAACAGGTTCCAGTGATATCTGTATCTTCATTCCTTATTGGTGATGATGGGATTTCTTTTCTAGACTTCTTTGATGTATCAGCTTTGAAGGCCATCAATTTATTCTGAGTTAAACTTCTGGCAGATTCAGCATCAGCTTTTCTAGAATTAAGCTGAAGCTCATGTGACAATAACTTCTCATATAAGCCTTGGCGTAATATATTTCTCAGATTCCCCATTTCTTTTACAACAAAAATCTTAATGTCCCATTCTTTATTTAGGGATCTCAGAAATTTGTCATTCAGCTCATAATTTGATAATTCTTTGTCATAATTCCTTACATCATTTACTATTCTAAAGAACTTTTCATAACATAGTTCTATAGAATATGTTTTTCCTTGTCTGAATGGCTTATACTGCTGATTGAGAGGAGATTTTCCGATAGCTCTTACTTCTTATGTGCCTTCCATATATATTATGAGAGTGTCTGACATCTCCTTGGATGTTTTACAATGCACTAGATTCTGAAAAGTTGAATTGTCTATTGCATTGATAATTATATTTTGTGATTTTTATCCATGGTGGCAAGAACCACCTCATCCTTTGTCATCGATCTCTGATAGTTTCTTTGCAGTTTGAACATTTTCATCACAGACTGATATCTTCATTGGAACATATTGTCCTTCTTGTACAGTGACAAAGATTCTTGGATCTGAAGTCTCCATAAACAATCTCACTCTATGCTTCCATATAGCAAAGTTATCCTTAGTACATATAGGCAGTTTCATATATTTGAGTTTTTCGTGAGAATCAGAAGCCATTAGATCTGATATATTTCTACTACCCATTTGATCTTTTTCAAATTATTAAGTCTTTCTTAAATAACCTCTCTCTGATAGCACTTGAAAGATAATCGTATAGGTAGATCATAACCTAGAGGGGGGTGAATAGGTGTTTTTTAAAATACTTTTTCAATTCTTTGTCACTTAACTGTTCAGCAGATAATATACTTGAGAAATTAGCTTGCAAATTTCAGCACAATGCAAATCTCAAAACTCAGCACAAGCATAAACAGAATCTTGCACAGCAAATCATAGCACACAAATAATTTATAATGGTTCCCCTATCTAGGGTACATCCACTTTCCCCCTTCTTCCTCACTTGTAATGTGCTAGATAAGGTTATAGCTCCTCCACTTTAACTCAGATCCAAAGATCTTACACGCACAGTTACTATTAATAAACCTACACACAGACCAACAGGTCCTACCTCAGAGATTCACCTAATCTCCTACCTCAGGTCCCTCAAGAACCCTACCTCAGCCTTTAGGCTTACAGCTCAGTGATCCCACTGAAATCACCTACCTCAGGTCCCTCAAGAACCGTACCTTAGTCTTTATAAATTAGGCTTACAACTCAGTTATCTCACTCAAATCACCTACCTCAGCTTTTATAAATCAGGCTTACAACTCAGAGATAAACTCTCCTACCACATCAGATCTCAAGGAGATCTTACAAAATAAAGAGGCAAATATATTCAAAAAATAAATCTGAATTCTAACTTATCTGAATGAATTCAGATTCTTCAATTCAGCTGCACTTGATTAATTCTTGATGAATAATCTGGATGAAGAGATACTTTTCTAGATTTGCAATCTTCTTGATGATCAGCTTGATTTCTTTGAAGAAATTGTAGATCAGATCCACCTTAATCTTCACATTAACTTGATGAAAGGATATGGAGATTTTCTTGAAGACCTTCATCTTCTTCCTTCTTCTAGGGATTGACGCCCTCCTCGGACTCAGAAAATTCATAATGAGAGAATGAAATGATTTGTATGATTATTAATCTTCGTCTATACAACCCCTCAATTTATAGCCTTCGTGGATGACTGGTTTCTGATTGATGACATTAGTATCTGATATCATACTTCAAATTCTCCCTTAAACTGTTTCTGTTAAAATATCACATTATTGTAGCTGATATGACAGTTTTGACTTATCTTGACACTTCTGTGTTAACTCTACACATTTTCAGAAACATAAGTGTCGAGATGTCCAAAGTGTCGTGACACTTGTGTCTTGACATAATATTACTTAGAAGAATTTTCATCTGAACTTGAAAGTGTCGAGACAGTTGACTTGTCTTGAGACAACTGTCATCTGTGTCGACACTTTTAATTCTGCACTGTGTTGAGATAGTTAGATTGTCTTGACACAAATTTTTTCCAGGTGTCGACATTATATGCTTGCTTTATTTCTTCACTGCACCAAGACAGTTGAATTGTTTCAACACTCCTGTCTACCGGTGTCAACACTTTAATCAATAATTGTGTCGAGACAGTTGATTTGTCTCGGCACTATTTTAGTTGTTGTAATTTTCAGTTTTCTTTATGTCGAGACAATTATATTGTCTCGACACTTGTTCTTTGAATCTTCTAAGTGTCGAGTTATCTGACTTATCTCGACACAGCTGACTTAGCCTTCAAAGTTTCAAGTTAGCTGACTTATCTCGACACTGCTGACTTAGTCTTCAAAGTGTCGAGTTAGCTGACTTGTCTCGACACAGCCCTTGCAAAGGTGTTGACACATTTGAAGTGTGTCGACACTTTTGTACTTAGCCATTTTTCTAAAATACAAGTTGCTAGATGTAGATTATGTTGACTTCACTAAGCACTGTGTTGGCTTCACTCGACACTATGCTGACTTCAGTAGACGCTTTTATACTTAGACAATTTTCTTCACTCTCTAGTAAGCTTCGTTGAGTCAACCTGTCAATATGACTTGAACCACCTGTCCAATCAATATGATATAGGCAACCTGCATACAAAAACTGAAACATACATCAAATATATACTTGTGTATAACATTGAGTTGAAAGGGCTTATTCAAACCAAGTATATTGATTCCAACGTTCCCAATAAAAACTTTTGAATATGACCCTTCTTGTAGCAGTAGGAGTAGTGACACTCTACACTCTAGTAAGGGGACCTAGACTTCCCTCTACTTTGGCTCCTCCCAATATTACTTCCCCTGCTGTTTCTCCTATCTCTCCCCCTGGCTTAGTAAATTAGATATCATCTCGCGAAGAACAGCCTGATATCACTTGAGACTCCCTTCTCACCTCTTTATTCAGGATGCCACTCTTGACAATCTCTATAGTAATGATTCCTACATGAGAGGAGTTGACTTGAGAAACTCTATGTAACGCCCCCACCTGTCACATGACATATAACGGTGGGTCCGGCCGGGGCCCCACGCCATATAGCACAGACAAGCGAAGGAACTACGTGTGGAAATCAAAATCTATGCGTATCCTTAACTCATTCCATTCTAGCGCAACATTTTTTATGTTAGCATGAACTCAAACCAGAATGTCCACCAATACATAAATATCACATTTATATATATACCAACAACACCAGGAATGTATACAACCCACACACCCTGGCCTTATGGCCTTACAAGTTCCTCTTTGACACATCAATAATTTCGTACATCGGCACGCAGGCCGGCCACACATGAAATCCAAACAAAACTCTTCGCATGGCCTTCAAGGGCCTATAACAGCAAGCTAGCCATTCCGCTTATTCATTTCAAGCCGCAACACCTACAATTCCATATCCAAGCCAACACAGAAAACAAAGTAACGGTCAGTATTTGGCTGACCCATTATAACGACCCTACCCCCTACCAGGGGTAGTGGTTCCTTCCCTGTATACAGTGCTATCATCTATCACCAAGTCTCATCAAGCATATATCATTTTCTTTATCCCGCTAGCAAACACATGACATCACAAATGCTGGAATCCACCAGACATTCCGTGCACTCAGGGCACCTTCTTGGCGTACCGGAATCCACCAGTCATACACCGCTGATCAGAGGTTTTAACTTGTTGGTTGACCGGCCCTAGTCCACCAGTCTCGCAAGCTGGCGACATCCCGCCCAAACCTCTCAGAGGTACAACCTCACAGCATCCAATAAACAACCAGAGTAGGCCGACCCACACCATGTGGTGTAGCACGTCGGGTTTATCCAAGCTCCCCAGGAATGTCTACCCATCGACCCCCCTCCTATTCCGATCTACCCACCCATGTGGTGCAGCAAGCCGGGTTTAACTCGGCTCCCCAAGCATTGCCACCAATCGATCCCTACCTAACTAGATCAACTCACCCTAGTGGTGTAACAGGCCGGGTTTATCTCGAACTCCCCAGGCGTGCTACTAATTGATCATATCATAACCAGGAGCTTTGCCAAAGCCTCCTCACATTCAGCATCACATCCATACATTCATCACAATAGAAATCCATTTACATCGTACCAAATCCACGGAGTCTTCTCCGGTTTACCCATGAACATCACCAATCCAGACTACCAGTCCAGATGGGCTTCACAGAGCATGCATATGCTGTACTCCATATTTCCGGCTCTAAATGCAGACTCAACAAAGGAATCACTTCACGGATATCCACCTCTTGGTGGAGGATTCCAAGCACATGTATAAAGGAAGGACTTCGATGTCCAAGAAGGAGATCGTTACCCTTGAAGATCGCTTCGGTGCCATGAAGTAGCCGGATGGAAACCACCGCCTCGGCTCTGCCTTCACGAATCCACTCCCGGATCTTCGCTCTGCACTCCACAGCTCCTCCAGCAGCTGGTAGACTCCTCCCTTCCCTCTTGCCTTAGGCCTTTCTTCTTCCCTTTCTTGGAATAACATGAAGAAGAAGAAGAAGATGAAAAGAGGGATTAAATCCCCTTTTCTCGGCCTTCACAATACCTGGACCGAGCCCAACCATTGGATCCAGGAAGAGGGAAACAAACGGCTCAGATTTGGCCAGAAAAGCTTGAACACGGCCTGACACGCCCTGTGACACGCCCGTGTCACAGGCTGTGTCCCTCTAAGCGACAGACAACCGACTCAATCCCAACAGTACACGGCCATGGGACACGCCCGTGTTACATGCCGTGTCCCCGACACGGCCTAATACATGCCCGTGTCTGAGGCCGTGTGCCTCAACAAAAAATAATCCCAAAACAACCCGAGACTTCACACGGCCTGGCACACGCCCGTGTTTCTGGCTGTGTGCACCTAGACACACCCGTGTCCCGCAAACACGCCCTAGCTCGAAACGTCGAGTTGAGTTCGACGACCACTGACACGCCCTGTGACACGCCCGTGTCACAGGCCATGTCCTCACTCGACACTCGACACTCGACGATCGTCGAGCAAAAATCGTCGACCTCACGACTCGACACAACCCAGGCCTGACACGCCCTGGGACACGCCCGTGTCCCATGCCGTGTCACCCATGCCTGAACCCAAATTGGACCAAATTGACCCAGAACTTCGGGGTGTTACAATCCTCCCCTCCTTTAAATAATTTTGTCCTTGAAATTTGACTCCAATCAGCCAATCAGCCACAACATCATAAAATCTTACACCCTAAGCCTCCGCACAAACTAACAAACATACAACACAAACAAACATCCCTAACCATTCAGCCATATAAGACCTCAAAACAAGACAGCATGAGTTATTTCTCTCCTCACAATCACAAGTGCACCAAGCTTTTATCAATATGTACACCAGTTGTTATTCATCACAACATAGTTTACATACACAACACTGGACAATCCATCAAGGTACGATCCGGGCATAGCATCCAAGGGAGTTACGTCATGTTTCACCTCCGCTCAGCCTCCCTATTTTGAAATTCGCGATTAAGCGACAAATTAAACACCTGAGGCTGAATTTCGCCAACTGAGCTTTGCGGCTCTTGCACGTCCATAGCATGTAATCGAGGTTGCGTCCGGGGTGCAGATGATTCGGCCACTGCTTTACCCTTTTCTTCATATGACGCACCTGTCTATTTCTCACTCCCTGGAGGGGCATTGCAATAGAATTTTGCGATGTGTCCTTGCATCCCACATTTATAGCATATACGTGTATCAATACGTCCTGGCCCATAAGTAGCTCCCGAAGAAACAGTCGACGACGTTGATTCCGTAGGCCTAAATCTTTTCTTCTCGCGTCGTCTGAACTCTGATTGATCTGATTGCGGCACTTTAAACTCTGGCTTTTCCGCTGCCAGTCTCTTATTCTCTTGTACTCGCTTCATATCCTTCTCCAAGGCACGGGCTGTATCGACCAGCGCTTGGAAGCCTTGGCTTACTGAACTCGGAAGTGCCAACCTTAATTCATCCCGCAGTCCTTCATAAAACCGATTTGTCTTTCGCGCTTCCTCCACGAAGGTAGATCCCGCATATCTCCCCAATCTCGTAAACTCATGCAGGTAGGTATCAATATCTCGCTCACCCTGCACCAAACGGAGAAACTCATTTTCCATCGCAATCCTCTGCGACACTGGCACATACTTGGCTAAAAATATTTGGGAGAATTCAGCCATTGAAACTTCCGTTAAACCTCGACCTGCCAAGTGATGCACTTCAATTTCATCCCACCACAATCTCGCATCTCCTTCCAACAGAAAAGTGGCCAACGTCACTTTCTGCTCCTCTACCGTCCTGATTGCAGTTAGGATCCTTTTTACCCTTGCCAACCAATCTTCCGCCTGCGTTGGGGAAAGCGCTCCACCAAACGTCGGTGGATGAAAGTTCATAAAACGTGTCAATGACTCGTCACTTGCTTGCGCCTCCACCACCACTGCAACATGCTATTTCCTTCCACCAGGTCTTGCATGTCCCATAGGTTGTGCCTGTAACACTACAAGCACTGTCTCTGTCACCACCCGTATGGCTTCTGCCGAGGGAGGCATAGGCTCTTCAACGGGTGCTGCACTCTCATCAGACCGCTGGGGATCAGACGGCCCAGCTCCATCCCTCGCCACCTATCAATGTACAGAACACCATTAATACGTCAAATCATAACGGTACTGCTACATTGACTACACACTCACGCACATCATGTGCATGACATACATTCCTAGTGGACATTCATGAGTTCATTTATGTTCTCTCCTCCCAAACAATCTAAACCTTGCTCTGATACCACTTTGTAACGCCCCCACCTGTCACATGACATATAACGGTGGGTCCGGCCGGGGCCTCACGCCATATAGCACATACAAGCAAAGGAACTACGTGTGGAAATCAAAATCTATGTGTATCCTTAACTCATTCCATTCTAGAGCAGCATTTTTTTATGTTAGCATGAACTCAAACCAGAATGTCCACCAATACATAAATATCACATTTATATATATACCAACAACACCAGGAATGTATACAACCCACACACCCTGGCCTTATGGCCTTATAAGTTCCTCTTTGACACATCAATAATTTCGTACATCGGCACGCAGGCCGGCCACACATGAAATCCAAACACAACTCTTCGCATGGCCTTCAAGGGCCTATAGCAGCAAGCTAGCCATTCCTCTTATTCATTTCAAGCCGCAACACCTGCAATTTCATATCCAAGCCAACACAGAAAACAAAGTAACGGTCACCATTTGGCTGACCCATTATAACGACCCTACCCCCTACCCGGGGTAGTGGTTCCTTCCCTATATACAGTGTTATCATCTATCATCAAGTCTCATCAAGCATATATCATTTTCTTTATCCCGCTAGCAAACACATGACATTACAAACGCTGGAATCCACCAGACGTTCCGTGCACTCAGGGCACCTTCTTGGCGTACCGAAATCCACCAGTCATACACCGCTGATTAGAGGTTTTAACTTGTTGTTTGACCGGCCCTAGTCCACCAGTCTCGCAAGCTGGCGACATCCCGCCCAAACCTCTCAGAGGTACAACCTCACAGTATCCAATAAACAACCAGAGTAGGCCGACCCACACCATGTGGTGTAGCACACCGGGTTTATCCAAGCTCCCCAGGCATGTCTACCCATCGACCCCCCTCCTATTCCGATCGACCCACCCATGTGGTGCAGCAAGTCGGGTTTAACTCGGCTCCCCAAGCATTTCCACCAATCGATCCCTACCTAACTAGATCAACCCACCCTAGTGGTGTAACAGGCCGGGTTTATCTCGAACTCCCCAGGCGTGCTACCAATTGATCATATCATAACCAGGAGCTTTGCCAAAGCCTCCTCACATTCAGCATCACATCCATACATTCATCACAATAGAAATCCATTTACATCGTACCAAATCCACGGAGTCTTCTCAGGTTTACCCATGAACATAACCAATCCAGACTACCAGTCCAGATGGGCTTCACACAGCATGCCTATGCCGTACTCCATATTTCCGGCTCTAAATGCAGACTCAACAAAGGAATCACTTCACGGATATCCACCTCTTGGTGGAGGATTCCAAGCACATGTATAAAGGAAGGACTTCGATGTCCAAGAAGGAGATCGTTACCCTTGAAGATCGCTTCGGTGCCATGAAGTAGCCGGATGGAAACCACCGCCTCGGCTCTGCCTTCACGAATCCGCTCCCGGATCTTCGCTCGCACTCCGCAGCTCCTCCAGCAGCTGGTAGACTCCTCCCTTCCCTCTTGCCTTAGGCCTTTCTTCTTCCCTTTCTTGGAATAACATGAAGAAGAAGAGGAAGATGAAAAGAGGACTTAAATCCCCTTTTTCTCGGCCTTCACAATACCTGGACAGAGCCAAACCATTGGATTCAGGAAGAGGGAAACAAACTGCTCAGATTTGGCCAGAAAAGCTTGAACACGGCCTGACACGCCCGTGTCACATGCCGTGTCCCTCTAAGCTGCAGACAACCGACTCAATCCCAACAGTACACGGCCATGGTACACGCCCGTGTTACATGCCGTGTCCCCAACACGCCCTCAGACACGCCCGTGTCTGAGGCCGTATGCCTCAACGAAAAATAATCCCAAAACAACCCAAGACTTCACACGGCCTGGCACACGCCCGTGTTCCTGGCCGTATGCACCTGGACACACCCGTGTCCCGCAAACACGCCCTAGCTCGAAACGTCGAGTTGAGTTCGATGACCACTGACATGCTCTGTGACACGCCCGTGTCACAGGCCGTGTCCTCACTCGACACTCGACACTCGACGATCGTCGAGCAAAAATCGTCGACCTCACGACTCGACACAACCCAGGCCTGACACGCCCTGGGACACGCCCGTGTCCCACGCCGTGTCACCCATGCCTGAACCCAAATTGGCCCGAATTGACCCAGAACTTCGGGGTGTTACACTCTAACCATCTCCCAAGACACTGGAAGATATTTTAGCAACCACAGTGTATTGAGCTCATCCTCGATGGTCACCTTCATAGCGGTGAGTTGATCAATAATACCTTGGAACTTATTTACATGATCAAATATGGGTGAGCCATCTCTATTCTTGAACTCTCCAAGCTTCTTCAGTTGATATAGCTTGTTAATGCCCGTGCTCATGGCGTAAAAGGTTTCGAGTGTCTTCTAAAAGATCTTTGCATCAACGATGCTCGTAATGTGATTATAGACATTCGACTCTACGAACCGTCTGACGAATCTACATAGCTTCTAGTGCTCAACCTTCAACTTTTTTTGATCTGTCTTTAGGCATCTCCTATCAGATAAGAGCATGACAGCCTTTCACATAAATGAGATCCTCCATCAATAAGTGCCACTGGTGGTAGTTCGCGCCATTTTGTTTCACCATTTTCTCGGAGCCTTAACCTAATGTAGACTCCATCGTGCTCTATCACTGATTGGAATTACCTTAATTCTCTGAGCTGACTATTTTAAAGAAAAGGAATCAAAGAGGATAGGGAGTGAACCAATGGTCGTCACCTACCGCACCCAATCACTAACCTGAAATATCTGATTGAATCATCTCAAATCCCGAATGGGTTAGCATGAAAATTAATCTAACAATGAACCTGGCTCTGATACCACTTATTGGTCTAGAGAGCACACAAGCCCGACCAGAGCACCTGCAAATTAGTTCAAACAAGTACATGTACAACTGCTTATTGGTATGCTGACACACAAGTACACACAACACAAAAAAACTGTAATAAAAGTTTCACGTAGATTAAACGTGGAAACCCAATATGGTGAAAACCACGAGAAGATTGGAGTCCAACCCGAAAAGTCACCACTAAAATATATGAAACAATAAGAAATTACGAGGTTTTTCCTTCTCGGTGCTTATAGGATCTTGACCAGCTTCACACTACATAATACAATAAATAGTAACAAAAAACTGCAAGTTACCAACAATGGCGGACGAGACAGATTATTAAAATTCTCTACAATATGCCTCTTCAAATACTTACCCAAATCTGCTCTAGATTCAATCCGTATAGGCGAAGTACTCATCGTTAACATCGTACAACGATGTCCGGAAGCTCTACAAAGCTAAGACAATTGCCGCAAAAGACTCTAGAAATCTTTCAATGCTTGAGTTTAGAGTGAAGTGGATATCTTACTCCTCTTCCTTCATGCCTATTTATAGGGCCAAAACTTAACAGGTAGAGGTGGTAGATGGCATGTGGATGAAACTTCCATAAATCTTCCCTTGTTCAAAAACACATGTCATTTGACATGAAACTTCATTTGGATAATTTCTTAGAAGCTTTCTTTAAGATCACGTGATTATTTTTAGGTCAAAGACGGCTACTACTTTTCATAATTGTCATGAAATACATGCTTGAAAAGCATGGTCAAAGATGGCTAGCCTCTTTCACACTTAGGCGAAAATTATTTTAACATCTCTTTCCCGATGAACTGATGATTTAATATTGTGGTATTACATTTAATCCTATGACAGAAGCTTAGGTCGTTTCGTCATGTAAACCTGCAACTGTCCCAGAATACTCCATCGCGGAAGTGTGGTTGTCCCATGGTGAAAGCTTGGTTTTAGTGATGAAGCCCTCTACAATTTTCAATTTATTTGGCCACATGGCCTGTATAACGGCTTGATATTAGAAGCTTAGGCCACATGTAGCATGACTACTAATTACTATCGTTGGCTCTACTTTAAAATTCTTGATTTGTCTTCGGGTAGACTTGAACTTCATGATTGTTTTCCCACGAGCACTTGCATGTAGCACAAAACAAATTCACGATGGAATACTTGATTGAGCAACTCATGTGTCGTAGATGAATTTATGGAGAAAAATTTGGATTGTTCGCAAGATTTCGATGACAGAATTTTTATAAAGTGGAAAGATTGTAATAACCCACATTTTGTTTACCAATCTAACACGATAAGTTTAAATATTTTCATTGTTCTCTAAAGTTGCATGTTCTTCTAGTGGAATTGAGAACTTTTTGGAGGTTGAAGCATTGGCACATTATACAGTGTTCTTTCAAGGATATGACCATGTTTTTCGTTCTTGAGCTCTATTTATAGGAATCTTTGGGAGAGTGATGATGGATGTGTTGGCTTAATGGTATTCTACAAGGGAATAGTCTCTCTCTCTCTCCCTCTCCCTCTATCTTTCTCCCTCTCACATTCTCTCTCTCCCTCTCTCCCTCCCTCTCGATATGGAGGATCAAGCTTGTAACGCCCCAAATCTCGATTATGAATAGGCTGAGTAGGCTGGGCAACATGGCCTGGGACACGGGCGTGTCTAAAGAGGTGTCCTACTCTGTGTGAGTAACACGGTCGGGGACACGGTCATGTCCAAGGCCGTGTCCTGTTCTGTGTTGGCAGGGCGGTCTCGAGTGTGGCATCGAGTGTGGCACTCGGCCTGTGACATGGGCGTGTCCAGGGCCGTGTACTGCTATGCACTCTACGTGTTCCCGTGAGCTCGACAAAATGCACTCGACGATCCTCGGAGTTGGGCACATAGCAAGTTGTTGGTGCATCTCCACTTGCCTGGTTTCAGAGGGTCCT
This sequence comes from Platanthera guangdongensis, assembly GCA_039583875.1. NCBI lineage: Eukaryota > Viridiplantae > Streptophyta > Magnoliopsida > Asparagales > Orchidaceae > Platanthera > Platanthera guangdongensis. The sequence continues at coordinate 44,585,868 of CM077167.1, read as the reverse complement.
GAAGCCAGGCCACCAGAAGAAGAAGGGACAGAGGGGGCATCAGCAAAGGGAGCATAGAGAGGAAATAGAATAAGCAAGAGGTGCAATTGCCTCTGCTATGAGATTCCTGAGGATTAGAGTGATGAGGTCCAGGATGTTGGAGATGGATGGGGAATCCAATTGCATAAACACAGGAGGTGTCTGAGTAGATACAGATGGATGGATGATGGATGATGACATGATAGGTGGAGTATTAGTCATGATGTCATCTGGAGATGATGGAATATGTTAAGGAGATGATGGAATATGTTGAGGAGATGATGTTAGTAATTCAATTGATGGAATTGACAGAAGGTTTTGAAGTCGTATGTCATTCATATGAGGTGGTAATGGAGATGATTGTGGTGTGATATATTCTGGAGATGCAAGTGGTGTTGGTTGATGTTTTGGAGATGCAGGTGGTGTTGGAGTTTGAATTTGTGATGTAGCAAGTTGTTGGTGGGGAGTAGATGAAGGAATTGAAAATTGTTGAGGAAGAGGGTGTTGTTGAGAGGGAGGTGATGGAATCTTGATGGAAGGAGTTTCTTCTGGAGGTGGGGGAGCGGCTAGAACTCCCTTGGTGCCCTCAAAAGTGCTGGAAGAGATAAAAGCCCTGGATGGCTTGGTGATGGACCTCTCCCATTTCCCAAACAAGGCACAAGTTATCCTTTTGGAGGCATTGATGAATATGGTCTGTGAGAGAAGTGATTCAAATGCCTTTTCTTGGAGGAAAATCCCTAGAATCCTCCCAAAACAAACTTCCTTTTTGGTATTCTACCTTTTGATTAGATCAAACAATGTCTTTCCCCAGTAAACAGCTTTCTTATCCACCACAGCACACATCACTAGAAACTGGTGCTTGGTGATGTCGTCATGGGCAGTATGCTTGCCCAGCAAGACGTTTCACACAACACTACCCAAAACCTTGTACTTAGCAGATAAATTTTTCTTTAATAATTTGTTAGGGTTCTCACCAGTATGACCCATTTTAATTAACATATTATCAAAATCAGAACTTTCTATCTCTATATCTTCATCACAATTTACTAAACCTAAAATTTCAGTTAGAACTGCAGGAGTAAGAGAAACCTGATCGCCAGAGATTGTACCTGTCATTGAGTCATCGTCTGGAGTAGTAGAAGTAAACACCCATTCTCTAATCTCAGTCGCTGCTATCTTTATCCTGTTAGTCATGAATTTCTTCAACATTTGTTCCTCAAACAACTATAGTATGTCGATGAATATCTGATCAGAATGTTGAAAAGATTCAAAGTCGATATCAAATCCTATGTCAAATTTCATTCCGGAAAGAGAACTCGCTGGAATCATCATTATTTTCCTGCAAAAACAAAAAACAAAGATCAAGTGCAAAGGGAACAGAAAGCGCGGGATGGAGCTCAAAGAAAACCTAGTTATAAGATTTTCAGAATATGAAGCGGCAGACTCCATCCCGCGAAATAAACAAAATTCTTCAATCTGAGTTCGACGAAATATTTTATTGACAAAAGAGTTCATCGATCTCAGTCTGAAGAGGCGAAAAGTTTTCATCGTACTCAGGTCGATAAAAATTTTCTGAAGCAATATCGTCGATCTCCGTTCGATGAATAAGACTTCACACAGAGAGTTCGTCGACCTCTGGACGACGAATTTTCTCAAGAACTTTTCTCAGTTCGTCGATCTCCGTTCGACGAACTGTGACAAATTCTTTGACCTAAGATAGAAAGTTAAATTAATGTTTCTCCATTTATCATACCTAGCTGATTCAGAAAGAACATATGTTTCTTTTCATCCAAAAGTTTGGTGAAGATGTCTGCCATTTGTAAATCAGTAAAGACAAAGTAAGATTAATTTTATTTTTGTCTACACACTCTCTAATGAAATGATGCCTTACATCTATATGCTTAGTTCTACTATGATGCACTGGATTATGTGCAATGGAAATTGCACTAGTATTATCACAAAGTAGAGTTGAATTATTTAAGTTGACACCATAAACTAGGAGTTGGTTCTGAATCCACAGCATCTGTGAATAATAACTGACAACTGCTATGTACTCAGCTTTTATTGTTGAGTAGACACAGATGTTTGCTTCTTGCAAAACTAGGACACTAGCCTATCACCAAGGAACTGACATATTCCTGATGTGCTCTTTCTGTCCACTATACATCCAGCAAAGTTAGCATCTGAGTATCCAGTCAAATCAAATCCTGACTCAGTTGGAAACCAGAGTCCTAAATTTGGGAAACTGTTTATATATCTCAAAATTTTTCTTAGGAAAATAAGGTGAGATTCTTTAGAGTTCACCTGGAACCTAGCACAAAGACATGTAGCAAACATGATGTCTGGTCTACTTGCTGTGAGATACAACAGGGACCCAACAATGGCCCTATATAGTTTCTGATCAACAGATTTCCCATGTTCATCATAGTCAATCACAGCATTTGAAGCCATAGGTGTTTTCTTAGTTGAGGCATCAGCCATCCCAAATCATTTTATTAGCTCCTTAGCATATTTGGATTTGGATATGAAGATTCCATCAAGGGACTGCTTCACTTGTAGACCAAGGAAGTAGGAAAGTTCACACATGCTACTCATCTCACACTTTGAATGCATTAGATTAGAAAATCTTTTGCATAGTTTGGGATCAGTAGAACCAAAAATAATGTCATCTACATATATTTGTACTAATAAAATTTTATCATGATGATGCTTAATGAACAAAGTCCTATCTACAATGCCTCTAGTAAAATTATGCTCTAGGAGAAAACTAGTTAATGTCTCAAACCAAGCTCTTGGAGCTTGCTTTAGACCATAGAGAGCCTTATGCAATTTAAAAACATAAGAAGGTTGAGATGGAGAGATAAAACCTGGTGGTTGCTCCACATAAACCTCTTCTTTAAGTTCACCATTAAGGAATGTACTCTTAACATCCATTTGGTATACATTGAACTTCTTGTAGGCTGCATAAGCTTGGAATATCCTGATAGCTTCAATTCTTGCAATAGGGGCAAATGTCTGGTCATAGTCAATGCCTTCCTCTTGTCTATACCCTTGAGCTATTAATCTTGCCTTGTTCCTGATGATAAGACTTTGAGCATCAAGTTTGTTACTAAATACCCATTTAGTTCCAATGATTGGATAGTTTTTGGGTCTTGAAACTAAATCTCAAAATATACATCTCTCAATCTCGTTGAGCTCCTTTTGCATTACAATAATCCAGTGTGGATCTTGCTCAGCATCTTTAATGGATTGGCGCTTAGTTTGAGATATGAAGTAGGCATGCATCATGTCTTGGTGGAGTTGATGCCTTGTCTGCATACCCACTTCTATGTCTCCAATCACCTGAGATATAGGGTGATCTCTATGTGTGATTAATTCAGTAAGAGGAGTTGGTTCAGCAACAGCTAAAGGAATTAATTCCTCTAGTGGAATTATAGTAGCTGTTGTTGGCAATTCACTATATTTAGTGACATCATCTTCACTATCTTCTACAACATGTGGATAAGGATGTGCAACAGCCTCATTGGTGACGGTCAACTCATCCAATTTCTCACAGATGTGGTTCCAACAAAGTCTCACTGGTAGAAGTATTCTTCTCCAAGTAAAACATGTTAGTTTCATCAAAGGAAATATGAATAGATTCTTCTATTTTCATAGTTGATTTATTATAAACCCTATATGCCTTGCTGATATGGGAATATCCAAGAAAAATTCCTATTTTATCTTTGGCTTTGTTAACCCCAAAATCGGCGATTCTTCCCAAGGGAGTCAGCTCGCTCATCGCGGCCTGCCTCGGGTTCCTCCTGGAGGCCGCGATGCCCTAGGTTGGAAGGACAGAGTTCTCTATCCGCTCAGGCCGCGCTGCCAGTGCGGTCTCAGTGGTCTGACCCTCTAGGCCGCGTGCCTTTCCTTGGTCGGCAGGGTCCGCGGACTGCTTCCGCAGTCCGCCTCTGCAGGACGCCCACTTTTCAGCTTAACTGCAAGGTTTCTTCCACAGATACTCTTTTGCCGAACTCGGACTCTTGTCCGCCCAGGTCGGCAACAGGTCGCATGTTCTTTGTCGCCCAGCAACGTGGGAAGCTACCTTCGTCAGATCGACTAAGGAGTGCGGACTCCAACTCGGGCCACTTCTCACAGAAATCCACAGCAACACCCCGTTCATTGCGAGCTCGGCGGACTCAAAGTGTGGTCAAGACTTCCAGTCAGGCTCCATTGGTGAACCCCAACAGCAATAGCCTGAACTCCCTCAAAGAAGTCCCAGGCCGCCCAGTCTTCTGTGGACGCTGCGGACTCAGCATACCCTTCTCATCTCGCATTCCCTTCAGTTCAGCTGTGGCAGACTTCGCGGATTCATCTCGCAGTCCGCCACATGGCTTCCGGCACCCGCTTCCTACCATCGGGCATGCAGTCCTCCAATTCAGTAGGGGGCGGACTCAACGGTCTCCCCTTTCAGTCTGCCACTTGTCCTCCAGCATCCGCCACTCCACAAGCAGGCGCACAATCTCAACTCAGTGCCAGCGGGCTCTGCGAACTCGCCTCGTAGTCCGCCATTCAGTTCACCATTAGCAGCACCTGCTCCAGACCCGTCTCCCAGTCCGCGCGGCCTGTTGCGGACTCGGCGGACTCCGTCTCCATCTCGCTCAAGTTACAGTCTCACCGGGGGTAACGTCACCACAAGCCGTTACCTCTTTGGGCCTATAAATAGCCCCCCATGCCTCCCATTCTAGAGGAGGCACGCACTTCAAGTCAGCCTACCAGCCCTCTTGCGGTCTCTGTTTTACAGTCCGCACCAGTTTCGTTCTCTAGTCGCGCGGCCTGTCGCCTTGCCTGTCCAGTCCGCGCGATCTCCTTGTATTCTCCAGTCCGTGCGGCCTGCCAGCTTCGCTCTTCAGTCCGCGCGGCCTCCGAATGCATTCTTCTTCCTTAGCCACCAGCTTCCTTTTGTACCCCTTTATTACTTTGTTGTAAAGGTGTATAGGCAAGCTTGTAACGCTTGCTATTAATAAAAGGAAAGCCCGTCGCAAGAGTGACATTTAAGCCGCGGCGGGTGAAGTCTGCTGTTGCCGCTGCTAGCGGCTCCTTCTCTTTTCCTTTCCTCCTAGCTCAGCTTAGCTCCTCTCGACAACCAACCTGCAAGCACAACCGTCATATTAACCATCTGCTCGACAGCTCCTGATCAACCTCCTCCTCTCTTGATCGACCTTCTTTGTTGATCAAGCTTCTCCTCTCCTCTATCACCGCAACCTCTTCGACAAGCTGCTTGCTCCACTCTCAAGCATTCAGAAGCTTCCTTCCTCTATCCCCACAGCCTTCCTCTTCTTCCTCTCCTAGCCTGTGAGACCAAACACGGTCCCCCCCCCTCCGTGTTAGCTATCCCTGGTGCCGTTTTCGCGCATGAACAGTTAACACGCGACCTTCAGATCCGTTCAGAAGGTGAACTGCGACAGTTAACCATGTCAGATCATCAACCAGCCGAGAACTTTGCTCCAAGTCCTAGAGATGATCCTCTTTGGGAAGCCTTTGAGCAGTCGCGCCGTAAGAATGCTCAGCAGTTCCAAGCAATCAACCAAATGCTTGATGCGATCACACAACTACTAGAATCTCAATTAGCAACAGCACCAATTTCTTCCGCTGCTCCAATCAATCCAGCATCAACTTCGGGTCCTCAACAAGCTTATCCTCCAGCTTGCCCGCCAGTCTATCCTCCTCCTTATACAGCAACCTTCCTGCAAGGTCCTGCAGCTCCTCTGCGAACCCAAGATGAAGAATTTGTTGCTCGCCAAAACTTCTTCTGAGAAGCAGCCCGGGTAAGTCCTTCTAGATTTCTCAATTTTCAGGGAAGTCATCCCTACCCTGCAGTTCCTGTATTTGCACCTCCTGCAGCAACTTTTCCTTTTTATCCTCATGCTTCTTTTGCATCTGCAGCTTATGATCCTTTTTATCCTTATGTTGTAGGAGATCAAGAAGAACCTTCACCATTCACAGAGAATGTTTGTCATGAGCCAACTCCAGTTAACTTCAGAGAGCCTCGGCAACCAATCTACACCGGAGAGACTGATCCAGTGAAACATCTCCAAGCTTTTGAGTAAGTCGTTGCTCTCAAAATTCTTACAAATGCAACTAAGTGCAAGCTCCTTGTCACTACCTTTGATGGGAAAGTGAGGGACTGGTTTTATGGCCTCCGTCCTCACTCCATCACTTCCTTCATTGATCTGCGAAGAGATTTTCTTCTCAGATTCTCTACCTCCACCAAGAGAAAGGGCGGTCCTGAAGCCCTCTTTGAGATCAGGCAGCGCAGCGATGAAACTTGGTCTCAATTTGTTGATCGATTCCAAAGAGAGATTTTGGACATCGAGGTTACTGATTAAGAAATGTACAGAGTAGCTCTTATTCACGGTCTCCGTGAAGGGCCTCTCAAATTTGAAGCCAATGTTCGTACTCCAAGGACATACCAAGAGTTTATTGCTCTAGCAAACTCATACATCCAAGGCGAAAAGAGCAACCCAGGCTTTGTCCCCAAACTCTTATCAGAGAAAGATTCATTCCACAAGCATCCTCCGAGGTCTCCTCGCAATGATTTTCCATCTCACTCAAGAAAGGAGAGAAGGTTTCAACGCCTTCGATACTCCTTCCCGAGCTGTGATCGTGCTCAAGATCCATTGCTACCACTAGCTTCTTCTCAAACAGCAACAGTTCAGCAGCGAGGCAATGACTTGCATGAGTCTGATCTCGACAAGGCCATGCAAGAAGTAAGTCAAATCATGAAAGACAGGGCAAACTACAAGAAGCCCTACCGACCAGCCAATCAAAGGTCCCGAAACTCCGAACCATACTGTGAATTTTACAAAGAGCCAGGTCACCTAACCGAAAACTATCGAGCACTCCGCCAGCTTGTGCAAAGGATGCTCAGACAGGGTAAAATACGCGACCTGCTTCCCAAAGAAGATCGCCCTGATCCATCAACTTCAAAGGGCAAAGAAGTCGTAGATGATCTTTGCTCCTCCAAAGGAGTGAATCTAGTTAAAGAGCCTCCTCTCCTCGTTGTTAACCAAGCTGTTGAATACTTCGATGCCGACGACGAGGGTGTGCTTGGAAGGCTGTTCTAAGCCAGCAATGGAATTCACAGTCCTCCAAAGTTCCTCACAACCTTGATGGGTTATCTCAACCCTTGCTCTTTCTATTTTCAGAAAATTTCATTTTACCAAACACTTCTCAGTGTTCTTTCTTGCTTTTCAGCAAAGCATTTATCTTGGATCTCATACTGACACAGTTCCCTTCTTGTGATGCTTCTACCTCCTCTTTTCTCTTTGCCAAAGAGATCACAGCACCAATGAGATATCACCAAGTCTGTAATGCTACCTCCGTAGTTTGCTCTTGCACAACCGCTTCGACCACATATGGAGGGAGTATACCCATGTGTGTAGTGGGAGCCATTCAATCTACGACGTTGGGCTTCAGACTTTGGATCCTAGTCGGCATCTGACACAGAGTGCGTACTAGGGGAGCCCCATGTTTTAGCTCTGCTGTGCTTCGCAGAGGATACATTACAGTTACGGTGTTCTTTGCTTGACAAGTAATGTCAATCAAGCGTAGCCTTGTCTCTTTGATCATCTCACAACTGTGATGGCCGAGCACTCTCTGATACTCTCGATCCGTGCCTTCGCGGGTTCCACAACTCCACTGATCAATCCACAGACAAGCGATAGGCCCCTAGGCGCCACTAGTCTCATTGATCAGTGATGCTTGTACCCAAGGCAAGAGAGCAGTGCATCTAGCGATCCTTCTCAGGATCTTCCCTTGTTTTCCACTTTTGTGCCCTCCTAGAGGATACGCGGTCAGCCCGCTTTGAGTAGGACTATACTCGGGATGTTTTCCTCAGGCAAGCGATGCATAAGGCCCATGGGGAACACCTATGGCAGCATTTAGCCTTCTTTAGTCATCTCCGAGTATAGACCTCCTTTTTTTTGTCAATTGCCTTCTTTCACAGGTGAACAAGCTGATCCAACCTACCAAAAGGATTTCCAGCATTCACTTATGCTCATCTTATATACACATTGCTTGCTCAAGCTCTATCAGATGACGGTTCAAATAGCTATACATTATTCTTATCAAAGTCTAATGGTGTCAAACATTGATCAAGGAATCTTACTCTCCTCGATCATCAAGCCGTGCTACTGCAATCTAGCTAAGATTGGCAGAATTTGTCAAGTTTCTTCTCTGCTAATCTGATCATGTCCATCCAGTCATATTAACAGTTAATGCTCGATTTATTGATCTGGGCTTCATGATAAAAAGTTCATCAGGTGTTTTCCTTGCTGTATGGTCATAACAGCCTTATCCCATCAACAGTTAACACTTCCAAGTCTTCTCCTTCTTCCAGTTACTTTCAAGCTTCTTTCACATCTTGTTTGCTCCTAACTCTTTTCTTGCAGAGAGCAACAAACACTTGCAAGCCTTCTTCACAGGTACTTGCAAGCTTCATTCATATCTTGTTTACATCTAACTCTTCTTCTTGTAGAGGTTAGATAACACTTGCAAGCCTTCTCCCAGGTACTTGCAGGCTATTTTCATGTTTTACCTGCTTCTAACTCTCACTTTGCAGAAAGTAGCATATCCTTGCAAGTTTCTTCACAGGTACTTGTAAGTTACTTTCATATACCCTGCGTACCCTTGACTCTTCTTTTTGTAGAAACTAGCAAAGACTTGCAAGTTCCTTCCAGGTACTTGCAGCTCAATTTTTCCTTCTTGTATATCATTCATCTGTTCCTTCTTGTAGAGGATAACAGGTGCTTGCAAGCCTCCATCAGGTACTTGCAAGTTATTGTGATTTTATATTTTCCTCTCACTTTCATTTTTTGCAGAACTTAGTGGAAGACACATCTTCCTCATTTTGAAAAAGCAGACTCAGGTACACACTCGTTGTACCACCCATACATTCCTACCCTAACTTTCCTCTTGCAGGAAAAATAGACAGGCAACTCCAAACTCCTAAGGAGAGGCTTTAGGTTCTGTCTCTCCTTGCCCCTTCTCTTTCCGTTGGGGTGGATCACGATTTTCACGGGTCTCTAACTTTTTCGAAGTTATACTCGGAACATAAAAAAGTGCGGGGATTATGTTAACCCCAAAATCGGCGATCCTTCCCAAGAGAGTCAGCTTGCTCATCGCGGCCTGCCCCGGATGTCTCCTGGAGGCCGCGATGCCCTATGTTTGGCGGACAGAGTTCTCTGTCCGCTCAGGCCGCGCGGCCTGCGCGGTCTCAGCGGTCTGACACTCCAGGCTGCGCTCCTTTCCTTGGTCGGTAGGGTCCGCGGACTACTTCCGCAGTCCACCTCTGCAGGCCGCCACCTTTTCAGCTTAACTGCAAGGTTGCTTCCACAGATACTCTATTGCCGAACTCGGACTCTTGTCCACCCAGGTCGGCAACAGGTCGCATGTCCTTTGTCGCCCAGCAATATGGGAAGCTACCTTCGTCAGTCCGCCTAAGGAGTGCGGACTCCAACTCGCGCCACTTCTCGCAGAAATCAACAGCAACACCTCGTTCATTGCGAGCTCGGCGGACTCAAAGTGTGGTCAAGACTTCCAGTCCGCCTCCATTGGTGAACCCCAACAGCAACAACCAGAACTCCCTCAAAGAAGTCTCGGGCCGCCCAGTCTTCTGCGGACTCTGCGGACTCAGCATGCGCTTCTCAGCTCGCATTCCCTTCAGTTCAGCTGTGGCGGACTTTGCGGATTCGTCTAGCAGTCCGCCACATAGCTTCTGGCTCCCGCTTCCTACCAGTGGGCAGGCAGTCCTCCAATTCAGTAAGGGGCGGAGTCAGCGGTCTCCCCTTTCAGTCCGCCACTAGTCCTCCAGCATCCGCCACTCCAGCAGCAGGCAGACAATCTCAACTCAGTGCTAGCGGGCTCTACGGGCTCGCCTTGTAGTCCACAATTCAGTTCGCCATCAGCAGCACCTGCTCCAGACCATTCTCCCAATCAGCACGGCCTGTTGCGGACTCGACGGACTCTTCTCCATCTCGCTCAAGTTACCGTCTCACCAGGGGTAACGTCACAGCAAGCCGTTACCTCCTTGGGCCTATAAATATCCCCCCATGCCTCCCATTCTAGAGGAGGCACGTGCTCGAAGTCAGCCGGCCAGCCCTCTTGCGGACTCCGTTTTACCGTCCGCACCAGTTTTGTTCTCTAGTCGCGCGGCCTGCCGCCTTGCATATCCAGTCCGCACGATCTCCTTGTATTCTCCAGTCCGCGTGGCCTGCCAGCTTCGCTCTTCAGTCCGCGCGGCCTCCTCTGGCATTCTTCTTCCTGGGCCGCCAGCTTACTTTTGTACCCATTTATTACTTTATTGTAAAGGTGTATAGGCAATCTTGTAACTCTTGCTATTAATAAAAGGAAAGCCCGTCGCAAGAGTGGCATTTAAGCCGCGACGGGCGAAGTCTGCTGTTGCCGCTGCTAGTGGATCCTTATCTTTTCCTTTCCTCCTAGCTCAGCTTAGCTCCTCTCTGCAACCAACCTACAAGCACAACCATCATATTAACTGTCTGCACGACAGCTCCTGATCAACATCCTCCTCTCTAGATCGACCTTCTCTGTTGATCAAGCTTCTCCTCTCCTCTATCCCCGCAACCTCTTCGACAAGCTGCTTGCTCCACTCTCGAGCACTCAGAAGCTTCCTTCCTCTATCCCCGCAGCCTTCCTCCTCTTCCTCTCCTAGCCTGTGAGACCGAACACGCTCCCCCCCGTGTTAGCTGTCCCCTATGCTGTTTTCGCGCATCAACAGGCTTCAGACTTACTAATGTATTTTTTATTGTTATTGTGAATGTAGCAAATAAAATTAAAAATTCTAAAATAATCTGCTTTAGGTTGCTTCCCTTTGAGTAGCTCATAGGGGGTCTTGCCCTTAAGTTTGTTAATCAAACTTGTATTCAGTACATAGTTTGTTGAGCTTACAGCCTCTGCCCAAAAGGATAGGGGCAAGTAAGCATCTGCAAGTAATGTGCATGCAACTTCAATTAGGGTCCTGTTTTTCCTTTCAGCTACACCATTTTGTTAAGGAGTTCTAGGAGCAGAGATTCAATGCCTGATACCTTCCTTCTCACAGTATTCTTGCATGGGAAGAGACTCAAACTCAGTACCATGATCACTTCTGATTAATGCAACTGGAGTAGAATACTCAATACTTATGCTCTTAAGAAAGTCTGTAAGAAACTTGAAGTTATCAGACTTGTTTCTCAAGAAGAACACCCAAGTGAACCTAGAGAAGTCATCAACTATCACAAAGGTATAAGATTTCTCTCCTAGGCACTGTACATCACTATTATTAAGTGACTTAAAATTGCTTTTAATTTGCTTTCCTAATTAACTAGCCCTGCAAAGGCTTTCCTTCTTGTAGGGGCAAGACGGTAATACTCTAACAAGTTTGTCCCTAGAGAGTTTAGCAATGTTTTTCAAGTTAACATGACCTAATCTCTAATGCCAAAGTTCATTATTATTGCCTGTAAGATTAATTAGACAAATTTCAAATTTAGTAGATTTAAAGTTAACTGCATAAATGTTTCCTACTCTAGTTCATGTTAACACAACTTGGTTATCTACTGAAGTAAAATACAGAAGGTCTTATTAAATGATACCTGAAACCTTTCATCACATAATGTCTTATGGATATTAGGTTGTGCTTCAGTCCACTTACATATGTTACTTTCCTGAAGGTGATAGCTCCAATTTTGACCTTTCCATTGCCTTCAGTTTGGCAAAAGTTGGAGTCACCAAATATTACTATTGGTCCTAGCTTACACTTGTAGTTGATTAGGTTATCCTTGCTGCCAGTCATATGCTTTGAATAGACACTATCTAGATACCACTATTGCTCTGTGGTGTGATAGTCTTTCACCTGCAATGAAACAGATTAGAAATTCTTGACCCAGGTTACCTTGGATCCTTATTTATTTACATAATTAAAACTGGAGATAGAAGAGTACTCAAGTTGATTTTTATAACCTAGGGGATTGTATCTTCTTGGTGGAATTATCCACTGGGTGAATGGATTAATATATTGTCTTGGTTGATTAAATGATTTGTATGAATTAATTTTTCTGTTATTCTGAACTGGGGTCGACAAATTCTGGTAAGTTCGTCGATTTGAGTTCGACGAATGGGGATGAGTTCGTCGAACTCTGCTCAAAGAATGAAAGTATTCATTCTCTGTGCACTTATATCGTCGATCTTGGCTCGAAGAACCATACTGGTTTCTTCGATCGCAGTTCAGAGAATAATCATAATAAAAATCTGCGTTCAGAGTTCGTCGACTTGAGTTCGATGAACTGTACACATTTCGTTGATCTGAGTTCGACGAAATCTGCTGAACATTGTTATTGTTAGATTTCTTTTTTTTCCTCTCTTTTTCTTGATTTTCTGAATGACTTCAGTTAGTTGATTATCTTCATTTAACTTTTCTTTACCCTTTTCTGTTATGAATTTTATAGGGTGACAGAATGTTTTTCTGAGGGAGATGAGGTTGGCTTGATGAAGCACCTAAGCCCAGCTTGTCATTTAGTCTGGAATTAACTGTGCTTGTGTTGTCCATCAACTTGATGCTTCTCCCATTTAGGGATTCTTCAAGTTGCCTTGCCTCAGCTAATTCAGTTTTTAGTGATATAATTATTTCAGTTGCAATAGTTTACTCATCTTTTAGTTTGATATTTTCTGATAAAAGATTGTCTTGTTCAGTTATCCTGTCCCTGAGTAGTTTAATTTATTTCTCAAAATTTATTAAATCAATACATAATGATTTAAATTCAGTTCTAAAACTATCTGAATTGAAAATAAAGAAGACAGTGCCTGATCTTACTCAGATTCAGATGGTACTTCATTGTCTGACTGCTCAGCTTCTGAGTGACTTCCTGATGCATCAATAGCCATCAAGCAAACCTCTTTTGCTCTTGCTTCCTCTTCATCTTCACTAGAGCTGGAAGATTAGGATTCTTCTTCAGTTTCACTCCAAGTTTCATCCACAAAAGCTTTCTCCTTCCTTTTATGCTTGCTGGAGGAGGGCTTGTTGTAGTGCTGATTCCTGGGATCCTTTTCTCTTCTTCTCTCCTTCTTCTGGTTCTCTGGATACTCTGATATGAAGTGTCCTGGTTTCCTGAAACCAAAGCAGACAATATCTTTAGTAGGTGTTTTGTCATACCATTGTTTGTCATCTTATCTAGATGACTTTCTTCTGAAATCCTTCTTGCCCATTTTGTAGAATCTCTTGGCTAGGAGGCTAAGAAATTTTTCACTGACTAATGGAGCTTCTGTTTCTTCTGATGCTTTGAATTCTATGTTTTGCTCCTTTCTAGATGATGAGGGAGTCTTCTGCTTAGCAGCTTCTCTGGTCTTTATTAACTGCTCATAAGATTTGAGCTTTCCTACTAGAGATTTAGTGAAAATCTCATTCACACTTCTGGCCTCTTTGATTGGCCAGATTCTGGAATCTCATGAGCTGCGAAAGCACATGAGGATTTTATCATTAACCTCAGTGAGGGTTATATCCTTACCCAGGGTTTTCAGCTCATTGATGATTGTGCTGAGTCTATTGTACATATCACTCACTGACTCTGACTCTTCTTTCTTGAACTTCTCATATTGGGTGATGAGATTTTATTTCCTATGTTTTCTCTCATCTACAGATCCAATAACCATCTGATTGAGTGAATCCCAGATGGCTTTAGCAGAGGTGCATTCAGCCACCTTCTGGAATATGTCATCTGGCATACTCTATGCTAATATTTTCATGGCCTTGGCCTCTACTACCTTGGCCTTCTTTTGTGCATCTGTCCACTCAGGTGGTGGAACAGCATGAGTGCTGGAAGTTACAAAAGATGTTACCACTAGAGCTATTGGTTCTATAAAAATAGAGTTGTATACATCTTCATCAATAGAGTTCATATAAAGCCAAATTCTTACCTTCCAGATTACCAATTTGTTCAGGTTGCAAACTGGAGGTCTGGTGCTTGCATAATCTTTGTTCTGTGCCATGATATATAAGATAAACAAGAAAAATTAGGGAAAATAAATTAGATCTATCTGGGATCTTTTGGTTCAACTGTTAGATTGTACAACCAAAGGAACACCCCTCTGATATAATTGAAAGAAATGGTAAACCTCTGATACCAATGAAAGATAGATCTAAATAGCTCTAGAGGTGGGGGGTGAATAGAGCTTTAGAACTTTTTACAGATTTATAATTATTTATCTTTAAAATTGGTGATAGCAAATATAATGTAAAGAAACAAAAACTAAACTATCACAGCACAGTGCAGAAAGGAAAAGGGCAACCAGACAACATAAGAAATTTTATAGTGGTTCCCCAACCTGGGTACATCCAATCTTCTGCCACACTGGTAGGAATTCACTAGCAAGTTTTGCACAGGTGACTACCAACACAAGATCTATTTGCATGGAGATATCGCAATCCTTTAGGCTTTTGATCAGGTGCCCAAAAACCAATAATAAACTTTTGAAGGGAGTTAATAAACCCTTTATACAGGATAGGGAAAAGAAATGATGTTGTCTTCTCTGTTCTCAAATCACTGAGAGAAGACTAGTGGATTGCCTTATGATATCAAAGCTCCTTTTGAAATGTTGAGATGTTCAAAAAGCCTGGAGCCTTGCTCAGGGTATAGGTATTCAGCCTTATCTTGAGGAGATCCAGGAACTTGTAGACTAATCTAAACTAGTTGTCCTTAAAGATTCCTGGTGTATAAGTTGAAGAAGACTCTTGATATAAGATTAATGTTCTTCTTCAATCTTCTAAAATATCAAGGGGAAAACAGAATGTTTTCAACACAGAGAAGAAGCAGATATTCTTCTGTATATTTTTGTATCTCTTCTCTGTATTACTCTTGTGTTCTGTATTTTGTGTTCTCCTATTCTGTAATAGATATGTATTGCATTCATCGAGTCATCTGAAAAAAAAACTCTTTTATATCTTGATATCCAACTCTCTTTTGAATTTTGAATTCCAAGCATTAATTATAGATTGGATTATAGAGAATGAAATGGCTGGAAATATTCTTCTTTAATGATTTTCCCCAGCAGTCCCATTAAAATAAGGAAGTAATTAACACTGTTGAAATCCATAATTAATGCTCCCAAGAACGGCTATATTCTGAGAATATATAAGCATTAATTCCTCAAAGAATTATTGTCTTAGAATGGAATGAAGAAAGGGACAGATATGGAAAACTTTGACATTCTGACACTGAATAGATTTCGTCGAGCTGAGAATAGATTTCGTCGAACTGAGATCCAAGATCGTCGAGCTGAGAAATCCTGTTAGTCGACCTGAGCTCAGCGAACTTCAATCTGCAAAAAACTTGTTAATTCTGCCCTCCAAGTTTGTCGAGTAGAGAATCTGTCTTGAGAAAGAGATCGTCGACCTGAGCTCGAATATCGTCGAGCACAACTTAGAGAAAGATTTCTAAGTTCATTGATCTACGATCGACGATCGTCAGGTTGAGTTCGAAGAACTTCGAACTGAAAATCTGAACTCTGAATTCTTCTAAGTCTTGAGTCTACTGAAGTCCTTTGCAGGCTGGTCCATGAAGATTGACTCTAATGACTAGCCTAAACTCTAGGACTAATAGACTTTCCCTGGTTATACAATGTGGGTCAAATATCCTAAATAGTGAACCTAGACTAAATCCAAACTAGGGATCCTACACATGGTCACTTCTGATTTAGACCACAATTATTTTATTCATTCTGAATTTGCCTAACAAAGGTCACAAAGATGTCTAAGATTTCATACTTTTTCTTTAGAAAGAAAACCCAAGCAATTCTAGAATAGTTATCAACTATCACAAGTGTGTAGACTTTCCTACCTAGACTGTGAACTGGCATAGGACCAAACAAGTCCATATGCATGAGTTACAAACACCTCTTAGAATCCTTGACCCCAATACTTTTAAAGGAAGCTTTGGTCTGCTTGCCCTTTTGACATGCAGAGGAAATGCCCTCTTTGGTGCATCTCATATTGGGTCCATTTCTGATTAGCCCTTCACTGAAGAGCTTGCAAATTGTGTTGTAGTTCAAGTGAGCAAGCCTCTTATGGCATTGCACACAATAAGAGACATTCTCATTTTCTTCTAAACATACTGTTGAGTCTGAACTTAAACATAAGAAGTTTAAACAATAAATATTTCCACTCCTAGTGCCTGTCAATATGATCTCTTGGTCACTTGATCTCTTGATCAGACACTCATCTTTGTGGAAGTCAATGACATAGCCAATACCATATAGTTGGCTTATGCTAATAAAATTGTGTTGCAATCCTTCCACATAAGCTACTTTTGTAATGGAGACTATGTCATTGGTGATCATACCATAACCCATGTTGACTCCTCTATCTGAACCTCCAGCGATCACCTTAGGTCCATTCTTCATAGGAGTATAATCCTTAATTTATCTCCTCGTTCCAGTCATACATCCACTGTCCAAGTACCATATTGGCATTGTACAGGTACTTAGACTACCCTACAAATACAGATTAGTTTACCTTAGGCCCAAAAATAAATGGGTCCTTGGTTCTTGCTAGATTGAAAGTGCACATGTCTACCTACAAGAGTCCTGAGAGGAAGACTTACGCTTGCACATGGCACACTAGATTTGTACCAACAATCTATGGCAAAGTGACCCACTTTACCAATTCACAAACATTCATGAATGTTATATCTCCTCTTCTGAATATCCTTGGAAGAAGTTGTCAATTTAGAGGGGAGAGCAACGATCTTTTCTTGTTTCTTTCAGCTAGTATCTGACTGAAAGTTAGTCTGCCAGTATATGCACATGGATTATTCTGAGTGGCACCAACAAATATCATCTTTGCAGATCACATGGAGTTGATGGCTTCAAAAGCTGTTAGGTGTGGCTTATTGGCTGACTTACCCTTAGTCAAGGTGTTTGCTAAGGAACCTAAGGATAGACCACTGCCTTATCCATGAGTGTGGGTGCTGGAGTACCAAACACAAATGGTCCAAAATGGGCCATCTGGATTTTCTCAAGGGGAGCCTTTAGTGCACTCACTCCCGTGTCCTTTCACCTTTCATTGCAAGACACCCTTGTATTATTACAAGAAGAGTTCTCATTCTTCTAGTGACCATATATGTTGTACTGGTCATACCTTTTGGAAAGGAGGATTACCTTATAAAAGGTGGTTTGAGGCACTATAGGAGCTTTGCCTTTCCGTTTGGAATGGGCAGCTCCTGAATTCCACTTGAACCCCAAACCTCTCTTATCCTTTTGAGAGGTGAAGGATTCAATAGTGGTAGTACAGTTTTGGGCTTTGGGAATTCAGCCACAATCTTCCTCTCCTTGAGGAGCTTCTCTTCAAGTTATATAATGACCTTGTTCTTCTGGCTGATGGTTCCAATTTGGATAATTGAGATTATCTTCAGTTGACTAACTTCCCTCCTCATCTAATCAATCAAGGGTGCTGACTCAGACAACGGGGAAGCAGCTTACTGTAGAGAGACAATCTGCTCAGCTTGTCTCTTGGGAAGCCTTTTGCTATTCTTCAGAGCATCCATAATGGCACCATATCCGTCAATTTATTTATTGACATCTTCTTTAGAATCTGATACCTCATCCCTTCTAGAGGAAGTGGAAGCATCAGAGTCTGAGCCAGCCTCATAGAAAGAGGGAGAGCTAGGGATAAAGTGTACCTCATTAGGAGTAGGATTGTCCTGAGTGTCTTCTGATAGAGCCATGAGACTGAACTCCTTATCCTCTTCACAATTGTACAACCTCGTACCCGGCCGAGTGGGATCCTCCCCCAGATAGCGGGCTCGGGGCGTGCTATGAACTACGATTTGGTATGGTCATGGTCGATATATATTTATAATAGATGAAGGTTTTAATATATTTAAATATAAATATATTAAGTTTTATATATAAATATTGAATATATATATATAAAGGCTAAGGAGGGATAAAAAAGCGGAAAGGAAAAAGAGGGGGAGGAACCCTAAAAGGAGGAGGGATCGGGATGGTTCCTCCCATGGGCGCCGGCTGGAGCAGATCGGCCAGGAGTTTCTCTCCTGGTGTGGCCTAGAGAAGGACAGATCGGGAGTAGGGCTTGACTGCCTGGATGCTAGATCGGCGATCGGGAGCGGGTCTTGGCGGCCTGAAGTCAGGATCGGTCGTCTGGAGCTTGGTCGGCCATGATCATCTTCCCCGACAAAGTCTGGAGCTAGGTCAGCTGGGATCATCTTCCCTGACGCTGTTTGGAGCTTTGTCGGCCGGGATCATCTTCCCTGGCGCATTCTAGAGCTAGTTCGATCGGGATCATCTTCTGCGGCACTGTCTGGATCTAAGTTGGCCGGGATCATCTTCCCCGATGCCATTTGGATCTAGTTCGGTCGGGATCATCTTCCCCGGTGCCATTTGGAGCTAGATCGGCCAGGGGCTTCTTCCCCAATGCCTCCAAAATCAAGGAAGGTCAGGGGTCCTCTCCCGTCTCACTCAGTATTGTGTTTTTTCGGCCTTGGAGAAGCTCGGGTATGGAGGAAAAATTGTCTGGTGCCTATAACCCTTGATTAGAGGCCGGTTCTGTGCATGGACAGCAGCTAGTCTCTCTAGACGCCGAACCTCTTCCAAGATATTAAGTTGTGGATCCGTCAAATTGCGCGTCAAGGGTAACAAAGTTTCTTCTTGGGTAGGTGAAGCTCTTATTTATCGTACTTACAAGTAAACCCCTCCCCTCTAACGGGTGGGGGATGGGTGCTCTCCGACAGGTCGATGTGTACATCCCCGTAATTAATCGCATTTAGTATCCAGAAGAGTGAGTATGAATTTAGGCATGATTTGTGAAGTCCATCAAAACATGTGATCTGGATTGGTGATGTTTTGGGTTTCCCGGAGAAGACTCCGTGGAAGTTGCATATTATTTTCTCGTGCGGAATAAGCATCGCCGCCCCGAGAAAGGGGTGCAGTCGATATAATTCGGTCCAATATAAGTGGCCAATATTTATTTTGCCACCACTTGGCACGACGTTGGCATGCAGGTGCTACAGAAATAAGCAAGGGTAACGGGTTTAAGCCCAAGGTTGTGCCGACCCTAGAAGGCCTAATGTATTTATGTTGCCGGCCGGCGTGCCGAGGTATGGAATTTGCATTCCTGTAAATTGAAATGTAGGTGATGCCTGTGTATGTTATTTATCTTTTTTGTCTCAGGCAAGTGGTGTACTCGTGAACCACTCCCACCATGGGGGCCCTGAGGAAAGGTTATCGGGAAGCCCTGGAGTGTCTGATAATAGCCTCTCAGAGCAGCGAAGTTGCATTGTTGGTGGACCAACTAGAGCTGCGTATAATAGAACTATTTGACGGGATTACGTCATTGGAGGATCGAATGAGGAGCATTTTACATACACCCAGGGAGGCATCTCTAGTTAGGAGAGAGTTGGTCTTAAGAATCTCCTTAGATGTTTTGGTCGGGAAAAAGAGCCCTCTGAAGGTGCCTTAGCTCAGTCTTTAGCTTGGGAGGGGAATAATTTTTTAGTCTTCAGGGTACGTGGTGGTACCTCCATACTGAGACCTTGTGTCTGTCCTTTGAGTTCCTAGTCTTGTGCCTAGATCGTTCACTTGATTGTAGTAGGTGAGCGGTCACTCCTCTTTTGGGACCTCGAACTCTACAGAGACCGAATTTTTGTTTGAAAATTTATGATGCGGTGAGCGTGGAGAGTGACCAGCATAGAAGAACACAAGCAAACGTCATGGCTATAGAAGAAGAAGCAAGTGACGACAAGGGTCATGCACTGACACTTTGTATGTAAGGACCTCATACTTGGAGTCGTCCCATCCTATAGTTGTTATTGGAATCCCATAGCATTTGGAGTTGGATTTGCACCTGTTTGAAAAAATGAACTATTCATCTAATTATGTCGCGCCTTAACTTGGGATCTTTTGCATTTGATAAATATTTCTCAAATGATGAACCATCTTGAAACCATGTTTAGCATACAGATTTATGTTGATTAATATTTTGTTAAAGTTGTACTTTTAGGGATTTTGTTCAAGGATTTATATTGTTTTTGATGAATGAAATAATACTTAATTATGTCACACTTAACTTATGATGTTTGAATAAATTGAATGATTCTTAGACTATGATGGATATAATTATGAAATTTGGAACATAGTCTCTATATGATCATATTGGTCTTCCCGCTATTTTATGGAATTTTGTAAGTACTAAACCCATTGTTTTTATTTAACCATGAGTACCACATACTTTATACTGGAATTTATAAATACTCTTAATATTCCAAGTACCGTGATATTTTGTTTCTCCTTGTTGGGTTAAAGCATAATTACCCAAGATATGGTTTGAGTTCTCTACAAATACTTGAAACATAATAGTAACGTCTTTAACTAATTTTATTATTCCTTTATCGGGAGAGTTAACATTAGAATTAATATTACGCGATAAAGTAATTTCTCCTTGAGGCATGTGCATATTTTTTGCAGCTACCTATATGTCAAAAATAACTGGCTGAATGTTGGTAGAAGTAATACTCATTGACTGAAGCTTAGCTTTAACATTCCCTAATGTTACGTCAAGTTTATCAGATGTAATGGTCACTGGATTTTTCTAATCATTTATTATTTCCCCTATACCGTAGCTACCTATTTTAGGGCACATAGTATGCAAGAAAGCAACTGCTTCTTTAGCAGCAAATCTTTTAGCAAGGAAATTATTGTATAACTCTTTGTTTAAGGAAGTAAAGGTTTTTATTTCATCTTGTGATAAAATTCTTTTTACTAAGAGCTGGACGTATAAAATAAAAAGCCGTGCTACTCTAGGGATCTGAACTATATCAACACCAATACCAATAATCAGCCTTTATCCTGTTTTTGTAATAAAGTATGGACAAACATAAATACTTATATAATTTCCTAATTTGGAGAATTAAATTAAAGGTAAGCAGGGCAACCTATCTTTAAGGATAGGTTATTAGTTATTATAGTGTTTAGGGTTTAGAGTATTCTTAGTACTATATAGTCTTAGTGTTTTTGTATCTATTGGATCTGAGCACTTAATAGTATCTAAACTTCTTGTAGTACCTAGACTATCATTTTATTGCTAAATTTATCACGTAAAGATTGTATTAAAGGCGGACACTGTGAAAAAAAATATCATGAATACCTATAGCTTTATAAATACGATTAAATGCTACCTCACCATCTTGATGCTCTAGGATATGTTTGTCTTCCAGAGTAACAGGCTTTGGCACATCTCCTGGAATATCTATAGTAGCCCTATTAACAGCAAAACTAGGAGGAGGTCATATAATTTGGGGTTAAATTATGCTTATCTACATTGATAACTTTAGTTATATGATGAACTTTCGGGTTAAAGTTATACTCCATTGAACTATGTAAATGTAATCCTACTGTAGCTAAATCAAAAATTTTCTTGAATGGTAAAGCTAGCTTAGTTCCTATGATATCAGTGAGCATATTAGAAGATACAAAATTATTTATTAAGCTCTGCTTATTATGTATTTTTTGCGAGATAAACCATATCTTAAACCGATATGGGGAATTATAGCTAAATCATATTTAATAAGATAATGATAATTTAATAATCCTTCAAAAGCGTAACTACTAACACGATATTTTCCAACTAAAGTATGTTTAGTAATATTAGATAAGTACGGAATATTAGTGGTTAAGATTTAGTTAAATGTGATTTTGAGAAGATGAAGCATTTGCTAGAGGAACAAATTAATCCCAAACAATTAAAAGAATCTTTAGCAAAGAATGAAGTTAATCCAATCCCAAAAGCAAGATACTTAATAACTGTAACAGATGATCCTAAAAAATGTAAGACAGATAACCATTATTAATATAAATATCGATCTTCCGGCGTTACATAAAGCAATAAAACAAGGAAATATAGAAGTAACAGATTACTTGTTTAAGAAATTAGCAGACGAAGGAATTTCTCTTACTGATGTACGATATCAAACTTGCAATACATTGGGATGAAATTGGAGTACTGTAGGATCAGATTTGGAATACTTAGGATAGTGCAAGTTCATTATTCTACATAACATATTCAAAGTGTTGGTTACCATTTTTATACATTCTAAAGGTGTTCTTCATTAACAAAACAAATTTATAAAAGGGAAAGGTTTGTTTTCTTTTTTCTTGGAAATAAGTTCGACAACTTTTGGTACAAGGTGCTCGTATCGCAGTAACAAAGGTTGTTTATATAGATTGCCCCACTAAGGTTGGAGGTTACTAGGAAGCAAGACCCTGAGAAGATCCCGCTGCTCAGGCTCCCATTAGCTGGCAGGTCTGGAAGGCGCACTCGGCCCCGGGTAGACCCGCAGCCAGGCTATCACTAGCTGGCAGGGCCGTAGGCTCACCTGGGGGGTAAGGGAATACCTCGAGTGGTGATTCTATGCAGACTCTCCTAGCTGGCATGGCTGGAAGGCACGCTCGGCCCCGAGTAGGCATGCTGTCCAGGCTCTCATTAGCTGGGCAGGGCAGTAGGCACACCTGGGGGAAAGGAAGGGAGTTTGAAGAAAGAATTGAGAAAATAAGTAAGACCCCAAGAGGATCCCGCTGCTCAGGATCCCATTAGCTGGCATGTCTAGAAGGCGTACTCAGCCCCGGGTAGACCTGCTGCCAAGTTCTCACTAGCTAGCAGGGCCGAAGGCTCGCCTAAGGGGTAAGGGAATACCTCGAGTGGTGATTCCGCTGCGCAGACTCTCCAAGCTGGCAGGGCTGGAAGGCACGCTCTGCCCTGGGTAGACTCGCTGTCCAGGCTCTCATTAGCTGGGCAGGGCAGTAGGCACACCTGGGGGGGGGGAAGGAAGAGAGTTTGAAGAAAGAATTGAGAAACTAAGCAAGACCTTGAGAAGATCCCGCTGCTCAGGTTCCCATTAGCTGGCAGGTCTGGATGGAGCACTCGGCCCCGAGTAGACCCGCTAACAGGCTCTCACTAGCTGGCAGAGCCGTAGGCTTACCTAGGGGGTAAGGGAATACCTCGAGTGGTGATTTCGCTGCGTAGAGTCTCCTAGCTGGCAGGGCTGGAAGGCACGCTCGGTCCCGAGTAGACTCGTTGTCCAGGCTCTCATTAGTTGGGCAGGGTAGTGGGCACACTTGGGGGGAAGGAAGAGAGTTTGAAGAAAGAATTGAGAAACTAAGCAAGAACCCAAGAGGATTCCGCTGCTCAGGCTCCCATTAGCAGGCAGATTTGGAAGGGTCACTCAGCCCCGGGTAGATCCGCTATCAGGCTATCACTAGCTGGCAGGGTTGTAGGCTCGCCTGGGGGGTAAGGGAATACCTCGATTGGTGATTCTGCTGCGCAGACTCTCCTAGCTGGCAGGGTTGGAAGGCATGCTCGGCCCTGGGTAGACTTGCTGTCCAGGCTCTCATTAGCTGGGCAGGGCAGTAGGCACACCTGATGGGAAAGGAAGGGAGTTTTAAGAAAGAATTGAGAAACAAAGCAAAACACTGAGTAGACCCGCTGTCAGGCTCTCACTAGCTTTCAGGGTCGCGTGATCTTGGGGGGAAGAAGGAAAAAGAGGATTTTTGTTTAAGTGGTCTCAGATGGACCCGATAACTAGGCTCTCACCCAGCTGGCAGCGCTGTAGGCTCACTTGGTGGCTGGAGTTTGTTTGGAGTTTAAGGTTATTTTGAGTGGTATCTTTCATCGGCCCTTTGATTCCCATGTTCATCACACACACACAAAAAAAATTTTAATTAAATATTTTGCTTCTACTCTCATATTTTTCCTTTAAAAGAGCATTGCTCTCAAATATTTGTTTTATACTGACCGTGTATCTCATACATATTCTAGTTTTGAATAGTTAAGAAATCGTGATAAAAATAATGGGGAGTTAAGAACATGTCACATGAATGACAAACTATTTATTCTTGAAAGAGTTGGCCATGTCTCCTTAGCTTTGAGAGTCACGTGGTTTTGTCCTCACCAAGAGTACTTGTTTTATTTTTTTTAAGAAGAAAACAACTTTGATTTAAAAACCTGTCAGTTTTCAAGATTTGGAGAAGTACTGATTTTTCAAGAATGGAAATCTTATGATATGTTGGAAATTTATTATGAGATCAACTTCAACTTAGGCATATCTTCAAGCATGAAAGTTAGATAGGTTGACCCTTAGCACAATTATGTTCACAACATGATTTTGTGTGAAGGTGTCATGTGACTAGTATCTGGAAGAGGCTATTTTAATTTCTTTTAATCTATATGGGCAACTTCAAATCTCGGAGAAGTAAATATTAAATGTTTCAATGATACTAATAAGGCCCACTCATAAAGACGTGGATAAATTGTGATTTTGTCAATGAATTTTAAGATTGTAGACATTTTCTATGTGTGGATATTTCGGGGGTCTTTAATTTTAGGCACATGCATGATATTTCCCTTCTATGAAAAAAGTTGATTATTAGTTATGCTGCAGTGTATTAAATATTGCGTATGATGTTGATGATGAGCCTAGGAGGAAAAACACAGGCTACTGATATTCATGTTGAAATATCTAACGGGACTATATGAAAAGTAAGCCCCTGGTGTAGAGCTCCCTTTATCACCAAGTAGGGAATTCTCTCAAATTTTTTTCGGGCCAGCTCCCACTCGCCGGATACTCAGGGTTAGACATTTGTTTCTGAGCGTGGAACTCACTCGAAAAGAGCGGGGATTATGTACAACCTCGTACCCGGTCGAGTGGGATCCTCCACCAAATAGCGGGCTCGGGGCGTGCTATAAACGATGATTTTGTACGGTCATGGTCAATATATATATTTATAATAGATGAAGGTTTTAATATATTTAAATATAAATATATCAAGTTTTTTATATAAATATTGAATATACATAAAGGGTGAGGATGGATAAAAAAAAGAGTAAAGGACAAAAAAGGAGGAGGAACCCTAAAAGAAGGAGGGATCGGGATTGATCCTCCCGTGGACGCCGGCTAGAGTAGATCGGCCGAGAGTTTCTCTCCCAGCGTCGTCTATAGCAGGACTGGCCGGGAGAGGGGCTTGGCTGCCTGTAGTCTAGATCGGCCACTGGTAGAGGGGCTTGGCGGCCTGGAGTCGGGATTGGTCGTCTGGAGCTAGGTCGGCCGGAATCATCTTCCCCGACATTGTCTAGAGCTAGATCGGTCGGGATCATCTTCCTCGGTGCTGTCTGGAGCTAGGTCGGCTGGGATCATCTTCCACGGTGCCATCTGGAGCTAGGTCGGCCGGGATCATCTTCCTCGTCGCCGTCTAGAGCTAGGTCAGTCGGGATCATCTTCCCCGACGCCGTTTGTAGCTAGATCGGCCATGGGATTCTTCCCCAACGCCTCCAAAGGCAAGGACGGTCGGGGGGTCCTCTCCCGTCACGCTTAGCATTGTTCTTGTTTGTCCATGGAGAAGCTTGGCTATGGAGGAGAAGTCGCCTAGAGCCTCCAACCCACGAGTAGAGGTCAGATCCGTGCATGGACAGCAGCTACGCTCTGTAGACTCCGAACCTCTTGCAAGATATTCAGTTGCGGCTCCATCAAATTGTGCGTCAAGGGTAACGAAGTTTCATCTTTGGCAGGTTGAAAGTGCAACTAGATCTGATATACTCTAGAGGGGGGTGAATAGAGTATATGGTGCTTTAAAAACTTTTACAAACTTTTACAACAATTGTTGTAATATATATGAGCAGGGAAGCAAAAATAAATCTAATCACAGCACTAAGCTAAGCAAAAACTAAGCACAGAGAAATCAAGGCCAGAAACAAAAATGAAAGCAAGCAAAAGTAGAAGACACAAGGAAATATAGTGGTTCCCCAAACTTGGGTACATCCACTCTTCTACCACCCTAGGTAGGAATCCACTGCAGGATGAGTTGATCCGGTGTCCTGGGCACCAATGAGCTTTTGATAAGGTGCTCAAAAACCAAAGCAGATTTTTTGATCAGGTGTCTTGCCACCACTGAGCTTTTGACAAGGTGCTCAAAAACCAAGTTCAAACTTTTGAAGGGAGTTTGAGAAACCCTTTACAGAGTGGGGGTGAGAGAGTGATGGAAGTCTTCTCTTTCTCAAACAACTGAGAAGACTATGTGGATTGATGTCAAAGCTCCCCCTGAATCCTTGAAATCTTCAGGAAGAAAAGCTTTGCTGAGGGTGATAGGCCTTCAAAGGTTGAACTCCAGCAATAGATGATTTCAGCAAATAGCTGAAAGGTTGAATGTCTGGAGTCTGGAAATATGTTGGCCTTGAACACTTTGAAAACTACAGAGATCTGAAGATTTTTAGAAAGCTTGATCTTCTTGGATGAGTGTTCTTCAGAATTCATTGTGACAGAAGATTTTTGAATGTGTCTCTATAATCTGTATTGTGTGTGCTCTTCTTGTTTTTCTTCTTTGAGATTCAAAAAACATTCTATCTTTTTTTTTCTCTGGTACAGAATAATATTCTCTGTCAAGAATAGCCGTTGGCCTGCATTAATTGCATCCTTAATTGCATAATCTATTCTGGAGGAAAGTCCACAAAATTATTCCTTGAAAAATTCCTTGAAACTTGGTCCAGAATTGAATGAAAACGGCTAGGAAATCTCTGAATTAATTGCAGAATAACTCCTAACTGATTTAAATTTGAATTAAGAAATATCCTGGAAGTTATCTGAAATCGTCGAATTGAGCTCTGCTATCATCGAGCTAAGCTCAGCGATCTGGAAATATACAGCAGCAAAATATCGTCGATCTGAGTTCAAAGATCGTCGAACTGAGCTCAGAGATAAAGATCCAAAGTATAGTCAAAATCGTCGACCTGAGCTCACGGATCGTCGAATGGAGTTCGACGATATAATGATGTTGAGCTCAGCGATCGTCGAATGGAGTTCGACGATCTTGTCAAAGTTGAGCTAGACGATCGTCGATCGGAGTTCGACGAATCGTCGTGCTGAGCTCGACGATCAGACTTAGTCTCCAAACTGAGAATCCTGGTCTTCAGGGCAGCTTCCAAACCTAGACTTCTAACCCTTAGACTCAATTCTAATTGACCTATTAAGCTATACAGAAGGTCAAGCAAAGGATTCCTAGAGACATAGTGATCCTGACCCAAATTAGTAATAGGGTGTTCCAACAATCTCCCCCTATTTGGGTTAGGATTACTATTTACAGACTTTGGAAAATTTTAAATAACAACATACAAGCATCAAAGCAGAAAAGCATAAAAACAACAGCTAGACATAGCAGAAACACAGAGATATATATGGCATCCAGATAACAGTCAGAGATCACAGAAAATTTTGCTTACAATATCATTTCTTCTCTTTGCCTTTAACCATTTTAATTTCTCTGTTTGGATTAAGGGATTCTTTGTTGGATCTGATGTCATCTACTGCACCCAAATAAGTTTGCTTTTTAGGCCTGGGGACCACTGCTTCAGGATGTAATTCCATGTATCTGTCAGCATCAAAGAATTTACTGGAAGCATATTTCTCTAATTCTTTTTGTCTCTGTTCAGACATAGTAGAAATGTTGGAAGAATCTAATCCTTGTTCTCTGGCCTTTTTAATTTGGTCCAGTGCAGCTAATTCCTTTAACCTTGCAGTCCAAGCAGCTGGGTTATTTTCAGGGTCCTCAAAAGGTACAGGTGGCTCATACCTGTTGGAAGGATTGTCTTGAGGAGGCCTGGCAGACACAGTCTCTTTTAGCTTGTAGGGGAAAGGACCAGAAGTTGTATCAGAAGAACTATGTCCTCCCCTAGAATATGGGTGCTGCCTGGAGTACCCTTTGGAATATACCTGAATATCTCTTTGAGTACCTCTATATCCTCCTCTCCTAGAATGTGAACCCCTGGATTGGCTTTCCCTTTGGTAAGATCTGGCATGAGGTTGATAGGGAGCCTGGCTTCTTGTTGGGGGTTGACTTGCATAGCTTCCACCTGCAACTGCATTAGGAGGAGGTGGTGGAGGAGGATGAGAGTGCTGGAATTAGGATGAACCCTTCTCATATTTTCTCTTTTACTTCATTGCCTTTAGCTGATTTTTAGAATATTGCATCCAGTGTTCAGTGATAGGGCAGTTATGCAGAATGTAATAAGGAATGTCATTGTTATCTTTAACTTTAGCAGGAGGTACCCTTTTCATTGCTTTGCTCCTTGCCTTCCTTTTCCTGGAAATGGTAGCAGATGAGTCATCAGAGTCTGTTTTAAATTCATCAGATTCAGAACTCTGGTCATCATAGAGAGCCTCTATTTTCTTCATCAAATCTTTTTTGAGCTGAGCAGAAGCAGATGAGGCAGAAGTTGAAACAGCGCAGCAGCAGCAGGTGTTGAGAGGGTAACAGCAGAGACAGCAGCAGATGGAGAAGGTGCAACAACAGCAACAGCAGGCTCTGGACAGGAGACAACAGCAGCAACTTCACTAACAACAGCAGATTCACTAATAGCAATAGAGGCAGAAGGAAGAACATCAAGGACTGCAGAAGGCTCAAATTCAGTGGCCTCTGACATCAGAATGTCCTTGGATGATGGTTCATTAGAAATAGTAGGAACTTCAGCATCAGCAGTAACAACATTCTAAGGAGCAGCAATATCAACAATCCTTTCTTCAGGAGAAGCAGCAGCAGCAATGACTGAATTTACAAAAGAGGAGATCATGCTAGGGTCACAACAAGAAAGAGGCACAAGTGCCTTGGATATGTCTTCTGGAGGCTGGACAGCATGGACCTCTGGCAGACAGCTAAAGTAGGCAGAATCAAAAATAGATAGCAAAGACCTGAGGTCTATTGCAAGAACTGTAGTAGGAGGCACAGCAGCAGCAGCAACAGAAGCAGAGCTAACATCAACAGAAGACAGAGGGCTTGCAGAAACAGCAGCAGCATCATGAAGATTCTCTTCATATGGCATCTCCCCCTGCCTAGATGCAGATACATCTGGATCAAGGCACACTGCTGTAGGTGCTGCCTGAGGGAAGAGGGAAGAGAGCCTGGCAGAAAGGGCTGCCACTGATAGGTGCAGAGGAGCCAAGGAGGTCTCTAACAATAGAGAGAGCCTGGGGGCAAGTAACTCATACAGCCTGTCAGCTAGGGATGAGAGGTCTACTTGCTCAAGAGCTGGAGTAGAGGTCGAAGGTATGGACGCAGCTGAGGTTTCTGGGAGTGGAGAGCTGGAGAATGTTGGTATGGATGGTTGAGGTGTTGGTAGGGTGGATATGGAGGACATGGGAATGGATATGGATGGGGTGAATGTTGGTTGGTCTATGATGTGGTGTAGGAGATCTTGAAATGAAGTGGTGGAGGAAGGAAGTTCAGGAGGAGATGAAGGGGAATCATCCATAAAGGAATCATCCAGTAGGGTGAAGGATGGAAAAGAGGGTGAAGAGGTCACATCTGGTGGAGGGTAGGAGAACAGTGGGTGGAAGTGGTCTGTTGGTGGAGGTAGAAAGGGTTGTGGAGAAGGTGTTGATGTTGGAGATGGGTTAGAGATGATGATGGTGGATGGAGCTGGAATGGTGGCTGGTATGGGAAGGGATGTAATTGGAGGAGGAGGAGGAGAGGCAACAGCAGCAGCCAGGTCATCTGCAGGGGCAGAGACCTGTGGAGGAGTGACTCTTTGAGTCCTTGTGCCTGAAGGAGCACTGGAGGAGGGCCTGCTAGGCTTGCTGATTTGCATGTCCCACTTTCCAAATAGGGCACAGGTCAATCTCTTGGAGGCATTTATGTGAACTCCAGAGGAGACCAGCAAGGCAGGGCACCTGTGCTGCAGAAATACTCCAATAATCATTCCAAAATTAACAAAACTTTTGTTTATTTTCTTTTTGATGAGGTCAAAGAAAACCTCTCCCCAGTTCAGATTTTTCTTATCCACAAGAGCTCCCATGAGACAGAGCTGATGTCTGGATATTGTATCATGGGCTGAGTGCTTTGCCAGTAGCACTTTCCCCACCACATCTGCAATGAACCTGTATTCAACAGACAGGTTTCTTTTGAATAGCTTGCTAGGGTTTCCCTCTGGATGACCCATCCTGGCAAGCAGTTCAGAATAGTCCTCTCCAGATAACACAGCAATATCTTCTCCATTTCTCAATTCAAAAACTTCTGAGAGAATGGTTGGGGTCAAGGGTACCTGATTTCCAGCTATTGACCCAACTATGGTGCTGTTATCTTGATTATGGGCAGTATAAACCCACTCCTTGATCTCGTTTGAAGCCAGCTTGATCCTGGTGGTCATTATAGCAGTTAGATTCTGATCCTTGAACAAACCCAGTACATCTTGGAAGATCTGATCAGTCGTGCTGAAGGATTCTATATCAATGTCAAAACCGACATCAAACTTCATTGCAGCTAGGACAGCAACTGACACAGCCATTGTACCTGCAAAAACTCAACAAACAAAACGACCAAGTGTAGAACTGTTTGGAGGGAAAGAAAATTCTTACAGAGAAATCGAAAGCGCAAAAGAGAACGACGGCAAAAAATGAGTTTTATATTAGGGTTCAACGCAGAATTGGAAAGATCGTTGAACTCAGTTCGACGATCGAGGCTTCTAATGGAATCTGAAGAGTCTTCAACATCGTCGATCTCCGTTCGACGATCTTGGAGAGCATCGAGCTCCGTTCGACGATCTTTCAGAGAACAAGATCGTCGAGCGTCGTTCGACGATCGTTGACCGAAAGAGATAGTTCATACTATCTGAGAAACGCTGAACTCAGTTCGACGATTTTTGGAAATCGTCGATCTCCGTTCGACGATCTTGGGGAAAATCGTCGAGCGTAGTTCAGAGATCAGAGAAATGCTAGACACTAAGAAAAAATCAGAATGTTTGCCTAGTCTTGGTCAATTTTTAAGCTTTCAAAATCTTGGATATTATTTAAGACTTCCTCCATCTAACATTCCTAACTGATTTAGGAAGAAGGTGTGTTTCTTTTCATCCAATGGCTTGGTGAAAATATCTCCCCTTTGTAAATCAGTTGGGATATATTGTAATTTAATTTTATTCTTTTCAACATTATCTCTTAAGAAATGATGCCTAATCTCTATGTGTCTTATCCTACTATGGAGGACTGGATTTTGAGCTATGGAAATAGCACTTGTATTGTCACAAAAGATTTTAGACTTCTCTAAGTTGTAACCATAGTCTAGGAGTTGGTTTTGAATCCACAAGATTTGTGAACAACAACTGCCTGCAGCCATATATTCAGCTTCAGCAGTTGAAGTTGACACAGATGTTTGATTCTTACAAAACCAAGAGACAAGTCTGTCACCAAGGAACTGACAAGTTCCACTGGTGCTTTTCCTGTCAATTCTGCATCCAGCATAATCAGCATCAGAGAATCCAGTTAACTCAAATGCTGAATCTTTTGGATACCAGAGACCTAGATTTGGACAACTTTTAACATACCTGAGAATCCTCTTTACTAAAGTTAGGTGTGACTCTCTAGGGCTTACTTGGAACCTAGCACATATACATGTAGCAAACATTATATCTGGTCTACTAGCTGTAAGATACAGTAAAGAGCCAATCATTGCTCTATATGTTGTCTGATCAACAGGTTTCCCATGTTCATCAGCATCCAATACAGCATTGGTAGGCATGGGTGTTTTCATACAAGATGCCTTAGACATACCAAATTTCTTAACCAATTCATTTGCATACTTGGTTTGAGAAATGAAGATGCCTTCAGCATGTTGCTTGACTTGCAATCCTAAGAAGAAGGATAGCTCACCCATACTACTCATCTCAAATTTAGAATGCATCAGGTTAGAAAACCTTCTGCACAATTTGGAGTCAGTAGAGCCAAAAATAATGTCGTCTACATATATTTGTACTAGTAGGGTATGGGACTTATGGGTTATAATGAAAAGAGTTTGGTCTACTCTACCCCTTATAAAACCATTTTCCAAGAGAAAGCATGCTAGGGTCTCATACCATGCTATAGGAGCTTGCTTGATACCATATAATGCTTTATTCAATTTAAAAACATAATCAGGATAAGTTGGAGAGATAAAACCTGGAGGTTGTCTGACATAAACTTCCTCTTTGATGTCTCCATTTAAGAAAGCACTTTTGACATCCATCTGATATACTTTGAAGCCTTTGTGAGCTGCATAAGCTAGAAATATTTTGATGGCTTCTAGTCTTGCATCTGGTACAAAAGTCTGGTCGTAGTCGATTCCTTCTTCTTGAGAGTATCCCTGAGCAACTATCCTGGCCTTGTTCCTTATAATTACTCCTTGATCATCCAGTTTGTTTCTGAATACCCATTTTGTTCCAACAATGGAATGATCCTTAGGCTTTGGCACTAGTTCCCATACTTTGTTCCTTTCAAATTGATGTAACTCCTCTTGCATTACAATGATCCAGTGTGGATCTTGCTCTGCATCTTGAATGGACTGAGGTTCAATTTGAGATAGGAAGCAGGTGTGCAACAGGTTTTGGTTGACCTGATTTCTGGTTTGCACACCAGCTGAGATTTCTCCAATTATTTGGGAAATTGGATGGTCTCTTGATGTTACTAAATCAATAGGGGGTGTTGATTGTTCACCAACCTGTGTTGTTGTTTCCTCTTATGGTACAACAACTGGCTCTTCAAGTTGTGCTTCAATATGTTGAGCATTCCCTTCATCTTCACTGCTTTCATCCTCTTGAGTAACCTGTAACCTGTTCAAATCTTCAACTAGAGAATGTTCCTGCAAAGGTTCTATGGTAGAATAAATCTTCTCTTTGAAAGACATGTTAGCTTCATCAAATGAAATGTGAACAGATTCCTCAATTTTCAAAGATGATTTATTATAGACCCTATAAGCCTTGTTGATCATGGAGTATCCCAGAAACACTCCTTCATCAGCTTTGGCTTGAAATTTTGCTAAATATTTCGTGTCATTATTGTGAATATAGCAAATACAACCAAAGACTCTAAAATAGTCAACTTTAGGTTTCTTCCCTTTGAGTAATTCATAGGGAGTCTTTTCCTTTAGTTTATGTATCAGACTTCTGTTCAGCACATAGTTGGAGGTATTCACTGCCTCTGCCCAAAAGGATAGAGGTAGATGAGCATCTGCCAACAATGTAGTGGCAGATTCAATAAGGGTTCTATTTTTCCTTTCAGCTACCCCATTTTGTTGAGGAGTTCTAGGAGCTGAGAAAGTATGCCTGATCCCTTCACTCTGACAGAACTCTTGCATAAGAAGAGAATCAAACTCTGTCCCATGATCACTTCTGATCAGGGCAATGTGAGTATTGAACTCAATATGTATACATTTGAGAAACTCTGTCAGACACTTAAAGTTATCAGACTTCTTCCTTAGAAAGAACACCCAAGTGAATCTAGAGAAGTCATCTACAACTACTAAAGTGTAGGATTTCCCTCCTAGGCTTTGTACTGTGATGGGTCCAAAAAGATCCATGTGTAATAGATACAATATCCTAGGTGAATCGCTCTTAATAAGTGACTTAAAACTGTTTTTAGTTTGCTTGCCTAATTGACAAGCCCTGCAGAGTCCTTCCTTCTTGTAGGGGCCAGAAGGTAGACCTCTAACAAGGTTGTCTTTGGATAGCCTAGCAATAGTTCTAAGGTTTAGGTGTTCTAATCTCTTATGCCATAAAATATTGGGTCTACAGACAGAATTAAACAGACAGATATCTACATCAGTTGAAAGAAAATCTACTAGGTAGATGTTACCTTTCCTTTTACCTGTCTACACAGTTGTGTTGTCCTCTTACTTGATTTTGCATAAGGCTTTGCTAAAGGTCACCTGGTAGCCTTCATCACACAGCTGACTGATGCTAATTAGGTTGTGCTTCAGTCCTTCCACATAAGCTACCTTCTTGAAAGTTACTGAACCAATCTGGACTGCACTATATCCTTTAGTCTGTCCAAAGTTTGAATCACCAAAGATAACTTTGGGTCCAAGCTTGGCTCTGAAGGATGTGAGGTTGTCCTTGTTCCCTGTCATGTGCTTAGAGCACCCACTATCCAAATACCATTGCTGGTTAGATGTTGGATAGGTCTTCACCTGCACATAAAATAATTTACTTGTTTTTGACCCAGTTTACCTTGGGCCTAGGTTGATAGCCTTTAAATTTTGAAATGAAAGACATTCCAGGTTGACTCTTATATCCTTCAGGATGATATCTGATGAACTGTAAATATGCGTATTTTTATGCACATTAATTTAGTCATTTTCATTTATTTTCGTCGTTTTTACTTATTTTTGTTCAATAAAATGTTCCTATTCTTGTAAATTTTCTCCTAACTTGTTTTATTTTATTTTGCAGAAAAATTCCAGAATCTGCCAAATTTTGGGAAGTACACGCCCGTGACACATGGGTCACGCCCGTGACCAAGCCGTGCCTGCGCATTTCCCGTGAAATCGGAAAATTTCTGAAGAAAAGGCTTGACACGCCTGGCGACACGCCCGTGTCACCCGACACGGGGCGTGACCCAAGCCCGTGTCCGCTCCTCTCGACGAATTCCACTCGACGATCGTCGAGTGTCGACACCAACTGTCACGCCCAGTGTCACGCCCGTGACCTGGGGCGTGACCCAATTTCAGCTCAACGATTTCGACTCGACACTTTCCGCTCGACATTCGTCGAGTGTCGACCCAACTGTCACGCCCATAGTCACGCCCGTGACATGGGGCGTGACCTTTCCAGCTGGCCCGACAAGACGCTGCCGAGGACATTTGACGCAACCCGCGCCCGGTTCTACCTCCCCGACACGCCCTAGGTCACGCCCGTGACCTGGGGCGTGACTGCTGCGAACTCAGCCCGAAGTCAACTTTGCTGTCCAATCGCCAGCCGCCTTCATGAATAGTACTGTCACGCCCCCATGTCACGCCCGTGACCGAGGGCGTGTACTTAGAAATTTTTTCCTATAAATAGCCCAGTTCTGTAAGGTCCAAGGGTTCAGATTTTTGGGCCAAGTTAGTGTCTTTTTGTGGGCTAATCCGTGGATACTAGTGCTATGTAAGGAGATTTCTCCCTTTCTATTTTTTGTTTTGTTTTGCTTTATCTTTTAGCTTTGTAATAGCTTGAAAATTTTAATAAAAATGTAGATTTTCTCTCTTTATTTGGCATGAAAAGTTCATTTGGATGGCTCACCTCTTTCCCTTTTTATCCTTGTTTTCATCCTTGTTCTTCACTTGTTCTTCATTTATGAAGTGTGTGTGTGTGTGTATGAGTGTAACATGCTTAATATTCATGTTTTTTTTACTTGTTTTCATGCTTAGGAATGTTAGGTTTTCCCCTTTTTTCTCCATGTCTTTTTCCTTTAACTAGTCTTCATGCTTAGGATTTTGATTTTCATTCTTATGATTTTTTGAAAGAGATTTAAAATAGTGATTTTGTTCTTTTTTTTACTTAGTTTTCTTTTAGGATTGTAAAACTTTTTTCTTGTTCTTTTCAACTTCTTTTTCACCCTTTTTTATCACTTTCATAACATCATAAGAATGAAAATGTTGGTATTTTAATTTTCCAAAAACTTTGATTTTTGATTTACTTTGAAAAACTTTTGTCTTCAAAAAATTGAAATTTTCTCTTTTTATTCATTTTTGGCAAAACCTAAGCATGAAAAGTTAAAATTTTAATTTTTGAGCACCTTTGATTTTGACTTTATTTTGTAAAACTTTTTGCTCATTCTCTTTTTGTTTGTTCTTTTTATGTGTTTTGGGTAAGTTTTAGGAGTAGAAATCTTGTTATTTTCATTTTTAGGTAACTTTAATTTTTCTTTGTTATTAGTGTGTGTGAGTGTATGAGCCTAAATTTCTTTTTGTTCTTCTTATATTTTCATGAAGTGTGTGTGAGTGTAGGTGTATTAACTTTTATGCTTTAATTTAAATTGTGTAGAGTGTGTGAGTGTAGGTGTATAATTTTCATGTTTTCTTTTAATGCTTTGTTCAATTATGTAGAGTGTGTGAGTGTAGGTGTATAATTTTATCGCTTTCTTGAATTTCATATGGAGTGTGTGTGTTTGTGTGCATTTATTTCCGCCTACTCGTTAAGAGTTAAATGGCGCATCGTTTTCATTTTCAGTCCTACTCGTTTGAGTAGGACTTGTAATTTTTCTTTCTTTATTTTTCCGCCTACTCACTTGAGTTTAAATGGCCGGACTTTTTTCAGTTCTACTCGTTTGAGTAGGACTTGCAATTTTTCTTTCTTTATTTTTTCCGCCTACTCACTTGAGTTAAATGGCCGGACTTTTTAGCCCTGTAATCGCATTTATTTTCTCCTACTCATTTGAGTAGGACTCGCTTCCATTTCAGTCCTACTCGTTTGAGTAGGACTTGCAATTTTCAGCCTTTATTTACCGCCCCCACTCGTTTGAGTGGGACTCGCAAATTAAATTATGCAAATTTTCATTCATGTGTAACTTAGTTTTTTTTATAATTTGGAGTGTGCGTGAGTTCTCGTTTAGTTAACTTTTTAGCTTTCTAAATGTTGTTATTTTTCTTTTGTCCCCTTCTTATAAACGTTTAGCATTTAATTTCGAACTCGCGCCTCACTAAATTATAAGCCGTCCCCATACCGATGTGTGGCTAATCGCTATTAGCCTCGGCATCGAAGAGCATTGGGACATTTAAAATGATTTATAATAATTAAAGCTCTTCATTTTCATTTTAATTTAAGCACTTAGGGTTTACCCCGGGTTTACGACGCGTAGGACCACATAATCGATGTGTGGGCCCTATTTCCGTAGTCCATATGCTAGCTAGCCGAGAGGCCGTGCATATGGACCGATCACCCCTGGGTAAATAGAGTTGCGTGCATACCCTCGAGAGAGGACTAGCGTAATTCTACCGGATTGGGTCCCCCACCCAATAGCGGGGTTCTTAGCGTAAAGCGGGCGTTAAGAGGAATCCTTCGTCGGACTAACGTTCGGTCGAATAGTCTTAACGTTTAGGTGAGCGATATCCCTATAGCTAGGTGAGCTCACATTTGTGGAACCTCCACGGCCAAGTTGCCTTATTATTAATTTGAAAATTAAGTCTTTTTATTATTAAAAATTATTTTAGTCTTAATCCGATTCGATGCCGAGCGTTAACCCTTCATCGAATATTCTCTAAATCGTTTTTCGCTCCTTTGCTTTTCCGCCTTTTTATTAAGTAAAAAAATCCACCTTATTTTCAGTAAAATAATAGTCCTCCCGGAGGAGTAAGAATAGTCAACGCGACCCCGAGAACAATACGACCTCGGTATTCCCCCGAATATCGAGTACTACTTGCGATAGGTGCACTTGCCTACCCGAGCAAGCCCGCGGCGATCGACTCACCGAACCAACCACAGTAAGAGTCTGTTCGCGGGCACATCAAGTTTTTGGCGCCGTTGCCGGGGAGCCTCTTTTCGAGTTGCTATTTCGAATTCCGGAGTCTATTAATTTTACTTATTTTCTAAAAAACAAAAAAAAACTAAAAACTTTATTTTAAAAACAAAAAAAAAAAGTTTATTTTTGTTTTATTTTTGTTTGGGTGTATGACCCGAGGACAACCCTCAGAGTCTGAAGATTTAGACTTCGACCCTGAGATCGAACGCTCTCTTGCGCGTATCCGATCTCATCGCCGAAATCCTTCTTTAGATCCCGAGGAATCTATCGGAGAACCCACTGTTGTAGTTATGGCCGCCCCTAACATTCCCCCGGCGGCCGAGCGTACTATGTCTTATTACGCCCGGCCTAACCTGGATGATTCAGGGTCGAGTATTGTTCGCCCTGCGGTGGCCAATAATAATTTTGAAATAAAGTCAAGTGTCATTCAAATGGTCCAAAACGCCGTGCAGTTCGATGGACTGCCGGATGAGGACCCGAATGTCCACTTGTCCAATTTCTTGGAGATATGCGACACCTTCAAGATCAATGGCGTCACTGATGACGCCATTCGTTTGCGCTTATTTCCTTTTTCCCTTAAGTCCAAAGCCAAGGCGTGGTTGAATGCCCTCCCGCGAGGATGTATCACCACGTGGGCTGAGTTGACGGAACGGTTCCTAACGAAGTACTTTCCGCCCGCCAAAACTGCAAAGTTGCGGGCGGACATTTCTTCGTTTGTGCAGAACGATCCCGAGTCTCTATACGAGACTTGGGAACGATTTAAGGAATTCCTCCGCCGTTGCCCGCACCACGCGCTGCCAACGTGGTTGCAAGTTCAAATTTTTTATAATGGGCTGAATTTTCAGACGCGTCAAATGATTGACGCGGCTGCCGGGGGAACGCTTAACAACAAAACCCCCGAGGCCGCCCAGGCTTTATTCGAAGAGATGGCTATGAACGCCTATCAATGGAACGTCCCGCGGGGACGGCCAAAGCCGGCGGCTGGTCTTTTTGAAGTGGATGCCACTGCTCTCTTGACCCTTCAAGTTGAAAGGTTAACAAAGCAGGTGGCGGAGATGTCTGCTGCCTCCTCCACTCCGCCTTGTTTTATTCCCCCAACGTCTGCGTAGCTGAAGAGTTCGTGGACTTCATGGGAAATTCGGGTCGTCCTCCCTTCAACCCCAACAACAACCCTTATAGTAATAACTATAATCCGGGTTGGAGGAATCACCCCAACTTCTCGTGGAGCAACCCGAATAATGCTCAGCGCCCCCTATTTCTTATGCGCCCGGATTTCTTCCTCCCCCTCCTCTTCCGAAACCCTCCCCGATGGAGGAAAATTTTTCGAAGTATATTGCGTCCAACGAGTCAAATATCCGGAACATCACCGGATCGCTAAAAACACTCGAACAACAGGTTGGACAGCTGGCGAGGATGATGTCCGAGCGCGCGCTCGGGGCACTGCCGGGAAACACGGAGCCCAATCCGCGGGAAAACGCCAACGCTATAACCCTCCGTAGCGGAAAGGAGGTGGTCGATCCAAAACGGACCGACCCTCAGGTACATATTTCACCTCCGACCCCTCTTCCCCTTTCTTCGCTCACGCCGCCTTTACCTATTATAAAAGAAAAAATTATTTTAAACAAGGCTCTCCCGTATCCGCATAAGTTAGAAAACGAGCGTAAGGACGCGCAATATGAAAAATTTATTTTATTATTAAAACAAATTCACATTAATGTTCCTTTTTGCGAGGCTATCTCGCAAATGCCCAAATATGCGAAATTTTTAAAAGAACTACTTTCTAATAAACGCAAATTAGAGGATATTTCGCATGTATCTCTCAACGCTGTCTGCTCGGCGGCCCTTACTAATAAATTGCCCGCAAAACAAAACGACCCGGGACGGTTTTCCATCCCGTGCCTTTTTGGCGATATATTAGTAAAGTACGCCTTAGCTGATTTAGGGGCTAGCATTAATCTGATGCCGTTCTCGCTCTTTTCGCGTTTAGGTTTGGGTACTCCTAGTCCTACGAATATGCGCATCCAATTAGCGGATCGCTCGGTTAAGTTCCCTATCGGGGTAGTGGAGGACGTCCTTGTCCGAGTCGACAAGTTTACCTTCCCGGTAGACTTCGTCATCTTAGATATCGAGGAGGACGCCGAGGTACCAATAATACTCGGTCGCCCTTTTCTCGCCACCTCCCGCGCACTAATAGATGTTAGTAATGGTAGCCTTCTCCTCCGAGTAGGCGATGACCAAGTTACTTTCTCTATTAATCCCTCGATGGACAATTTGTCATCGAGCGACGATTTCTGCTATTCTTTAGATACCTTTTTCGGAGATCGTTCTTCTCCCATTTTCGAGTCCGTATTTTTAAATGACGATATTTATGCGCTCGAAAATTTTAACTGCGATGAGGATACGTCTATAGACTTGCCTTTCGAACCAATTGGTAAGAAAGACATAGGAATTAAAACCTCCCTAGAAGAACCGCCCATCCTAGACCTCAAACCCTTACCCGCCTCGCTCAAGTACGCTTTTTTGGGAAAAGGTGATACGCTCCCCGTTATCATTTCTTCGAACTTGAGTGATTCGGAGACTTCCGATTTATTGGAAGTTTTATTTAAACATCGCCACGCAATTGCGTGGCAAATCTCTGACCTAAAGGGGATTAGCCCCTCCTTTTGCACCCATAAGATTTTCCTAAACGATAATTGCCGCAAAACGATACAGCCGCAGCGTCGTCTTAACCCAAACATGAAAGACGTCGTTAAAGCCGAAATCATTAAGTTATTAGATGCGGGGATTATCTACCCTATTTCGGACAGTGCATGGGTTAGTCCCGTGCATGTCGTGCCCAAGAAGGGCGGTCTTACCGTAGTGGCGAATGAGCATAACGAGCTTGTCCCAACTCGTACTGTTACGGGTTGGCGAGTGTGCATCGACTATAGGAAACTTAACGACGCCACCCGCAAGGACCATTTCCCTCTGCCATTTCTAGACCAGATTTTAGAGCGTTTATCCGGTCATCCGTATTATTGTTTTCTTGATGGTTTATCGGGGTTTTTCCAAATCCCCATTTCCCCCGATGATCAAGAGAAAACAACTTTTACTTGCCCGTTCGGCACCTTCGCATATCGAAGAATGCCATTTGGACTCTGCAACGCGCCAGCTACATTCCAAAGATGTATGCTAGCGATCTTTGGCGAGCTAGTAGAAGACATTATGGAAGTCTTTATGGATGACTTCTCTGTTTTCGGACGCTCTTTTCCCGATTGCCTTAACAATTTAGATCGTGTCCTTCAACGGTGCGAGGACACAAGCCTTGTTTTAAATTGGGAAAAATGCAACTTTATGGTTCGAGGAGGTTTGGTCCTCGGCCATATGATTTCGTCTAAGGGGATAGAGGTGGATAAGGCCAAGATAGAAATTATAGAAAAACTTCCGCATCCAACAAACGTAAAATCTATTAGGAGTTTCTTAGGCCATGCGGGCTTTTATCGACGCTTTATTCAAGACTTTTCAAAAATAACAAAGCCGCTAACTCACCTCTTGGAAAAGGAATCACGCTTCATCTTTAGTAGCGAATGCGAGTCCGCCTTTAATTTA
This sequence comes from Platanthera guangdongensis, assembly GCA_039583875.1. Classification (NCBI taxonomy): domain Eukaryota; kingdom Viridiplantae; phylum Streptophyta; class Magnoliopsida; order Asparagales; family Orchidaceae; genus Platanthera; species Platanthera guangdongensis. The sequence goes on along the minus strand of CM077167.1, from coordinate 44,544,949 downwards.
ATAAAACAAAAACTTATCTCTTCCCCAATTTTAGTGGCCCCTAATTGGTCCCTTCCGTTCGAAATAATGTGCGACGCTAGTGATATTGCCTTAGGTGCCGTTCTTGGCCAACGTGTAGAAAAACATTTTCATCCTATTTATTACGCTAGCAAGACGCTCACTTCCGCACAAGTAAATTACACGACAACGGAAAAGGAACTCTTAGCCGTCGTTTTCGCTTTCGATAAGTTTCGCTCGTATATAACGCTATCTAAAGTTATCGTTTTTACCGATCACTCCGCGCTTAAATATTTATTAGCTAAAAATGATGCGAAGCCCCGCCTTCTTCGATGGATTCTCCTCCTACAAGAGTTTGATTTGGAGATCCGAGATAAGCGGGGAGCGGAAAATCTAGCGGCCGACCACCTCTCCCGTTTAGAAAATCCGGGTGCGGAAGCGCTCGTCGAATCTGAAATAAATGACAGATTCCCCGAGGAACGCCTTCTTGCCATTAATAAATCTTCGTCATCTTCGCCTTGGTTCGCAGATTTTGCAAATTTTTTAGTAGCGCGGGTCCTTCCAAAAGAATTTTCCGGTCACCAAAAGAAGAAATTCTTTTCTGACTTGAAAAATTTCTTTTGGGAGGACCCATTTCTTTTTCGTATCTGCGCGGACCAAGCGGTCCGAAGATGCGTTGCGGGTGTGGAGTGCTTGCAAATTCTTAAGCACTGCCACGAGGGTCCAGCCGGTGGGCATTATCAAGCCAACCGGACCGCTCGGAAGGCGCTAGAGGCGGGCTACTTTTGGCCCACTCTCTTCAAAGACGCGCATAATTTTGTGCGCGCATGCGATAGCTGTCAGCGGTCGGGTAACATCTCTCGTCGCGACGAGATGCCCCAAAACATGTTTTTAGAATGCGAAGTCTTCGATTTGTGGGGCATAGATTTTGTTGGCCCCCTACCTCCGTCTTTCAAAAATATGTATATTTTAGTGGCGGTCGACTACGTATCGAGGTGGGCGGAAGCGCAAGCTCTCCCCACCAACGATGCGCGAGTCGTCGTTACATTTCTTAAAAAATTATTTTCTCGCTTCGGCACGCCTCGCGCAATTGTTAGTGATAGGGGAACGCATTTCTGTAACGCTCTTATGGCTAAGACGTTAGCTAAATACGGAGTCACGCACAAGCTTGCCACCCCCTACCACCCGCAAACAAGTGGCCAAGTCGAGGTAGTAAATCGAGAGATTAAGCGAATTTTAGAAAAAACCGTTTCGCTAAATAGGAAAGATTGGTCCGTTAAACTCGACGATGCGTTGTGGGCGTATCGGACGGCATACAAAACCGCTATCGGATGTACGCCGTTCCGGTTAGTCTACGGCAAAGCGTGCCATTTACCCGTAGAATTAGAACATCGCGCACTTTGGGCTTTAAAACTCTTAAACCTCGACTCCAACTTAGCCGCTCAGAATAGAAAACTGCAACTAAACGAGCTCGATGAATGGCGTGCGAACGCTTACGAGAGCAATAAATTCTATAAGGAGCGCTCTAAGTTCTATCACGATCGAAAAATCAAGTCCCAAAAATTATTTTCTCCGGGCGATCTTGTCCTTCTTTACAATTCACGCCTTAGGCTTTTTCCAGGTAAATTAAAATCTAGATGGTCCGGTCCCTTCTTAGTTGAAGAAGTTTTTCCTTATGGAACCGTACTCGTCTCCCACCCGGACAAAGGCTCTTTTAAAGTAAACGGTCATCGGTTAAAGTCTTACATCGCGGGCGACCCAGTGATCGGTTTTAGCGAAACCATAACTTTCCTCCACACTATAAACCCGCCAAAATAGTCAAGCTACACGACTATAAACAAAGCGCTCCTGGGAGGCACCCCTCGCTTATCTTTTTCGCTCTTTCCTTATTATCTTTGTTATTTTTTTCTAATAAACGCAGGGTTTCTGATCGGCCTCCCCCTCCGCGTTTCAGGGAAGCTTCTACCCCCCTTCCCTTTCTTTTTGTTGTACATATTGTTTTTCATTTCTGTTCCGCATACTTACGATACAACATTGGGGACAATGTTGGACTTAAGTATGGGGGTATTTTCGTGCTTTATTTTCTGCACTTCAATTTTTCAAAAACTCAAAAAAAAAAAAAAAAAAAATACAAAAAAAAAACATATAACAACAAAACAAAAAAAAAATTAAAACACATCTTAAAATGAAACAAAAAAATTTTTTTAAATGAAAAAAAAAAAAAAGATTATTCCAAAAAAAATTTTTTTTGTTTTCTTCTCTTTCTTTTTTCCAAAAAACTCAAAAACAACAAAAAAAATTTTATTTTCACTTTGTACATATTTTTTTTCGTACATACTCTTTTCTCTCTCCTTCTTGTACAAACTTTTTTTTCTCTCCCATATTTTTGTACATATTATGAAAAATCTCTTAAAAATAATACAAAAAAATTAAATAATAGTTCAAAAAAGTTTCAAAAAATTGAGAAAAACAACAATACACAAAAAAAGATAATAAATGAAAAACAAAAAAAAAAAATGATAACAAAAACTATAAAAATCAAATCAAAAAAAAAAATGTTTTGCAACAAATAAATTAAATATTTCATACTTAACTTTTCTGCTATCCAAAAATTCTGTTTTGAGTTTATTTATATGTGAATACTATTAATTCTCTGTTTACTACCCGTTTGTTAATTATCGATTGAAACATTTAAATACCCGGGGTTAAGTTTTAAAGAATTCTTTATGCTTTGTTAAAACTAGCGGACTCGTTTTAGGCACTACTTCTAATTTTTCATTAATAGGAGCACGTATATTATGTTAGGAAATAACGACTATAGAATTCAATTATACTTACTTTTAGCTTTCTGAAAACATTGGAACGTACAAATTATTAAGGTTGCTCTCAAAAATTTTTAGGATTACAATCTAGTTTTCCTTTCTCCCCTCACTTTTCATGACCTACTTGGCATGAAAAATTTTATCCTTAAAAGATCTTATGTCAATGGGAACAAGATTTCGTTCCGTAAACATAGGCACCCAATAATTTAAAAGATTATATAGGGAGTAAGAGGATAAAATTCATTACTCCTACAAATATACATTGGGTTAATTTTTATTATTATGAAGTTGAAAAACAAAAATCATATTAGGAAAATAAGATTTCGTTTTCCTAATAATCCAAAAGAAAAAAAAATGGAGGTTCGAGAAAAAATTACCTCACCTCAAATATCAAAACCCTCTTCATAAACCACACTACCCCCTTAGCCAATTACTCGATTCTAGAATTAATTCAAAAATCTTTTTGAGAGCATAATTAGTAAATTGTATTATTTCCGGTAGCACTCGTATAAGCTAGAATTCTTATAATTCCAAACTATTTTCGTTAACCTAACCATTACAAATGTTGCCTTCTATTTGATTACATCAAGAAGTCTTTTGGCCAAAACTTTTGCGCTATTTAAATCATCTACATAATTTTAGGACTTAACTCTTACACCCCGTATATTTATTTCGATCTCTCTTATAATTAATTAAGCGATAGCCAAAACTTAGAGTTTTTTTTTATTCCTTATAGATTCACCTCAAACTTTTGCTCTGGAATAGCAAAAGCCTAAGTATGGGGGTATTTGATGAACTGTAAATATGCGTATTTTTATGCACATTAATTTAGTCATTTTCATTTATTTTCGTCGTTTTTACTTATTTTTGTTCAATAAAATGTTCCTATTCTTGTAAATTTTCTCCTAACTTGTTTTATTTTATTTTGCAGAAAAATTCCAGAATCTGCCAAATTTTGGGAAGTACACGCCCGTGACACATGGGTCACGCCCGTGACCAAGCCGTGCCTGCGCATTTCCCGTGAAATCGGAAAATTTCTGAAGAAAAGGCTTGACACGCCTGGCGACACGCCCGTGTCACCCGACACGGGGCGTGACCCAAGCCCGTGTCCGCTCCTCTCGACGAATTCCACTCGACGATCGTCGAGTGTCGACACCAACTGTCACGCCCAGTGTCACGCCCGTGACCTGGGGCGTGACCCAATTTCAGCTCAACGATTTCGACTCGACACTTTCCGCTCGACATTCGTCGAGTGTCGACCCAACTGTCACGCCCATAGTCACGCCCGTGACATGGGGCGTGACCTTTCCAGCTGGCCCGACAAGACGCTGCCGAGGACATTTGACGCAACCCGCGCCCGGTTCTACCTCCCCGACACGCCCTAGGTCACGCCCGTGACCTGGGGCGTGACTGCTGCGAACTCAGCCCGAAGTCAACTTTGCTGTCCAATCGCCAGCCGCCTTCATGAATAGTACTGTCACGCCCCCATGTCACGCCCGTGACCGAGGGCGTGTACTTAGAAATTTTTTCCTATAAATAGCCCAGTTCTGTAAGGTCCAAGGGTTCAGATTTTTGGGCCAAGTTAGTGTCTTTTTGTGGGCTAATCCGTGGATACTAGTGCTATGTAAGGAGATTTCTCCCTTTCTATTTTTTGTTTTGTTTTGCTTTATCTTTTAGCTTTGTAATAGCTTGAAAATTTTAATAAAAATGTAGATTTTCTCTCTTTATTTGGCATGAAAAGTTCATTTGGATGGCTCACCTCTTTCCCTTTTTATCCTTGTTTTCATCCTTGTTCTTCACTTGTTCTTCATTTATGAAGTGTGTGTGTGTGTGTATGAGTGTAACATGCTTAATATTCATGTTTTTTTACTTGTTTTCATGCTTAGGAATGTTAGGTTTTCCCCTTTTTTCTCCATGTCTTTTTCCTTTAACTAGTCTTCATGCTTAGGATTTTGATTTTCATTCTTATGATTTTTTGAAAGAGATTTAAAATAGTGATTTTGTTCTTTTTTTTACTTAGTTTTCTTTTAGGATTGTAAAACTTTTTTCTTGTTCTTTTCAACTTCTTTTTCACCCTTTTTTATCACTTTCATAACATCATAAGAATGAAAATGTTGGTATTTTAATTTTCCAAAAACTTTGATTTTTGATTTACTTTGAAAAACTTTTGTCTTCAAAAAATTGAAATTTTCTCTTTTTATTCATTTTTGGCAAAACCTAAGCATGAAAAAGTTAAAATTTTAATTTTTGAGCACCTTTGATTTTGACTTTATTTTGTAAAACTTTTTGCTCATTCTCTTTTTGTTTGTTCTTTTTATGTGTTTTGGGTAAGTTTTAGGAGTAGAAATCTTGTTATTTTCATTTTTAGGTAACTTTAATTTTTCTTTGTTATTAGTGTGTGTGAGTGTATGAGCCTAAATTTCTTTTTGTTCTTCTTATATTTTCATGAAGTGTGTGTGAGTGTAGGTGTATTAACTTTTATGCTTTAATTTAAATTGTGTAGAGTGTGTGAGTGTAGGTGTATAATTTTCATGTTTTCTTTTAATGCTTTGTTCAATTATGTAGAGTGTGTGAGTGTAGGTGTATAATTTTATCGCTTTCTTGAATTTCATATGGAGTGTGTGTGTTTGTGTGCATTTATTTCCGCCTACTCGTTAAGAGTTAAATGGCGCATCGTTTTCATTTTCCGTCCTACTCATTTGAGTAGGACTTGTAATTTTTCTTTCTTTATTTTTCCGCCTACTCACTTGAGTTTAAATGGCCGGACCTTTTTTCAGTTCTACTCGTTTGAGTAGGACTTGCAATTTTTCTTTCTTTATTTTTTCCGCCTACTCACTTGAGTTAAATGGCCGGACTTTTTAGCCCTGTAATCGCATTTATTTTCTCCTACTCATTTGAGTAGGACTCGCTTCCATTTCAGTCCTACTCGTTTGAGTAGGACTTGCAATTTTCAGCCTTTATTTACCGCCCCCACTCGTTTGAGTGGGACTCGCAAAATTAAATTATGCAAATTTTCATTCATGTGTAACTTAGTTTTTTTTATAATTTGGAGTGTGCGTGAGTTCTCGTTTAGTTAACTTTTTAGCTTTCTAAATGTTGTTATTTTTCTTTTGTCCCCTTCTTATAAACGTTTAGCATTTAATTTCGAACTCGCGCCTCACTAAATTATAAGCCGTCCCCATACCGATGTGTGGCTAATCGCTATTAGCCTCGGCATCGAAGAGCATTGGGACACGTAAAATGATTTATAATAACTAAAGCTCTTCATTTTCATTTTAATTTAAGCACTTAGGGTTTACCCCGGGTTTACGACGCGTAGGACCACATAATCGATGTGTGGGCCCTATTTCCGTAGTCCATATGCTAGCTAGCCGAGAGGCCGTGCATATGGACCGATCACCCCTGGGTAAATAGAGTTGCGTGCATACCCTCGAGAGAGGACTAGCGTAATTCTACCGGATTGGGTCCCCCACCCAATAGCGGGGTTCTTAGCGTAAAGCGGGCGTTAAGAGGAATCCTTCGTCGGACTAACGTTCGGTCGAATAGTCTTAACGTTTAGGTGAGCGATATCCCTATAGCTAGGTGAGCTCACATTTGTGGAACCTCCACGGCCAAGTTGCCTTATTATTAATTTGAAAATTAAGTCTTTTTATTATTAAAAATTATTTTGGTCTTAATCCGATTCGATGCCGAGCGTTAACCCTTCATCGAATATTCTCTAAATCGTTTTTCGCTCCTTTGCTTTTCCGCCTTTTTATTAAGTAAAAAAATCCACCTTATTTTCAGTAAAATAATAGTCCTCCCGGAGGAGTAAGAATAGTCAACGCGACCCCGAGAACAATACGACCTCGGTATTCCCCCGAATATCGAGTACTACTTGCGATAGGTGCACTTGCCTACCCGAGCAAGCCCGCGGCGATCGACTCACCGAACCAACCACAGTAAGAGTCTGTTCGCGGGCACATCAATATCTCCTTGGAGGTAAAATCCATTCAGTATAAGGGTTATAGATTTGGGATGAAGGACCCTTAGGATTCAATTTTTATTTGCCTTTGAAAAATTTTCCAGAGCTCTGACCTCTGTTCGACGATCTTGGAGCTGCGTTCGATGATCTTGGGTTAGATCGTCGAGCTCCGTTCGACGGTCGACTATGGCTGAGGTCATGTATTTGAGATCGTCGACCTACGTTCGACGACTTTGGCTGAGATCGTCGATCTACGTTCGACGATTTTGCCTGAGATCGTCGAGCTGCGTTCGGCGATTGTCGATCTTCATTCGGCGATCGTCGATCTCCGTTCGACATTTTCTGCTGGCACTTGGTTTTCTGAGGCAGATCAGAATTTTTCCTAGCTACCTCTACAACTCCCTTTCCCTTGTCAGAAATGAATTTGATGGGAGTTGTTAGGACTATAGGTTGGCTGGATGAAGCACCCAAGCCCAGTGTACTGATAAATCTAGAGTTCACTGTGCTTGTGATGTCCATCAGCTTGATGCTTCTCCCATTAAGGGATTCTTCAAGCTTCTTGGCCTCAGAGAGCTCACTTTTCAGTGAAGCTAGCTGTTCCCTACAACACTCCAACTCCAGAGAGAGTTTGAGGTTTTCTGACTTTAGAGCATTATGTTCAGATAATTGATTTCTGAGAGAGATAATCTCTTTCTCAGACTTTAGCAGGTCTAAACACAGTGCTTTAAATTCAGATTTAAAATCTTCTGAACTAAAATCAAAAGAACCAATTACCTGATCTTCTTCAGGTTGAGTCTCTGAGTCTGACTCTGACTCCTCTTCCTCTGAATTTTGCTGTGAGGCATTAATTGCCATCATGCAGAACTCCTTTTCTTCTGCATCATCCTCATCATCACTGGAGCTGGATGAGGCTTCTGACTCCTCTTCTGTCTCACTCCAGGATTCAGCAACAAACCCTTTTCTTGTATGCTTATTTTTGCTTGAAGAAGGTTTGCCATTGCCATTCCTTTTGGAGTCTTTCTCCTTTCTTCTTTCTTTTCTGTCCCTTCTATCCTTGTTCTTGTTCTCTGGACAGTCAGGAACTATGTGCCATGGTTTCCTGCAACCAAAGCAAATAATGTCTTTATTATTGCTAATGGACTTGTCATACCTTGGCTTATCCTGCTCCTTGTATGATCTTCTTCTAAAGTCCTTTCTGGCCATTTTGTAAAATCTTTTGGCCAGCAGACTGAGTAGTTCATCATTGCCTGTAGCTTTATCTTCAAGCAGATCCTCAGTTGCCTTGAATGCTATGGTCTTCTCTTTTCTTGTGGCTGGTGAGGCAGCCTTCTATTCTTCCTCTCTATTCTTGATGAGTAGCTCATAAGATTTGAGCTTACCCAATAGGGCTTCAGTAGTGATCTCATTCAGACTTCTGGCATCCTTAATTGGCCAGATTCTTGAATCCCAAGTGCTGGGGAAGCACATTAGGATCTTGTCATTAAGTTCTGTTAGAGAGATCTCTTTGTCCAATGTCCTAAGTTCACTGACAATTAGACTTAGTCTGTTGTACATATCTCCCACTGACTCAGTCTCTCCCTTCTTGAAGTTCTCATATTGAGAGATGAGATGGGATCTTCTATCCTTTCTCTCATCAGCTGAGCCTGAGACTATTTCTGAGTGCTTGTCCAAAATTTCTTTTGCTGAGTTGCATTCAGCTATCTTTTGAAATATGTCATCTGACATTGTCTGGGCTAGGATGTTCATAGCCTTGGCATCAGCTACCTTCCAATTCTTGATGTCAGCATCTGTTCCTGATGGAGGTGGAACAGCACTTGTACTTGTGTTCTCTGGAGGTCTTGGACATACTGTCAAAACAGAATTAAAGATATCTTCGTCAATAGAATTCATGTAAAGTCTAATCCTTGCTTTCCAAAGTGCAAACTTTGACAGATTGCACACTGGAGGTCTGGTGCTAGCATAATCTTTGTTTTGGGCCATGAGTTGTGCAAACAAAATCTAATAATACACTACAAAATAAGAACAGATCAAGTTTGGGATCTTTGGGTTCAGGTGTTTGCCTGTACAACCAATCAGGTATGGTAAGTTTAACCAACCTGGCTCTGATACCAATTGAAAGTACAACTACATCTGATATACTCTAGAGGGAGGTGAATAGAGTATATGGTGCTTTAAAAACTTTTACAAACTTTTACAACAATTGTTGTAATATGTGTGAGCAGGGAAGCAAAAATAAATCTAATCACAGCACTAAGCTAAGCAAAAACTAAGCACAGAGAAATCAAGGCCAGAAACAAAAATGAAAGCAAGCAAAACCAGAAGACACAAGGAAATATAGTGGTTCCCCAAACTTGGGTACATCCACTCTTCTACCACCTAGGTAGGAATCCACTGCAGGATGAGTTGATCAGGTGTCCTAGGCACCAATGAGCTTTTGATAAGGTGCTCAAAAACCAAAGCAGATTTTTTGATCAGGTGTCTTGCCACCAATGAGCTTTTGACAAGGTGCTCAAAAACCAAGTTCAAACTTTTGAAGGGAGTTTGAGAAACCCTTTACAGAGTGGGGGTGAGAGAGTGATGGAAGTCTTCTCTTTCTCAAACAACTGAGAAGACTGTGTGGATTGATGTCAAAGCTCCCCCTGAATCCTTGAAATCTTCAGGAAGAAAAGCTTTGCTGAGGGTGATAGGCCTTCAAAGGTTGAACTCCAGCAATAGATGATTTCAGCAAATAGCTGAAAGGTTGAATGTCTGGAGTCTGGAAATATGTTGGCCTTGAACACTTTGAAAACTACAGAGATCTGAAGATTTTTAGAAAGCTTGATCTTCTTGGATGAGTGTTCTTCAGAATTCTTTGTGACAGAAGATTTTTGAATGTGTCTCTGTAATCTGTATTGTGTGTGCTCTTCTTGTTTTTCTTCTTTGAGATTCAAAAAACATTCTATCTTTTTTTTTTCTCTAGTACAGAATAATATTCTCTGTCAAGAATAGCCGTTGGCGTGCATTAATTGCATCCTTAATTGCATAATCTCTTCTGGAGGAAAGTCCACAAAATTATTCCTTGAAAAATCCCTTGAAACTTGGTCCAGAATTGAATGAAAATGGCTAGGAAATCTCTGAATTAATTGCAGAATAACTCCTAACTGATTTAAATTTGAATTAAGAAATATCCTCGAAGTTATCTGAAATCGTCGAACTGAGCTCTGCTATCGTCGAGCTGAGCTCAGTGATCTGGAAATATACAGCAGCAAAATATCGTCGATCTGAGCTCAAAGATCGTCGAACTGAGCTCAGAGATAAAGATCCAAAGCATAGTCAAAATCATCGACCTGAGCTCACCGATCGTCGAATGGAGTTCGACGATATAATGATGTTGAGCTCAGCGATCGTCGAATGGAGTTCGACGATCTTGTCGAAGTTGAGCTAGACGATCGTCGATCGGAGTTCGACGAATCATCGTGCTGAGCTCGACGATCAGACTTAGTCTCCAGACTGAGAATCCTGGTCTTCAGGGCAGCTTCCAAACCTAGACTTCTAACCCTTAGACTCAATTCTAATTGACCTATTAAGCTATACAGAAGTTCAAGCAAAGGATTCCTAGAGACATAGTGATCCTGACCCAAATTAGTAATAAGGTGTTCCAACACAGGTGAAGCCCTTATTTATCTTACTTGCATGGAAGCCCCTCCCCGCTAGTGAGTGGGGGATGGGTGCTCTCCGACGGGTTGATATGTACATCCCCACAATTAATTGCATTTAGTATCCAGAAGTGTGAGTATGGATTTAGTCATGATGTGTGAAGCCCACCCAGACCTGTGATCTGTATTGGTGATGTTTTGGGTTCCCGTAGAAGACTTCGTGGAAGTTGTATATTATTTGCTCGAAGGGAATTAGCACTGTTGCCCCAAGAAAGGGGTGCAGTCGATATAATTTGGTCCAATATAAGTGGCCGATATTTATTTTTCCACCACTTGGCGGGACGTTGGCCTATAGGTGCTACAGAACTAAGCAAGGGTAGCAGGTTTAAGCCCAAGGTTGTGCCTACCCTAGAAGGCCTAATGATTTATGTTGCTGGCCTGCGTGCCGAGGTATGGAATTTGCATTCCTGTAAATTGAAATGTTGGTGATGCCTGTGTATGTTATTTATCTTTTTCATCTCACGCAAGTGGTGTACTCGTGAACCACTCGCCCCGTGGGTTCCCCGAGGTAAAGTTATTGGGAAACCCTTGAGTGTCTGCTAATACCCTCTAAGAGCAGCGGAGTTGCGCTGTTGGCGGCCCAACTTGAGTAGTGTATAATAGAACTGTTTGGAGGGATTACGCCATTGGTGGATCGCATGAGGAGCATTTTGCTTAGACCCAAGGAGTCATCTCTAGTTAGAAGAGAGTTGATCTTGAGAATCTCCTTAGATGTTTCGGTCAGCCAAGAGAGCCCTCTGATGGTTCCTTAGCTCAGTCTTTGGCTTGGGAGGGGAAGAATTTTTTGTCTTTTGGGTATGCGGTGGGACCTCCAAGCTGAGACATTGGATCTGTCCTTTGATTTCCTAGTCTTGTGCCTAGATTGTTCACTTAAGTGTAGTAGTTGCATGGTCACCCCTCTTTTGGGACCTAAAACTCTTCAGAGACCGAATTTCAGTTTCACCAACAATCACTATCAATAGAGGGCAGTGAAGCCCTTATGCCCAATGGGGCAGCTGTATGATCTTCATCTTCTTAGATTGGAATGAAGATCCTAGGGTCTAGGCTTCCATGAATAGCTTAACCTTCTCTTTCCAAATTATGAAGTCTTCTTTTCTACAGATAGGGAGTTTCATGGAGCTCAACTCCTTGTATTTCTCACCTGAACCCATGGAGTAAATCTTCAGCTACACTTGGATATCTATTCAGACTGTTAAGTCCTTTTTGAACAACCTACCATGATACCACTCGAAAGTCTTTGTTTCAAGAGTAGCTATACACCTAGGGGTGAATAAGTTTCCTAGTCTTTATGACTATCTTTTTCTTTTGGTGTGTTGAGTGTAAAGTTATTTGTTAGCTTTCAAGAATAAGACTCAGCACACCAAGATTAATAGTGGTTCCCCAAGGTATGGGTACATCCAATTTCCCTCCCACCTTTCTAACAATGTGTTAGACAAGACAATCTTCTCCAAACTCGGCTCAAAGAGCTTACAACACAGATCCCGCAGGATCTCTCGGACTTCCTTCAAGTCCTACCTAAGGCCAAATCCCTACAACTCAGAGTAAATTTACTCTTACAGATCACCTACCTCAGACTTAATCAAAAGTCCTACAACTCAGGCTAGGAGGACAACCATACACTCAGAGTAAAACTCTCCTATAGCTTAGATCTGATTTAGATCCTACCTCAGGCCAAATTCCCTAACTCAGATTCTCAATAGAATCCTACCTTAGAGAATTTATCTCCTACCTCAGGCACACAGGCCCTACCTCAGATTCACAACTAAATCCTACATCTCAACCTTTATATCTTAGGCTTATAACTCAGATAAATATTGAACATACTGAATGAGTAAGGTGTTGATGATATATGACTCCAGAGAAATGATTCTCTGAGTCTGCCTTCCTGGACTAGGTAAACTCAGCCCTAACTTTGACTCTAGAGAAATGATACTCTAATCCTTATTCCTCCTAAACTGAGAAAGCTCAGTGTTATCGTATTCACAGTACCGATAATATATCTTCAAGTTTGTTCTACTTGTGCTGAGAAGTGACTGCAGAGTTTTGTTTCTTCAAGCCTTTGATTTAGTAGAGTTGAGTGAAATGTCCTTGAAGAATACCAGCAACTTGGCTTTCTCTGCTTCTTCTTCTAACTCAGGATGAGAACTTTCTAATCTTGCTGTTGAAGACAAACTGATTTTTCAGTTCTTTGTTTCTTCAACCATCCATCTCTTGCTCAGCTTCTCCTTCAAACTCAGAAAAATAATTTTTGATTTGGCAGTTGAAGTCAAAATGATTCTTCGGTGAGTTATTTATTCAACAACCAACTCAGTCTGTGAGTCTCAGACTAACTGTGGAAGAAGATGACCAAAAAGCTCTATCTCCAAAAAGAACTTTTCTTCTTTCACGGAACTTTGCTTTTGTATCCAGCCATTTAACGGCTCTTTGTGCAGTATGGTCCAGCGGGAGTTGGAAACTACAACACTTCTTTTGCATTAAATACTATACTAAAGGCAAGCAGATCCTTTTTTCATCTAGCGTGCAAAGGCCGTGACATTGGAATTCTTGATGACGTCAGCATGACTCAGTGCTTCTGGACTTAGCAAATTTCAGACAATCTGTATAGGCATCGAGTGAAGACTTGTCAGTAAACGTAAAATTACTTAGCAGAATTCTGCATCTTCTGGAGTTGAGTGAGCCTTTATCACTCAACGCCTCTGTACTTGGTTGAAATTTCTCTACATAAAGGCGTTGAGTGAAGCTTCCACACTCAATGCTTTCTAACGTAGCCTGACTTCTTGATGAGGCATTGAGTGGCCCATATTCACTTAACGCTTCTGTACTTAAACTATAATCCAGATGAGTAGGCGTTGAGTGAACTGCCTTCACTCAACACTTTTGTCCTTAGACAGATTTCTGGTCAGCAACTCTGAGGCTATAATTGCTTGAGGTTTTGTTAACGATTTTAGCCTCTTGGTGTTGAGTGAATTTCCCTCACTTAACTCTTCTGTTCATAGACAGATTTCATGTCAGCAAAACTGAGGCTTTGACTGTTTGGGGTTCTGTCAATGCTTTTAGCCTCTTGGCATTGAGTGAACTGCCTTCACTCAATGCTTCTATCCTTAGACAGATTTCTCGTCAGTAACACCGAGGCTTTGACTGCTTGAGGTTCTGTCAATGTTTTTAGCCTCTTGGTGTTGAGTGAACTTCCTTCACTCAACGCTTCTGTCCTTAGATAGTTTTCTTGTTAGCAATACTGAGGCTTTGACTTCTTGAAGTTCTGTCAAATCTTTCACCCTCTTGGCGTTGAGTGAACTGCCTTTACTCAAAGCTTTTGGAGTTAGCCAATTATCTTATTCTTCAACAACCTGTCTTGAGTCCAGCTGTCATTATGACTCTGACTGCCTGTCTAATCAATGTAACAGAGTACAACCTACATGCATTGAACTTGAACATATATTAAATACATTCATGTGTATACCGTTGACTTGTGGGTCTTCTTCAATTCTAGGAAATTTTGATCAATGGACATAACAGAGTCCCTCTCCCGCTACGCGGTGGAGAGCGGGGACAGTTCCATAATATGAGATTGCAATCTTGGTGTAGTTTCTTGCTTTTACTTTGCTTAGGAGGGCCACCCGCTTCCAATTGGATGTGGTGTATGTTTCCCTCGGTTCATTGCAAACCTCTGGGTCAATTGTGTATGTCCCTGACATAAATCTACATTAGAGATCTGATGCACGAATCGGGATTTGGACATGATGTGTGAAGACTACCTATGATGATATGTCAGGATCGGTGATGTTTCTATAATGTGCATTGCGATTATCCCTAGGTGTGTAGATGGGAGTCCCGTGCCTTTTGTCATAGTGGTTGATGGAATTCGTAGGCTTTATTCATGAATGCCCCGTCCTAGATAGGCTTGTGTTTTGCACGATAGAATGATGGTATTACAAGTTTTGGGGGTCGGATGGATTTTCTCGCCCTTATGTAGATTGCACCTTCCTATACCAGTCCTCTACCACTCCCAAAAAGGAAAGTTATAGGTTGTTTCTTAAACCAGACTACTGCCTCATAAAAAGGGCAGTTGTAGGTCGTATATCTTCTGACTACTCCTCGGCCGCATCAAAAAGGAAGTTGTAGGTTGTATATCTCCTAACCAGTCCTTTGCAGCTTAAAAATTGCAGTTGTAGGTGGTTCTTTACAAATCAGACCTCTGTCCTTTTTGTAGGGAAGTTGTATGCATTGTCCATCCTATTGTTATGAGTGAAAATGAGTAACGAGTTCACATATAGATTCACGATCACATTATTATATTTATCATTAAAGATTAGATCGTGCGGTTCTGGTGTGTTCATAAGTCGAACGTGGTGGGTTGAAAGGTGATTCTTAGCATCTCCCTTTATTTATTGCCCTTTGTTCTTTGGTTACATATTTTTGGTTTGCATGCGTACTTACAGGAGAGTGACGTACTCGCCCTAAAGTTCACTAGGATGGCCGGGGGGGTCATTATGTTGTGTTGGTCAGCCCCATGCTGACCTTCATTATACTGCTCATTTGTTCTTGGTTTTAGGTGGCATAGCTCGTAGCAGGGTGTAGTGGGCTGGACCCCAAGAGTTGTTGAGGAGCTGGAGACCCTTCCTCCTCTATCCCGTACTTTACCTTAGAAATTTTTTATTTATTTCTAATTGAAAACCATGTAAGGCCCAAAGGACGCATGCTTTACTCTCGGTACTTTATCCATTTTAGTTGTCGACATTCAATCCCCTAATGTATGGATTTTTCTAAGTCTCCTCTGTAGCTTTTTGGTGTGGTTGGTTAGTAAATATTGTCATCAATTAATAGCATTTTAGCTTTGTGGTTTTTGTATGCCATGGGGCCCCATCCAAACCCATGCTATATACTATTTACAGGCTAGTGATGTTACAGGAGCATCCTTAGAATGACAAGACTTCTTCATGTGCTTCTGATCGCCAGATTTGTGTATGTGTGGGTGATATCTGCACATTGCACCATCTGTACAAGGGCCCTTCCATCATTGTACTTTTTCTAAATTTTCTCTAATGCTTTTATCATTTCTACTAATGGTTGGAACTCAAGGGACCTGGTTCCTACAAATCCCAATCTAACGTCATCATATATATTTTTATAGAACAACTTTCATCTCTTTGTATTTAATTAACCTTATTTAATAGTTGTTCATTCTAGTGAACTCTTGTAGGTACTCGCCCACCTTCATGTATTTTTGGACCAGTCAAAGGAACAACACTTATAATGGTAGTAATGTCATGGCAGAGATCTCATAATGAATGACTCAAAGATTTCCACCATATCTATTCATGTCATTGCTCGTCCACAAAAATGACGCTCCACCTCCTCTTCCCACCAAAGTATGGCATCCACAAATACTAGGAAGGTGGCAAAGGTCACCATATTCTCCTTCATGGTGTTAGTAACTGTCAGGATTTTCTCTACCCTTGCCAACCACTCTTACATTATGTATATGGTCTCTGTCCCAGAGAAATATGGGGGATTGAATCCCAAGAAATAATTCAACTGATGATCACAAGCTCGGGGTTCAAACAAAGGTACTAGTTATAACACCTCCTTAGTAATGACCATATAATATAGGTCCAGTCGGGACCCCGCAGCATATAGACACCACTGTTTTGATATTATAACATGATATAAGAACACTACCTAACTCAAAACTCAGATATAAACATATAAAATACTAAATATAGACTTGAAGTTGTCCACTAAAACAAAAGAGTCCAAATGGCCTTATATTGCCAAATATTCAAATCAACATTCATCGCATCATACAAAGTAAAAGGGTAAAGCTGTCCTACGCTACCTTGGCATGCAATCTGGAACATAATAAAAGAAACATATGACCAAATAGCTGGAGGAACACTTCATGAGGCTTAGGTTGTTTTGGTCGATTAGCTAGCTCCAGCTTGCAATCCTTGCCCCGCAACCATCATAGAAAACATGGTATACATGGGTCAATTACTGACCGCAGTAGTGTAACAACATCCCTCCTCCCGACTATCCCTAGCGGAGCCCAGGGAACTCTCTCACCCTGCAGGTCAGCACTTTCTATGCATATGTAATAAAATAGAAATTACATAAGAATAATAGGAATGGGTTTCACAAACATCAAACACATTTCTATGTTGAGAATTTAAATAAAAGGGACCTGCAATACAGCATGTATGTAAATCTGATTTTTATCCAAGACACCCTGTAACATGTATGATTCTAACATCCCACCACATATCATCACACATCATCATCATATCACATTAATCTCATTTGTAATCTAACTTCCCCAATGGAATACAAGCCCATGGCCGAGAATTCCCCTCTGAGACCCCACCCGCACATGGATCACAATACCATCGGGCTTGTCCATCAGCTCCACTGTTCTCACCAAATCTCCAAACCAAGCACAATCGATGCTAAAAACCCTTGCGTGGACTGTACACAAGGATCACAGCATCGTCGAGATTGTCCAAAAGTGCAGACGTTCTCGTCAGTTTTTACAAAAGGGGACTTGTCTTGTAGGGACATTCTCCACACGTGAATTACAACATCATGGGGATATCTGGTCTATCATAAAGACAAGTCAAACCTTCACATATAAATAGAAATCACAATCGCCAACGTCCATTCTCTTACGAAAATAAGGGCGTCGTATCGATATTTTCGTCGTAATTGGATTTCTAACAAAATCCCTAGAATGCACGTCTTGCAACATCATCGAATGAGACCACCGGTCAGGCTTTGGATTCACCAACAATTCCTAATGCACTAACAGAGAAGATTTCTAATGCATAAAATGTCGGGGATGGACTCAATCGACCCGGTGATTCCTATTAAACAGAGACGACCCGGACCCCTCTCACTCGAGAGATCTGGTGCCTAGAAATTGCATGAAAAATAAAGGCATAATGAAACGATTCCATGCATGCATCCTAAGACCCAGAGGAGATATATTGTTACCTTATGATACCTCTTCCTTGCCATGGAAGACTTAAATATAAAGAATGACAATGTTCACCTATAAGCCCTCTCCGCAAATTCGATCTCGGATCGTCAAATGGAGTTATGCAGCTCCAACAATGGTGGAAACTTGATCTTTTTACTCCTTCGTTCCCTTCTACTCACCCTAGCCATCAGTGATGTAGGGGAGACCGTGAGACGTGCTCGATACACTAACAGAAACTATCCCCTCAAAACATAAAGAAAAGATGGGAGGGCTCCGACCAAAAGCGAGCGAAAAGGGGTCGGGTTGGCTCCCAAAATCCGAGTGATAAAATCAATATAGAGGAATCTAGCCGGACTCGATACAACCTCCTTAGGACCTACCTCTCCAACAAGCACACAACTCACCGTTAGCCGAACTCGATACAATGTCCTTAAGACCTACCTCTCCAACAAGCACAGAACTCACTGCACCTACACAAGCATCTATTGTACCAACTTGAGCCGTTTCAAACGCAGCAATAATTTACTTTTGGAGCGGCGGAAAACTTCAATAGGCGGTCGAGTTCGAGTTGAGATTAACTCCCTTGTCAACACCAAAATGTTCCGATCTTGGAGGGCAAGTCAAGGCTAGGCCAAGTCTCGCTCTCGCAACGGATCTTCCCAATCCGGATCACAAGAGGTTCAATAACAACGAAATCGAAAATCGGATTTTGCAAGCGACATATTTAAAAATCACGGAAGAAACGGTTTGCAAAACCTCCACAAACTCTAAAGCAAGAATCACTAAGGGGAAGGAGTTACAAAACCAAGAACATCAATCACACAAGATAAGGTGGGAGAATCACTCTCGCCACGGATCCACCGACTTCACACCAAATTGGCTGCAACCTTCTTCCTTGGAGTCGCATCGAAAGGAAGCCACGGCGGCGTCGCACCGAAGTAGGGGAGGAAGCAAGGGGGGGGGCGGCTTCACACCTTGGCCGGCGGCTATGGAGGAACTTCTTGGCCGAACTCTCTCAAAGAGGGTTAGGGTTTCTTTTAATTTCTTCTCTAACTTCATTCTCAAAAGGATCTCCTTATATAGGAGTTACAACACACATCTAGCCATCCAATATGGAGATGAAATCTCATCCATCCGGAAGGCTAAATACACACCAAATGTTTGCAGGATATAAATAAAGATTACACGTCCCAAATGAATATAAAATTATTAACCAGGATTGGAATAATTTTATATTCGCACATAAAATAATAAAAGCAGGAGAAATTTATTAAAATAGTCTTCAAGTGGGTGTAGCACGCCGCGGGCGGAGGTTGTAGCGGCGTCTTCCTTTAGCGTCATCACGGCTCCGAAGGTCTTTATGTTGTAGTGTCACGGCAACTGGATCGTCATCAAGTGGAGGTAGCGGGGTGGCAACATCAATCCTCCTCTCCTCAAAATCACGTATCTCTAATTCGTGGTCCGAGAGATAGCGGCGAAGAAGCGCGGCATCCAAATGTTGAAGCTCTGTCACAAGTACCCATGAATCATCTGAAGGAGGGCGGTCACGCCAATGGATGAGGAAGCGGTAGGTAGCACCATCAGGACTAGCAGGCGGCTCAGCAGCAAGTATCATGTCTGGAGTGAGAAATGTCTTCGGAAACCTAGGAAACATGTCAGCAGTAGGAAAAAAAGAAGGCAACGTACCATCCGATGTTATACCTGCGGGGACCGAAAGAGAGAGATCATCCGAACTACCACTCCCCAACCCATTAGAAATTTTAGTGGAGGGAGAAGATGACAAAGAATTCAACTGACGTGGAGGCGAAACAAACGGCGTCAAATCCGAGACATTAAAATAGGGGAGATACCCCAATCAGCTGGCAAATCCAACACGAAAGCGTTGTCACCTAGTTTCTTTATAATCCGAAACGGGTCAGCGCGCTTTGGTGCCAACTTTTTAATGGTGCCAGATGGCAAGCGTTCGGGAACTAACCGGACTAGGACCAAATCACCGATGTTGAAGTGCGACACCCTCCTATATAGATTAGCGTGCGTCTGATAAGACTCATATTGAGCAGTCAAGATAGCTCGTATACCTGCATGTAGGTCATGAATATGTTGGGCGAAGGATTGTGCAAATTGACTTGTCTTATATGTTGGGGGCAACGAAACCAAGTCAAGAGGCACAGGGGCCTTGTACCCGTGAACAATTTCATTTGGAGACAGACCGGTGGAACGATTTTTGGAATTATTATAGGCCAACTGGGCGTGGGGAAGAAGAAGATCCCATGTACCTTTGTGATCGCCCACTAGGCACCTAAGAAGGCTTCCCAGGATCCGATTGACCACCTCTGTTTGCCCATCGGTCTGAGGGTGATAAGCGGAAGAAAACAATAGCTTGGTACCCATTAAGACCCTAAGTGTTTTCCAAAAATAGCTTGTGTACTTAACATCTCTATCGGAGACTATTGTCTTCGGCACTCCCCGGTGACTAACTACTTCCTTAAAAATATAATTTGGCAATGTGAGATGCGTTATTGGTTCTTGCGCACAGAATAAAATATGCCATTTTTGAGAATCTATGCACCACGACTAAAATAGAATCGTGACGGCGTAAGGTTGTGGGTAGGCCTAGAACAAAATCCATGCTCACGTCTTCCCATGGTGTGGAAGGGATAGGCAGGGGCGTATATAATCCTACATTGGTCTTGGTGCCCTTGGAGACCTGACAGGTACGACAACAACTAACTACCCTTCCCACCATCACCTTAAGTTTCGGCCAATAGAATTTCTCCTCAACTAACGTAATGGTCTTATCCCTACCGAAATGACCACTCAACCCTCCGCTATGCAATTCCCAGATGATACGAAGGCGTAACGATGACTGCGGGATACATAACTTCCCATGTCTAAATAGATAGCCATCCTTAATGACAAACGCAGATATAATTGTGGGGTAGCTATCTTGGGCAGACAAATATGCATCCTGAAAGTCTGGACATGTGGCATACTCATCCTTGATTCGCTCAAATCCGACCACGTTAACCTCCATAGTGGTGAGTAACAGGGTCAGGCGACTACGAGCATCCGCGACTCGATTGTCAGCTCCCTTAAGGTGTTTGAGATTAAAAGTGTAACCCTGTAGGAAAGATACCCACTTAGTGTGTCGCGGGCTGATTTTATGTTGGCCGTTGATGAACCGCAATGCCTCGTGATCGGAAAGGATCACAAACTCCTTAGAGAGGAGATAGTGCCTCTAATGCTGCAGACATCTAATGACGGCATAAAACTCTCTATCGTAATTTGAGAAATTCAATTTGGCGCCCGCTAACTTCTCACTAAAATAACTCACAGGGTGCCCTTCCTGACTCAAGACACCTCCTATTCCTACGCCAGAAGCGTCATACGTAAGCTCAAAGACTTTATTGAAGTCAGGTAGATGTAGGATAGGTGCCTCAGTCATAAGTTCCTTAATTCGTTGGAAAGCAATAGCGGCGGACTTTGTCCAGGTGAACTCACCTTTCTTCATGCAATCACTAATGGGGGCAATAATGCTACTAAAGTCTCGAATAAAACGGTGGTAAAAAGTAGCTAACCCATGGAAACTTCGCACCTATCGTAATGTGGTCGGTTTGGGCCAATCCTTAATGACATTAACCTTATTTGGGTCAACTCTAATGCCTTCGGAACCGACTATATAGCCTAAGAACTCCACTTCGCAATCACAAATCCGGGGTACCCCTGTGTGTTGGTAGACCCAGCCAGGGGTACCCTGCTAATTTCAACCAGTACAGTTTGGTTATTGACAGTTCAGATTCTGAAATCTATAAATAAGCTCATAGGGGTTCTTCAGAAGCACACTTTTTTCACGCCCGTGACACGCCCGTGTCCAGGGCTGTGTTCCCCATTCGCCGTCGAAACCGACGCGTCCCGAAAAGAACACGGGCACCCGACATGCCCGTGTTTGACCCATCCTTGGACTTAAAAGTTATCTTCCGTTCGTCCCCCTCATGTATCCTGATCTGGTGATAGCCACTCTGCAAATCTAACTTTGAAAAAATGCTAATCCTGCTCCAGTGATCACATGCCCCAAGAAAGAAATCTCCTTAAGCCAGAATTCACACTTGCTAAACTTGGCGTACAAGGCGTGCTCCTTCAATTTCTTCAACACCAAGGTTAGATGCTCGACATGGTAACACTACCTGGTTTGGTAGTGTGCATACCTGCCTAGAAGTGGCTCAAAAAATATGGCTTATTAAATATCTTTTAATGAAAATAACACAACAAACATTACTCAATAATTATATCTCAATAAATATTGCTCAATAAATATGACTTAATAAATATGGCATAATAAATATAGCCAAACAAATATAGAATAATAAATATATCCATAAGTTTTGATCTGTTTGTCCATTTTCAGCCACGGAAAGCATATGGAAAAGTGCTCGGATAAATCTATAAGGCAATGAAAGTGGGAGTGGTGGCGGCTGGGCATCTCCACTGCTCGGGTCCACATACTCGTGAGGCTCATAATACGGCGTTACATCCTCGACATTAAACACCGGGTGAATTCTCATATATATACACCATGTATTTCTTGATGATTGAAGAGAGTGTTCTACATTCCATTCTATTGTTATAAAAATATATATACACCATGCATTTTTTGATGATTAAAGAGTGTTCTACTTCCAATGCTATAATTGTTTTTAAAATAATAATAATTGGTGATCATAACAACTCAAATTTCACTAAGATTCTTAAAACAATTGGTGTTATAAGGTTTCCTTCCGTAGGGTGGAAAGAACCGACCTCATGTGGGAGACGTGCTCGATAGTGGTGGTACTAAAGACTAAGATGTCATCAAAATAGACGACCACAAACTTCCCCATGTAAGGCTGAAAGACATGTGTCATCATCCGGGAGAAGGTACTGGGGGCTTTGGATAGCCCAAAGGGCATCACAAGCCACTCGTATAACCCATCCTTGGACTTAAACGTTATCTTCCGTTCGTCCCCCTCACGTATCCTGATCTGGTGATAGCCACTCCGCAAATCTAAATTTTAAAAAATGGTAGCGCTAGATAAGACATCTAGGAGGTCATCTAATCACCGAATAGGAAATATGTATTTGATGGTCATCTTGTTGATGGCATGGCTATCAACACACATTCTCCACGTACCATCCTTCTTGGGGGCAAGAAGGGCAGGTACCGCACATGGACTCATACTAGTCCTAATGAACCCCTTTTTCATCAAATCCTCAATCTGGGTCTATACCTCTTTATGGGCGGTAGGGTGAAGCCTATAGTGGGGCTGGTTCGGTAAGGAGGATCCAGGGATAAGGTCTATAACATGCTGTATATTCCTAAGAGGTGGTAATACTGAAGGCAGCTCATCCGGGTACACGTCCTTATATTCATCGAGCAAGTCCTGTAACTCTTTAGGCAAATCTTCCAATGCTCTCATATCCCCCTTCGCACTCATAAGAACTAGTGCGTACATCATCCCGTCAAGAAAGGGATCCTTCACAAATTCTTTTCTTCCCACGAGACTCAACGTTTTACTCTCGACTGGAACAATGGTGTCCTTAGCCAAAGCTACTAGCTCCTTCGGGACGGTCGGTCTCAACGTAATGACCTTGCCATTAAATTTAAACTTATATGTGTTGGCTCTCCCAAAGTGTGTCACGTCGCAGTCGTAAAGCCAAGGGCGGCCAAACAACACGTGACAAGCGTCCATCGGAAGGACATCGCACCACACCTCGTCAGTATAGGATTTGATCGAGAGAGGTACAAGGCCACGCTTGGTGACCGGGAAGGTAACCTTATTAATCCAGGCTACCTGATAGCGAGTCGGGTGGGGCTGCGTAGTCAAGGACATACGTATAACGGCATTCTCAGAGATGACGTTTACACAACTGCCACTATCAATGATCAACTTGCACAACTTCTCGCCACTCTTAAAGATCAGGGAAAATATACTCGTGCTTTTCCAGTCATTTAACGGACGAGGAGTGGTCAAGATACAACGCATTACCATAAGGAGGTGCTCGTCCTCTAAATCACTTGGGACCCCATCCGGGTCACTCTCCTCAGTGGCCTCATAAACGAAATCAGAAAGGTCGGTAGTCGACTATATTAGGGCTATGGCTTTAGTCTTCGTTGGGCATTCAAAGGCATAGTGACCTTGAATGCCACAACAGTAACACGTAGCGTTAGACTTGCTCACCTTCCCGATCGGGATACGCTCACTTGCGGGGTTCTTGGCGTTCCTAGCAGTGATCACGACAGACTTTGAGTCGGCGGACCGAAACTTCCCTTTATCCTGATATGTGGAGGAGGGGCTCCAGCTGTGGACTTTCCCTTCTCATGGGAATAATGCGAGTGAGCCTTAGAGGCTAAGTGCTTTTTGATGTCGAGGGTGGCATTAAATGTCGTGTTCAGATCCGTATGACCATATCATAAGAGCTTCCGCTGAATATCGGGATGAAGCCCCTTACGAAATCTGGATAGGGTGACCTCGGGGATCTCCCTCAGATCACAACGCACCATACGGTCTTTCAGTTCTCCCATATACTCAGCTACCGAATTGGAACCCTGCCGCAGAGTGGCAAGCTTGTCGAACATCTGTGTCCGATGGTACGCGGGAACGTACTGATCGGTCAACAGGTTCTTCATCATGGCCCATCCAATAAGTGGGACCCCATTCTCGATTCCTAGCCTACGCTCTTCATTCAGCCAATAAGTTTTGGCACGTCCCGTTAGCTTCATCCTGGCAACTTGGACCTTTTGATGGTCCGTAAGGGTGTGCCAATCGAAGTAGCACTCCATATCCACCACCCAAGTAAGGAAGATCTAGGGATCTCCCATGCCATCATAAGTGGGGGCGTCGATCTTAATGGCCCTAGTAATATCGTAAGCACGATCATGGCGGTGTTCTCGAGGGGGCACTCGGGGAGAGTCCTCATCAGAATCCGAATCAAGAGTTTGTTGGCGCCGGTTGGGCTGTTCAACATTAATGGGTGGCGGGGGTGGCCTTGCTTGATTTTGTAGGATCTGTGCTAACATGATTCTAAGCTCCGTCATTTCATTACGTAGCCCTGCTATGGCCTCGGTTTTGGGATCCCCATGCTCGTTCGCAGCCATCCTAGACGTAGACGGTGTCGTGTACTCCGATCCTAGCCTAGTGCGCATTCAGGTTTAGAAAAATCTTGGGAAGATGATATTTCCTAGGGATGTAGCTATATTGGAAATAAGATACGTTTATAGTTTCCCGATGTGAGGAACACGTGGATTGTTAAAAAATGTTTTTTTTTGAAATTTTGCTGCGAAATAAAGATTTCAGCCCGCTATTGGCAGACCACCAAAAATAATTTTTTGATGTTCTAAAGATTAGAATGACCAACAAGGAGCGCAACGAGGATGTTTGCAACGTGGGAGTTGAAACAACCCCCTCTGATACCAAATTGATGTAGCGGAGACCGTGAGACGTGCTCGATACACTAGCGGAAACTATCGCCTCAAAACATAAAGACAAGATGGGAGGGCTCCGACCAAAAGCGAGCGAAAAGGGGTCGGGTTGGCTCCCAAAATCCGAGTGATAAAATCAATATAGAGGAATCAAGCCGAACTCGATACAACGTCCTAAGGACCTACCTCTCCAACAAGCACACAACTCACCATAAGCCAGACTCGATACAACGTCCTTAAGACCTACCTCTCCAACAAGCACACAACTCACCGCACCTACACAAGCATCTATTGTACCAACTTGAGCCGTTTCAAACGCAGCAATAATTTACTTTCGAAGCGGCGGAAAACATCAATAGGCGGTCGAGTTCGAGTTGAGATTAACTCCCTTGTCAACACCAAAATGTGCCAATCTTGGAGGGCAAGTCAAGGGTAGGCCAAGTCTCGCTCTCGCAACGGATCTTCCCAATCCGGATCACAAGAGGTTCAATAACAACGAAATCGAAAATTGAATTTTGCAAGCG
The DNA here is from genome assembly GCA_039583875.1 of Platanthera guangdongensis. Lineage (NCBI taxonomy): Eukaryota > Viridiplantae > Streptophyta > Magnoliopsida > Asparagales > Orchidaceae > Platanthera > Platanthera guangdongensis. Next base: position 44,519,518 of record CM077167.1, on the reverse strand, counting down.
ACGTATTTAAATATCACGGAAGAAACGGTTTGCAAAAACCTCCACAAACTCTAAAGCAAGAATCACTAAAGGGGAAGGAGTTACCCAACCAAGAACATCAATCACACAAGATAAGGTGGGAGAATCACTCTCTCCACGGATCCACCGGCTTCACACCGAATGGGCTGCAACCTTCTTCCTTGGAGTCGCACCGAAAGGAAGCCTTGCCGGCATCACAACGAAGTACGGGAGGAAGCACGGGGGGGGGGGGGGGGGGGGGGGGCTGCTTCACACCTTTGCCGGCGTCTATGGAGGAACTCCTTGGCCGAACTCTCTCAAAGAGGGTTAGGGTTTCTTTTAATTTCTTCTCTAACTTCATTCTCAAAAGGATCTCCTAATATATGAGTTATAACACACATCTAGCCATCCAATATGGAGATAAAATCTCATCCATCCGGAAGGCTAAATACACACCAAATGTTTGCAGGAAATAAATAAAGATTACAAGTCCCAAATGAATATAAAATTATTAACTAAGATTGGAATAATTTTATATTCGCACATAAAATAATAAAAGCAGGAGAAATTAATTAAAATAGTCTTCAAGTGGGTGTAGCACGCCGCGGGCGGAGGTTGTAGCGGCGTCTTCCATTAGCGTCATCACGGCTTCGAAGGTCTTTATGTTGTAGTGCTGCGACAACTGGATCATCATCAAGTGGAGGTAGCGGGGCGGCGACATCAATCAGGTTCCAAGGAGTTGAATAGATTGGGGTAAATATCTCTTTTGCTCTATTTAGGGGTCACAGGTGAAATATCCAGGCCATCAGATCAAGTCCCAAGAAGATCGGACACACTGAATTCACAAATTTATGAAAAATGTTCATGTGGACTTTTGAAATGTCTGTATATCTCGTATCGTCAAGTGAACACAACGACAACCCAGTGAACAGGACGACACAAAGGCGATAATAATGACATACTCCCAAACACAACCACATGTTACCACCTGATGGTAGGGCTACCAGCGATGATAGATCCAGGCACACCCTATTATTACACAACGATACATGAGAGGTGGAATGATAATAAGGGAGTTCACATAACAATATTGGGTGTTCACGTGATAATTTTGGTTAACAAACACGACGACACAGACGTGTACATGATGACACCATTGTGTGGACAATGACATTGCCTTTTTTGTTTGACCAAGGGGTAAAGTGCTACTTGCTGCACTTAACCCAACACTCGGTAAAGATTTGGGGGATATTACAACTCCACCTCCTTAAAAGAATTTCATCCTCGAAATTTAAAGTGCTACAAAAAACATAAAATGCACCTCAATTAAACAACTCTGGGAAGTCTTCCTGCATCGCATCCTCGCGCTCCCAAAAAAACTCATCTCGCCTGCAATTGGCCCTTCAAACCTTTACGAGCTTGACTTCTTTGTTCCGCAATGCTGGATTTCTAAATCTTCCACGAAAATCGGACGAACCATCATCCTCAAGTCCTCTGACACCGGCACTACCATCAACTTAATCACATCACTCGGCTCCAGCAAAGTTTTCCTGAACACCGAGACATGGATACATCTTGTAATCCACTCAACTCTTCAGATAATGCCAACAGATAAGCAGCTTCACCTATGCACGCTATAACCTTGAACGAGCCTAAATACCTCGGACTCAACTTCTTGAGTCACCGAATTTATGAAACACCTTTGAACGGTTTGATCATCAAATAAATCATTTCACCCACTACATACTCCACATTTCTACGATATGCATTAAAATATTTTGCCCGCTAATCCTGAACAACCTTCATGTGTTCTTGTAACCAAACTCTTCAACATTATTCTCCAATCCTTGGAAATTTACCATCCATCCTGATCACTGACGATACTCTTTGGAATCCCATACAACTGCACTATGTTCCGAACATAAAGCTCCACTAGCGTCTCTAAGCTATCTTCCTTCAAATTTGGAATGAAGTGAGCCACCTTGGTCAGGCAATCCACAATCACCCAAATCACATCATTACCATGTGGCAGACGAGGTAAACCATGCACAATGTCCATGGAGATGTCGTTAAATTTTCACTCGGGAATAGGATAGGGCTTCAAAAACCCACCCAACCTCTGATACTTAGCTTTCACTAAGGCACAAGTCCGGCATTGGCTCACATACAAAGCTACAAACTGCTCCATTCCAAACCATCAAAAGGATTTCTTCAAATCCAAGTATATCTTCCTATTGCCCGGATGAATGGAGTACTTTGTATAGTGCACCTTGAACATCAACTCCTCACAAAGCTTGTCGAATTTTCGTATGAACACCCTTCCATTCTTCTTCAATATTCCACTGACAATCTTAGAGGCACTGCTTTCACCTTCTTGGGCTTCCACCACTAATAGTTGGAACTCTGCATCTTCTTTGGTAGCCTCCGGAATACAATCAACCAAATCTCACTGCAACTTTATCCAATTCAAATGAGCCACATTGAACTCACCTCTAGCCACACAAACAATGCTAAGAGACTCCAACTCTCGCACCAACTGCTCATCATGGGCTTCAATCCAGTTACCTTGCCCGAAATATTTTTAACACAAAGCATTGACCACGACATTATCCTTTGTTGACATGTACTAAATCACTACGTCGTAGTACCCAAGGAACTCGACCGACCTACGCTGCCGCATGTTCCAATCAATTTGATCTAACAGATACTTCAGGTTTTTATGATCTATTGAGATCTCCACACTTATATTGTACAGGTAATGTTGTCGTAACATTAATGCAAAAATTACCTCCGCCAACTCTAAGTCATGGATAGGGTTATTCCTCTCATTAGGATTCAATTGTCTAGACTCTTAAGCTATCACGTATCCATGCTGTACCAACACACAACCCAACCCGCAACCTGATGAATCAATGAAAATCTTAAATCCCTCAGTCCCACTAAGAAGACTTAAATAGTAGTAGACTTTATACCTTCCTTCAAGGTTTTGAATGCTTGGGCGCAGTCCGACGTCCACACGAACTTCTGATCCTTCCGAGGAAAAGAGGCGGGGGCAATGTTATTCGCAAAATGTTCTCCACAACCCTCATATATTAACCAGATAGTCCAAGGAAATTACTTACCACCTCCATGGTTCTCAAAATAGGCCTATCTTTAATGGCTTTAACCTTTGCTGGAACTACTGCCACCCCATCACTACTTATCACATGGACAAAGAACTCTACCCTATTTATGCAGAACTCGCCCATTGAGAACATAACATAAGGCTGGTGCTCCCTCAAAATTTGCAAGAACACTCTCAAGTAAGTCTATTGCTCCGACTACAATCTTGAATACACTAGGATGTCATCAATGAATACCACCACAAACAAATACAGGAATTACCTCGTCCCAAATGCTACCTTGGGACTGCCCTCCTCTCAAATATGCAACTAGTAAAACCCTATCTTCAGTTCCTACTTAGTGTACACCACTGACCCAATCGAATGGTCAAACAAATCATCTATCCGTAAAATTGGATACTTATTCTTTACGTTCAAGTTATTTAGCTCATGATATTATAGGCACAACCCCATACCACCGTCTTTATTTTTCAAAAATAACACCAACGAACTCCATGACAAAGAGTTATTCTTATTATCCCCTTTCTCCAACAACTCTTGCAACTAATCTTTGAGGTCACCTAACTCCTTCAGCGCCATCTTAAATGGAGGATGCGACACTAGCCTTGCTCTTAGCAATAACTCGATTGTGAAGTCGATCTCTCGCTGAGGAGGTACTCCCAGAATCTCCTCTAGGAACACATACTTAAACTCTGCCACCACCATCACATCTCTTATTGCCAACTTGGGGGAGTGATTCTACACCAAATCTATAAATACTGCCCTCCCAGGTTCACCGCACACACTATCTGCATAGCTGAAATCAGGGAGTAGGTCACTCCATAAAGGCTCATAAACTTGACTTCCACTTTTCCCTTGCTCATGAGTGTCACCTCCTTCAACATGCAGTCAATAATGGACCACTTCTCATAAAGCCAATCCATCCATAAGATCATATCAAACTCTACATGTGGGAGAACTACATCTACCAACTTGAAGTTAACTTCCTAAATTCTCAAACAAATGTGCCCTCTCTTCCCGGTGGCCATAAAAGACACATTATGGATGTGCACCCTAAGCTCTGCATCTGCCTTGAAGGGCTCAAAACCAAACCTCCAGGTGAAGATTTCTGCGAGAAAGGAGTGAGACTCTCCCATATCGAACATCACTCTGATGGGGTAACCAAAAACTAGCACAAAACCTATCATACATATAATAAACATGAAAGATCGCAAAACATTCTAACAAAAGGCACTTAAACTTCTCATACATGTTAACAAATTAAGTTGATGAATAACTTCTTGTTTCCCAGGACTATACACTCGAGGTTGTACTAGAGGGAAGTGTGAAGCTCATGACTCCACCACCTTCCCTTCGCTATATAACTAGGACTAAAAAACACTACCTGCTTATGCCTCTGCTCTGGCCCAACACCGCCCTTGGTTTACTGCCGAGTCTTGTGGCCCGAATTGTCAGACTTGTAGCACGTCAGTGTCCCTCTAAAATAGAACACTCTAGAAGTTGCACCACTTTTTCATTATACATGAAAGGACGGGGATTCTTCTTCCACTAACTTCCTTCTGACTTATGCTGCGTTTAAGAAGACATGCGTTCTCACTGCTCTACTGCAAGACCCTTAAGGAGCTGGGAGTTCTCTATCAGCTCTATATCGCTCTATAGTGTCCTAGAGGCTTTAACCAACTCATTGATACCCACAATCTTCAGGGATATGAGTCGTTGCCTCAGGTTCTCTCCAAACCCATAATAGATGAGGTTGTCCCACTCCTCATCATCTGCCATGGCCATTCCCGCATAATGATCCAGTTGAGTAAAGTCCTACAAGTACTCATCCACAATCCTGTCTCGCTGCTCCAAGTGCAAAAATACCTCTGAAGGGCTTACCTCATCTAAGTGGAAATACACTGCTTCAGGAATGCGCTCAAAAACTCATCCACGGACAGAGTGCATCCAGAAATATGATGGCCGCTAAGGCTTACCCATCACAGCTATGTGTCACCTTTCAACATGAAGACCGCTAATTGGGAATACTTATCCTCTGGTATCTCTGTCGCTTTTAAGATTTCCTGAATCCTCTCTAACCAGTCCTCGGTGTCAGTCGGACTACTGACTACCTTGAATGTCGGAGGATGGAAACTATGAAATTGCTTCATGTGACATTCTCCCTACCCAACAACAGCTCTCTCCATGAACGACTTTGCAAGCCTGGTCACTCCCCCAGGTATGACATACGTTGTTCCTAGGGGAATAGGAGTCATAACATGCATAGTAGATGTCGCAACTTGTGGCGCTACTACAGCTTGGGATGCTCCCATTGATTCTGCTAGCAAGCAACAGAAGTTTGATGGGTACACACCCATATTCAGAAGGCTCGGGGTAGTTGCACTGCTTGCCACAGGCTCCTCTCATGGCCTCAATGTACCTGTATTATCGTTCTTACCCTAACAGCAGAAAGGTAACAAACAAATCAAGTTTTAATCAGAAAACTTGAGCATAGGGACACTCATAATCCCGCAAACTACTCCTATGTGGACAACTTCTTAATGCAATCCAATTACACTAAATCAATCACTAATCCTCACCCTAGACACAAACCTGGCTCTGATACAAAATTATAACACCTCCCATATAATGACCATATAATATTGGTTCGGCCGGGACCTCACAACATATAGACGTCAAAGTTTTGGTATTATAAGATGATATAAGAATACTACCTATCTCAAAACTAAGACATAAATGTTGGAAACACTAAACATAGACTTGAAGTTGTCCACTAAAGCATTAGAGTACAAACGGCCATATAGCTGATGAGTCCCATTTTTACACTGATTTTTGGACTCATCTGGGCCAGTTTTATCGTCTTAGCACTGCACTTGAGAGCTATTACTGCTTATATTTATTTACGTGTTTATTTCATGATTAAGTGCACTATAGGCCCGTTTTTGTGTGCTTTATTTGTTTCTGTGTTTTTGTTATTCTTTAGTCGTGTCTTGAGAATGTGGTGTACACTTTTGGTGGCCTATCTGGCTCTTCTACTGGTGTATGGGTCGTGTGCGTGCTCCGGAACCGCTCGGGAGACCCTGACGACACAGGAACACTACGCACGATCACTGGACTTACTGCGCACAATCACTGGTCATGCACCACCGATCGTGCACCACCGACCATGCGCCACTGCTCATGCGCGTTTACCCCTTGCATTCTGCAAATCTGTCCTACTCAATCGCATGATCAGTGGATTCAGTACGCACGACCACCGGTCGTGCGACACTAATCGTGCGCATTTTTGCTAATGTTTCTATCTAGGTTGCAGGTTTAATTGGAAATGGCGCACGATCATCTACCTATAGTGCGCACGACCACTGGTCGTACGCCACTGATCATGCACTCTACTTTTTCCGCCTCCGTATTTAAGGGCCTGCTCCGCGATTTAGGTCAACGCCCGTCATTTGCTGCGATCGGGGAGTGCGCGGGAAGCACCATTTTACTTCTCCAACTGCTCCATCACCTCCACCTTCATCGAGGGTCCATAGCCGGCTATTCCGAAGCTTTTCAAACTCTCTGGCGAAGCTCCCGGCCATTGACGACCTCAACTCCAAGCATTCCACTAGAGTTGGAGAAGAAGACAACCTAGAGAACAGACTCAAAGGCCTTCGAGGTGACAACTCGTTGGTAACGGAAGACTCCTCGGACTGAGCCCAGAAGCGGATTGATAACCCGCTATTTCGGCCATGACCTGCGGTGGATCTTCACTCTCTTTTGGTTTACTCCTCTTCCCCTTCCTTTGTTGTATGGGATGACATAACATTGTAATGAACTACATGTTTTATTCTATATCTAATGGGATGTTTGTCGTTTTCTTATACTTGTGAGTAGTGTTTGTGAATGCGCCTCGCCCACTCCACATCCACTCCATACCCGTGTTTCACCCGATTGCACTCCGCAGAAGAACACTTCCACCATTAGATTTTCGGCCACTCACCCAACCGAAGTTCGGCATCGCGGTCGATACACTCACCTCATCTTGCGAAGCAGTGCCTTCGACCCGCATAGCTTTAATTAGTTTTTTAGATCAAACAACCACAATCTCTCAAGTCCCCTTTTTACTCTTTTTCTTAGTATAACACTCATAACAATATTTTCTGAACTGTTGCCGCTCTATGCTAATTGCATTCCTCAAGAGACCGACACTCGAGGATTTATTCCCAAACTTTATTACTTGTGCGACCAGTGCTCTTGCCTATTTACAAACATCAAGTTTTTGGCACCGTTGCCGGGTAATGCAACTATAGAGCAACTCAGGATGACTGAAAATATTGTTATAAGAGTTAGTGTTCTTGACTGCTGTATCCTTGTGTAGTGTTTGCCGCAGTGAATGCAGGGTTGAGGCACTAGAGATCTAGTAGCCTACTACCCCTTTTCATTCAAGCAACTTTCAATGACTACTATTCAGCAACAGACTTATAAAGCAAGCCTTACCAACCTCACATACCGAGCAGAAACGAGAAATAACAGTTTTGAGATCTCGCCTGACCTCATCAAATACATCATCGAAAACTACCAATTCAGCGGAGATCGAAAAGTAGATGTTTTATGCCACGTGCAGCGGTTCTTAGAAATTTACAACACTTGTACGCCAAATGCTGCCAACGAGCAGTAGAGGATCCGACTCTTCTCCTTCTCCCTGAAAGACGAAGCAAAGCGATGGTATCAAGATATCCGGAAGGGAATATCCTCTTCCTGGAAACAACTCGAAGGGAAATTCTTGGCCAAATTACAACAACCGATGCTAGCAATAGACAATTACAAGGAGCTCATCACCTTCACCCCAAAAAATGAAGAGACCTTGTTCGATTCATGGGAGTGTTTCCAGTCCCTGTGAAGGGAATGATGCAGAGTGGAAATGTCAGACATCATCCTAATCCAAACTTTCTACTTCGGCATCTCAGACAGATTCCGGCCATTACTTGACGTCACAGATGGTGGAACTCTGTTTACCAAATCCAGCGAGGATGTCTGGGAAGTTATAGACAACATTGCCCAAACTAGTAGGAATTCGAACTCTCCGCCTTCTCCCGACCTTCCGGTAGAGATAAATTCAGTAGTCTCTGATGAAGCCACCGACCACAATCCCTCGTCAAAGACAGAGCAATTTTTTGCATATGCGTGCAAAATGATGGAGATGTTCAATGACCAAGCCACCACCTTTCAGCGCCTACAAACTGCCATAGGGATTCTCACGGAAACATTATTATGTTCAGTCAATCAGAAACAGGAAACGGTACATACTATGAGATTCAGAAGAGGAAAAAGCCTAGAGAGGGCCTCGCCTTCTGATCCTCCCGCACAATCACTCCGCGAGACCATTGTCGATTTGATAAAGGAAACTCCGTCCTCACCGACCGCGCAAGAACCCATGACAGTACCACAACCTGTGAAGAACGTCGTGAAGCCGCCATTTCCCCACCGACTGCAAAACGAAAAGGCTGAAAAACAATTCCATAAATTCCTCGAGATCATGAAAGGAGTCCAAATAAGTATACCTCTGACAGAAGCTATCACTTAGATCCCAGGATATTCCAAATTCCTAAAGAGCCTCATCTCACGGCGTAAATCTTTAGAAGGACTGAAAATGATCAATCTCAATGAAGAATGCTCAAGTCTCCTCGCCAACTATTCCCCAACCAAACGCAGAGATCCGGGCAGTTTTACCATCCCCTACAGAATTGGCCTCCATAAATTCGGACGCGTATTATGTGATTTGGGAGCTTCAATAAATCTAATGCCGCTCTCCATCTTCAACGAGCTAGGAGTTGGGAATCTACAGCCCACCCACCTGAGGTTGCAATTAGCTGACGGATCGATAAAACAACCAGTCGGGATAGTCGAAGACCTCACAGTCATGGTCAACAACCTCGCCTTCCCAGCAGATTTTGTCGTTATCGACATGATGGCTGATCCCAATGTGCCTATAATCTTAGGACGGCCCTTCCTCGCCACATCTCGTGCCATTACCAACGTCGACCTAGGAGAGCTAACCCTAAGCCTGGGGGAAGAAACGATTTCTTTCAACGTCCACGAACCTCCCCAACATCTCAGAATCACCAACTGCGATGAAGCAGATTTGATAGACGAACCAGACATGTACAGCGAAATGATTCTTGACCCAGCCGAGGCAGTGTGGGAATAGGAAGATGCATCCGACACAACTGTCCACACTAATGTCCCGAGAACCCCGCATTCAACCAAACAACCTTTCATCACATCTACCATCATAACCACTGCCACAACTCTGAAGCCGCTGCCCGAATCCATAAAATACGCTTTCCTAAAGGAAGGCACAGCGTGTCCAGTCATCATCTCTGCATCCCTCTCCGTCGACAACGAACTCGCCTTGGTCGATGTCTTAAAGAAATACAAAAATGTTTTTGGATGTTCATTAGCCGACATAAAAGGGATCAGCACGGCGTTTTGCATGCACAAGATTCTGCTTGAAGATCGATACAAACCGTTGTCACAACCTCAAAGGAGACTGAACCCCAAGATGCATGAAGTGGTACAGGCAGAAGTAATAAAATTGCTTGACGCGAGTATCATTTACCCAATCAGCGACAGCAAATGGGTCAGCCCAGTGCAAGTGGTGCCCAAAAAGGGCGGGATTACTGTGCTGGCCAATGAAAAAAATGAATTATTACCCACCCGCGTGGTCACCGGGTGGAGAGTCTGCATAGACTACCGGAAACTGAATGAGGCTACCCGCAAAGATCATTTCCCGCTACCCTTCATCGACAAGATGATGGAAAAATTGGCCGGTCAGGAATACTATTGTTTCCACGACGGGTATTCTGGATACAATCAAATTACAGTTGACCCCGACGACCAAGACAAAACGACATTCACGTGCCCATCCAGCACCTTCGTGTTCAGGAGAATGCCATTCGGATTGTGTAATGGCCCAGCAACCTTCCAGCGATGCGTGATTGCCATCTTCAGTAACATGATTGGAGACTTTCTCGAAGTCTTCATGGACGACTTTTCCCTTTTCGGGAACAGCTTCGATGCCTGCCTCGCGGATCTAGCCAAAGCTCTGAAGCGTTGTGAAGATACAAACCTCGTCTTGAATTGGGAAAAATGCCATTTCATGGTTCACGAGGGCATCGTCTTAGGCCACAAAGTCTCTCACAGGGGGCTCAAAGTCGACCAGGCGAAAGTCAGCATCATCAAAAATCTTCCTCCTCCATCTTCCGCCTAGGGGATCCGCAGCTTCTTGGGACATGCCGGTTTCTACAGAAAATTCATCAGTAATTTCTCATCAATATCCAAGCCCCTCATAAATCTGCTGTCCAAGGACATCCAGTTTGACTTCGACAAAAAATGTATGCAAACCTTCGAGACTATCAAAGACCGACTCATCTCCGCTCTAATGTTGGTGGCAACAAATTGGACTTTGCCCTTAGAAGTCATGTGCGACGCAAGCGTTGTTACATTCAGAGCGGTGCTCGGTCAAAGGAAAAACAAAATCTTTCATACTATCTCATACGTCAGCCGAACTCTCAACGATGCTCAACTGAATTATACCACTACGGAAAAGAAGCTATTGGCAGTAATCTTCGCTTTCGAAAAATTCCATTCATACTTGGTGTTATCTAAGATCATTGTCTACACTGACCATGCCTCACTTATGTATTTATTCAAGAAAAAAGATGCCAAGACCCAGCTAATCCGTTGGATTCTTCTAGTACAAGAATATGGCATCGAGATTCGAGATAAGAAAGGGGTCGAAAACGTCATCGCCGATCACCTACCAAGATTGGAGAGCAACACCGAAGGAGTTGTACCCATCTGCAAATGCAACGAGATTGCCGACTGCTTCCCGGACGAAAGATTATTCGCCATCCGTTTGCTCACTCCGACAATCCCGTGGTACGCAGATATGGCCAACTACCTCGCTTGCAAATCTGTCTCCCCTCACCTCTTATCGCAGCAAAAGCGAAAACTACTGTCCGACGCCAAATATTATTTCTGGGAAGACCCGTTACTATTCCGTACTTGCAACGACCGCATCATCAGGCGTTGCATACCCGAGACCGAATTTCAATCCATCTTAACACACTGCCATGATCGGGAGGCCGGCGTTCATTTCGGCGCCACCAGAATGGCACACAAGGTACTGCAATGTGGCCTATTTTGGCCAACCCTTTTTATAGACACCCAAGCATACATCGCAAAATGCAATGAATGCCAAAGGACAGGAAATATCTCCAAGAGGTATGAAATGCCTCTCAACAACATGCTCGTCTGCGAACCATTCGACGTTTGGGGGATCGACTTCATGGGACCCTTCCCATTGTGACATGGAAAACTCTATATTATTATCGCAGTGGACTATGTTTCCAAGTGGGTCGAAGCCGAAGCTGTCGCCGCAAATGATGCCCGCACAGTATTGAATTTCATAGACAAGAACATTTTCTCTAGATTCGGGGCCCCGCGCACCATCATCGGCGACGGCGGGAGCCATTTTTGCAACAAGTCATTCTTGCAACTCATGAAGAAGTTTGGAGTCCACCACAAAATCTCTCTTGCGTACATCCACAAACCTGTGGGAAAGTAGAGGTCTCAAACCACGAGCTCAAAAGAATCATTAAAAAATCCATCCATTCCAATAGAAAAGAGTAGGACAAGAAGTTCGACGACGCCTTATGGGCGTACATAACTGCCTTCAAAACCCCTATCAGTATGACTCCTTTTCAACTAGTCTACGGAAAAGCTTGCCACTTGCCGGTCAAGCTATAACACAAAGCGCTATGGGCAACCAAATTACTAAACATGGACATCGAAGCCGCAGTAGATAAGCGCTGCACTCAACTGAACGAATTAGAGGAGCTCCGACATTTCGCATATGAAAATGCGTGGATATATAAAGAAAGAACAAAAAAATGGCATGATCGTAACATCATCCCAAAAGAATTCCAACTAGGAGACCAAGTCCAGATGTACAATTCCCGCCTCCACTTATTTCCAGGAAATCTCAAATTGCGGTGGAGCGGCCCCTTCATAGTGATCGGAGTCTCCCCCTTTGGTGCCATCGAAATAGCAGGGAAAAGCGGAGACAATTTCAAATTCAATGGGCACCGGCTAAAATTATATGATGGTGGTGCAACCACCACCTAATCTCAAAGACTACAGCTCGACGACCCCAAGCAAAGCGATAGCGACACTCCTTGATCGACAATGGAAGCACCGACAAATGAGGACCACCACTCCACTCTGCAGCTACCCCTGCACGTTTTTCACAAAATTTTGTATCTCATGAACATATTTGAGCTTTTATATTTTTTATTTTTCTTCAGACTGCAAAGAACTCTTTATTATAACTGCTAATACATGTATTTGGTCCACCTTAAGGATGGTAAACAAAAGGGCTTTCGGGAGACAACCCAAGTTGGACCATTTGGTCCTATGCTGTATTTTGAGTTCTTTTTATATATTTATATTTATCTATGTCCATATTTTGTTTGGCGTGCATATTTTAATAGCAGGTGTAGGAATTCTTGAGGCGCGGCAACTTGGCCGCACTTGGACATCTCGTTGCACGACTCGTATGCTCAATTTTGAGCATAGGTACTTCCTACCTTAGCTATTTTTCCCATTTGGAATGCTTATTTTTACTAGTTGTCGAATTTAAGTCTGGGGGGAGAACATGCCTGTGGTCACTACACAACACATTCTGTTGCATTCCAGTCTCTTGTTTAGTTATTTCATGATCTCTGTTGCACACACTGAATCACCCACACGAGTGCACTTTTATCCAAGTGTCCAGCTCGAGTCAAATATATTGTTTTTGTGTAAACCTTAAAATAGTGGTGCTGGCTTAGGATTTCAGGATCGAGTAGTTTGAAACTCATGCAGTGCTCCTAATCGAGTACTCATGGTTTGTGTAGACCTAGTATAGATTTAATTTTTCTTTATGCTCGTAGATTTATATTTTTCTGCAGACATAAATATCGTTTGTACTACTCAAAATTTGAATCTGGAGTAATCGAACGGTAATGTAGGAATGTGTGCAGCCGCCACTAGACTCGTATTACTCGAGTCGGGAGAAAGGATCATCTTTCTCGGTGGCTAAGAACTTGCCCTAAGCTACTCTCGAAGCATTGGTTCCCGGTTAGTCAGGAGTTAGCATGACGTAGGCCCTCATTTTGGCTAATTTGAGCCATGTTTAGCCTTTGCTACCCGTCAACCGTTGCATGCCAAATTTGTGCCTACCCCTTCTTTAATCCAGGTCCACTCACATTCCCCTAGGCCTGAAGCTAAACCCACCATCGCAATCAAATGCTTGAGCTTGTTTGTATTTAATATTTTGCTGATGTTGTGATATGTGGAAATCGTGTAACATGGTGATGAATTCATAAACTTTTTGATTGCTACGTTTGGAGATTGCAAACGCAGAAAAGAAAAAAGAAGAAAAGAGAAAAAGAAAAAGAAAAATCTGAAAGAATTACTTTGAGATTTCTATCCCCATCCTATTTATTGATTTTGGTCGGGTTAGGTCGTGTACACGCCCGGTTTTCAAGCTCAGTCTGGGGGTGTGTTACCCGTACTTTTCTAAGTGGTTGTATGGGTTTAGGTTTTTGTTCGCTCGCTTTGGTTGCGTGTAGCCTTCATGTTTATCATTGATTACCAAACCTTAGCCTAAGCCACATCCTCTCCTACAAGTCCTACTGATTCACGCTTGAGTCTAACCCGCACCGTGGAGAGAGTGTGAACGTACAAGTGTATGGTCCCCGATATTGGTGGATTCCTTTGGAGGTGATCCTGAGCCCCGATCTTTGGCAATGCTCACCTTAGTGGCCTGCCTACTTTCTTCCTACACAAGATCGCAAGATTCTCCAGAATTCTAATTTTAAGCAAATACAATATTTATTTATGTCTGTCGAATAGTTTAAACAACGTAGTACAATTAAAAAGTTTTTCTATTATATCTTCTATGCCCATGATGTATTTGATTTCTCGTCTTATGTTTTTTTGAAATTTCTAAGCTAGCTAGCTATTTTCTAGTCCACAGAGTGATGATTTGCTCGGGACGTGCAAATTGTTAAGTCTGGGGGTGTGATGAGTCCCATTTTTACACTGATTTTTGGACTCATCTGGGCCAATTTTATCGTCTTAGCACTGCACTTGAGAGCTATTACTGCTTATATTTGTTTACGTGCTTATTTCATGATTAAGGGCACTGTAGGCCCATTTCTGTGTTCTTTATTTGTTTCTGTGTTTTTGTTATTCGTTAGCCGTGTCTTGAGAATACTGCGCACGATCACTGGACTTACTGCGCACGACCACTGGTTGTGCGCCACCGATCGTGCGCATTACATTCTCATTTTTTCTAATTCTGCCCGGGTAATCTCACGAGCACTGGCCTTAATGCGCACGACCATTGGTCGTGCACCACTGCTCGTGCGCGTTTACCAATTGCTTTCTGCAAATCTGTACTGGTCAATCGCACGATCAGTAGATTCAGTGTACATGACCACCGGTCGTGTGCCAGTGATCGTGTGCATATTTGCTGATGTTTCTATCAAGGTTGCAGGTTTAATTGGAAATGGCACACGATCATCGACCTACAGTGTGCACGACCACTGGTCGTGCGCAACTGATCGTGCGCTTTGCTTTTGCTGCCTCCGTATTTAAGTGTCTACTCCACGATTTAGGTCAATGCCCGTCATTTGCTGCAATCGGGGAGTGCGCGGGAAGCGCCATTATACTTCTCTAGCTGCTTTATCACCTCCACCTTCATCGGGAGTCCATATCCGGCTATTCCGAAGCTTTTCAACTCTCCGGCGAATCTCCCGGCCATTGACGACCTCAACTCCAAGCTTTCCACTGGAGTTGGAGAAGAAGACAACATAGAGAATGTACTCAAAGGCCTTCGAGGTGACAGCTTGCTGGTACCGGAAGCCTCCTCGGACTAAGCCCGGAAGCGGATTGACAACTCGTTATTCCGGCCACGACCTGCGGTGGATCTTCACTCTCTTTTGGTTTACTCCTCTTCCCCTTCCTCTGTTGTATGGGATGACATAACATTGTAATGAACTAAATGTTTATTCTATATCTAATGGGATGTTTGTAGTTTTCTTATGCTTGTGAGTAGTGTTTGTGAATGCGCCTCGCCCACTCCACATCCACTCCATACCCGTGTTTCACCCGATTGCACTCCGCACAAGAACACTTCCACCATTAGCTTTCCGGCCACTCACCCAACCGAAGTTCTGCATCGCGGCCGATACACTCACCTCACCTTGCGAAGCGGTGCCTTCGACCCCAATTACTTTAATTAGTTTTTTAGATCAAACTACCACAATCTCTCAAGTCCCCTTTTTACTCTTTTTCTTAGTATAACCCTCATAACAATATTTTCTAAACTGTTGTCGCTCTATGCTAATTGCATTCCTCATGAGACCGACACTCGGGGATTTATTCCCAAACTTTATTACTTGTGCGACCGGTGCGCTTGCCGATTTACACTCATCAATGGCCTTACATTGTCAAGTGTTCAAATCAACACTTATCACACCATACAAAGCAAAAATGGTAAATCAGTGATATTTTACCTCAGCATGCAAGTCAGAACATGATAAAAGAACCATATGTCCAAACAACAAGTGGTACACTTCATGAGGCTTAGGCTTTTTTTGTTGGCGAGCAAGCTCCAGCCTGCGATCCTTGCCCTGCAATCCTCACCTGGCAAGTCAGCACTTCTTATGCATATGTAATAAAACAAAAAATAACATAGAAACAACAGGAATGGATGTCACAAACATCAAACACATTTATTTGTTGAGTATTTAAATAAATGTGGCATGCAAAGTAGCATGTATGCAAACTTGCACCCAATGCCTCATATAGCATGTATGATTCTAACATATCATCATACATTATCACACATCATCGTATCATATCAATCATATGGCTCCTCTCACCTCCCCAAAGACATAATAGCCCAAGGACGATAATTCTTGTTGAGACCCACCCACACATAGATCACAACACCGTCGGGCTTGTCTATCAGCTCCACTTTTCTCGCCAAATCACGAAGCAAGTACAACCGATGCTAAGGACTCTCGCTTATACCCCACCCGCACGTGGATCACAACACCATCAGGCTTGTCCAAAAGCACAGATGTTCTCGTCAGTTTTCACACAAGGGGACTTGTCTTACATGGACACTCTCCACACATGAATTACAACATCACGGGGCTAGCTAGCTTACGAAAAAGACAATTCACGCCTTCACATACAAACAAAAATCACATTCGCTAACGTACATTCTCATACAAAAATAAGGGAATTTCATCGGCATCTTCATCGCAATCGAATTTCTAGCAAAATCCCTAGAATGCACATCATGCAACATGACCAAATCATAGCATCGGTCATTACTTTGGCTTCACCCGCAAAGCCTAATCCACGAACAGAATGAATCTCTAATGCATAATATGTTGGGAATGGACTCAATTGATCTGGTGGTTCTTCTTGAACCAAGGCGACCCAAACAACTCTCACTAGAGAGATCTGGTTCTAAGAAATTGTAAGAAAAAAAAGGCAGAAAGAAAAGATGACATGCACACATCCTAAGACCTGGAAGAGAGATGTTGTTACCTAATGACACCTCTTATTTGACATGGAATCCTTGAATAGAACGAATGAGAAATTTTGCCTTCAATCCCTCTTCGCAAATCCGGCCTCGCATCGTATAATAGAGCTCTGAAGCTCCAACAATGGAGAAAAAGTGATCTTCTTCTTTCTCTATTTACTCCCGCTCACCCTAGCTGTCAAGTGCCAAGGAGTTGAGATAAGTAAGGGGAGAGATCACCTCTATCCTATTTAGAGTTCAAGGGTGAAAGATCTAGGCCATCAAAAAAATCACAAATTTATGAAACAGGTTCATGTGTACAATCGAAACAGCTTTCTGTCTCATATCGTCAAGTGAACACAATGACATGGCAGTGAACACAATAACACACAGGTGATCATGAAGACACACTCCCAAAAACAACCTCACACTACCATAGGAAATTTCTCCAGGCACATATGACTACTACACGACATTACAGGAGAGTTATCACGATAATAAGGGAGTTCACATGACAATACTGAGGTTCAAATGATGTTTTTCTCTACCAAACACGACGACAAGGCTGTGAACACGACGACATGACTGTGTACAAAATCACATTACCTCTTTTTGTTTTGCCAAGGGGTAAAGTGGTATCTACTGCACTTAACAAAGCATTTGGTAAATATTTTGGGGCATTACAACCCTATAATGTTTCAGGATTTGAAGAAGTCCCTCACTCAATGATAAGTACATGTTGTATTTGATGTTTATTTTATGTGACATGTGTAGGACTAATACATTTTCATATCAGTCAACCTCAGTAGGTCAGTTGATCAATATAGACCAAAAGTATACATAATCAAGATTTCAAATTGGTCTAAGTACAGAATCATTATGTTGACAGAGCACACAACTATATCTTTGAGTGAACTCTTATAAAGAAGCAATAAAAAAATCTCTAAGACATTTATTATTGTATTAATATACAGAACATAATGAAATCGTTGTGAACTCTCTAGAGAAGAAGGAAAAAGTTTCTAAGTCATCTATCATTGTGTGAACAAAGATTACACAACGATATCATTGTGTTGACTCAGAGCACTGTTGTATCAACTTTAAAAAGCGGGATTTCAAATTAGCAACAACATTGAAAGTGAATGTCAAATCAATTCTAATTGGAAAGTGCACAGACTTAATTTTTTTTGTTCAACTGTTACCATTGTCAGGATTATTAAAGGAGAATAAGGAGATCTCAAACCCTACCTTTGCTAGCTTTGCTAACCTAGCTGCCAAATGTAGTACAATAATAACATAAATACACGACCGACAAAGTTCCTGAATAATAAGAAGTCTACCTTCTGAAGAAGAAGATTCAAGCATTGATCAAGTTTCCATCACTTCAAATCTTCCAAGAGTAAGAAGACTTCTACTCTGAAGATTTCAGCATAGCTTTTCCATTCAAGGAGTATCTATTGAAAGGCGGCTACTATTAAGAAAGGGATTTTACTGACAAGGCCTAAGAAGATGCAAATCCTCAAGAACTACATTTATTGAGTAAAGTTCTATATACCAAACTTATTTTCTTCCTACTATTGTAAGCTTTATTTGAGATCTGAGTGTAGGGTTGTGTTGACAACATAAGTGTATTGCTTTTGTTGAATACCTGAGGTAGGTTTCTTGTAGAGAACCTGAGGTAGGATTTATTTGTTGAATCTGAGTTGTAGTAGTTTTGTCACTTTCAGGTACAATCCATGAAGTGGATCTGTGGTAGGGAACCTGTTTGAGTTCTTGAGTTAAAGGAGTCAAAGACTCTCTGATGTAAGATCTTATTGATCAGAGATATTGGAGAATTTGGCCTAGTCTAGCACATTACTAGATAGGTGGAGGGAGATAGTGGATGTACCAATAATTGGAGAACCACTATAAATTTTTGTGTCTTCTTTGCGATGTGTTAATTTACTGTGCTAGATAACTCACAAAGTTCAAAAAGATCAAAAACATAGAAATACCAATTCACACCTTGATAGATGATTAGACCACCCTTAATCTTTCATAATCATAGTAAGACGAACACCAAGTAACTCAACCTCCAAAATGATATCCAACATATATTTTGTTGAGACAAAAGCAACCCTTGTGCACTATGTACCACCTCGAATCCAAGAAAGTTTTTCAAAATTCCCATATTTTTCATATGGAAACTACCATGCAAATAACTTTTTAATCGTCAAATGGACTCTACATCATTCCATGGAGATGATCAAATCGTCAACATACACCAGGATATGCAAACGAACTCCTTGAGCTAAAAGGTAATCAAGGAATGGTAAGAGTGATGTTGAAACAGGAACTCAGCTCCTTAATTTTGGATCCAAGGGGGTTAGATTGCACCTACTTATCTCAAGCGAGAGCACCTGGCCAGATGTTGGGTACTAAGAGAAATACTCTGAGCTACAACGAGGAGGTCCCGCCACACACCCGGAATATCAAAGAGAGATTACCCTCCCTCACCAATGCTGAATTAAACACCTTGATGGGCCCTGAGAGCACTAACCGATCATAGTCAGCCTTGGGGAGAGGGAAGCAAGAAGAAGAAGCCCCCTCAGGGTGCCTATGGGTGTCTATTTATAGTTTCCAAGTTTGTCCTGCAAATAGTGGAATCCCACCTATTGGTTTTACTATACGCAGCCCAAAACGGTCTGCCAACAACATAACTCCGCTGTTTGGAGGGGTTATTCGCAGACATAAAAAGGTATCCTGGGTTTGCCGAGTTCCCAGTAAAGCGAGGACTCTCCACTCGCCCTAAACCTGGAATTTGCCCCAAGGGGGCTGTACTTGCCCCATGGTGCCTGGAACTTGCCTCTGTGGGGCTGCACTCACACCAGAGAGTCTGAATCTCTCCCCTGAGGGGCTGTACTTGCCCTAGAGAGCCTGAAAATTGAATCTAGGGTGCAGGGTTGCACTCACCCCGGGGTGCCTGGATCTCGCCCTTGATGGGCTGCACTCACCTCAGGTAGCCTAGATCTCTCCCTAGGGGGCTGCAGTCGCCCCAGAGAGCCTCAAACTTGCCCTAGGGAGCCTGGATCTCGCTCTTTGGAGGTGACTGCTTCTACACTCATCCTAGGTGGGCGAGATCCTCTAGTCCATCATCGGTCACATTTTATCACAATGAATTGCCGGTTATACAAGATTTTTGAAAGCATACGATCTAAGAGCAGTGTCTAATTATGCAAACCAAAAAATGAAGATCCCTCTTTAACCTATAGAATGAATTGTGAAGGCAACAAACCTTACTCAGGTTATGGGTTGAGAACCTAGGGGCCACTTCATATAGACTTCTTCAATCAAATCACCATGGAGAAAAGCATTATGTACATCCATTTGGTGTAATTTTAAATTCATGGCAGTGGTGACCACTAAAAAAATTCGAAATTACCAGTTCGATGATCAGATCAATGTCTCATTGTATTCCAGTCCCTTAATTTGCCAATTTCCCATGATGCCCAAGCCACTTTATGTCTTTTAATTGTGCATCAGAGTTTTATTTAGTTTGTATACCCATTTAGATCCCATCGCATATCCTCCCTCTAATCTTTGCATTTGGACATTTTGGAGAATTGCATAGAGTCATACCCGGCAGTAATAGATGCCAATAAAATATGGTGTCATGGAGAAGAATTATCATAATTTACATTGTTCATTTAAGGGTTATACGCTCCCGAGGAGATTGATTGTACGGATGAACTTGAAGAGGTGGTTATACATTTGGCAATTTTAGTAACATAATTTTACAAGTGTCACGGTGGCTTACAAAAACTATTCCCGCACCCCAAACCTATTTCCTCATTACCTACTTCCTCATTGTCACCACATTGCTCTGCATTCAACTGAATGGATCTTCACTGACCTTATTTCCACTCTCCATTATAGGAGAAGAATGCACGTCTTGATGCATGTCTTCAACCCATTCTAAATGCTTACTAGAAGCATCAACCAAGATCTCATCATTACTGTTATAGCTAGGGAAACTATTTGTTGAGCAAGTGGAATGTTTGGCTAGCAAAAACTCAGCTTCCACAAATCATACAACACCAAAAACAAAGTATTCATCCTCTTCAATATCATATAACCTGCACCCTTTTTTCATAGTGATATCCCATCAAAATGCAACTCCTACTATCACTCGCAAATTAATTTTTGCCCAGTAACTAAATATGTGTATAACACAAACAACCAAAATCTCGTATATGATCGTAAAATAGCACAATATCAAAAACAACTCATACATTGTTTTGCTACCCAAAATCATAGAGGTAGTGTGGTTAATCAAATAAACTGTCATCAATACACATTCATTGCAAAAGTTAAGAAGAAAATGTGCTTTAAATCGTAATGTGTGCACAACATTAAGATTATGGCGGTGTTTACGCTCAACCCCTTCATTTTGTATAGGTGTTCCCATACAGGAGCTCTGATGCACCATATGATGTTCAATAAAATAATGTTTCAAACAAGTGAATTCAATCCAATTGTCACTCCTTACAATTTAAACTTTCTTATTAAATTGTCTTTCTGTCATGGCAAATTTTTTTTCAAAGTTTGGGTCACTTCATTTTCGCAGTTAACAAATAAATCAACACTCCTGAAGAGAAATCATTAACGATAGTAAGAAAATACACGTCACCACAAGATGCACCAACACGATAAGGTCCCCACAAGCCACATTGAATTAAACCAAAAACAACATCAGCTATACTATTACTCAAAACAAATGGCGTATGACATTCTTTTGCCCTAAAACAAAATCACAATTAATATTTTCCACAATTTTGTGATTTTTATGATTCTTAAAATGGGAAATAAAATCAAGAGCTAAACTTGAAGGATGCCTAAGTCTGAGATGCCACATATTTTTTGATTAGCTCACACTATTCAACTGATGCCCACGAACATGATTGAAAGATATGGTACCTAAACACCTAGAGGGGGGGGGGGGGTGAATAGGTGACCTAAACCTTTTTGAAACTTTGTTGGCAGCACAACAGTTATTTTACAGAGTTCTACAGCTAACATCAATTACAGAATATAAACAGTTAATCCACAGCACAGCACAACACATCAGACACACTAATTTATAATGGTTCCCGAATCTTTGGGTACATCCACTGTCCCCCTTCGCCTATCTAGCAGTGTACTAGATTCGGCCAACCTTCTCCACTATCTCAGAACCCAACAAGGTTCCTACACCTCAGGCCCAAAGCCTTACACTCAGCCACCAAGGCCTACACTCAGCCACCCAGGCCTACACTCAGCCAATTAAGGCCTACACTCAGAGTTCTTCAACTCCTACACTCAGGCAACCAAGCCCTACCCTCAGCCTTTATAATATAGGCTTACAATTCTCTCAGATCCAATGGATCCTACAAGTTAAAATAGAAATACAATAGCTAACTCTACAACTCAGAAAATAAGAGAGGAGTTGAGAGTTTCTTGAAGAGTTCTTGGAAGAACTCAGCTAGATCCAAACTGACTTAGCTTCCTTCAAAGCTTCTTGAGTTAGAACTGAATTAGTCTGAATCTTCTACAGTTGATCCTTGACCTCTGCTTCTTGAGATCCAGATGATTCTGAATCTTTCTTATCAGCCTTAGTTCCAAAGACTGAATTCTTGATTGGAACTCTCTCTCTCCAACTTCTTAGATCTGCAGTTGGACTGTCAGATCTTCTTGTGTTGATCCTCTGTGTATCACTTTCCTGATTACTTGAAGAATCTGATCAACCACTTTAAGTATTCTTGACACCTACTTGTAACAACAATCATCAATCAATTTCTGTATACTATGGGTGCCTATTTATAGGCTTCCTTCATGGTAACCGGCTGGTCCGGTTCATAACAGACTTCTGATTTCTCTGACAGTTGCTGTAGACCGGCTGGATCGGCAGCTGTCATGTCAACCAGTCACTTCTTGAAATTCTCTAACTGTCAGATAGTGTCAAGACTTTCTGTTCTTAAGTGTCGACACTTATAGACTAAGTGTCGACACATGTTGTGTAAGTGTCGACACAAGTCTATAAGGTGTCGACACAATTCCTTGTATGTCTCAACACAGATACTTCTTCAAGTGTCGACACTGAAATTAAGTGTCGACACAAGTACTTGATCTTCATTCTTTAACTGTATTCTTCTAAGTGTCAACACATCTCCTTTGTGTCGACACATCTTCATGTATTGAAACTATCAAGTGTCGACACTACTTCTTGGTGTCGACACAAGTCTTCAATTTTATTTCTTCAGCTGAGTGTCGACACATTCCCTTAGTGTCGACACTTGTCTTCAATTTTATTTCTTCAGCTGAGTGTCGACAAATTCCCTTAGTGTCGACACTTGTACTTAGAATATTTTGTAAACTTTTCTGTTCTTTGCTAAGTGTCGACACAGCTCCTTGTGTCGACACTTTCTTCAAGTGTTGAGTCTTTAGCTAAGTGTCGACACAATGTGCTGAGTGTCGACACTTACTTCAAATGTTGACTCTTCTGGTTGTGTGTCGACACATTGTGCTGAGTGTCGACACATGTACTTAGACTCTGCAGACTTTTGCTGAGTGTCGACACATCTCCAAGTGTCGACACTTTCTGGTGTAGACACAGCTCTTCTAGGTGTCGACACTTCTGCTAAGTGTCGACACAGCTTTTCTGCATACTTCTTCACTGAGTGTCGACACAGCTCCAAGTGTCGACACTTTCTGTCTGGTGTCGACTCTTCTTCTCAGGTGTCGACATAATTACTCCAAGTGTCGACACTGCTTGTCTGGGTGTCGACACAAGCTTTCTCAAGTGTCGACACTTTCCCTCTGGGTGTCGACACATGGACTTAGAAACTTTTAGCTTCAATCCAGTGTATACCTAACCTGCACAAGTAACTCAAACAAACATCAAATACATTATGATGCATATCATTGAGTTAGGTGAGGCTTCTTCAAATCAGGTACATTTGATCAATGTACCCAACAATCTCCCCCTATTTGGAGAAGTCATAACCCTTAGTCAATGATATACACCACTCATAATTAAAAATTACAAAATGATGAAAAGCAGATTATAATCAACAGGGTTAACATGAACATGTAAAACTTCACACATATACACATTCAACATTCCAGAACAAATAAGAAACAAACATATTTCAGATCAATCATACTATAGTTATCACATATTGTTCTAACATTGTTCCTTATACATTTTCAATGTTGTACAAAAATGTTTTTCATTTAAAAGATTACAACAAGCTTCAAGTTTAATTCCTAATCTATTTCTGATCAGGTTCTTTGATAACAATTCCTTTTTCAGCTTTAACTTGAGCTTTGACAGCAGCAGCAGGCTCAGCATCAGCAGGCTTCTTGCCTTTTGAGTCTTTCTTCTTTTGTTCTTCAGCCTTGATTTTCTGCCTCTCAAAGTAATGATAGGGCTTAGGAAAGTACTTGCTAGGCTCCACAGCTGTAGGAGGTAGCTTTCCTAACTTAGCCTTCCTTCTATACTGGACAATGGCTTCCTGCCTGATCTCATGCTTCCTCCATTCAGCTTCTGAGAACCACTTGTTCCTCTCATGTGCATTGTCCTTGGCTGCTTTCCAGGCTGTGAGAATGATGTTCCTAGAAGTAGGGCTCCACTGTTCAAAATCTGGTTTTTGCTCAGCCAGTTCCCTGAACTTCTTCTTTGATAGCCTTGTTTCTTCTTCTTTGTCCATAGCCTCTTGCATAGCTGCTGTAATAGGTTGAGTAACCTTTTCTAAATGGACATTGTCCTTGCCCCCAGATGGGCTATACATAGTGCTCACCTCTGCATGAATCATTTCAAAATCTGGAGGTGGATAAATGACTTGAGCTACTTCTTGTGGCTCACCTCCAAAATAGGCAGGGTTCAGTCCAGATTCAGCAACTTCATTGTCATCACACAGGGGAGGATATCCAAGTGTAGCCCTGATTGAATTTGAAATCCATTTTGCATGCTCCGAACTGGCCTTGACTAACACTCTCTCCCCCTTTATGACTTCTTGGGCTACATGGTCTCTTACATCATCTTTCTGGAACCTGATTTGGCTATCCAAATACCTTATGCCATCCTTAAAGAAAGGTCTAAGCTTGGTAAGCTGTTCAGAAATGACCTTCTGGGAATCCTTGATTGCAGTCTTGACAGCAGCAAGTTCTTCTTGAAAAGCTTTATCAAATTCAGCCTTGGCAGCATCAGTAGAAGTAGATGGTTCAGCAGACTTATTCTTTAATTCAGTCACTATAGCATTGTGGGAGGCAGTTAAATTGTCATTCATTCTTAATTGATTCTCCAGCACATAGCCTTGCTTCAGTGCTATATCATCTACTTGAGACTTGATTTTCTCCTGGTGAGTTGCCAAATAGACCACTGCATTACCACCCTTGTGGAAGCAGTCAGTCATTTCCTTCTTATTCAAATTCATTTCAAACCTTATTGATTTGATATCTTGAGCTAGAGCAAATTGTAGGGACTTTTGGCCTTCATCAATATACGTCTCTATGGCCCTCCTGTGCTCATCCAGCTTAACTTGCATTGCTACCATTAATCCACTGTAATCAGTGGATGGAGCTTGTTGGACTAGAGAGTGTTGAGCAACAGTTTGTAGAGCCTTCTTATAGCTCTGACTCCTTCTTTTGAATATAAAGAATTGCTTCTTTTTAGCTTGTTCAGTCTCATCATCCTCAGACTCTGAGGTACTGGCTATATTCACCCTGTCCTTAGGGCTTTCAGGCCTTGCAGTCTGCACACCAGGTGCTTGCTCAGTTTCCATCCTAATAGGCTCTTCCACAACTTCCATGTTCTCCCCCTCAGTAGCAGCACCCTTCTCTTTAGCTGCAGCAACTTTATCCATGTCAAAGTCCTCTTGATCTAAATTAAGAAATAGATCTTCCATTGTGTATTCAGCTGGAGACTGTGCAGGAGAAGTACTGGGTTCATCAACTACTTTATCAGGAACAACTTCTTGTACTACTGATGTGTCTTGGAGAACAACATCTGGTAGTTGATTTATTTGCTGAGTTTGCTGATGGACATCAGACAAATCAGAATCTATTATAGAAAAATGTAAAGTATTGAGGTCAAAAAGTACCTCTTGGATAATTATGGTAGCTTGCTCACTCTCCAGTGTAGATGGTTCTTCTACACCTGGAAGCTCCCCCTGGCTTAGATCCCTAGGGATGGGACTAGTGTGAGGCAGCTCCCCCTGAGTCTCAGCCACATCTTTAGCAGCAGGGGTCTTTTCTACTATCTCCTCCTCTTGCTCATCAGGTGTGAACACCACCTGTTCTTCACTTCCAGAACTGCTTGAAGACACTTGGGCCACAACAGCAGTTTTTCTCTTCTTCCTTGGAGGGGAATCCTTCTTAGAAACCTGCTTCTCTGGAGTAGGAACTTCCTTAGACAGCACTCTTTCCCATCTTGAGAGTATTCTCATATCCATCCTTCTCATATGATTGATTTTAGCACCAGCAGCATTGCTCATGACCTCTGGTATTGTACCAGCCAGGTAGAGACTTAGTATCCTGCCCAGATTGGGCTTCTTTAGACTTTCCTTAACTTTCTCAAACACAACCAGTGACCAGTCTGTTTTAAGGTTGAAGATGATTCTGGTCATAACACTGAACATGGAGGCTGACACCCTGTCATGCCCTCCAGGTTTACTGAGGATAACTTTACCCACAACTTCTGACAGAAACTTTCCTTGGGTATTCATTCCTCTCCTGTTGAATACTGATCCTATCTTCAGCTTAGGATCTAGACCACACCAGGTAAGTGCTTCTCTGGTCTTAGATGTAGTCACTTCCTCTTCATCTTGAACTTTAGGTAGCTGAAGTACCTTTCTCAGAGACTTGTGTGAAATCTTGACCTTGGTGCCATGCACCCTTGATTTGATTCTGTAGCCTGAGTCATCTACAGAAGCTCCAGCAAGGAATTCGATTACCTCCTTCTTCCATATTTTAGTTGGTTCTGAAACCAGATACTCCAATCCAGAATCGGTGACTAGGGTTATCACTGATTTGATGTCTTGATCGCCATCGTCGAACGCGCCACGAACCAGTTCATAGCCTTCGTTAACGTTCTCTTCCAGCTTGGGAGCCATTAGGGTTTGGAGAATTAGTCTTTAGAAGAGAGAAATGTCGACACAGTAGTTTGGTCTCGAAACTCTGAAAGCGTGTCGACACACAAAGACAGAATCCTATTTATACCTTTCTGGTTTGAAGACGAACAGGCGGGATGGATTACTAAAGATGTGTCGACACTGGCAAGAAGTGTCGACACTGACTTATAATGTCTCGACACTCATGTGTCGACACAAGTTTAAGTCATCAGATTTGATGTGTCGACACTTGGTGAAGTGTCGACACCTCACTACTCGACATGTAGTCGAGACTTTACTTAGAAAATTCTGAGTAAAACTTAAGTGTCGACACCTTATTGAATGTGTCAACACCAACTCGACATGTGTCGACACTAACATTCTGAAATGTCGACACCAACTTCCTAGATGTGTCGACACCATTTTCCTGAAGTGTCGACACTTACTATTCTGTGTCGACATAGACTTGTCTATGTGTCGACACCTTTTTACTTAGCCAATTTTTTAGTTCTGTAAACTTAGTCTAAGTTTATCATACCTAGTTCAATTTTGAACCTATTGAACTTAGCTTCTTCTAAAGGCTTAGTAAACATATCTGCTATTTGATTATCAGTTTTAACATATTCAAGTGCAATATCATTTCTTTCTACATGCTCCCTAAGAAAGTGATATTTAATCTCAATATGTTTAGTTCTACTATGTGATACAGGATTGTTAGCTATTGATATAGCACTTGTAGAATCACAGTAAAGTGGAGTTCTACTTACCTGAAATCCATAGTCTTCTAACTAATGTTGAATCCACAGAAGTTGAGCACAACAACTTCCTGCAGCTACATATTCTGACTCAGCTGTGGAGATAGCCACACTAGTTTGCTTCTTACTGCTCCATGAAATGAGTCTTCCACCTAGGAATTGACAGGATCCAGTAGTGCTCTTTCTATCTTCTTTGCATCCTACAAAGTCTGCATCTGAATAGCCTGTTAGATCAAAATCTCCATTCCTAGGGTACCAGAGGCCTAGATAGGGAGTGCCCTTTAGATATCTCAAGATTCTCTTGACTGCAGTCAAGTGAGATTCTTTGGGGCAGGCTTGATACCTGGCACAAACACATGTAGCATACATAATGTCAGGCCTACTTGCAGTCAAGTATAGTAGGGAGCCAACTATCCCTCTATACAAGGTTTCATCTACAGGTTTCCCTGCATCATCCTTGCTTAGAGACATACTTGACCCCATAGGAGTCTTCATGGTACTGGATGAATCCATACCATACTTCCTTATGAGTTCTAGGGTGAACTTGGACTGACATATGGATAGACCACTTCCAGTCTGTTTAACTTGGAGACCCAAGAAAAACTTCAGTTCTCCCATACTACTCATCTCAAATTGACTTTGCATAAGCTTTGCAAACTTTTTGCAAAGGCTACTTTCAGTAGACCCAAATATAATGTCATCTACATATATTTGGACAAGTATGACTTTGCCTCTAGATTCCCTAAGGAATAGAGTCTTATCTATTTTCCCCCTTGAGAACTTGTTTTCAATGAGGAAACTAGATAGGGTTTCATACCAAGCTCTAGGTGCTTGTTTTAACCCATATAATGCTTTCCTAAGTCTATACACATAATGTGGAAGAGTAGGATCAACAAAACCTGAAGGCTGCTCCACATATACTTCTTCCTTTAGATTACCATTTAGGAATGCTGACTTCACATCCATTTGGTATACCTTGAATCCTTGATAAGTTGCATAGGCCAAGAACATCCTTATGGCCTCCAGTCTGGCTACTGGGGCAAAGGTTTGATCAAAATCAATACCTTCTTCTTACCTATATCCTTTTGCAACCAGTCTTGCTTTATTCTTTATGATGACCCCTTGTTCATCTAACTTATTTCTGTAGATCCACTTAGTTCCTATAACATTGTGGTCTTTAGGCTTTGGAACCAGCTCCCAAACTTTGCACCTTTTGAACTGATTAAGTTCTTCTTGCATAGCTTCAGTCCACTGTGGATCTTGTATAGCTTCTTCAAATTTCTTTGGTTCTATTTGAGACAGAAAACTTGAATATACTACAACATTCTGATTTCTGCTCCTTGTCTGAACACCTTGTCTTGGATCTCCAATTATCAGCTCTACTGGATGATCTCTTAGATGCCTATTGGCTGGAGGCATCCTTACTTCTGGTTGTACTTCTACAGCATCTTCATCATGCTGAGTTCCTTGTACTTCTTCAGCTCCTGGTACATGTAGTTCTCCCCCTGGACATAAGCCATCTTCTTCTACTTGCTGTCTTGCAGCAGGTACATCTTCTATGGCTAGCTTGTCCATCTTCTTAGTAAGACCTGTGGGGATGCATACATTGCTAGACAACTCATTGTTAATTAGTTGTGTCTCATCAAAAACTACATGCACAGACTCCTCTACAACTTGTGTAGTCAAGTTGTAGACTCTATAAGCCTTACTATTATTGTTGTACCCAACAAACACTCCCTCTTGGGACTTGGCAGCAATCTTAGTTAGGTAAGACTTTCCATTGTTAAGTATGAAGCATTTGCAACCAAAAATCCTGAAATAGGATAGATTTGGTTTCCTGCCTTTCACAACTTCATAGGGGGTCTTGTTTAACCTTTTAGTGATGGTAGCCCTATTTATCACATGGCATGCAGTGTTAACTGCTTCAGCCCAGAAATACTCAGGCAGTGATGTATCACTAAGTAGGGTTCTACCAGCCTCTATCAAGGTTCTATTCTTCCTCTCAGCAATGCCATTTTGCTGAGGTGTTCTAGGTGAAGAGAATTCTTGAAATATCTCATAGTCTTCACACAGCTTTGTCATGCTTTCAGACTGAAACTCAGTACCATGGTCACTTCTAATTTTGACCACTGTACAGTTCAATTCATTCTGAATTTGCTTAACAAAACTATAGAAGACACTAGGTGTTTCAGATTTCTTCTTTAAGAAGAACACCCAGGTAAACCTTGAGTAGTCATCAACAACTACAAAGGTATAGACCTTCCTACCTAAGCTGTGAACTGGCATTATACCAAATAGATCCATATGCAAGAGGTATAAACACCTCACAGCATCTTTGTTGTCTAAGCTTCTAAAGGTGGATTTAGTCTGCTTGCCCTTTTGACAAGCTGAGCAAATGCCATCTTTAACACACTTAACTTGAGGACCATTCCTCACTAACTCTTTGCTAAAGAGTTTGCTAATAGTCTTGTAATTAAGATGGGCAAGCCTCTTGTGCCATTTGACACATTGAGAGACTGTCTCATCAGCTACAAGACAAACAGGAGAACCATTGTTCTCAATCATAATGTCTAAACAATAGACATTCCTCTTCCTATAACCTGTCAAAATGATCTCTTGATCACTTGACCTCTTGATATGACAACCATTTTTAACAAATGAGATGTCATACCCTACATCACTTAACTGACTTATACTAATGAGGTTGTGTTTCAACCCTTTAACATAAGCCACTTGAGTAATGGTAACTAGGTTTGAAGAGATGTTACCAAACCCTTTGATGATTCCTTTTTCAGAACCACCAAAGGTCACCTTTGGACCATTTTTGATTGGAATGTAGTCCTTCAGTAGTCCCCTAGTTCCAGTCATGTGTCTGGAACATCCACTATCCAAGTACCATGTAGGGGTATGGCCACTTGGACTCACCTGCAAAACAAATTAATGAACCTTAGAACCCAAAGTAAACTTGGGTCCTTGGTGATTGTTAGTTTGCAACATAACAAAGCTACCTGTTGGCTTTTCACCAGGTAACTTACTACTCACCTTGGCACTGGCATTGTGCCAACAGTCCATTGCAAAATGGCCAATCTTGCCACAGCACCAGCATTCAAACTTGTTGTACCTTTGCTTAGGTACAACCTTTGCTGTCTTGACTACAGCAGGCTTGTTGAATGTTGGGGCTTTGCCCTTGGACTTGGACTGATCCTGAACAGTCCTAGCTGGTTTAATAAAACCCAATCCATCCTTTCCTTTATGATGAATAAATTCATCAATCAAGGGTAGCACTGATTTAGGTTTTGAAAACCTAGCAACTAGCTCTTTTTCCTTCTGAAGATTGATCTCCAGTAACTTAATTTGATCATTTTTATAAGTGATAGTTCCCATCTGAATCACAGTAATGTGTTTCAGCCTGGCTACCTCATTGAGCTTTTGATCAAATTCCTTCTCAAAGCCTGTTGCAGCTGCCTTTAGATCAGCAATTTCCTTTGCCTGACTTTTGGCAAGGGACTTGCTTTTCTTATAGGCTTGCAACAGTACTTTATATTCATCTAAGAGCTGATGAATATCTCCCTCAGATTCAGAAACACTTCCATCACTTGATGAAGATGAATCTGACTCTGAACTAGAACTGAAATCTGAACTTTGAGTTGGACTTTGTACCTGACTAGGTCCTGGCTGCTCCAGGATTTTGGTACCTTCAGTCAATGCCATCAGTCCTTGGCACTGACACTCTTCTTGTTCATAGATTGATTCCATGATCTGCATAAACTCTTCTTTTTCTTCAGCAAATAGCCCTATGTAGGCTTCAGCATCTGTCTCAGTGTCTGAAGAAGAAATGTCTGAAAGAGTCTTCTCATTCTTTGCAACAAAGGACTTCTCCTTCTTTCCTTTGAAGTGAGTCTTCTTTTTGTCACTGGATTCTTTTCTTCTCTCAGGACAATCTGCAATAACATGCCCCTGTCTATTGCAGCAGTAACATACTATCTTAGACCCAGTTGCCTTGCTAGTCTTTGTCTTTTTCTTGTCCTTTTTTGAAGGCTTCTTCTCCTGATACTGAACTTATTTCCCTTTGGAAAATGAAGGTCTGGACCTCCACTGTTTCTTCTTCAGGAATTTCTGAAAATGTCTGGTGAATGCAGCAAAGTCTTCATCACTTTCACTGCTTGTAGACTTTGTGCTAACAGACTCATCAGATTCAGATTCAACTATCTCTGGAGGAGGTGTTGATGACTTAGTCCTCCCCTTTCTAGGTACTTCTGACTTGAAAGCAACAGTCCTTTCTCTGTGCTTAGTCCTTGTTGATTTTTCCTCCTCTTTTCTCACAGACAGCTGCATCTCATAAGACAACAACTTGCCAAATAGTGTGGGAGGAGGAATTTCTCCCAACTTTGCCATTTCTCTGATGGCACAGATCTTGGTGTCCCAATCTTTGGTTAGGGACCTTAAGAACTTATCATTCAATTCATAGTTAGTGAACTCTCTTCCATAGGACATAAGTTCATTAACAATTCTGTAGAATTTCTTGTAGCATTCAGTGATGCTATCTCCTCTTCCTTGCCTAAAGCTCTCATACTCTTGATTAAGCAAGGACTTCCTATCTTGCCTAACTTCTTCAGATCCTTCCATATACACTATAAGAGTGTCCCACATCTCTTTTGCTGTCTTACAGTGAATTAAGTTCTGGAAGGTGGCATCATCAATGGCACTTACTATTATGTTTTGTGCCCTTTTGTCCATAGTGGCTAGGACAATTTAATCCTTGGTCATCTCAGAGAAATCCTTTGGAGTCCTCTGATTTGCATCTAATACTGAGATCTTCATGGGCACATATGACCCCTCTTTGACTGTGATGTAGATTCTAGGGTCTGAGGCCTCCATGAATAGCCTTACCCTCTCTTTCCAGATTCCAAAAATCTCCTTTCTGCATATGGGCAGTTTCATTGAACCCAATTCCTTGTGATTCTCTGAAGACCCCATGTTTCTTGATTTTCTTGAAACTGTATTCTGACTTACACTGAATCTGCCAAAACTGGATCTCCTCAGACAGTTAGTCCTTTTTGAGGAACCTCGCTTTGATACCACTTGAAAGATATGGTACCTAAACACCTAGAGGGGGGGGGGGTGAATAGGTGACCTAAACCTTTTTGAAACTTTGTTGGCAGCACAACAGTTATTTTACAGAGTTCTACAGCTAACAGCAATTACAGAATATAAACAGTTAATCCACAGCACAACACAACACATCAGACACACTAATTTATAGTGGTTCCCCAATCTTTGGGTACATCCACTGTCCCCCTTCGCCTATCTAGCAGTGTACTAGATTCGGCCAACCTTCTCCACTATCTCAGAACCCAACAAGGTTCCTACACCTCAGGCCCAAAGCCTTACACTCAGCCACTAAGGCCTACACTCAGCCACCCAGGCCTACACTCAGCCAATTAAGGCCTACACTCAGAGTTCATCAACTCCTACACTCAGGCAACCAAGCCCTACCCTCAGCCTTTATAATATAGGCTTACAATTCTCTCAGATCCAATGGATCCTACAAGTTAAAATAGAAATACAATAGCTAACTCTACAACTCAGAAAATAAGAGAGGAGTTGAGAGTTTCTTGAAGAGTTCTTGGAAGAACTCAGCTAGATCCAAACTGACTTAGCTTCCTTCAAAGCTTCTTGAGTTAGAACTGAATTAGTCTGAATCTTCTGCAGTTGATCCTTGACCTCTGCTTCTTGAGATCCAGATGATTCTGAATCTTTCTTATCAGCCTTAGTTCCAAAGACTGAATTCTTGATTGGAGCTCTCTCTCTCCAACTTCTTAGATCTGCAGTTGGACTGTCAGATCTTCTTGTGTTGATCCTCTGTGTATCACTTTCCTGATTACTTGAAGAATCTGATCAACCACTTTAAGTATTCTTGACACCTACTTGTAACAACAATCATCAATCAGTTTCTGTATACTATGGGTGTCTATTTATAGGCTTCCTTCATGGTAACCGGCTGGTCCGGTTCATAACAGACTTCTGATTTCTCTGACAGTTGCTGTAGACCGGCTGGATCGGCAGCTGTCATGTCAACCAGTCACTTCTTGAAATTCTCTAACTGTCAGATAGTGTCAAGACTTTCTGTTCTTAAGTGTCGACACTTATAGACTAAGTGTCGACACATGTTGTGTAAGTGTCGACACAAGTCTACAAGGTGTCGACACAATTCCTTGTATGTCTCGACACAGATACTTCTTCAAGTGTCGACACTGAAATTAAGTGTCGACACAAGTACTTGATCTTCATTCTTTAACTGTATTCTTCTAAGTGTCAACACATCTCCTTTGTGTCGACACATCTTCATGTATTGAAACTGTCAAGTGTCGACACTACTTCTTGGTGTCGACACAAGTCTTCAATTTTATTTCTTCAGCTGAGTGTCGACACATTCCCTTAGTGTCGACACTTGTCTTCAATTTTATTTCTTCAGCTGAGTGTCGACACATTCCCTTAGTGTCGACACTTGTACTTAGAATATTTTGTAAACTTTTCTGTTCTTTGCTAAGTGTCGACACAGCTCCTTGTGTCGACACTTTCTTCAAGTGTTGAGTCTTTAGCTAAGTGTCGACACAATGTGCTGAGTGTCGACACTTACTTCAAATGTTGACTCTTCTGGTTGTGTGTCGACACATTATGCTGAGTGTCGACACATGTACTTAGACTCTGCAGACTTTTGCTGAGTGTCGACACATCTCCAAGTGTCGACACTTTCTGGTGTAGACACAGCTCTTCTAGGTGTCGACACTTCTGCTAAGTGTCGACACAGCTTTTCTGCATACTTCTTCACTGAGTGTCGACACAGCTCCAAGTGTCGACACTTTCTGTCTGGTGTCGACTCTTCTTCTCAGGTGTCGACACAATTACTCCAAGTGTCGACACTGCTTGTCTGGGTGTTGACACAAGCTTTCTCAAGTGTCGACACTTTCCCTCTGGGTGTCGACACATGGACTTAGAAACTTTTAGCTTCAATCCAGTGTATACCTAACCTGCACAAGTAACTCAAACAAACATCAAATACATTATGATGTATATCATTGAGTTAGGTGAGGCTTCTTCAAATCAGGTACATTTGATCAATGTACCCAACAATGATGTTAGGATTCACAGTGTAGAGAATGTTTGTCGAAAAACAGCAGAAAAAATAGTGAGAAGGTTTTTTATCACTGGAATAAGATGATTATTTTTTATTGATGCCAGCCTTCATATATTGGTAGGCTGAGACTTATCAACAACACAGTATATTTACTCATATACCCTTGCAAACTATTACATTTTATGCTAACATTTATTGACTATTAAACTCCTCTTCTTCTATATTTCGTCAAGCCTTCTACAAATTAGATCAATCCTGACATTCTTCCCCTTAATCTGGAGAAGGCCGGATGCCGATTTCTACTCTCAGACACAGAAATGTGTCTCTGGGAAGTGCCTTCATCTTGATATCTACTAGCTGCTCTTCTGAGTTACACCGCTTGACATTATCTTTCCCCACCTGCGGTCTTGTACAGGTGTAGTTGTCCTCTTCTTCCAACTGTTAGCTCTACTTTTGTCTTGGGGCATCTACGGATAACTCTTCTCCAACACATGAACCATCCCCTTCAAGTAGTATAGCCCCTATGTCAGTTCACTCGCTCCATTCAGAGTCCTCAATGTGCGGTCCTAAATAATTTTGGTAAGAAGTTGTGAAACAAAAATCTAGTTGCATGTTAATTTTGGCACATAATATAAGGCTCAATGAAGTGTGCGTCAGTTATCCAAGAAGAAAATCTCCTTCCATAATGGCTGTTGTAGAGTCTCCATTCGGAAGATCACTTGGAGAGCTTGCAATCATTCAAACATTGTATAACAAATCAAGGTTTCACGTCATATGATGAGACGCACCCGGATCAATTATCCAATGTACACTGTTTAACTTACCCGTCAAGTGTTCCTTTTATCCTGACTAATTAATCACCCAATTGTTGAGCAATTAAGTTCCTTAAGGTTGTCCATTTGTGATCTCTGAGACCATTTATCCTTCCACGATCTTCTTCATCATCACTTTTTTAGAGTCTGCCCTAATTCCTTTGTCTTTATCTTATAAGTGTTATTTCCTGGAGGGTCCAACCATACTATAGTAAATAGAAAACCCACTTCGATTCCAAAGAGATTGTATACTGCATTAAATAGAAATAACACTAAAAATTCTAATATATCTTTGACAATAAAAAAAACAATACACAAAAAAACTCACACAATCTAAATGGATCGTGCTTGCTGCAGGAAGCGATCGCAAACATTCGTAAGATATTGCATAGATTCTGAAGGGGTTCGTTCACGCATGATCTTCTTTCCTAATATCAAGCGACTGCAAGGGATCCAAATGGATCACATGAATACCATAAAATTGGAATAATAATTACGTACGGGTAGCACTCCTTTCTCTGAGACCAGATGAAATTTAAGCCGTTGATCTCGCATATCCAATGCCAGTGTTTTCGCCGAAATAAAAAAAAGAAAGTCAAAGAAAAAAAGCTCAAATTTTGAATTCCAATTGAACGGAGAGATCGCTACCCGCGCTCCTTCTTTTGGGAGAGGGACCCAAAAATAAATTTTTAATTTCTTCAAATGGATGGCCGTCCGTCCACAACAATTGGCTCTCAAAAAACAATCCCAAAAATGATATTTAAATAATAAAAAAATGAATTGCGGGCATCCCAAAGCACCAAAATCTACCTATAAAAATTTAAAAACACTTGGCCTTTCATCTTCCAAACTCGCATAATTTGCTTCCAACCTGCAGCTTGCATTCATGGTGATTTCTTCTGTAAGTTTTTGCGCCACCACCCTCTTAATCTTCGCTGCGATTTTATCTTCCCATCAGCAAGCAGAAAAAATCCCAAACGCCATCTCAGATTTAAACTGTCAAAGAGCCGGTTCTACAGCAGTCATGATGTACAACCGTTATCTACCCCCAAAACACAGGCTTAACAAGAACCCTAGCCTTCGTGAAATTAACCTTTGTTGGGTGCAAAGTGCTTCGATGAAACGGGAGAATGATCGGTGGAACATATACTATCTTGACTTGGTAGTTCGCAGACGCGATGGGATTATCGAAACCGCCTTCGCAGAGGTGTCTGTTAGTGCCTTTTCCATATCCTACAAGAGCCTGAATAATTTCAACGTCTGGACAGAGGGACCGTTTCCTCCAGAGTCTAAATGTTGATGGTATGGCCGGTTTGCTTTTTCGTATGTCATGGAGTAATAATAATAATAATAATAATAATAATAATAATAATAATAATAATAATAATAATAATAATAATAATAATGGCGTCAGTTGCATGTAGCCAAGATATATGCTTATTTTTATGAAGTCTTGTATCACAATTTGCATGAAATTTTTTTTTTCTTGTTTTCTTCAATTAATCCTCAGAGTCTGCTTTCATACGGCATGTGGGGTGATTTGGATCTCATGTTGGTAGCTTTTATATACATGAAAAGTTTCCTCTGATTTTTCTAAATCATACATCTTCGATCTGTACCAATATATAAATATATCCACTTAAGTTGTGCACGATCGACCATCAAATTTAGACCGTCTGATCCAGCAAATTTCTTCTTCTGATCGGCCCACAATTATCGTTGTCGTTCGATTGAAGCACAATTAATCTAGCCCTTGAGGTAAATATAATATAAACCATCCGATCTTATTTAAATCAATCTAGCTCTTGATTATATTTATTAGAGCTCCTATATACCTACTATATATGTACGATGTCTTAGGCCTATTTTTTGCCTAACATTACCCTATAACGTAAAATAACAATTTTATCTCTAAATTTATTTAACTGAGATGATCATATGACCCGATTTTTAATCACAAAAAAAATATCAATGATGAGATTTGAACTCAAGTCCCCATTATGTCGTTCATTCAAGTAATTACACACTCATAAATTAAAAGTAAGGATGAAAATTCATAAAATCAAAAAATTTTAAGAAAAGCTTCTATACCTACTATGCTAGGTTGTCAATAGACATGTCAGTAGTGTTTTCGAGGAATAATGTTATTATGCATGTCGGCGATATTTTCAAAGAGATATCATTAAACTCATAAATTTATGGAAATTGATTAAACATTAATTAATAAGAATGAATAAATTTTTAACAAAAATTGCAACGTGATATGTTACTATTTTTTTCATAAATTAATTGAAATTATCTATCTCGATTGGAGTATTGTCGCAGTTACTTGTATATATCTATATTTTAAAAGAAAAACATTTTGGATCATTATGAGACCAGGTTTGGACCATAAATTGAATCACAATCGTCCGATAACACCTTGAGGCCTCCATCACCCCCCCCCCCCCCCCCCCGCCCCATGCTGCTGCGATGTGCGATCTCGCATTGGGGCGGCGGGAGGCGGCCCCGGGGGGTCGACCGCGAGCTGCGGCCACCCCATTGCGGACACGCTCCTTCGGGCGCAACCGCTAAAGGCGGCCGCGGGGCGCGG
Source organism: Platanthera guangdongensis (assembly GCA_039583875.1). Lineage (NCBI taxonomy): Eukaryota > Viridiplantae > Streptophyta > Magnoliopsida > Asparagales > Orchidaceae > Platanthera > Platanthera guangdongensis. Next base: position 44,481,344 of record CM077167.1, on the reverse strand, counting down.
CCGTGAAGCTCGGTCGCGAGAAGCGGCTGTGACCTCACTGCCTGGGAGCGGAGGCAGCCGGCTGTTTCGGCCTGCCGCGGGCAGTTTGCACATGTAGCGGGATCCCGTGGGCGGATAATGTACAGATCAAACCTGTCGATCGCGCGCACGGTGGTTATTTCTATGATACCCACCAAGTTAGTGAGGATTTTGGGTTATCGACTATTCACACCTCAATTTCATTATAAATTTATCTTGGCGTCATCATTTGCCCCCAAAAATCCTCGGTGTTAAGAGCCGGAGAATTGGAAGAACGAGAATTTTGCTCGAGAGACTCTTTCTTGTGGCGATTATGGTGGCATCGAACGAAGAGATACCAGAGAAAGCGGATGGAGGTGGAAAGCGTATCAAGGTGCATGGTAAAGAAGCGGAGTGACCGAACGATAGAAGGCACACCTGTGCATGGTTCGTCTGAACGCATGAACGAAGGGAATACTCGCACAAGAGGGGCAATGCACGCACGCGGATGTGGGCTGCACGCGCGTTGGTGTGCATAGGCCGGGCCGAGCGCGCACCTGCGCATGGTGGCAGGTGTGCAAGCGGCCTGACGCGTGCTCCAGCATGTGCAAGAGGTCTCTCGCGTGGTCCCGCGCACTCCGACGCGTTTTTGCACGCTCCGGCGCGCAACCGCGCGCACCCGCGTACATCCGCGCCCACCTGCGCACGGGATTGCACGCGCAGACCTGGGCGCACCTGCGCACAGGACTGGGCGCACCTGCGGACAGGATTGGGTGCGTAGGCATGTGCGCACCTATGCACAGGAATGTGCGAGCAGGCCTGCCTGCACGCGCATGCCCATGCCTGCGTGCTAGTGTGCCGGTTCCGCGAGCGCGCGCCTGGGCACACCCGTGGGCTCCCACGTTCCCCGCGGGCGGGCCTCTTGCGGGCCTTATACATGCGCGGACGTGCAAGATCGTTTGTTGGTGTTGTGTTTGTATACGAGGGATCTTTTGAGTTCCTCGAGGTGTGACAGCCGCGCTTACGAAGCAGCATTCTTCCTCCTTTATGCGACCATTTTTTGGTGTTCATTTTTCATAATTTTTCCATATGGTGCTTTTCAGGACTCGAAGCGCAGCGCACAACCACGTCCAATGTGGGTGCGCTCCTCACTTACCACCGAGGAAATTGCGGTTTGAAGAAAAGATACAGGATACCTTGCAATTTTTAAGCGAAGATACCCCATATTGAAGAGAGAGTTCATAATAAGTCGAAGGGCTGGCTGACAGTGTGTGAGACGATACTACGATCCAGATTTTGACTTCTGTTGTGCGATGATATGATTGATATTTTGAAGTTCTGTCGTGTCCCTATATCACAATTTACTCCTCTTCGGATGACTCGCATCGTGGGGCTAGTTGAATTCTTCAGGGAGATTGGCTTGAGATTATCCTTGGACATATTCATAGATTGGTGTGAGGTCCGTATTGAGGGTGGTTGTCGTGTTGTGATCTACATCAATTTGAGTTAGCTTGACTTTGAGAATCAGACGGAACATCTTCACGAGAACAGCTTATTTGGTTATGTCCGGAATTCCTTGGGCTTGTTGGAGATTGAATTCACTTCCTGATCACTGCCGCAGTCAGAAGGAATGAGACGAGACTTTTCTCCGATGCATGGGTTTACAAAGCCTCGGGAGCTGGCACGTCATTTATTCAACATTTCTTCATTTGTAGAGGAGAAACATCTGTTGTTATGCGGGCTTTCTGATGATCTTTAGGGTGTATTTGCATCGACACTAGTTCATAATCCGAAGAGGAAGCTTGTATTAAAAGGTTTCAGTGATGAGGATGTAGAGCCCCAGTCTTCTTCAAGTCCGAGAGACAATCAGGTTGAGGAGATCCCTGACTGTTCACATGACGAGATTACACCAACTGATCATAATGTTGAGGACCTAGAGTCTTCTACCCCCAGAGTTCCCCATCTAGAGGTCTTTTCCCCTGTATGTCTTCTTCATTGAAGGCGATGAGTGGTGTGGTGAGTAAACTCTCTTTATGGTCTATAATTTTGTAATTTTGTGTAAACCTAACCTCCTTTTTGTTGCAGATTGAAGCTCAGGCTCATATCATGTTTATATGGAGCAATCATTACATGAGCTTGAAGGATGGCTATCTGATACTTCAGGATAAGCTTTGGACAACAGAGGATTCACATGTTATCTTGAGAGAGAAGCAGGATCGAGAGATATCCCGCTTTCAGCAGATTGGGTCGGAGCTGAAGGCGTAGATTAAGGAGTCACGAGCGGCGCTATTAACGACAAAGACCTTGGTAGAGATGACTGGACAGTTTTTTAGAGCAGCTCGGGAAGAGACTTCTCGTTTGGAGGCGGAGTTGGGGCTATGAAGACTGAGGTGGATCGACTCTCCTCAGAGGATCGGCAGCAGAGTTGAAAGTCGTAGGGCTTGCTGAGTACATGGATTCTCTGGACTTCATCCACGGTTGTTGTTTACTTGGATAGGAGATATAGGATATGGTCGGTACCAAAAAGGTGGAGCCCCATATTGAAGATGTTTGTGAGGTTGCCCAAAGGCACGGAATGTTGAAGGATCTTCGGATGGTGGCTAGAAGACTTGAGTGTGATGTTTCTTTTCTTGGTTTCGACAATCTTTCTGATGATGACGACTCGTGTTCTGATTTCGATGTAGATGTAATTGGCGAGCAGTGTTCTTACCTATGTTTGTGTGTGTATGTTTGCTTTGCTTAGTTGAGATTGTATGATCTCGTCCCCTTGTGATAGACTTTTTATCTGTTTTTGTGTTTTTGAACTTGTACTTTGTAGTAGCTTTTGATGATATTTTATATGCTTCCAAGCAACCCTTTCAGTTGCCTTTGCAACTTTTCTCAACATTGAGCTTTATTCTGAAATTGATTGAGCTTGTGTGGTATTAATATCATTGCTTTGTAAGCGTTCACGATCCTCTTTCTCGGATGTTTGTAACTAAAGGAAGAGACCCAAACCATGTCATAACCTCCTATAATGAGTGAGATGAGCCCAATAACGATGTAGTAAGAAGTTAGAGCGTCCGTCTGGGGGATGTCACTGATAGGTTGACTGTTGAAGGACGAGACCCGGTGATGTCTCAATCTACTAAAAAGATAAAGGGCAAGCCCTGCTAACCTTGTAGTGATTAAGATATCCGAAACAGGGGGCAGAAACACAGAATTATATGCAATTCTTCACAGCAATACAGCACATACATCACAACAATCACAGAATAAAGCACACAGAGAGAACACACAGATTTTATAGTGGTTCCCCAAGGTCTGGGTACATCCACTTTCCCCCTTCGCCTATCTAATAGTGTACTAGATTCAGCCCAACTTCTCCACTACTTCTCAGATCCACAGATCTTACAGCTCAGAACCCCAAATAGGTTCCTACAACTCAGAGTGATCCTACTCCTACAACTCAGGCACAAAGGCCATACCACTCAGTCTTCAACAAGACCTACACTCAGCCTTCAACAATGCCTACACTCGGCCTTCAACACGACCAACACTCAGAGAAATGTATCTCCTACACTCAGGCACACAAGCCCTACCACTCAGCCTTTATAAATATAGGTTTACAACTCATATCCCTTAGGATCCTACAGAAAACAAAAAGTATAAGGATTAATAACCACAACTCAGATTGAGAAAGTTAAGTTGATTGGCTTCTTGATGAGTTCTTGAAAGAACTTTGCTGAGATCAACCTCCCTTGGCTTTTCTTCAAAGCTTCTTGAATTAGAACACAATAGAGTTGAATCTCTTGGCAGATGATCTTCAATCAACTGCTGACTTGAGAATCAGATCTCAATCTGAAACTTTCTTTTTCAGCCTGGTTCAATAGCTGTCTTCTTAGAAGGAGCTTTCTCTCTCCAACTACTTAGATCTTCACTTGAAGGTCTTCTTCTTGTTTGTTGTTTCTCACTTCAATGATTGCTTCAATCGATCTTCTTCTGTTGAAGGAATAAGCCTTTATATAGGCTTTCTTCATGGTGACTGGCTCATCCGGTTTCTAACAAACTTTTGACAGCTCTGACAGTAGCAGTTGACCGGTTGAAATGGCAGCTGTCAAGTCATCCAGTCACTTCTTGAAAACTCTGTCACTGTCTGTAAGTGTCGAGATAGATTGTCTTTATGTGTCGACACAAATAGACCAAGTGTCGACACAAGTATACTAAGTGTCGACACTAGCCTTCATGGTGTCGACACAACTCCTTGTATTATAAAAATTGCTTCTCGATACTGCTTCTTCAGAATGTGTCGACACTGATCCTGTGTGTCGACACTTGTACTTGAACTTTGTTGATGTTTTGCTGAGTGTCGACACAGCCTCCTAGTGTCGACACGTGTACTTGAACTTTGTTGATGTTTTGCTGAGTGTCGACACAGCCTCCTAGTGTCGACACTTTTGATGTCGACAAAGTTCCTCTGGGTGTCGACACTGCTTCTAAGTGTCGACACTGATTCTTTAGACTTTTCTTCATTGTGTGTCGACACTGTCTATATGTGTCGACACTTTCCTTCTGGTGTCGACTCTGCATTCCTGGTGTCGACACAATTACTCCAAGTGTCGACACTGCTTCTCTGAGTGTCAACACAAGCCTTCTTAAGTGTTGACACTTTTCTTCTAGGTGTCGACACATGGACTTAGAGACTTTTCCTGCAAACCTGCAGTTACTTAACCTGCACAAAGAAACTCAAAGCACATCAAATACACCTTGATGTATATCATTGAGTAGGGTGAGGCTTCTTCAAATCAGGTACATATTTTCCAACGTACCCAACAAGGAGCCTGACCGTCGGCTGGGCTGGAGGCCCGAGTGGCAAGAGCAGGGGCCCCGGAGAGGGTACCAAGGAAGGGACCGCCACCAGGGTGGGCAAGATCAGTTCCAACCCCTAGGTTGGAGGCGGGAGCAGAGGCCTCCACTCCCCGATCAAGGACAGGCTATGGACATAGCCATAGGGGAGAGGAGGAGAGTAGCAAGGAGGAGGAGGAGATATGTTAGGATGGAGTTGCCCTACTGCGAATTCCATCAGGAGGAAGGGCACGCCACAGCCACGTGCCTGGAGTTCCTCGAAATAAGAGGAAATAGGGAGCAGCAGCTGCAGCAGGGGTGCTAGGAAGTGAGAATCGAGGAGGTCCTGCCTCGGGCGGAGGAGGACAATTGTGAAGATTGGGTGGATGTTGGGACCCGAGGAGGGATCAGAGTGATCCACGAGGGGGGGGGGGGGGGGGGGTTGAGCCCTCTTGGAAGGCGAGCCTCCATACCATGTACTGTCGGAGCATTGGCTCCACATCCCAAACACCACCCCTAGAAGAGAGGATCACCTTCTCAAGGATCGACATGTCGGATCATGAGGATCCATTTTGTGATGCGCTGGTCATCCAAACGGCCATCAAAAAGTTTACCGTCTCCCGGATCCTCGTTGACAACGGAAGCTCCATCAACATCGTCTTTAAGAAGGCATTTGACGTGATGAAGGTGGAGGCGAAGAGGGTGTTGGCCTTGGATGGACCCTTGTTTGGGGTTTCGGGGGAGAGGAAGGAAGTAGAAGGAGGAGTGGGGCTCCATGTCACCCTAGGGGGGGGGGCAATCCAAAAACTGCAGTTTCATCATCGTGGACTCCCCAAGAAGCTACAGCGCCATCTTCGGGAGGCCCCTCATTAGCGCCTTCCTCTTTGTCCCCTCATCGTTCCATCAATACTTGAAGTTCAATGCAGAGGGGATACAGGTCAGGGTCAGGGGGGACACCAAAGTTGTGCTGTAATGCTACATCACCGTCGTGAACTCCATCTCATGGCAAGATGGGGCCGAGGAGGAGTGGAGGATGGAGGAGGCAGAGCATGAAGCTGGCAGGGAGGAGCTGGAGGAGGAGAGCTGCACCGAGGTTGAGGTGGCAGGAGGAGATCTAGAGGAGACGGCCGAGACAATAGCCATGGAGGAAGAGGTGGAAGCAGAGGTCCTCGAGGAGAGGTATGTTGAGGAATAGGGGGAGCAGTCCAGGTTGGAGGCTGTGGAAGAGGTGGTGGAGCTGGAGGTTCTCACTCATGGAGGCAGGGTGGAGAAGGTCTACATCAGCGGAGGGCTGACCCCGGAGGCTCAAGACAGGATTCTGGCGTGCATCTAGAAGAACGTGTACATCTTTGCATGGAGCATCGCGGAGATGCCAGGGGTCAACACGGATGTAGCATGCCACAGCCTCAACCTGGACCCGGAAGCACGCCCCATCCAATAAAAGAAGAGGTCCATTGCGGACAAGCTGGCAGAGCCCATCAGAGAGGAGGTAGCCAAACTCCTCAAGGTCGGCTTCATCTCTGAAATCCAATAACCCGGCTGGGTCTCAAATGTAGTTATGGTAAAAAAGGGGACGACCGGTGGCATATGTGTATCGGCTTCTCTTTGCTTAATAAATCTTGTCCTAAGGATTGTTATCCCTTGCTTCGGATCGACGCACTGGTTGACTCAGCCATCCGTTTTTCTGTAATGAGTTTTGTTGATGCATTTTCAGGTTATCACCAAATCAGGATACACCCCCAGGACGTCAAGAACATCTCGTTCATCACGGGGGATGGGTACTACTATTACAAAATGATGCCCTTTGGGATGAAGAATGTAGGGGAAACCTACCAGAAGATGATGGACATGGTCTTCAAAGAATAAAATGGGAGGAACCTGGAGGTGTACGTAGATGACCTCATGATCAAGAGTCAGGATGTGGACTCTCACCTCCAGGACCTAGAGGAGACCTTTGCCACCCTGCGCAAGTATAAGATGCGGCTGAACCCCCTGAAGTGTGTCTTCGGGGCCAGGATGGGAAAGTTCTTAGGGCATCTCCTCACCCCCGCGGGGGGCGAGCTGAATCCTGATAAAGTCAAGGCTATAATCGATCTGGTGTCACCACGAAATACTAAGGAGTTGCATCGACTGACGGGGAAGCTGGCAGGGTTAAGTAGGTTCCTCTCCCGGGCTTGGGAGAAGTGATCCCCCTTCTTCAAAACACTGAGGGGGGGCCAAAACTTCGAGTGCACCAAGGAGTGCGACGAGGCATTCCAGGACCTCAAGATGCAATTGACTTGGGATCCGTTGCTCCAAGGGCCGAAGGAGGGGGAGGACCTGTTTCTATATCTCGGTGTCGGGGTGGAGGCCATAAGCTCCATCCTAGTTCGTGAAGAAGGGAAGAAGTAGCTCCCTATATATTACGTGAGCTGAGTCTTGAGCAAGGCCGAGATCCGATATCCAATTTTGGAGAAGCTGGTCATCGCCCTGGTCATCTCGGCCTGAAGGCTGCGACACTATTTCCAGGCACACGCTATCCGAGTGGTGACTGACCATCTCCTCCGCAACATCTTTGAGGGGGTGGAGCATTCTGGTAGGCTAGCCAAGTGGTCGGTGGAGTTGAGCGAGTTTGATATCTCCTTCGTTCCCCTCCTCTCGATCAAAGATCAAGCGATTGCTGATTTCTTGGTCGATTACGTGATTGAGGTGGTGGAGAAAGAACTCACTCGTGTGACTCCTTGGAAGGTGAAGGTAGATGGCGCCTCGGGTAGGCATTCCCTAGGGGTGGGGGTGATCTTGGAAAGCCCCCAGGGAACTAAAATTGAGCAGATGGTGGTGGTGCACTTGCCCTTCACCAACAATCAGGCCGAGTATGAGGCTGTGATAGAAGGGTTAAGCCTGGCCAGGGAATTGCGGGTGTTGGACGTGGAGGTCCTTACCGACTCCATGTTGGTGGCTTCCCAGATCAACGGGGAGTTTGAGGCGAGAGAGCCCACCCTGCGGCTCTACTTAGCCAAAGTGAAGGGGTCATCGACATGTTCCAAACTTTTTTCAACCAACACGTAACCGAGAAGGAGAACGAGCACGTTGATCAGCTAGCAAAGCATGGTCCCCGGGTGGGGTGTGCCATCACCAACTTATTCGTCCCTTCCATCGAAGAGGGAGAACTCATGGAGATAGATCAGCGGTCCTCGTGGATGGATTCGGTCAGAACTTTCCTGTCCACGGGAAAGTATCCAGAGGGGTGGACAAGAAGAAGCTCAGGTACAAATCGGCGTACTACCTCCTCCGGGATGGGCAGTTATACAGGGAGACTCTCTCGAGGATGTTGGCTCGTTGCGTGGCTGAAGGGGAAGTACAAAGAATCTTAGAAGAAGTCCACTCCGAGGAGTCACTCCGGGAGTCGGACCCTAGAAGGAAGGATCGTCCGGCAAGGGTATTTCTTGCCACCCTAGGCCGCAATGCGACGGATTTCACAAGAAAATGCAACAAGTGGCAGCTGTTTGCCCCCCTCCAGCTACAGCCGGCTCAGCGACTCAAGAGAATCACAGCCCCCTGGCCCTTTGCCATTTGGGGGATGGATTTGGTTGGACCGTTACCCCTGGCCAGTGGGCAAAGGACGTTCCTACTGGTGATAATCTACTATTTCTCTAAGTGGTTGGAGGTGAAGGCACTGGCCAAGGTCACTTACCAGATCATCAGGACCTTCTTTTGAGGGGAGATCATCTGCCGTCATGGGCTGCACCAGGCCATTGTCACGGACAATGGGCCCAGTTCTCCAGTGCGGAGTTTACTAGTTTCTACGAGCAACCTGCGATTGACCTCAGGTTCGCCTCGGTCCACCACCCTAGGAGCAACGAGAGGTGGAAGCCACAAACAAAATCATTGTTAACATCCTAAAAAAGAAAGTGGAAAACTTGAAGGGGAGCTGGGTGGAGCAGCTTCACACCGTTTTGTGGGCCCTGAGGACCACCACGGAGAGCACTGCCTCGTACCCATGGGAGAGACACCCTTCAAGCTCTCCCATGGGTACGAGGCAATGCTCTCCGTGGAGTTTGAAGTTAAAACTCCTCGAGTTGTTGTGGCCGGGGAATGCAGGGAAGAATGGCATGCTGAGAATGATGAAGAGCCATGACTCTCCCTTGACATGGTGGAAGAGCTGCGGGACCTTTTCACCGTCCGACAAGAAGAGGTGAAGAGGAGGATGGCCGAGTACTTTGACAAGCACGTCAGAGTCAAGATATTTACGGAGGGGGACTTGGTACTGAAGAAGGTGGATGCAGCAGGGAGGTCGGCAAACGTGGGAAAGCTCAACCCTTGCTGGGAAGGTCCATTTATTGTAAAAGAGGCTTTAAGATCAGAAGGTTATCGACTCCAAAATGTGGAGGGCAAGACCCTAAGTCTCACTGGAGTGGTGACGACTTGAAACTCTTTTTCCCTTGAAACATGTAAGTGGTGCTTTGATTTTTAATAAATTTCTTTGGCATATCAATGTTGTCGCAATAAGTTTGCATGAAGGAGTGGAGTGTAACTAGACCCCGAGCAGATCTCGCTTCCAGGCTCTCACATAGCTGGTAGGGATGGAAGTCACTCAGTGTCAGCCTTGGATTACGAGCAGATCCCGCTGTCAGGCTCTCAGCTAGCTGACAGGCTGTAAGTCACTCGGTGTCAGCCTTGGACCCCGAGCAGATCCTGCTGTCAGGCTCTCACCTAGCTGGCAAGGCAGGAAGTCACTCGGTGTCCACCTTAGACCCCGAGAAGATCCCGCTGTCAGGATCTCACCTAGCTGGCATGACTGGAAGTCACTTGGTGTCAGCCTTGGACCCCGAGAAGATCTCGTTGTCAGGCTCTCACCTAGCTGGCAAGGCAGGAAGTCACACAGTGTCCACCTTGGACCCCGAGCAGATTCCGTTGTCAGGATCTCACCTAGCAGGCAGGGCTGGAAGTCACTCGATGGTGTCAGCCTTAGACCCTGAGCAGATCCCGCTGTCAGGCTCTCACCTAGCTGGCAGGGCTGGAAGTCACTCGGTGTCAGCCTTGGACCCCGAGCAGATCCCGCTGGCAGACTCTCACCTAGTAGGCAGGGCAGGAAGTCACTCAGTGTCAGCATTGGACCCTAAGCAGATCCCACTGTCAGGCTCTCACCTAGCTGGCAGGGCTGGAAGTCACTCAGTGTCAGCCTTGGACCCCGAGCAGATCCTGCTGTTAGGCTATCATGAAGCTGGTAGGGATGGAAGTCACTCGATGGTGTCAGCCTTGGACCCGAGCAGATCCCACATCCAGGCTCTCACCTAGCTTGCAGGGCTGGAAGTCACTCAGTGTCAGCCTTGTACCCCGAGCATATCCCGCTGTCAGGCTCTAACCTAGCTAGCAGGGCTGGAAATCACTCGGTGTCCATCTTGGACCCCGAGCAGATCCCACTGTCAGGCTCTCACCTAGCTGGCAGGGCCGGAAGTCACTCAGTGTCAGTCTTGGACCCCGAGCAGATCCCACTGTCAGGCTCTCACCTAGCTGGCAGGGCTAGAAGTCAATCGGTGTCCACCTTGGACCGCGAGCAGATCCCGCTGTCAGGCTCTAACCTAGCTGGCAGGGCTAGAAGTCACTCGATGGTGTCAACCTTGGACCCCGAGCAGATCCCACTGTGAAAGTTATGGGGATAGATCTTAACGTAACTAATTAGAGTTATATGCTAAGTAAAGCAAATCACAACACAAAGAATAAAGCAAGAAGATCAAGCAACACAGAAGACACAAGAAGATATAGTGGTTCCCCAACCTGGGTACATCCACTCTTCTACCACCCTGGTACAAATCCACTCAGGTTTTTGATTAGGTGCCTGACACCAATGAGATTTTGATCAGGTGCTCAAAAACCAAACATCAAGTCTTTTGGAAGGAGACTTGTGAACCAGGAATCACTTTTGAATGGAGATGACAACCCTTTACACAGTAGGGGGGAGGAGATGATGGTGTCTTCTCTGTCAACAATCAGAGATAAGACTAGTGGATATTGATGTTAGCAAAAGTGCTCCCCCTAAGATGTTGAATGGTTCAGGGAATGAGGAGCTTTGCTTCAGGGTGATAGGCCTTCAAGCTTGCAGCCTTGACTAGCAGAGATTCGGGAACTTCTTTGACTGATAGGTGTTTGTTGTCCTTGAAGTATCCTGGAGAGTATACGGAAGAAGAAGACTCTTGATATGAATGGATGTTCTTATTTTTCAGATTGATGCCACTTCTCTGCTCTAGGGCTTCTAGTTTCTTTGATGATTTTAGCCTGAGTGTTCTACTTCTTCTCTATCTATCTCTTTGTCACTTTCTTATCATTGTGTCACTATCACTATTTCTATGTCACTATTACTATTACTTTTCTGTTTTTGTGTTTCCTTTTATCTCTGTATCTATTTGGACATTTGAATTCCTTAGTCTTGATGGCTGAAGAAACATTCCCGATAATGGTAATAGCTTTGTGAATGATTTAGTATTAAATCCTGATTTTATTCCATATTTAATGCAGCCTCCAAATGGCTATATTCATAAGAATATATGGCATTAAATCTTCTAGCTGTAATCTCCTTTAATTAAGCTTTAATTAAGTCTGCCAGCTGTAAATATTTTCGTCTGAATTTTGTTTGTAATTAATTCTGCCAACTGTACAGAATTCGTCGAGCTCAGTTTTTACTTCGTCGAGCTGAGTCAGCAGTTCTGCTTAAGCTTCTAGTGTCGACACAGTTTCTGTGGAATGTGTGACACAAGTCCTGTATGTCGACACAATTGCTGCTAGTGTCGACACTGTTGATTCTGGTGTCAATATGTTTGGTGTTTACAGATGATCTGTGTGTCGACATAACTTCTTCTGGTGTCGACACAACCTGGTTATCTGGTGTCGACACAGCGTTGCTATTTGGTGTCGACATAATCTTGCTCAAGTGTCGAAACAACATTTCCCAAGTATCGACACAATCTGTCTGGTGTCGACACATCCTTTCCCAAGTGTTGACACAATTGTTGTCTGGTGTCGACACAGACTTTCCTCTGGTGTCGACACAATCTGGCTTGGTCTTTGGCAAACTGTTGAAGGTTGATCCAGGTGATGTTGACTGACTTGACTCTAGAAATAAACCTATGACCCATGACTATACATGTTGGGTCAGAGTAAATAAACCTAATAGTGATCCTTGCCCAAATCAGAACTAGGGTTCTAACAATCTCCCTCTATTTGGGTAAGGACACTATTTACATAAAAACAAATAAAAATACAATGCAAAAAATAATCTGGTTGAATTATAAGATTTTCAGCAGATGTACATGGTTGTTTTGAAAGAAAATAAATAATCTCCCCTATTTGTAAAACAAACAATCTCCCCTATTTGTATCTCCTTGCCCAAATCTGAGTAGAATTTATAACTCTCTAATGTTGTAGCCCTTCAAACTATACAGCCACTGATATATCCTTTATGTTGTCTGGGACTAAGATTTTGATTACTATCAAATACCATTGTTCCTTTGTGATAAGATAGGTCTTTTCCTGCAAGGAGATATTAGAAGTTCTGGACTCAAATTACCTTGGGTCCTGGTTCTCTTTTATAATAATTAGAAATGAGAGAATATTTAGGTTGATTATGATTTTGGAAAGAGTTATAATTTCTGCTTTGAAATTCTGAGTTCGACGAATTAAAGTCATTTCGTCGACCTGAGTTCGACGAATGGTATTGAGATTGTCGATCTCCGTTCGACGAATTATATCTATTTCGTCGAGCATAGATTTCAGACCAGTTAGAATCAAAATCTCTGTTCATAGTTCGTCGGGCTGAGTTCGACGAATAGTAATGATTTTGTCGAGCTCCGTTCGACGAATTATTTTGAACTAAGATTTTCTGAAGATTTTTATATTGATTTGATTTATTCTTTGACAATTCTTCAGTAGTTTAATTTATCACCTCGAATTTTTCTTTTTGTTTACATGATTCTAAAAGACTTATCTTTTCAAAACCATTTTGTAAATCTTGTTTAAGTTTTAAATTTTCAGAAGATACATTGTTTAAGTTTTAAATTTCCTTCTTATATTGAATTAAATCTTTACAAAATAACTTAAATTCTTTTGATGAAAGATCAAGGGTAGAGATTACCTGATCTTCTTCTGATTCAGTTTCTTCTTTAGAGTCTATTTCTGCATCAGTGTTGCTGCAAGAGGCATTTATTGCCATTAGACAAAATTGTTTTGCTCTTGCTTCTTCTTCATCTTCAGTTGTGCAGGATGAAGCATCTGAGTCACTCTAGGTTGCAGCTGTAAGATTTCTTTCTTTAGCTGATCGTGCAGCCAATGCTATGAGAGAGTACCACATCTCTTTTGCACATGAACATTCAGCAAGTTCCTCAAAGATGTCATCAGACATTGATTGTGTCAGGATGTTCATTTCTTGTGCATCAGCAATCTTCAGCTTTTTCTGGGTATTTGTCCATTGAGATGATGGAACAACATTAATGCTTCATGTTGCCTGAGATTCATATAAAATATATTTAAAGATGTTTTCATCAATGGTATCCATATAAAACCTAATCCTTGTTTTCCATAGTGCAAACTTATCAAGATTGCATATAGGTAGTCTGGTGCTTGAAAAGTCTTCAATTCGTACCATGGTAAACTCTAAATAGATTTAAGATCTATCAGATCGTTTTGGTTCAGGTGTTAGCCTGTACAACCAAAGTAACCAACCTGGCTTAACCTCGCTTTGATACCAATTGAAAGTTATGGGGATAGATCTTAACTTAACTAATTAGAGTTATATGCTAAGTAAAGCAAACCACAGCACAAAAAATAAAGCAAGAAGATCAAGCAACACAGAAGACACGAGGATATATAGTGGTTCCCCAACCTGGGTACATCCACTCTTCTACCACCCTAGTATAAATCCACTCATGTTTTTGATCAGGTGCCTGAAACCAATGAGCTTTTGATCAGGTGCTCAAAGACCAAACCTCAAGACTTTTGGAATGAGACTTGTGAACCAAGAATCACTTTTGAAGGGAGATGGCAATACTTTACACAGTGGGGGGAAGAGATTATGGTATCTTCTCTGTCAACAATCAGAGAGAAGACTAGTGGATATTGATGTTAGCAAAAGGGCTCCCCCTGAGATGTTGAATGGTTCAGGGAATGAGGAGCTTTGCTTCAGGGTGATAGACCTTCAAGCTTGTAGCCTTGACTAGCAGAGATTCAGGAACTTCTTTGACTGATAGGTGTTTGTTGTCCTTGAAGTATCCTGGAGAGTATAAGAAAGAAGAAGACTCTTGATATGAATGGATGTTCTTCTTCTTCTTCAGAATGATGTCACTTCTCTGCTCTAAGGCTTCTAGTTGCTTTGATGATGTTGGCCTGAGTGTTCTACTTCTTCTCTATCTGTCTCTTTGTCGCTTTCCTGTCACAGTGTCACTATCACTGTTTCTGTGGCACTGTTACTGTTACATTTCTGTCTCTGTGTTTCTTTTTATTTCTGTATCTATTTGGACATTTGAATTCCTTAGTCTTGATGGCGGAAGAAACATTCCCGAGAATGGTAATTGCTTTGAGAATTATTTGGTATTAAATCCTGATTTTATTCCATATTTAATGCAGCCTCCAAACGGCTATATTCATAAGAATATATGGCATTAAATCTACTAGCTGTAATCTCCTTTAATTAACCTTTAATTAAGTATGCCAGCTGTAAATATTTCCGTCTGAATATTGTCTGTAATTAATTCTGCCAACTGTATAGAATTCATCGAGCTCAGTTTTTACTTCGTCGAGCTGAGTCAGCAGTTCTACTTAAGCTTCTAGTGTCAACACAGCTTCTGTGGAATGTATCGACACAAGTTCTGTGTGTCGACACAATTACTGTTGGTATCGACACAGTTGATTCTGATGTCGATAGATGATCTGTGTGTCGACACAACTTCTTCTGGTGTCGACACAGCCTGGCTATCTGGTGTCGACACAGCCTTGCTATTTGGTGTCGAACAATCTTGCTCAAGTGTCGACACAATATTTCCCACGTGTCGACACAATCTATCTGGTGTCGACACAGCCTTTCCCAAGTGTCGACACAAATGCTATCTTGTGTCGACACAAACTTTCTACTGGTGTCGACATAATCTGGCTAACTCTTTGGCAAACTGTTGAAGGTTGATCAAGGTGATGTTGACTGACTTGACTATAGAAATAAACCTATGACCCATGACTTTACATGTTGGGTCAGACTAAACAAACCTAATAGTGATCCTTGCCCAAATCAGAACTAGGGTTCCAACACGCTGTCAGGCTCTCACCAAGCTAGCAGGGCTGGAAGTCACTCGGTGTCAGCCTTGGACGCCGAGAAGATCCCGCTACCAGACTCTCACCTAATTAGTAGGGATGGAAGTCACTCGGTGTCAGCCTTGGACCCCGAGCAGATCCCGCTGCCAGGCTCTCACCTAGCTGGCAGGGCTGGAAGTCACTCGGTGTCAGCCTTGGATCCCAAGCAGATCCCGCAGTCAGGCTCTCACCTAGCTGGCAGGGCTGGAAGTCACTCGATGGTGTCAGCCTTGGACCCCGAGCAGATCCCGAAACTAGGCTCTCACCCAGCTAACTGGGCTAGAAGTCACTCGGTGTCAACCTTAGACCCCGATCAGATCCCGTTGTCAGGCTCTCACCTATCTGGCAGGGATGGAAGTCACTCGGTGTCAGCCTTGTACCCCGAGCAGATCCTGCTATCAGGCTCTCACCTATCTGGCAGGGCTGGAAGTCAATCGGTGTCAGCCTTGGACCCCGAGCAGATCCCACTGTCAGGCTCTCACCTAGCTGGCAGGGCTGGAAGTCACTCGGTGTCAGCCTTGGACACCAAGCAGATCCCGCTGTCAGGCTCTCACCTAGCTGGTAGAGCTAAAAGTCACTCGGTGTCAACCTTAGACCCCGAGTAGATCCCGCTGTCAGGCTCTCACCTAGCTGGCAGGGTTGGATGTCACTCGATGGTGTCAGCCTTGGACCCTGACCAGATCTCGCCTGTCAGGCTCTCACATAGCTGGCAGGGCTGGATGTCACTCGGTGTCAGCCTTGGATCCCAAGCAGATCCCGCTGCCATGCTCTCACCTAGTTGGCAGGGTTAGAAGTCACTAAGGAAAGTCCTACACTCTCCAGATGTTGTCTAACAAGCTTGGCATTTCTTCTAAGAATAAGAGAAGGAAACTCTGCATAGGCAAGTCCAGACTCGCCAGCTCAGCTCAGCCTCGGCAGAATGGTGGGGATCCGGGCCCTTGCTCCTGGCTGAAGGAAGGCGAGCCAAGCCAGGACACTTTGCCCCTCACCTAATTTGACTTACAAAATTTTATGAATATTAGTCTTATAATGATAATGTCAGGGGGGAGCTCGTGAGCGAGCTGAGAGTGTCATGCCCAGTACGGCGCATGGTCCATCCTGGATCATCTAAGATTCGGCGAGCTCTCAAGATATGCTCTTAGGAGCGGGCTCTAACGACTATCCTGCTCACAACGCCTATCTACGCGAGGTCTCCAGGGGCGCCAGGGGAAGTGTTCGCAGGCAAGCGAGGTACAGTGGAGAAGTCCAGAAAAAGATAAAAAATAATATAGATTGCATATAGACAGTGGACATAGATTGTATCAGAAATATTCTTTCATTAAATAATGTTAGTTACAGTTGGAGCTCCCCTCGACAAGGTTACAAAAAAGAAGAAAACAAAAAAAAAGAAATGTATAAGATCAGCCTTTTCCCCCTTCGCCGGACTGGTGACCATCCCCCCTCTGCCGGGCAGATCCGGTAAGTCATTCCCGAACAGCGCGTCAAGGTTATCTTCGTTCTCACTAGACGGCATCGCCGGGAAAAGGCTCGGCATGAGGTCCCGTGCTGAGATCTCCTCGCAACGCTCTACCAGCACTCATGTATCCTTCATCATCTGGAGGGTATATTCAGCGGTTTGGATCGAGTTGATCCGCAGCCTCTCAGCAATGCCGGCCTCGCCGAAGTTCCTTGGACTCTTATAGGGGAAGGTGGGTTCGACGTCGCTTGCCGGGAAGAAGATCTCTGCCTGGCGTCAAACCTCGTGGCTGAGGTTCGTGTTTTCCTCCATCAGCTTCGCATTCGTCCCCTCCAGCCCGGTAAGGCGGGCACGTACCTGGCCGATCTCCTCTTCCAGCACGGCAGCGCGAGCCCGAAACTCCCCAGCAGCTTTGGCATCCTGAAGAAAGGAAGTGCGTTAGCAACAGCAGAAAAATCCAAGTAAAAAGGGAGAGGGATAGACAACAGCCTGACGCTCACCAGTACGCCGGCGGCTTGGCTGAGAAGATTCTCAGTAATGCTGAGCTGCCTCGCCAAGTCGATGGCCTTGTCCTTGGAGACGTCGTGCGCTTGCTTGTCTTTCTGGAGGAGTTTGCAGAGGTTGAAGCTGCGGAGGACCACCATGTGGTGGAGCTCCATGGCCCACATATGTGCCTGCAGGCCCTCATGGCCTAGCTGCGGTAGGGGGACACCCCTGTAGGTCTCAATGTCCTAGCGGCCATAAAGGTCGAAGCCAAGGGCATAGGCGTGACCGGTGGCTGGCTCGTGGTCAACCCAGGAGGGGTGGAGGGTGGATATGGAGACCCGGTGTGCCGTGTTGGTCCACTAGACCATCGGCTTGCCGGCCGAGTCCTTCCACCACCCCCCAAAGCCAAAAAGGGGGTGTTCCTTTGGCACGGCGGGCTCGCGATCCATCTTCTTTGTTGCGGGGAGAGCAGGGCATGCCTCAGGAGAAGCAGGGGTCTCGCCACCTCCCTCACTCTAGATGGTGATCTCCTGGATCGGGCTCTCTAGCGACCCGTCGGGAATGGTCTCGGGCGAGCTCATGTATTTGGGCAGTTGATGTTGTTGATGTTGTTTCGCCAGTGGAGCCAGCACGACTTTCCTCATTTATTTGGTTATTTTTCATGATGGGGCAGGCTCGACCCCGCGTCCTCAGGATGCCTCTTGCTGGAGGAGGGTTTGGAAAAGGCCTCCTCGTCTCGGTAGGAAACCGTCGCTGCCTTCTCACAAGCGAAAGGGTCCGTGTATAGCCCCGAGTTCGCGAACAGTGGGTTCACAGGGATTAGCCACTCCCCTGCAAGAAATAACTTAGAAAAGTTAGAAGTTTCCAACGACAATATGGCGAGCTCGGCACTAGGGAGAAGACAATACCTTTGCCGGACAGAACGGGGGGCTGGGGGGGCTGGGGGGAGTAAGTCAAGTACCCTTCGCAGGAAGGCGACCTCGAAGTCCTTGTAGAGGAAACATTTGTGGATGTCGGCGTCGTTGTCGGACACCGTCAGCGGGTGGTACATCTCCATGCCTTTCTGCTGGGGGGAGATGGGGATGTTGCCGAGATCGCCCTTGATGAAGGCAATCTTGGTCATCCAATTGCGGTGTTTGTTCGCGATCTCGCGAACCTTGATCAGCGAGCCCATGAAGTTGGAAATCATCATGGTCTGCAAATAGTAGAATTCTAAACAATAGTTTAGGATGTCCTTAGGGCTTCACCATGACTCCATGACCCCACCACAACATTACTAACCTATAAGAGGGTCCACTAGAGCCTTAAGAGTCCATTGAAGTCAACCCAAAGTGGCCAACTTGACTTAGGACCACCATAGGCCTAAATTGAGCAAGGTGCCCTAATAAAGGGCAGTTGACCTCTAATGTGCACAACTAACCTTGCCCAGGTCTTCCTAGACCTAAAGTGAGGTCAATGTGTCACTAAGGACACATTGGGGTCAGCCCTAGAGACTCAGTGGACGCAAGACAACCCTAACCCTAAATGGGTCAAACTAGCCTACTTAGGGTCAATTGACCTACCCCTAGCCAAGTGGACCCCACCCATGCCTTCCTAGACCTAAAGTGATGTCAAAGGGTCGCTAAGGATACATTGGGTTCAGCCCTAGAGACCAAGTTGACCCAAGTCAACTTAGACCCCTAATCGGATCAAAGAGCCCTTACCAAGGGTAGGTGACCTCCAAAGTGCAAGCTAACCCTACATAACCCTTCCTAGACCTTAGGGGAGGCCAATGGTTCACCGGGGACCCATTGGGGTTAACCCAAATGACCCTGTTGACCAAGGTCAACCCATGCCTACCTTGGGTCAAGCTAGCCCAAATAGGCTAGCCCAAGTTCAAGCCTCCTCATGTGGCTTCTTTAGGTGATGATGTGTATGGATGGGCTACCAATAGACCTCTAGATTGACCAATTCAACTTGGTGACTAGGAGAGAGAGTGAGCTTCATCCCCATGGTTATGGAGGAGAGAGAAAAAAATTGAAAAGGAGGAAGGAAGAGGCTCGGCCAAGGGGAGGCAAAAGGCCACCTTTAATGGCTGGATTCAACTCCCCTAGGGAAGGGGAGAAGTTTCCCGCCATTTCCCTGGCCACTAAGGGCCTGGTTCATCCCCCTCTATCATGGCCGAAGGTAGCCATTAATGGTCTTAATGGCCATTGAAGATCCAGCCTCTCCCCTCCCCATCTGAGGCTTTAAACACCTTCATTGGGCCGAGAGGAAGATTTCCCAACCTTTACCTGAAGAACTCGAGCCACGCCAATGTGTTGTTGCAGAAACCCGATCGCCGCCACCACCGCCATGGCAACCCGGAGATCAGCTCACCTCCAGCCCTCTCAACTGGTCCTCTTCCACTCCTTCTTTCATGGGTAGATCTTAGGAATCTTAGGGGCCAAGGTTCGGGCTCGATAGAGCCAGATCCAAGTTCAGAAATTCATGGATTTTCCATGAATTTGCACCAGTCAGGATCACCGGAAAAGGGTCCTCCGACGGCCAAGCCGCCGCCTGGCGATAGCCACCACCTCAACGGAGGTGGTGGTGGCGGTGGCCGGCCGGGGAGGTGGCTGGATCGCCGGCGGCAAGTCTTTGAAGTCAGCCCAGGAGAAATGAATCCTGGCCGTCGGCTCAAGGTAGAAGATTAACGGATCCCGTCCATCTTGCGCCAAGATTCGTGCCATATCAGATCTAAAACTATAATATTAATATTCCTGATTATTTCGTTATGTCACAGTATTTTGTATTTAATGGATTTAATATTTAAAAATACCTATGCTCCTCTACTGAAAAAGTCACCAACATAAAACTTATAGACCTAGGTGTCTATGTTATGTTAAAAGTTATTTGAACCCATTTGGGTGCCTGGTTTGACCAGGGCACCCATTTTGGTGGGACCTACACCTAGGGCTAGGCAGACATTAAACTGAGTGCCCACACTTCATCCTTGGTCCAAATTAATTAAAATTTTGGCAGGGAGTCTACCCTAGTTATACCTAGGGTCTATCCAAAATACAGAATTTTTAGAGAATATTGTTCTATTGTTTTTAGGAAAATTTAATAATCCATGAATAAATTAATTAAGTGTCTTAAACTCCTGAAAATCCCCCCAAATTTGGGTGCGAGGTCTTAGAGGGCAGGATAGGACTCTGGTAAAATGTTCATCTCATTTGGAGATGTTTGGGTTAGGTATTGATCCAACCCTAGGTTGACCCCTTTTGGGTTAAATAGGTGAAGCATCCCCTTTGGGTTTTGAGTGGTCAAATCACCTCAACAGAGGTTGATATTTTGGCAACTGACCTTTTATAGTATAACTAACACTCCAATGGAATTTGGGGTGGTTAAGTGTAGGGTTGCCCTAGAACCCTAGGGCAAGTCCCTTAATGGAGATTCTTAGGGTTTGAAGATCATAGGGTCAAATGACCATGGATTGACTTGAAACTTTGTGGAGAGGACCATAAGATTAGTATAGTTCTCTGGTTAAAAGCTTAGTGAATTTGGAAGCCTTAAACCCCCTCAAAACCCTAACCCTAGCTTAGGGCACAAACCTTGTAATGATAGAAAATGTCACCAAAACTCATTGAAAAGTGATGAGAGTTAGGTTGAGTAGTTTTTAGGGTCAGATCAAGCTCTAGAGATTTTATTATGAATTTATGGTTAATATTTTGGATACTTCATTAACAACTTGATACTTTATATTATACTTAGGAATTTATTATGAAGTAACTACTTGCTAGAAATTGATGAAATTTAGCCAGAGGATTATCTATTATGTTTTACAGCACTGTGAATTTTTATAGAATTTTTGGATTGTTATTTTAAGGGGTTCCTTCATTAAGTATGGTTTCCCATGAAAAATTAATATAATTTATTTTTGAGTCTAGCAAGCCTCTAAAATTATGTTTTTTGTATAATAATCTGCTCTGAACCATATTAAGACTCTGTAATTTTTACATAATAATTTTCTGATGAGTAAAATTGGTACTTCCTTCTTTACATATGATTAAAAGAATTATTTTAGATATATTAATTAGAGGTCAAACATTCTCTGAAAAATTATGGAAATTAAAATTTAGTCTTATATCTCTGTTATTTAGTGTTCCAAATTTTTGGGTGGCCATTACTTGAGTAGTTCATATAGTTCATGTTCAAAATTGCCCGTGGCCAAACATTTGGAAAAATTCAATAAATACCAAATTAATTAGGAAAATTATGAAACTCTGATTTTAGACTAAATTTGTTATGATAGACCTCTGGTAAATTTCAAAGGAAGTTTGGAAGAAATCCGGAGTACCTCCTTTATACACCTCATATAGTATAGGGTGGTCTGCATATAGTAACTGCGGAAACTGAACTAAAGAGGGTCGTGAATTTTGGAGAGTTGAAACCTTGGTGGGTTGCTGGTTTGGGTAAATAAAGGAGTTCATCTTTGGAAGACAGGATTTGTAGAGCAAGAGGATGACTAGTGTTAGGTGGTGCTCGGGATCGGCGAAAGATCGTCCTTCTCGTAGGGAGGAAGTGTTTAATTCACTAGGGCTAGGTTCAGAAAAAATTAATTAAATGTCGGGAAATCGGGTAGCGACCAATAATAATAAGTGCCTTGTGAAAGGGAGCTTTGGGCGTAATCTCATCGTAGTTTCTAGTGCCTTCGAGAGCCCTTCACGGGGTAAACCTTGGGCAGTCCTGGGCTAACGTAAACTGTAGGAGTCAAAAATCTTAAGAGTAACTAGAATAATTAGGGGTTCACTTTCACACACCCCGGTGTTGAAAAAGAAAAAAGGGGGGGGGGGGGTCTTACAAGTGGTATCAGAGCAAACCTCGATCGAAAGAGAAGTAGTCCACAAAAACCTTAGGTCACCCTCGCGCGAGCTTAGTTTGCGGACAAACTAGTAGCGGAAGCAGTGGTGTGCTCATAAGGGGAATCACATATAAAGTCCACCTTTTCATTAATTCCACTTGTTCATCAGCTATCAATTGGAATTCTTTTTTGTAGCCTGCGGCAAACCCTGCCCCCAGCAGGGAGCACCTCCGGCTGCGAAAATCCCATCTTATAATTCTCTAGTCAATGAGTTAGACTTAACCCACTAGGATACATAACTAACCACGATAACTTATAGTTTGCCCTAGTCGGAAATAGACCTTGGGTATGAACTTGGTTAAGATAAGGAGAAACCTAAAGAGAATAAAGGAGGAGTATAACACGAGAATGGCTACCTAAGTCATAAACTCAGGTGGTCCTACGGTCCCTATCAAGGATTACTCAAACTGGAAGAACTGCTTTAAGGAGAATTAAGAACAAAAATACATTAGCAGAATGATAGAAGACACATAGTCTCAACCCTTGTACCAGTAATAAGATTACCTGGAGACAACCACCATGACAAGCACCGAGGGTCGGATAAGAATTCAAGTTCGGAAGATACTCGGTTGGGATTGGGAATATTTTGACCCGGATAAGGTTGTCGTAAATATGACTCGGAGGGTTTAAAGTATGGAGTATATCAACAGATTTAGGTTGGAACACCAAGTCAAAGGTTGATGCCTTAGGGATTGTGCACCCAGCTAGGATGGATATAACATGGTAATATCAAAGATACTCAGCCCAAGGCAGGTAGAGGCTTATCTTTTGTTTATTGGGGGCTTATCTTTTGTTTATTGGGGGCGTGTCTTTTGTTTATTGGGCAAATTAGTTACAAACTTGGGTTTCCCTTAGACCTCATCTATAAAAGTTTGCGTCGTAAATATAGTGAAATGGGCGTAAAACATATTCGGTGCTACTCAGGCGTATTCGTAGGGATAAGAATCTGATTGCGAAGTGGAGATTTTATAGAGTCGTTGTCTACCCGTACAAACGAGAAATTTAATCATAGAAAGTTTGGTGTATCTCGGAATGTGTATCTTCCTGGAGTGAAGAAGGGCGTCTTGGATTTTGTGATGCACGGTGAGGTCCGTCGCCCGATGAAGGTTAAGTACAAGAACTTTTGAGAAACTATTACAGTCAATGCACGAGTTAGAGTGGAAGTTCGAGGTTATAATTGGGGATTTTCATACACAGGATTCCTCATCCACACTCCGGGCATAATTATAATTGGAACATCAATGATAGACTGGCCGAGATAGTTGGGGTCACCCGACCTAGAAGAAACGTCCCATCGGTGTTTCATGAAATTTCTGAGTAGTTATTCGTTATCATGGTGTGCTCAAGATGATCGTGTCAAACAAGGATGGATAGTGCGCGTCCAAGGAGAGAACATCAGTCTAGGATTATCTGGGCTCTCGGCCGACATTCAACACAGCTCTCCACCCTCATATGTAGGTTCAAGATTCCACTGTCATGGATCTAGGATGAAGATCCTCAGGCACTCGACTCAGAGTTTGTGGAGGATACTGATGCTCAGGTTAGGTTGGTCCGGGACAGGATGCTGGAATCGTAGAGCCGACAGGCTAAGTATTACGATGCCCGACACTGCCAGGTAGAGTTTCCGGTGGGAGACCGGGTTTTCTTGAAGATTCGGACCATGCACGGAGTTTCACGGGTGCGCGGTCGGAAGAAGAAGCTTAGCCCTAGGTATATGGGCCCTTACAAGATCCTGGAGCGAATCGGGCCCCTAGCTTATAGGATGGAGTTGCCACCGGAGCTGACGGGTTTACACGATGTGTTCTATATTTCTTCGCTTAGGAGGGCTCTACTACGCCCGGAACAGCAGATTTTGATCACAGTTGGACTGATAGCTTAAGATTGGTCAGTTCACTTGGAGCCGGTTCGGATCGATGACCGAGGAGTACGGATCTTGCGTCGTAAAAAGGTTCCGTTAGTCAAAGTCCTGTGGAGAAACCACGGCCAGGAGGAGCATACC
Source organism: Platanthera guangdongensis (assembly GCA_039583875.1). Classification (NCBI taxonomy): domain Eukaryota; kingdom Viridiplantae; phylum Streptophyta; class Magnoliopsida; order Asparagales; family Orchidaceae; genus Platanthera; species Platanthera guangdongensis. The sequence goes on along the minus strand of CM077167.1, from coordinate 44,457,386 downwards.
TGGGAACCGCAGGACCTGATGCGACAAAAGTATCCAGAGCTATTCAGTCAGGTATACCTCACAACCTCTCAAAATGTTAAGTTTACGTTCCTGTTTTACACTAGTAGGGCTGCTCTAGGAAGAGTAGAGGCTAATCTTTTGTTTATTGGTATATAGACTTTGCCAATTTGGCGAATTGGTCATAGATTTAGGTTTCCCTTTAAACCCCACTTAACAAACATGGCGTCAAGATGTAATCTTTCACTTCTTATGAGATGTTACAAGCTTCCTTTTCTTCGATAGAAATTCCCGTAGGCTTAACCTTGATTTCGGGGATGAAATCTTCGCTTTGTTTATTGGGATTTGTAACATCCCATTTCCAACTATACCCCTAAGAGTGTTTTTGTCATGACTAGGTCATGACAAAACCCTAGGAAGCTCAAGAAGACCAAGTGAGCTTAGGCATGAAGTTGGAAATCATCATGGTCTGCAAATAGTAGAATTCTAAACAATAGTTTAGGATGACCTTAGGGCTTCAACATGACTCCATGACCCCACCACAACATTACTAACCTATCAGAGGGTCCACTAGAGTCTTAAGGGTCTATTGAAGTCAACCCAAAGTGGGCAACTTGACCTAGGACCACCATAGGCCTAAATTGAGCAAGGTGCCATAACAAAGGGCAGTTGACCTCTAATGTGCCCAACCAACCTTGCCCAGGTCTTCCTAGACCTAAACTGAGGTAAATGGGTCACTAAGGACATATTGGGGTAAGCCCTAGAGACTAAGTTGATACAATTCAACCTAAACCCTAAATGGGTCAAACTAGCCTACTTAAAGTCAATTGACCTACCCCTAGCCAAGTGGACCCCACCCATGCCTTCCTAGACCTAAAGTGAGGTCAAAGGGTCGCTAAGGACACATTGGGTTCAGCCCTACAGACCAAGTTGACCCAAGTCAACTTAGGCCCCTAATTGGGTCCAGGAGCCCTTACCAAGGGTAGGTGACCTCCAAAGTGCAAGCTAACCCGACATAACCCTTCCTAGACCTTACGGGAGGCCAATGGGTCACCAGGGACACACTGGGGTCAACCCAAATGACCATGTTGACCAAGGTCAACCCAAGCCTACCTTGAGTCAACCTAGCCCAAATAGGCTAGCCCAAGTTCAAGCCTCCTCATGTGGCTTCTTTAGGTGATGATGTGTATGGATGGGCTGCCAATAGACCTCCAGATTGACCAAGTCAACTTGATTTCTAGGAGAGAGAGTGAGCTTCATCCCCATGGTTATGAAGGAGAGATAAAAAAATGGAAAAGGAGGAAGGAAGAGGCTCGGCCAAGGGGAGGCCAAAGGCCACCTTTAATGGCTGGATTCAACTCCCCTAGGGAAGGGGAGAAGTTTCCAGCCGTTTCCATGGACACCAAGGGCCTGGTTCAGCCCCCTTTACAATGGCCGAAGGTAGACATTAATGGCCTTAATGGCCATTGAAGATCTAGCATCTCCCCTCCCCATTTGAGGCTTTAAACACCTTCAGTGGGCCGAGAGGAAGATTTCCCAACCTTTACATGAAGAAATCGAGCCACCCCACTGTGTTGTTGCAGAAACCCGATCGCCACCACCACCATCATGGCAACCCGGAGATCAGCTCGCCTCCATCCCTCTCAACAGGTCCTCTTCCACACCTTCGTTCATGGGTAGATCTTAGGAATCTTAGGGGCCAAGGTTCGAGCTCGATTGAGCCAGATCCAAGTTCTGAATTTCATGGATTTTTGATGAATTTTCACCTGTCGGGATCACCGGAAAAGGGGCCTCCGGTGGCCAAGCCGCCGCCTGGCGATAGCCACCACCTCAACGAAGGTGGTGGTGGCGGTGGCCGGCCGGGGAGTTGGCTGGATGGCCGACGACAAGTGTTTGAAGTCAGCCCAAGAGAAACAAATCCTGGCCGTCGGCTCAAGGTAGAAGATGCACGGATCCCGTCCATCTTGAGCCAAGATTCGGGCCATATCAGATCTAAAACTATAGTATTAATATTCCTCATTATTTCATTATGTCACAGTATTTTGTATTTAATGGATTTAATATTTAAAAATACCTATGCTCCTCTACTGAAAATGTCAGCAACATGAAACTTGTAGACCTAGGTGTCTATTTTATGTTAAAATTTATTCGAACCCATTTGCATGCCTCGTTTGACCAGGGCACCCATTTTTGTGGGACCTACACCTAGGGATAGGTAGATATTAAACTGAGTGCCCACACTTCATCCTTTGTCCAAATTAATTAAACTTTTGGCAGGGAGTCTACCCTAGCTATACCTAGGGCCTATCCAAAATTCAGTATTTTTAGAGAATATTGTTATATAGTTTTTAGGAAACTTTAATAATCAATGAATAAATTAATTAAGTGTCCTAACCTCCAGAAAATTCCCCCAAATTTGGGTGGGAGGTCTTAGAGGGCAGGTTAGGACTCTGGTAAAATTTTCATCTCATTTGGAGATGTTTTGGTTAGGTATTGATCGCACCCAAGGTTGACCCCTTTTAGGGTTAAATAGGTCAAGCATCCCCTTTGGGTTTTCAGTGGTCAAATCACCTCAACAGAGTTTGATATTTTGGCCACTGACCTTTTATATTATAACTCACCCTCCAATGGAATTTGGGGTTGTTAAGTGTACGGTAGCCATAGAACCCTAGGGCAAGTCCCTTAATGGGGATTATTAGGGTTTGAAGATCATAGGGACAAATGACCATGGATTGACTTGAAACTTTGTGGAGAGGACCATAGGATTAGTATAGTTCTCTGGTTAATAGCTTAGGGAATTTGGAAGCCTTAAACCCCCTCAAAACCCTAACCCTAGCTTAGGGCACTAACCTTGTAAGGGTAGAAAATGTCACCAAAACTCTTTGAAAAGTGATTAGATTTAGGTTGAGTAGTTTTTGGGGTCAGATCAAGCTCTGGAGATTTTGTTATGAATTTAGGGTTAATATTTTGGATACTTCATTAACAACTTGATATTTTGTATAATTTACTTAGGAATTTATTATGAAGTAACTACTTGCTGAAAATTGTTGACATTTAGCCACAGGACTATCTATTATGTTTTAGAGCACTGTGAATTTTTATAGAATTTTGGGATTGTTATTTTAAGGGGTTGCTTCATTAAGTATGGTTTCCCATGAAAAATAAATATAATTTATTTTGGAGTCTAGCAAGCCTCTAAAATTATGATTTTTGTACAATGATTTGTTCTGAACCATATTAAGACTCTGTAATTTTACATAATTTTCTGATGAGTAAAATTGGTACTTCCTTCTTTACATATGATTAAAGGAATTATTTTGGATAAATTAATTAGAGGTCAAACATTCTCTGAAAAATTATGGAAATTAAAATTTAGTCTTATATCTCTGTTATTTAGTGTTCCAAATTTTTGGGTGGCCATTACTTGAGTAGTTCATATAGTTCATGTTCAAAATTGCCCGTGGCCAAACATTTGGAAAAAATTCAATAAATACCAAATTAATTAGGAAAATTATGAAACTCTGATTTTAGACTAAATTTGTTATGATAGACCTCTGGTAAATTGCAAAGGAAGTTTGGAAGAAAATCCGGAGTACCTCCTTTATAAACCTCATATAGTATAGGATGGTCTGCATATAGTAACTGCGGAAACTGAACTAAAGAGGGTAGTGAATTTTGGAGAGTTGAAACCTCAGTAGGTTGCTGGTTTGGGTAAATAAAGGAGTTCATCTTTGGAAGACATGATTTGTAGAGCGAGAGGATGACTAGTGTTAGGTGGTGCTCGGGATCGGCGAAAGATCGTCCTTCCCGTAGGGAGGAAGTGTTTTATTCACTAGGGCTACGTTCAGAAAAAATTAATTAAAGGTCGGGAAATCGGGTAGCGACCAATAATAATAAGTTCCTTGCGAAAGGGAGCTTTGGGCGTAATCCCATCATAGTTCCTAGTGCCTTTGAGAGCCCTTCACGGGGTATACCTTGGGCAGTCATGGGCTAACGTAAACTGTAGGAGTAATAAATCTTAAGAGTAACTAGAATAATTAGGGGTTCACTTTCACGCACCCCGGTGTCTCAAGAAATTAGTTTGACTAGGATGTCCGAGCGGTAGGCTCGTGGTTGTGGAAAGGGGCAGAATGGCCCGGCGAGCTTTAGCTCGGTTGATATTTGTGACGGACGGGATGGTCCGGGGAGCTTTGGCTCGGTACTTATACATAAGGTTGCATGTGCATAAAATTAAAGGTGGTGGGTCTTCGGTATTGGAGTGTAGATTCACCGACGACACTACGTTGACTCGGCAAGTGTGTCTAGTACTTAGCCAACAAAAGTCTGGTGCGCCAGCCGGCAAGAGTACGCAGGAGTCCGCTTTGTGTACCAGCATTGAGGCGTACGATAGGTCTGACTGGTAGTGCTTTACTGGTTTAGAGGTGGGCGAGGCCCAACCCACCGCTTTCGTCTGCCACTACGGAGGTATCCTGGGAGGTGACGCTCCAGAAAGGGGGAACTAAAGGTCTATCTACATAGAGTCAGGTGGGTGAGTTGCACTTGCATGATAGCATCATAACCCACTTGCATATCATAGCATAAATAACATAAAACCTCTGTCACCTATTGTATAAGTGGTATGGGACGCTTATACAATAGGCTCTGCAAAACGACCCCTTAGTCTATAAGCTTGTGTGGGCAAGTTTATATATTAAGGTTAAATTCTTTATATATATATTGTTGTTAATAACCGACACCCCAACGTATAAATTGGTATGAGACTTTTTATACGATGGGTACCCTGTAAAAGATCCCTTGCTTATATGTTTCCTTATAAGTTAAGGTTATTTTTCATACTTTACTTTATTGTCACATGTACTATAAAAATTGCTAGTATAGGTCCGCTGCCATCTGTTTCTTGATTAATCTCCACCTTCAAGTCCTCCCCTTTCTTCCTCTCAGCTCGGTGGCAGGGGCCATGGGGGAAGGGGTGGGGGATGATAGGACTTAGTCTTTTAGACTAACGATTTTTGAATCACATCATTTAGGGGATCGTGGATCCCAGCATGGAGGACCAGCCCCGCAGGTCAGCACACTTGGAGATGGGGCAGTCTAGCACCGGTGTTCAGACGACGGGGACAGTGAGCCCCTGACCTTAGTAGTGTTTTATTTTGCTTCCGTTTGAGTGACTATGTAGTGAGGATTTGGTGTATCGGGCTTAAGCCCTTATTTTCAGTACATTTATATTTTGTGGACTCTCCCTTCGTGGAGATATTATTACTCTGATGTGACTTTTCTGTGGACTATTGGTTTGAGTTTTACCACTCTTGTGTTTACTCTACTTTGTTGCTTTTTTGTGATCGAATCGGCCGGCAGAATCGGCGTTTCGTGGTGATGACCCTTCGGGACATGAAGGTGTCACCGCAAAGCGGCGGTTCTGTGCCTAAGACCCCGGTGTTTTCAAAATAAAAAGGGGGTCTTACAATGAAGTAGGCAACGCTATCCGACGTCGTCTTGTAGGAGAAGAGCTTCCTGAACACTGACAGGTTGAAATCTATCCTCTCTCAGCGGAGGAAGCTCGCGTACGCCACCATCATGGTGATGGCATTTGAATTCAGCTGCGCGGGCACCGCGCCAAAATATTTCAGGATTTGGCAGATCTCCGGCCAAAGGGGAAGGCACAGCCCCACCTCAAAGTCAGAGATGGGTAAGGCGAGCTCGTCATCATAGAAGGAGTTGATGGCCTCCCACTCCCTCAACCGGCGTGCCTCGAAGCCCGGCGGAACGTGGTCGCCAACAAATTCCGCGAGCTTCACCTCGGTGGTGTTCCCCTCAAAGAAGCAGTAATCTCTGAAATGTTGGGCACACTTGGTGTGGCCATCTGTACAGGATTGGTCTTGCCCATGCTCGCAGGATGGGCTGGAGCGCAAGTAGAAAAGAGAAAAATCGCAGGAAGAGAGAAAGAGCAAGCAGTTAAGGCAGTAGTACGGGTGTTGGTGGTGGGGGGGCCTATTTACAGAAATAATAATCTCGGGGCAGCGCTGTCCAATCGGGCCAGCTCGCCGCCCCAGCTCGCCGAACCCCAGCTCGCCGACTTCTGGCGCATTCTATCCCAGGCCAAGTTAAATAAAAAGCAATATAATTATTATTTCTCAAATACCAACCACATCTAAGAATGTTTGAAGTTATTTATTACAGTAGTTAAAGTGCAGGAATAAAGAAGCATGGCACGCGAGCAGCGGGGACAAAGAGGAGAGTGTCAGTCGGCTCAGCAAGGGAGCCGCCTTCTATCTACCTCGACCTCGCATCCTACGTACCCCAGACTGACGCGCACGGAGAAGCTCGCAGATCCTCCCCCGAATTCCTCTGCGCCACTGAGAGGCCGTTGTCGATCTCATCTAGAAGCCGGGAAGGAGACGTCATCTCGCCAGCCTGGCCGCTTCGCACCTTATCAGCGAGACGCGCATAGTCATGTTGAAGTGCTTCGTTGACATCCCGAACCTCACGTAGCCTGCACACAAGTTTCTTGAAGAGCTTAACCCCCCTCCTTGTTAGCTCTTCTTACTAAACGTCAGGGCCCAGGTAAGAGTCCAGCGAGCTCGGGGAGGGGAGGGGAGAGTAGTTGGCTATCCGCAAATAGTCCTGTGTCGCGGACTGGCTAGGGGGAGCTGTGAAGACAGAAACATTATCAAATGGAGGCGAGCTAGAAAATCACAAGACAAGAGGCCAAGCCCAAGCTTAACGGATGAGCTCGGCAGCTCCCGGAATGTTCGAGGAGTGGCGAACCTCAGATCCTTCCCGGGGCCTAGGACGCGGGTTCCCGGCGATAGGAGTTCGAATCCCGGGATGGGGATAGTATCCACACCTGCCCCCATGGTCGCGGCAGATCGCTGCGGAGAGGGGGTGCGATCTGGCGAGCTCGGCTTCTGCGAGTTCACCTCCAAGGTCCCGAAGAGGGGAAACGGGTCCCGGGGACGATGCTCCGGAGTTCTGAATCGCGAGTCGCCAAGCATGGACTTGGCACGTAGGGTGGAATCTCGCGTCATGATGCCCCCCGCGCCATCAGGCTGGCTGTCTGGGCCATCGCAGAGGTCAAAGAAGTGTTTGCCCTTGTTAGGGGCAGGCAGATTGGACGAGCCCGCTCCGTGCTCTAGGGCTGTCCTCAGGTCATCATTGATTTGCTCAGCCGCAGGAGGAACCGGCTTGACCCTCTTGGCAGAATTAGGTTCAGTTAAGCCACCCTGCGGGACTGTAGGTGTAACTCCAGTCAAGGCGGCTACGCGAGCAGCCGAGGTTTGGCGAACCCGGGCAAGTTGTTCTTGGATCTCCTTTGGGATCGGCTTGTCGGCTGGGCTAGAGCAAAGGTAATGGCAATAGTCAGGAAGGCATGTAGGTGTATATATATAGACACAGGTGGACCCCACTAGAAGATTCTCTTTCGTTCACCTCGCACTCGCCAAACACTTGGGGTTGGATTATTCTTTCCGAGCTATGCTAATCTCAAAAAGAGCGGGGATTGTGTACAACCCTGTATCCGGCGAGTGAGGTTAACCAGGAACCAGATCCGTCGGCTCAGATCACCCAGGACCCAGGTGAGCCCGGCAGAGAAACCCGATCCCGAGCTCAGCATTCGTCAACCGCGAGCTCGGCATTCGCCGAGGTAAGTCAGGATTTGTCGAGCTGAGCCCAACTAATGAATGCCGACTGAAAGGCAAGCTCGCTATCCCAGCTCGTACTCGCATAAGGAGCTCGGCAACAACATGCGAGCAGGATCTTCAGGGGTAGCCGAGCTCCCCAGCTAGCCCAAATCTATGAGGTACTTTTTATTGTTTTACCCCTGCTGGTCTGCACATAGCCCTTCAGAATAGCGGAGTTTGATTGTTGGGAGACCCAACCAAGGGTATTTTGGAAACTTCAGGTCAGTTCAGTTTGCTTATTGGCAGTTCAAATTCCGAAAACTATAAATAGGACCCAAGGGGTACCTCAGAAAGCACGTCTCCTGTGCTCTTTTTCTCCAGCTATCAAGCGCTTTCTGAGGTCAACTTAGATCGGCCTTTGGCTAATGAGGGGAAGCGCTCTAAGATCTTCTGGGTGTGTGGTGGGTCCTCCCCGACGAGCCCTTGGGTCAGTTCTCCCTTGTTTCTCTTATTGTTTTGCTTGCAGGAGCGAAGTAGGTGCGCGATCACCCCTTCCCCAAGGGTGAACTCCACAGGAGACCGATTTTCGGTTTCAAAAGTATGAGTATACATTTATATTTGTATGTTTTAGTTATTTTTACGTAACTTTCTTTAGACTTAGGATCTTCATGCTATTATTCTTCCATCCTTATAAATTTATAAAAATGGTTTTAAATTGGATTTGTTTTCTTTAACTTTGTTTTTTCATTTCTGTAAAACTTTTTGTTCTTTTCAATTTTATTTCCACTTTTTAAACGCTTTTATGAAGTTATAAGAATGAGTTTATAATCGTTTTAATTTTCGAGCACTTTGATTTTTGCTTTATTTGAAAACTATTTTGCTCGTTTAATTTTTATTTTCTCTTTTTATGCATTTCTATTACATTCTAGCAATAAAAATGTAATGGTTTTAATTTTTCAAACACTTCGTTTTTCGCATTTCCGTATGTGTGCTTGAGTGTATGAGTTAGATTTTATTGTTTTTATTCAAGTAAAGTGTGTGCGTTTTTATTTATGTAGAGTGTGTGCATTTTATTCCTATATAGTGTGTGTGTTTTTATTTTTGTAGAGTGTGTGTGTTTCATTCATGTAGAGTGTGTGCGTTTGTGCATCTATTTCCTCCAACTTTTTTGAATAGGACTCTCTTTAACTTCCCGCCTACTCATTTGAGTAGGACTTGTAATTTCCTGCCTACTCGTTTGAGTAGGAATCGCAATTTTCAGCTTTCATTTCCCAGCTACTCGTTTGAGTAGGACTTGTACTTTACAGCTTTTTTTACTGCTTTCATTTACTACTTTCATTTACTGCTTTCATTTCCCGCCTTCATTTTACTTCTTTCATTTCCCGCCTTCATTTTACTGCTTTCATTTCCCGCCTACTCATTTTAGTAGGACTCGCACTTTTCAATTATGCAATTTCCTTTTCGTAAGCCGTCCCCATTCCGATGAGTGGCTAACCGCCCTTAGCCCTCAGTATTGAAGAGCATTGGGACAGATAAAATCGCTTTAAATAATTAAAGTTCCTCTTTTTCTCTTTAATTAAATTAATTAAGGTTTGCTCCGGGTTTATGACGCGTAGAACCACATATCAATGTGTGAGCTCTATTTCTATAGGCCATACGCTAGCTAGCCGTGAGGCCGTGCGTATAGACCGATCACCGCTGAGTAAAGGGAGTTTCGCACTGAACCTCGAGAGAGGAGGCACGCAATTCTACCGGATTGGGTTCCTTACCCAATACGGGGTTCTTAGCATAATGCGGGCATTAATAAGAATCCTTCGTCGGACGAGAGCCCAGTCGAAGTCTTAATGTTCAGGTGAGCGATAGTCCTAGAGATAGGTGCACTCATGTTTATGGAACCTCCATAGCCAAGTCTCGGTCTTAATTAATTTGAAATTTAGGATCTCTTTTTACTAAAAGTTATTTTCTTTCAAATTCAATTCCGTACCGTTGCGTTATTTCTTCATCGGCCTTTTCCTCTTCTATTTTTTTTTTATATATAAATAATAACCCGAGAAGTTATTTTTGCTAGAATAATAGTCCCCTCCAGGGAAGAGTAGAAAAAATCAACCCGTCCCCGAGAACAATACGACCCCGATATTCCTCAACGGAATATCATGTACTACACGTGATAGGTGCACTTGCCTCCTTTCGTTAAAACTTGATTTCAACTATTTTATATCCAAATAAATTCGCGCGCCCCATCTTCTTAAATAAACCACCCACTTTCTAAATAAATCACCTGGGACGCCGCGTGATTAAACCATCTTATTTTTGGAGTTTTAACCATCAAGTTTTTGGCGAAGTTGTTGGGGAATTGATCACCAAATAGTCAATGATTTAAATAATAATGGCAGATAATTCTCAAATTATGAGCTTAATAACAAATTTCTGAGATCCCTAAATAAAGAATGGGACATAAATATTTGTGTTGTAAGAGAAATGGGGAATCTGAGATACATGTTACCCCAAGACTTGTATGGTAAGCTGCTGTCACATGAGCTTCAGCTAAATTCTAGAAAAGCTGAAGCTAAATCTGCCGGAATTTCAACTCAGACTAAATCTGTGGCATTCAAATAAGATACATCAAAGAATTCTAGAAGATAAATCCCATCATCACCAAGAAGGGATGAAGATACAGATAGCACTTGAACCAGTTCTTCATCAAAAGAATTATCAAATGATGAATTGGCACTGTTCACCAAGCAATTCAAGAAAATGATGAGAAGAAGAAAGCAGTGGAATAAGAATAAATCATCTGGACCAAGATCCAGAAAAAGAAAAGACAAACACAGTGTTGGATCCATAGTTGGATTTGGGCTAGGTTCACTAAACTAGGATTATTGACCCACCTTGTATAGCCAGGGTCATTTCTGTGTCCTATAGTGTAGGCTATGTCCTTAAATTCAACATTGCATGGATCAGCCAACAGATGACAGCAAAATACTCAAGACTTAGAGAAACACCAGTTTCTGGAAAGTGAGTTCGACGTTCGTCGAACTCAGCTCGACAAAAGTCGTGCTCAACTTGACGAACTCGGAGAAAATTCTCTGAGTTGAGCTCGACGAACTTGGTTCTCAGGTCGACGATTTCTAGATGTTGTACTTCAACATTCTAAGTCCAGAATCATTTCTCTGAACTCCAGTCGAAGAATTTATGTTATAAGCTCGACGAACTTAGAGCACAGAGTTGGCAAGATTCTTCAGAAAGCAGTTAGCTGTTCTCAGGTCGACGATCTTGAATCTCAGGTCGACGAACAACAATTATCTGGTCGACGAACACGATTTTTCAGCTCGATGAACTCTGGACTCAGGTCGACGAAATCTGTTCTCTGCCCGACGAATTTTGTGTAGATTCAGACTTGGATTTCTCCTTCCATCTGTCCATATTTTATTGCAGTAATTCCTAAATAATCAATGCTTAATATTCTCTGAATATTACCGTTAGAAGCAGCATTAATTATGGTATTCATCGGGTTTATTACTTGCCATTTTTCAATGGGACAGTTAGGGAAATCAATTAATGCAGATATTCCCTCCAGCCGTATTACATTCTCCAGGCCGTCAACAATCAATTCAGGAAGAAATTCAAAATTTCAAAGGAGAAATTACATTGAGAATATAAAAGTGATTTCTTCTTTCTTCTTAAAAATACACACAGGACGGCAAGTAGCTAGCAAGAAGATAGTTGAGACCAGAGAAATAATACAAGTCCTATAGAGAAGATTAACAACAACATCATTCTAATCCTTCTCTAGTCTTCTTCATCCTTTACTCCAGGATTCTTCAAGGAAAACAAATATTTATCAGTCAAGAATTTCCTGGATCTATTCTGGTCAAGGCTAAAGATAGAAGACCTACTCACCCTGAAGCAAAGCTCTAATATTCCTGAACAACTCAATAACACAGGGGGAGCTTTGACAACATCAAAGATCCACTAGTCTTCTCAGTTGTATTTGAGAAAGTGAAGACACCATAACTCTCTCACCCCCTCACTGTACAAAGGGTTCTTTAACTCCCTTCAAAAGTTATTCCTAGGTTGCAAGTCACCTGATCAAAAGACTTGGGTTGGTTTTTGAGCACCTGATCAAAAGCTCATTGGTGGCAGTCACCTGATCAAAACCTGTTAGTGGATTCCTACCAGGGTGGTAGAAGAGTGGATGTACCGAGGTTGGGGAACCAATATAAAAGTTCTTGTGTTGTCTTGTTGCCCTCTTTCTTTTTTGTTCATGTTGTGCCTGTGTTAGTTTTATTTTGTTGTGCCTGTGGTAGATTAGTTTATCTTAGGATTGCTCTTTTACTTACAGCAAAAATTAGTATCTAATAACTGCCCTACTCTGTAGTTTTTTATGAACTTCAAAAGATTTGAAGATACTCTATTCACCCCCCCACCCCCTCTACAGTATATCAGGTCTAACTCTCTCTTTTAATTGGTATCAGAGCAGTGTTTCTTTGGTTGTACAAGTTAACCCTTGAATCAAAAGATCCTGTGTTAGATCTGACCTTCTATTTCCATTAGGATTATACTCACAGCATGACACAAAACAAGGATTATGCAAGCACCAGACCTTCAGTGTGCAACTTGAATAAGTTTGCCATCTGAAAGGCAAGAATAAAACTTTATATGAATTCCATTGATGAGGACATCTAGAACTCTATTTTGACAGGTCCTCCTCAATAAACTGCCTCAACATCTATAGCAACATCAAGCACACATGTTATTCCACCACCTGAGTGGACAGATGCACAGAAAAAGTCCACGATTGCTGATACAAAGGCCATGAATATTCTGGCTCAGACTATGTCTGATGACATCTTCCAGAAGGTGGCTGAATGCACATCAGCCAAGGCTATTTGGGACTCTCTCATCCAAATGGTGGCTGGCTCTGCTAATGAGAGGAAAGACAGAAGATCAACACTCATATCCCAGTATGAGAACTTCAAGATGGATGAGTCAGAATCTATTGCTGACATGTACAATAGATTGAGTTCAATAATCAATGAGCTAAATTCTTTAGATAAGGACATCACCCTTACTGAAGTAAATGATAAAATCCTCATGTTCTTCACAAGCTCATGGGATTCTAGGATCTAGCCAATCAAGGAGGCAATGAGATTAAATGAGAATTCCACAGAATTTCTATTTGGAAAGCTCAAGTCTTATGAGCAGCTGATAAAGTCTAGATAAGCTGTAGAACAAAGGACTCCTCCACCAGCAAGAAAGGAGCACAACATATCATTCAAGGCTATTGAAGAAACTGAAGCTTCAACAATTAATGAAGAACAAATGAGTCTCTTTGCCAAGAGATTTTACAAAATATCAAGAAAGGACTTCAGAAGAAAATCATCCAGGGAGGATGATAAGCCCAGGTATGATAAAACTTCTACTAAAGAAGTAGTAGAACAAAATTTATCTTAGACCTCATAAATGTCAAGTATCTTTAACTTAGAGAACAAAATTTTGACTAAATTAAAAGTTGTGTCGAGACAGCAGAAAATGTGTCGAGACATCAAAGAAAGTGTCGAGACATGAGAAATGTGTTGACACTGTAATGTGTCCAGACACCAGAAATTATGTCGACATTGCATACTGCAATGTGTCGAGACACTAAAGTAAGTGTTGAGACATCAAGGGTGTCGATACCCTAAGGTATATGTCAAGAGATATTATCCTTGTGTCGATACATCTTGATAGACAATTTTTCCCTATGTTGATAATAGTTATTTACATAAAAATTTGGAACATTCTAAATACAGCGCGCCCTTTCGTCTTCAGTAAAGATTAGACTATAAATAGGGAATGAGAGTAGAAGTCAACTACGCTTTCTTGATTTCTTGAACTTTTGATTCCTGAGTGTCATGACCTAGAACCCAGATCAGTCGACACTCTTCAATCCTTTCTCTCCACTCCAATGACACCCAAGACTGACGATAACATTTTTGAAGGGTATGAGCATGTTCGTAATGGATTCGACTCAGCGTTTGAAGATATTACAAATGTTATAGCCCTAATCAATGAAGCAGAATTAGAATATATGCTTTCAGAATCCTCAAAAATCTGGAAACGTGAAGTTTCAGAATTCTTCTCAAATGCTCAAATGGATTCAAACTCAGAAAAGATTAAGTCTAAAGTGAATGGAGCAAGGGTTAAAATCACAACCAAGAGATTATTACCAAGAATTGATCAAGAGGATGACTTTAATTTTGCAAGAACTGCATATTCTTTGAAGTGGTGTGGATTGGATCCAACCACAAAGATTGGATGCACCCTGAATCGGAAGGGTATGAATACCCAGGGCAAATTCTTGTCAGAGTTAATAGGAAAGGTGTTGATTTGCAAGACAAGATCACATGATAGGATATCTGCTTATATGTTTGAGATAATAACTAGAATAATCTTTAATGTGAAGACTAACTAGAGTAAAATAGTCTTTGATATGATTGTAGAAAGTATCAAGAAGCCCAATATGGGCAGAATTATAAGTCTCTACTTGGTTCATGACATTCCTGACAGCCTCAACCTTAAGATTGGATCTGAGATCAATCACATGAGGAGAATGTACATGAGGATACTGGCAAGGTGGGATAGAGTACTATCTAAGGAAACACCTATAATGGAGAAGGAGAGGTGTTGGGTACATTTGTCAAATGTACCTGATTTGAAGAAGCCTCACCCAAATCAATGATATACATCAAAATGTATTTGATGTAGTTTGAGTTACATGTGCAGGTTAAGTATTTGCAGGAATAAAGCAAAATATTCTAAGTCCATGTATCGACACCCAGAGGGTAAGTGTCGACACTTAAGAAGGCTTGTGTCGACACCCAGACAAGTAGTGTCGACACTTGGAGTCATTGTGTCGACACCTGTGATGCAGAGTCGACACCAGACAGAAAGTGTCGACACTTGGAGCTGTGTCGACACTCAGTGAAGAAAAGTGCAGACAGAAAGTGTCGACACAAGGAGCTATGTCGACACCCAGTGAAGTTGTGTCTACACCAGAAAGTGTCGACACTTGGAGCTGTGTCGACACTCAGCAAAAGTCTGCAGAGACTAAGTACAAGTATCGACACTCAGCACAATGTGTCGACACTAAGCAGAAGAGTCAGCACTTGAAGTAAGTGTCGACACCCAGCAAAATGTGTCGACACTCAACAAAAGAGTCAGCATTTGAAGTATGTGTCGACACCCAGAACAATGTGTCGACACACAGCTGAAGACTCAACACTTGAAGAAAGTGTTGACACAAGGAGATGTGTTGACACTTAGCAAAGAACAGAATTATCTCCAAAATATTCTAAGTACAAGTGTCAACACTAAGGGAATGTGTCGACACTCAGCTGAAGTCTCGACACTTAGCACGTATCAACATAGAAGACTATGTGTCGACACCAAGAAGTAGTGTCGACACTTAACAGTTTCAACACAAGAAGATGTGTCGACACAAAGGAGATGTGTCGACACTTAGAAGAATTCAGTTAAAGATAGAAGATCAAGTACATGTGTCGACACTTAATTTCAGTGTCGACACCTGAAGAAGAATCTGTGTCGAGACATACAAGGAGTTGTGTCGACACCTTGTAGACTTGTGTCGACACTTACACAGCATGTGTCGACACTTGGACTATAAGTGTCGACACTTAAAGACAAAAAGTCTCGACACTATCAGACAGTTAGAGATTTTCAAGAACTGACTGGATGACATGATAGCTGCTGTTCCAGCCAGTCTACAGCACCTGTCAGAGATGTCAGAAGACAGTTATGAACCGGACCAGCTGGTTACCATGAAGAAGGACTATAAATAGGCATAGACAGTTTACAGAAACCGTTGTTCAAGTGGTTGTTCAGTTGATCACATTGTTAAAGAACAAGTTATTAAAGTGGTACATAGAGTATCAAATCAAGAAGATCTTGCAGTCCAAGTGCAGATCTAAGAAGTTGGAGAGAGAGGGCTCCATCCAAGAAATCTGCCGTTGGAACTAGGCTGAGAAGAAGGGTTCAGATCTATTCTGAATTCTAAGTGGCAGAGGTCAAGGAACAACTGCAGAAAGAATCAGTCTTATTCAGTTCTACTCAAGAAGCTTTGAAGAAAGCTAAGTCAGATTGAATACAGCTGAGTTCTTCCAAGAACTCATCAAGAAACTCTCAACTCCCCTCTCTTGTTTCTGAGTTGTTGAGTTAATATTTGTAATTCATTTTTAAGTTGTAGGATCCTTTGGATCTGAGTGAATTGTAAGCCTGAAATTATAAAGGCTGAGGGTAGGAGTTTGAAAACTCTGAGTGTAGGCCTTGTTGGCTGAGTGTAGGCCTTGTTGGCTGAGTGTAGGCCTTGTTGGCTGAGTGTAGGCCTTGATTGGCTGAGTGTAGGCCCTTGTGGCTGAGTGTAGGCTTTGAGGAAAAGCTGAGTTGTAAGGCTTTGGGCCTGAGGTGTAGGAACCAGTTTGGGTTCTGAGCTAGTGGAGAAGTTTGGCCGAATCTAGTACACTGTTAGATAGGCGAAGGGGGAAAGTGGATGTACCCAAATCTTGGGGAACCACTATAAAACATTGTGTCTGCTGTGCTGTGATTGGAATTTGCTGTGTATGCTGTGTTATAACTGTGCAAAAGTAAAGTAGATTCTGTGATAAATCTGTTTGCTGCCAATAAAGTGTAAAAAGGATTAGGTCACCTATTCACCCCCCCCTCTAGGTGTTTAGGTACTTTATTTCTTTCAAGTGGTACCAGAGCCAGCTTTCTCAAAACAAGGACTAACAGTCTGAGGAGATCCTGATTGGCAGATTCAGTCTAAGTCAACTTCAGTAATCAAGAAAATCAAGAAACATGAGTTCTTCTGAGAATCACAAGGAATTGGGTTCCATGAAATTACCTATATGCAGAAAGGAAATCTTTGGGATTTGGAAGGAAAGGGTAAGGCTGTTTATGGAGGCCTCAGACCCTAGAATCTACATCACAGTAAAGGAAGGGCCTTATGTGCTCATGAAGATATCTGTTCTAGATGCAAATCAGAGAACCCCAAAGGATTTCTCTTAGATGACTAAGGATGAGATTGTCCTAGCCACCATGGACAAGAGGGCACAAAACATTATAGTAAGTGCCATAGATGATGCTACATTTCAGAATCTTATACACTGTAAGACAGCCAAAGAGATGTGGGACACTCTTATAGTGTATATGGAAGGATCTGAAGAAGTCAGACAAGATAGAAAATCCTTGCTAAATCAGGAGTATGAGAGTTTTAGACACGGAAAGGGTGATAGCATAACTGAATGCTATAAGAAGTTTTACCGAATAGTGAATGAACTTATGTCTTATGGAAGAGAGTTCAGTAACTATGAACTAAATGACAAGTTCTTAAGGTCCCTAACCAAAGATTGGGACACCAAGATCTGTGCCATAAGAGAAATGGCTAAGTTGGGGGAAATTCCTCCTCCTACACTGTTTGGCAAGTTATTATCATATGAGATGCAGTTGATAGTGAGAAAAGAGGAGGAGAAATCAACAAGAATTGAACACAAGGAAAGAACAGTTGCTTTCAAGACAGATGTCCCCAAAAAGTGCAGGAATAAGTCCTCAACTCCACCTCCAGAGGTAGTTGAATCAGAATCAGATGAGTCAGTCAGCACAAAGACTGAGAGCAGTGAAAGTGATGAAGACTTTGATGCCTTCACTAGACACTTTCAGAAATTCTTGAAGAAGAAACAGTGGAGGTCAAGACCTTCTACTTCAAAGGGAAAGGAAGTCTTTTATCAGGTGAAAAAGCCTTCAAAGAAAGACAGGAAGAGGACAAAGTCAAGCAAGGCAACTGGTTCTAAGATAGTGTGCTACTGCTGCAATAGACAGGGCCATGTTATTGCAGACTGTCCTGAAAAGAGGAAAGAATCTGGTGACAGGAAAAAGACTCATTTCAAAGGCAAGAAAGAGAAGTCTTTTGTTGCCAAGAAGGAGAAGACTCTATCAGATATCTCTTCTTCAGAAACTGAGTCTGAGGCTGAGGCCTATATAGGGCTATTTGCTGAAGAAGAAGAAGAATTCATGCAGATTTTGGAGTCTATTTATGAACAAGAAGACAGTCATTGCCAAGGGCTAATGGCTTTGACAGAGAGTGCCAAAATCCTGGAGCAGTCAGGACCCAGTAAGGTACAAGGTTCAAGTTCAAGTTCAGTTTCTTGTTCTAGTTCAGATTCAGATTCAGATTCTTCTTCATCAAGTGATGAGAATGTATCTGAGTCTGATGATGATATTCATCAGCTTATAGATGAATATAAAGTGTTGTTGCAAGCTTACAAGAAAAGCAAGTCCCTTGCCAAAAGTCAGGCAAAGGAAATTGTTGATCTTAAAGCTGCTGCAACAGATTCTGAGAAGCAATTTGATCAAAAGCTTAATGAAATAGCCAGGATGAAACACATAACAGTGATTCAAATGGGTACTATATCATTTAAAAATGATCAAATCAGGAGTCTGGAGATCAATCTTCAGAAAGAGAGAGAGCTTGTTGCTAGGTTTTCTAAACCTAAATCAGTGCTACCTTTAATTGATGAATTTGTTCATCATAAAGGCAAGACTGGATTGGGTTTTATTAGACCTACTAGGACTGAGCAGTCCAAGTCTAAGTCCAAGGGCAAAGCCCCAACATTCAACAAGTCTGTTGTAAATAAGACATCAAAGACTATACCTAAGCAAAGGTACAACAAGTTTGAATGTTAGTGTTGTGGCAAAGTTGGCCATTTTGCAGTGGACTGTTGGCACAATGCTAGTGCCAAAGTGAGTACCAAACTACCTGTTGGAAAGCCAGTAGGTAGCTTTGTCAAGTTGCAAACTAACAAATACCAAGGACCCAAGAATTCTTTGGGTTCTAAGGTTCATTAAATCTGTTTTGCAGGTGTGTCCAAGTGGCCATACCCCAACATGGTACTTGGACAGTGGATGTTCCAGACATATGACTGGAACTAGAGGATTACTAAAGGACTATATTCCAATAAAAGATGGTCCAAAAGTAACCTTTGGTGGTTCTGAAAAAGGAATCATCAAAGGGTTTGGTAACATTTCTACAAACTTGGTTACCATTACTCAAGTGGCTTATGTTAAAGGGTTGAAACACAACCTAATAAGTATAAGTCAATTAAGTGATGTAGGGTATGACATCTCATTTGTTAAAAATGGTTGTCATATCAAGAGGTCAAGTGATCAAGAGATCATTTTGACAGGTTATAGGAAAAGGAATGTCTACTGCCCAGACATTATGATTGAGAACAATGGTTCTCCAGTTTGTCTTGTAGCTGATGAGACAGACTCTCATTGTGTCAAATGGCACAAGAGACTTGCCCATCTTAACTACAAGACTATTAGCAAACTCTTTAGCAAAGAGTTAGTGAGGAATGGTCCTCAAGTTAAGTGTGTCAAAGATGGTATTTGCTCAGCTTGTCAAAAGGGCAAGCAGACTAAATCCACCTTTAGAAGCATAGAAAACAAGGATGCTGTGAGGTGTTTATACCTCTTGCATATGGATCTCTTTGGTCCAATGCCAGTTCACAGCTTAGGTAGGAAGGTCTATACCTTTGTAGTTGTAGATGACTACTCAAGGTTTTCCTGAGTGTTCTTCTTAAGACAGAAATCTGAAACACATAATGTTTTCTATAACTTTGTCAAGCAAATTCAGAATGAACTAAATAGTACAGTGGTCAAAATTAGAAGTGACCATGGTACTGAGTTTCAGTCTGATAGCATGACAAAACTATGTGAAGACTTTGGGATATTTCAAGAATTCTCTTCACCTAGAACACCTCAGCAAAATGACATTGCTGAGAGGAAGAATAGAACCTTGATAGAGGCTGGTAGGACCCTATTGAGTGATACATCACTACCAGAGTATTTCTGGGCTGAAGCAGTTAACACTGCATGTCATGTTATCAATAGGGCTACCATAACTAAAGGCCTCAACAAGACCCCCTATGAAGTTGTGAAAGGCAGGAAACCAAACATATCCTACTTCAGGATCTTTGGTTGCAAATGCTTCATACTTAACAATGGGAAGTCTTACTTGACAAAGTTTGCTGCCAAGTCCCAAGAGGGAATTTTTGTTGGGTACAGCAATAACAGTAAGGCTTATAGAGTCTACAACTTGACTACACAAGTTGTAGAAGAATCAGTGCATGTAGTTTTTGATGAGACAAAACTTATTAACAATGAGTTGTCTAGTTCTGTATGCAGCCCCACAGGTTTAACAAAGAAAATGGACAAGCTTACTATAGAAGAAGTACCTGCTGCAAGACAGCAAATAGAGGAGAGTAGCTGTTGTCCAGGGGGAGAACTACATGTGCCAATTGCTGAAGAAATACAAGGAGAACAGCATGATGGAGATGCTGAAATGGTTCAACCAGATGTCAGGATGTCTTCAGCCAATAGGCATCTAAGAGATCATCTGGTAGAGCAGATTATTGGAGATCCAAGACAAGGGGTACAAACTAGGAGCAGAAACATGAATACAGCAGTCTACTCCAGCTTTCTATCCCAGGTAGAACCTAAAAAGTTTGAAGAAGCCATCAAAGACCCACTTTGGATTGAGGCTATGCAAGAAGAACTCAATCAATTTAAGAGATGCAAGGTTTGGGAACTGGTTCCTAAACCTAAAGACCACAATATAATAGGAACCAAGTGGATCTACAAGAATAAGATGGATGAACAAGGGGTCATCATTAAGAATAAAGCAAGACTGGTTACTAAAGGATATAGGCAAGAAGAAGGTATTGATTTTGATCAAACCTTTGCTCCAGTAGCCAGACTGGAAGCCATAAGGATGTTCTTGGCCTATGCAACCTATCAAGGATTTAAGGTTTACCAAATGGATGTCAAGTCAGCATTCTTGAATGGTAATCTTAAGGAAGAAGTCTATGTGGAACAGCCCTCAGGTTTTGTAGATTCTACTTTACCTCATCATGTCTATAGACTTAGGAAAGCTTTATATGGGTTAAAGCAAGCCCCTAGGGCTTGGTATGAAACCCTATCTAATTTCCTCATTGAGAACAAGTTCTCAAGGGGGAAAATAGATAAGACTCTATTCCTTAGGGAATCTAGAGGCAAAGTTATACTAGTCCAAATATATGTAGATGACATTATATTTGGGTCTACTAAAAGCAGCCTTTGCAAAAAGTTTGCAAAACTTATGCAACGTCAGTTTGAAATGAGTAGTATGGGAGAGCTGAAGTTTTTCTTGGGTCTCCAAGTTAAACAGACTGAAAGTGGTTTATCCATATGTCAGTCCAAGTTCACCCTAGAACTCATAAGGAAGTATGGTATGGATTCATCCAGTACCATGAAGACTCCTATGGGGTCAAGTATGTCTCTTAGCAAGGATGATGCAGGGAAACCTGTAGATGAAACCTTGTATAGAGGGATAGTTGGCTCCCTATTATACTTGACTGCTAGTAGACCAGACATAATGTATGCTACATGTGTTTGTGCAAGGTATCAAGCCTGCCCCAAAGAGTCTCATTTGACTGCAGTCAAGAGAATTTTGATATATCTAAAGGGCACTCCCTATCTAGGCCTCTGGTACCCTAGGAATGGAGATTTTGATCTAACAGGTTATTCAGATGCAGACTTTGCAGGATGCAAAGAAGATAGAAAAAGCACTACTGGAACCTATCAATTCCTAGGTGGGAGACTAATTTCATGGAGTAGCAAAAAGCAAACCAGTGTGGCTATCTCCACAGCAGAGTCAGAGTATGTGGATGCAGGAAGTTGCTGTGCTCAACTTCTGTGGATACAACATCAGCTAGAGGACTATGGATTTCAGGTAAGTAGAACTCCACTTTTCTGTGATTCTACTAGTGCTATTTCCATAGCTAATAATCCTGTATCCCATAGTAGAACAAAACATATTGAAATTAAATATCACTTTCTTAGGGAGCATGTAGAAAGAAATGATATTGTACTTGAATATGTTAAAACAGATAAACAACTAGCTAATATGTATACTAAGCCCCTAGAAGAAGCTAAGTTCAATAGATTCAAAATTGAACTAGGAATGATAAACTTAGAATAAGTTTATAGAACTGAAATTGGCTAAGTAAAAAGGTGTCGACACATAGACAAGTCTATGTCGACACAGAATAGTGGTGTCGACACTTCAGGAAAAAGGTGTCGACACATCTAGGAAGTTGGTGTCGACACTTCAGAATGTTAGTGTCGACACATGACATGTAGGTGTCGACACATCCAATATGGTGTCGACACTTAGTATTTACTCAGAATTTTCTAAGTAAAGTCTCGACACTGTGTCGAGTTATGTTGTGTCGACACATAACCAAGTGTCGACACATAAGATCTGTTGACTAAACTTGTGTCGACACATATGTGTCGAGACATTATAAGTCAGTGTCGACACTTATTGCCAGTGTCGACACATTTTAAGTTAGCTATCTCGCATGTTCATCTTCAAAATCAGAAAGGTATAAATAGGGTTTTGTCTTTGTTTGTCGACACGCTTTCAAAGTTTTGAGACCAAAACTACTGTGTCGACACCTCTCTTCTCTCAAGACAAATTCTCTAAACCCTAATGGCACCTAAGCTTGAGGAGAATGTTAACGAAGGATATGAGCTAGTGCGCGGCGCGTTTGAAGAAGCAGATCAAGAAATACAGGCGGTAATAACCCTAGTCGTCGATTCTGGATTAGAATACTTAGTTTCTGAACCTACAAAGATTTGGAAGAAAGAGGTTCTTGAATTCCTAAATGGAGCTCAGATAGATGAATCTGGATACAAAATCAAATCCAGAGTTCATGGTGCAAGGGTTAAGGTATCACCAAAGAGTCTAAGGAAGATTCTACAGCTTCCAAAAACTCAAGATGAAGAAGAAGTCACTGCATTCAAGACCAGGGAAGCTCTAACCTGGTGTGGACTTGATCCAAAAATGAAGATAGGTTCTGTTTTCAACAGAAAAGGCATGAATAATCAAGGTAAATTCATGTCTGAGATTGTTGGTAAGGTTTTACTCAGCAAGCCTGGAGGGCATGACAGAGTGTCTGCCTATATGTTTGGAATCATGAAAAGGATAATCTTCACTCTGAAAACAGACTGATCTATAGTTGTTTATGAGAAGATTAAGGAGAGCTTGAAGAAGCCCAATCTGGGCAGAATCATTAGTCTATACCTAGCTGGTGTAATACCAGAGGTAATGAGTACTGCTACAGGCAGCAAGATAAACCACATGAGGAAGATGGATCTAAGGATCTTTTCTAGATGGGACAGGGTGTTGTGCAAGGAAATGCCAACCCCAGAGAAGACAGTTACTGAGAAGGAGATTCCTCCAAAGAAAAAGAGAAAAACTACTCCAGTGGCACATGAGTCCTCCAGTAGTTCTGAAAGTGAAGAACAAGTTATTTTCACTCCGGATGACCAAGAGGAAGAGACTGCAGTGAAATCGCCTGCTCCTCAAGAGGCTGCTGAGATCCATGGGGAGCTGCCTCAAGCTAGCCCCATCCACAGGGATCACAGCCAGGGGGAGCCTCCAGTTGTAGAAGCACCATCTACACTGGAAAGTGAGCAAGCCACCACCATCATACAAGAGGTACTCACTGACCTAAATACTTTACAATATCTTATAGAAGATGCTGATTTATCTGATGTTCCTCAGCAAACTCAGCTGGATAGTCCAGTACCAGATGTTGTTGAAGATGACACATCTGCTGTACAAGTGATTCCTGATCCTGTGGTTGAAGAACCAAGAACTTCTCCAGCTTCTTCATCACCAGAATATATAATGGAAGACGTGTTCCTAAATCTGGATCAAGCAGATTTTGATAAGGAAGTTGATACTGCTGCAGTAGAGAATGCTGCTCTTGACGGGGAGCAAGTACAAGTTCTGGAAGAGCCTATTAGGCAGGAAACTGAGAAGGCACCTGAAGTGCAGAAAGAGAAGCCTCAAAGACCTAAGGATAGGGTTGACATAGCCAGCACTTCTGCCTCTAAAGATGAGGAGAGTTCTAGGGCAAAGAAGAAGAAGCTGTATGTCTTCAAGAGAAGGAGTCAAAGTTACAAAAAGGCTTTACAATCAATTGCACCCCAGCCTATAGTTCAGCAAACACCATCTGTTGATTATAGTGCTTTGATGATTGTCATGCAGATAAAACTGGATGAACATAGAAAAGCCATAGAGGCTTATGTGGATGAAGGGCAGAAGTCTTTACAGTTTGATCTTGCCCAGGACATCAAGTCTATAAGGTTTGAAATGAACCTTAACAAGAAGGAAATGACTGACTGCTTCCACAAGGGTGGAAATGCAGTGGTGTATTTGGCAACACACCAGGAGAAGATCAAGGCACAGGTAGATGATATAGCATTGAAGCAAGGATATGTTCTTGAAAATCAGTTAAGAATGAATGACAACTTGACTGCTTCTCATAATGCTATAGTCACTGAATTGAAGAACAAGGCTGCTGAACCTTCTACATCTACTGCTACTGCTAAAGCTGATTTTGATAAAGTATTTCAAGAAGAAATTTCTGCTGTTAAGTCTGCAATTCAAGCCTCCCAGAAAGCCATCTCTGAACAACTTACAAAGCTCAAACCATACTTTAAAGATGGAATCAGATACTTGGATAGTCAAATCAGATTTCAAAAGGATGATGTCAGAGACCATATGGCTAGAGAAGTCATAAAGGGGGAGAGAGTTTTAGTCAAAGCTAGCTCTGATCATGCCAAATGGATATCTAATTCCATCAGAGCTACACTGGGCTATCCTCCACTCTATGATGATTACAATGTTGCTGAATCTGGGATTCAAACTGCATATCTTGGAGGTGAGCAACCAGAGGTAGCTCAAGTGATATATCCTCCACCAGATTTTGACATGGTGCAAGCTGATATTCATCAGATGTATAGCCCAACTGAAGGGAAGTCTAATGTTATTCTGGATAAAGTGGTTCAGCCTATTTCTGAAGCCATGCAAGAGGCATTACAAAAAGAAGAAGAGACAAGGTTGTCAAAGAAGAGGTTTAGGGAACAAGCAGAACAAAGGCCTGACTTTGAACAGTGGAGCCCTACCTCTAGGAATATAATATTAACTGCCTGGAAAGCTGCCAAGGATAACACTCATGACAGGAACAAGTGGTTCTCTGAAGCTGAATGGAGAAAACATGAGATCAGGCAGGAAGCAATAGTTCAGTATAGAAGGAAGGCAAAGATGGGAAAGCTACCTCCTACTGCAGTGGAGCCTAGCAAGTACTTTCCAAAGCCATATCACTATTTTGAGAGGCAGAAGATCAAAGCTGAAGAGCTTAAAAAGAAAGATCTGAAGGGCAAGAAGCCTGCTGATGCTGAAACTGCTGATGCTGCTGTCCAAGCTAAAGTTCAAGCTGGCAAAGACATAGTGATTAAGGAACCAGAACAGAAATAGATTAAGAATTTACTTGAAGATTATTTTGTAATCTTTTGAATGTAAAACATTTTTGTGAACCACTGAAAATGTATAAGACAAATGTTAGAACAATATGTGATCAATATATTTCATGATTGTTCTGTGAATATGTCTATTTCTTATTTGTTCTGTGTTGATGTATGTGTATACATGTGTGATTTATACATGTTTATGTTTACCCTGCTGAATATAACCTGCTTTACATCATTTTGTAATTTTTATTATGAATGGTGTATATCATTGACTAAGGGTTATGAATTCTCCAAATAGGGGGAGATTGTTGGGTATATTGGTCAAATGTACCTGATTTGAAGAAGTCTCACCCAACTCAATGATATACATCAAAATATATTTGATGTAGTTTGAGTTACATGTGCAGGTTAAGTATTTGCAGGAATAAAGCAAAATATTCTAAGTCCATGTGTCGACACCCAGAGGGTAAGTGTCGACACTTAAGAAGGCTTGTGTCGACACCCAGACAAGCAGTGTCGTCACTTGGAGTCATTGTGTCGACACCTGGGATGCAGAGTCGACATCAGACAGAAAGTGTCGACACTTGGAGCTGTGTCGACACTCAGTGAAGAAAAGTGCAGACAGAAAGTGTCGACACAAGGAGCTGTGTCGACACCCAGTGAAGTTGTGTCTACACCAGAAAGTGTCGACACTTGGAGCTGTGTCGACACTCAGCAAAAGTCTGCAGAGACTAAGTACAAGTGTCGACACTCAGCACAATGTGTCGACACTAAGCAGAAGAGTCAGCACTTGAAGTAAGTGTCGACACCCAGCACAATGTGTCGACACTCAACAAAAGAGTCAGCATTTGAAGTATGTGTCGACACCCAGAATAATGTGTCGACACACAGCTGAAGACTCAACACTTGAAGAAAGTGTCGATACAAGGAGCCGTGTCGACACTTAGCAAAGAACATAATTATCTCCAAAATATTCTAAGTATAAGTGTCGATACTAAGGGAATGTGTCGACACTCAGCTGAAGTCTCGACACTTAGCAAGTATCAACATAGAAGACTATGTGTCGACACCAAGAAGCAGTGTCGACACTTAACAGTTTCAACACAAGAAGATGTGTCGACACAAAGGAGATGTGTCGACACTTAGAAGAATTCAGTTAAAGATAGAAGATCAAGTACATGTGTCGACACTCAATTTCAGTGTCGACACCTGAAGAAGAATCTGTGTCGAGACATACAAGGAGTTGTGTCGACACCTTGTAGACTTGTGTCGACACTTACACATCATGTGTCGACACTTGGACTATAAGTGTCGACACTTAAAGAAAGAAAGTCTCGACACTATCAGACAGTTAGAGATTTTCAAGAACTGACTGGATGACATGACAGCTGCCGTTCCAGCCGTTCTACAGCACCTGTCAGAGATGTCAGAAGACAGTTATGAACCGGACCAGCCGGTTACCATGAAGAAGGCCTATAAATAGGCATAGACAGTTTACAGAAACCGTTGTTCAAGTGGTTGTTCAGTTAATCACATTATTGAAGAACAAGTTATTAAAGTGGTACACAGAGTATCAAATCAAGAAGATCTTGCAGTCCAAGTGCAGATCTAAGAAGTTGGAGAGAGAGGGCTCCATCCAAGAAATCAGCCGTTGGAACTAGGCTGAGAAGAAGGGTTCAGATCTATTCTGAATTCTAAGTGGCAGAGGTCAAGGAATAACTGCAGAAGGAATCAGTCTTATTCAGTTCTACTCAAGAAGCTTTGAAGAAAGCTAAGTCAGACTGAATCCAGCTGAGTTCTTCCAAGAACTCATCAAGAAACTCTCAACTCCCCTCTCTTGTTTCTGAGTTGTTGAGTTAATATTTGTAATTCATTTTTAACTTGTAGGATCCTTTGGATCTGAGTGAATTGTAAGCCTCAAATTATAAAGGCTGAGGGTAGGAGTTTGAAAACTCTGAGTGTAGGCCTTGTTGGCTGAGTGTAGGCCTTGTTGGCTGAGTGTAGGCCTTGATTGGCTGAGTGTAGGCCCTTGTGGCTGAGTGTAGGCTTTGAGGAAAAGCTGAGTTGTAAGGCTTTGGGCCTGAGGTGTAGGAACCAGTTTGGGTTCTGAGCTAGTGGAGAAGTTTGGCCGAATCTAGTACACTGCTAGATAGGAGAAGGGGGAAGTGGATGTACCCAAATCTTGGGGAACCACTACAAAAAATTGTGTCTGCTGTGCTGTGATTGGAATTTGCTGTGTATGCTGTGTTATAAATGTGCAAAAGTAAAGTAGATTCTGTGATAAATCTATTTACTGCCAATAAAGTGTAAAAAGGATTAGGTCACCTATTCACCCCCCCTCTAGGTGTTTAGGTACTCTACTTCTTTCAAGAGGGATAAAAATAAGAATACAGTGGTTGTGAAAGAAGATTCTTCCAGTGAATCTGAAGAACAAGGAAGTTTTGACTCAGAAAAATAGGATGATATAGTAGCTGCAAAATTGTAACAACCCCATCCGTTCATATGATATATTCTAGAAGGTCCGGCCGGGGCCCCACAGGATATACCACAAAACAGTCGGTGAAGGTACAGGATGATACCAGAGCAGCGCATCGCACCTATCCCAAGCATTCTAGCGGAAGCCTAAGCTACTTGAACTCCTCATGAATGTCCAAATATAAACTCCACATTTTATATATAGATAGGAATGTCTTACAACATGTATAAAGTATTGGCCTTATGGCCTTACAGGGCTTTCATGCAGTGGCCTAAACAAATTGGCGCGCAGGCCGGCCACAAAAGAAAACACTCAAAAGAACATTAGCCTTCGAGGGCTAGCAGCAGCAGCAACACCAGCAGGAGCATCAACCTCTATGCGACCCGCTCGGCTCTCCAGCACCTGTGCAAGGACAATCCACCCAACGGTGGCAAACAAAAGCAACGGTCAGCGTTCAGCTGACCAAATTATAACGACCCTACCCCTCCTCTCGGGGCAGCGGTATTTTCCCTGCAGGCATATCATATCACAAGTATGGCAAGCTATATCATCAAAAGGTGCTTTCACGCACACAAGCCACCACAACCGTTCGCCACCCGGCCCAACGGTCCGTGCACTCAGGGCACATTCTTGGTGTTCTGGCAACCTCTTGCCCACCACCGTATCAGGGTTGTCACCCAACGGTAACACTCTTGAGCATTTACTCCATGGCGTGCAGCCGGAGTTAGACCTCGGACACCGGGATGGCCCGTAGCCCCCCTTTGTGTCATGGCGCGCAGGCCGAAGACTCTTGCTATGCGCTCCAACATACTGCACTTTTTGGTCTCACGTCGGACGGACATAACGCAGGTCGGATCCTCCACCCCCCGTTGCTCAAATCGCCTTGCCTTCTCCGAGTACAGCGTACTCACGGCTATATCAAAGGCGCGGGTCGGTCTCACCAATCCTGTTCCTGGCATTCAAGCCTGGGTATTTCACTATACCCATTTCCTCACAGCAACAGCGGGTCTTTCCTGGGCGCACCAGTACTTCCTGTAATTCCCGTCACAGGTGGACACCGCAAATTACAAATGTCAGGGGTCTTTCCTGGGCACACCAGTACTTCCTGTGACTCGCTCCACAGGTGGACACCCTATGACATCAAGCATCACAAAAAGGGCCTTTCCTGGTCCCACCAGTACTTCTTGTGCCTCATCCACAGGTTGGACCCAAAATCAGCACAAGGCTATTTTCCTGGGCTACCACCCCAGTACTTCCTGCTACTCCTTTTCGCAGGTATAACCCGTAGACTCCTTAACACTACACGTTTAGCACGGAGTCTTCTCCGGTTCGTATGCAACATCACCAATCCAGACCAACCTGTACAGATGGGCTTCACACAACATGCCTATTCCGTACTCCATTTCCGGATCTATATGCAATACCAAGGGGATTTCAAGCATCCACCCAAACGACTCCCAAAAGCAGCCACCTCTTGGTGGGGGAATCAAAAGATATGCCAAAACAGAAGCCTTCACATGGCTAGGAAGAAAAGTCGTTACCCTTGACGATCGCTTCGGTGCCATGGCTTGAAAGCTTGCTTGCACGACTCGCAAGAGCGTTCCCTCCGCAACGCTGGCTTCGGATCTCTCGCCGGTAAACCGCATCACCACCAACAGCAGCCCCCCTTCTCTTCTTCCTCCTCCTTTCTCTCTCTCTCTCTTCACTTGAAGAAAGGTTAAGGCCAAAGAGAATGAGAAATAATTCTCTGACTTCGGCCCTTAAGGAAAAAGAAGAAGAGCTTTCAGCCCTTGGATCCAGACTGAAGGAATGGACGGCCACGATTCTGCTAAAAACACACATTTTGACCCGACACGGCTTCGAACATGGCCGTGTGCCTGGCCGTGTGCCTCAAGCGGTGGTCAACCGACTTATCCAAACCAGTGACACGCCCACGGGACACGCCCGTGTCATTGGCCGTGTCACCAACACGCCTTCAGACACGCCCGTGTCTGTGGCCGTGTACCTGGGTGAAAAAAATCCCAAATCATCCCGAGACTTCACACGGCCTGTGACACGCCCGTGTCCCAGGCCGTGTACCCAGACACGGCACAAAGACACGCCCTGTCGAAATCCTCGGCGGGCTGAGTTCGTCGCCTGATTTGACACGCCCTGTGACACGCCCATGTCACAGGCCGTGTTCAACACTCGACACGCACTTCTCGACACTCGACGATCGTCGAGTAAAAATCGTCGAGCATGCGACACGGCCTTGGACACGCCCGTGTCCTGGGCCGTGTGCCTCCTCTCGACGAATCGTCGAGACCAGAAATCGTCGAGACAAAGCCCAATCGTCGACACAACTCGACACGCCCTGCGACACGCCCGTGTCGCAGGCCGTGTCACCTGACATGCCCTGGGACACGCCCGTGTCCCAGGCCGTGTCACCCAAATTTGCCTGTTTCAGAACTTTGGGCTGTTACAATCCTCCCCTCCTACAAAACAATTTCGTACTCGAAATTCAGAGACAGGAAAGTAACAAAAAGACAGCAAGAAAAATGTAACAATATCTCAATGTTTATGTTACAACAGTCTCGCTACCAATTACAGAAACAACTCAGGGAACTCTTCTCGCATGGTCTGCTCGCGTTCCCACGTCAACTCTTCACGGCCGCAGTTGTCCCACCGGATTTTTACCATACCGACCATCTTGTTCCGCAATTGTTTCTCGGCTCGATCTTCGATCCGAATGGGTCTAACTCTCGTTGTTAGCCCATACTCCACCGGCACACGATCATCCGCGATCACTTGAGCTGGATCTTTCACGGCTTTCCGCAGCACCGAGATGTGAAAGACATCATGTTACCCACCCAAGTCCGCCGACAGAGCTAGCCGATAAGCTGCTTCGCCAATTCGCTCAACCACTTCAAAGGGACCCAAATACCTTGGACTCAACTTTTTCAATCGTCGAATCCTGGAGACACCTTTGAATGGCTTGATCTTCAAGTAGACCCAATCGCCAACCGCAAATTCAACGTTCCGGTGCTTGGCGTTGTAGTACTTCGCTTGTCGATCTTGAGCAACTAGCAATCTCTCTCGAATAGTCCGAATGGTTGAGTTTGCTTCATCCACCTCATTTGGTTTAACAACCCGGGCTTCACCCGCTTCTACCCAAGCCAAGGGAGTACGACATTTCCTGCCATATAGGGCTTCATATGGTGCCATCCCAATACTTGCCTGGTAGCTGTTATTATATGCAAACTCGACCATATAGAGATGATCTTCCCATTTCTTTCCGAAGTCAAGGGCGCACATTCGGAGCATGTCCTCCATTGTTCTGTTGGTACGTTCAGTTTGGCCATCCGTTTGGGGATGAAAGGCCGTACTGAAAGTCAACTTCGTGCCCAACAGTCGGTGAACTAGCCTCCAATCATTTGACGTGAATCGCCCATCTCGATCACTTACGATGCTTCGAGGAACACCGTGAAGACGCACAATTTGATCAACATATAACTTTGCCAAACTTTCAACCGAATCATCCCGCCTGTTTGGGAGAAAATGTGCTACTTTTGTTAGCCGGTCAACTATCACCCAAATGGAATCATTTCCTCGCTGCGATCTTGGCAATCCATGCACAAAATCCATGGAAATATCATCAAATTTCCATACTGGGATCGGCAGTGACTTCAAATAACCGCCCGGCTTTTAGCATTCCGACTTCACCATCGCACATGTTTGGCATTTGGCCACGTAAAGGGCAACATCTTTCTTAAGCCCTGGCCACCAAAAGAGCTTTTTCATATCGTTGAACATCTTTGTGCTCCCGGGGTGAATGGAATACTTCGTATAATGTGCTTCATACAGCAGTTCTTCCCTCAGTTTCCCCACATTTGGGACGCACAATCGGCCTTCTTTTCGCAACAGACCGTCAATCCAGGTGAATTTGCCTTCTGGCCCTTCATTCACATAGCGCAAGAGATCTTCATCCAACTCCGTTGCCCGTCGAACTCGGTCCGTAAGGTCACATTGCACCTCGGTCCAGTTCAAACACGCAATGGCAGTGGAATTTTTGTCAACACAATAGATCTCCAATGCCTCCAATTCCTGGATCAGACATTCATCATGCCTTTGTAACCAATTCGCTCTAGCCGGAACTCGCCGACTCAAGGCATCCGCGACAACATTCCCCTTCCCGGGTGTATAATGAATCTCGAAAGTGTAGTCCCCAAGGAACTCCAACCACCTTCGTTGTCGCATGTTCAACTCTTTCTGCTCCAACAGATACTTAAGGCTCTTATGATCAGTATAGATCTCCACCTTCACACCATAAAGGTAGTGTCGCCACAACTTCAGTGCAAAAATCACCGCCGCTAATTCCAAATCATGGACGGGATAGTTCCGCTCGTGCACCTTCAGCTGGCGTGAGCCATAAGCAATCACCTTTCCGCTCTGCAGAAGAACGCAGCCTAAGCCGCTCCCTGAGGCATCACTATATATTACAAACCCATCGGTTCCACATGGCGAAGACAACACCGGCGCCGTGGTCAACCGAACCTTCAGCTCTTCAAAAGCTCGTGCGCACTCTGGCGTCCAAACGAACTTCTGATCTTTTCGCGTCAGTGTGGTTAGCGGCAAAGCGATCCGCGAGAAGTTTTCAACAAATCTTCTATAGTAGCCCGCAAGTCCAAGGAAACTCCTAACTTCGGCCACGGAAGACAGTATTGGCCAATCTTGTATGGCTCTTATCTTCGCTGGATCCACTGCAATGCCCGCTCCACTCACCACATGGCCCAAAAATGTCACTGACGATAGCCAAAACTCGCACTTCGAGAACTTGGCATAAAGCTGATTTTGCCTCAACGTATTCAACACTAACCGCAAATGAATCTCATGCTCCGCTTTGGACTTCGAGTACACCAGGATATCATCAATGAACACTATCACAAACAGATCCAGGTACTCACGAAAAATACGGTGCATCAAATCCATAAACACCGAGGGCGCATTACACAATCCAAAGGGCATGACTGTGAACTCATAGTGCCCATAACGCGTTCCAAATGCGGTTTTGGGAATGTCACCTTCCCGAATCCTTAACTGGTAATAACTAGACTTCAGGTCCAACTTTGAATAGACGGTAGATCCCACCAGCTGATCAAATAATTCATCAATCCGAGGTATCGGATACTTATTCTTCTCAGTCAGCTTATTCAATTCACGGTAGTCGATACACAACCGTAACCCACCATCTTTCTTCTTTACAAAAAGCACAGGCGCGCTCCAAGGTGACATACTTGGGCGGATATAGCCTTGCTCTAACATTTCTTGTAGTTGAACCTTCAACTCAGCCATCTCTTTAGGCGCAACGCGATATGGCGAACGGGCCACTGGTTTCGCACCTGGCACCAACTCAATTGTGAAGTCAATCTCCCGCTAGGGTGGTAGCCCAGGGAGATCTGCGGGAAACATATCAGCAAATTCTGCCACAATCGGAACCTCGCACAAAGTGGCCTTAGGCTCAACAGCCTGAATTAGTGCAAAGTAACACTCTGCACCCTTCCGAACAGCTTTGACTACCTGGAGTGCAGACATCAACGTCCCGCCTACTCCTCGCATACCCGCGAACTTGGTCTCCTGTTCGGTATTCTGGCCCAACGTGATTTCTTTGGACTGGCAATCGATCATAGCATGCTGCTCCGCAAGCCAATCCATCCCAAAAATCACATCGAATTCCGAAATTGGCAAAACAAATGCGGTTAAACAAAAATCCCGACTTCCTACTTGAACCGCCACATCGCAAGCTTGATCCGCAAGCATCCAACAACCATTCGGCAACACCACTCTGACGCTATCTGCCTTTGCACGACTGGGTATCCCAAGCCGCGTAAGAAATTCACTAGACAGAAAAGAATGCGATGCACCTGTATCAAACAGTGCTCGCGCCAGCGTGTCCCGAATCATCACAAAGCCTATGACAAACATGTCACACACACAAACCAGAAACGTAGGCGTACAAAGCTAAGCATACAAACAAGAGCATATGCAAAACTAAACTCATACCTGTAACCACGTCACTCTGCTTGATGGCCTCCTGCAGGCCAAGATTGTAGACTCGGGGTTGCGCCTGCGAGGCAGAGGAATCCACCACCGCTTTTCCTTTCTCCGCATACGATGCTCCCGCCTTCTTTTCACTCTTTGGCGGCATCCGGCAATCTCGCGCAATATGCCCCATCCTACCATAATTGAAGCAGGTACGAGTTTCTGGCTTGGAGGTTGCCCCTGATGTTGCTCCCGATGCAACTGATGAAGGAGCTTGTCCACTAGGCTTGGACTTCTTGCCCCATCTCTTCTTATAAAATGACTTTCCCGATCGGGGCGCCTTCCACTCTGGTTGCGTCATCACCAACGCTCTCTTCCCCTGCACCCTCTTCATGTCCTTTTCCAACGCCGTTGCAGTGTCAACCAACGCTTGGAAACCTTGGTTCACCGAACTGGACACAAGGAACCTCAACTCGTCCCTCAATCCTTCATAGAACCGATTAGTTTTCCTCTGCTCATCAGCAAAAATCGAACCCGCATACCGCCCCAAGCGAGTAAACTGATGCAGGTACGCGTCAACACTGCCATCACCTTGAGTCAACCGTTGGAATTCATTTTCCATGGCTATCCGTTGAGCCACAGGAAGGTGCTTCGCAAGGAAGAGCCGGGAGAATTCTTCCATCGACACTTGGGTTAACGGACGACCCGCCAAATGATGCAACTCCATCTCATCCCACCATAAACGCGCTTCTCCTTCAAGCAAGAAGGTGGCTAAGGTAACTTTCTGATGCTCCGCCGTTCCTATCGCCGTCATCACTCGCTTGACGCGCGATAACCAATCCTCAGCCTGCGCCGGGGTTCCCGCTCCCGAGAACGTAGGCGGATGGAAACTCATAAACCGTGTTAGCTGCTTCTCAGCCGCTCGAGGAACCACTTCCACGACAGGTTCAGGCCTTGCCGCCACCTGTTCTGGCCCCACAGCCGCTTGCTCCTGCCTAAGTGGCTGGCCTTGGATCATGGTAAACAAGGCCTCCGCAACTAAACGGACATGTTCCGCAGACGGTGGAGGTGTAGGCACCGCGGCTGGTGCCGTACTTTCATCAGAACGCTGGGGCTCAGACTGCCCAGCTCCACTCCGAGTCACCTAAAGGTGGACAAGACACACACATTAGCGGTCGTACCCAAGCAAACAACACAAAATAGAAACACGCAGGTTCCTCAAACATACAAAATGCATTCCTATCATGGACATTCAGGAGTTCAATCGTAGACTTTGGTGTGCACAACCACGTGCTCGCCACCCCACAAAAGAAGTCGGCCACGACTTCGAGAGGGAAAGACCAAGACAACCGATACCAAAAATGTAACAACCCCATCCGTTCATATGATATATTCTAGAAGGTCTGGCCGGGGCCCCACAGGATATACCACAAAACAGTCGGTGAAGGTACAGGATGATACCAGAGCAGCGCATCGCACCTATCCCAAGCATTCTAGCGGAAGCCTAAGCTACTTGAACTCCTCATGAATGTCCAAATATAAACTCCACATTTTATATATAGATAGGAATGTCTTACAACATGTATAAAGTATTGGCCTTATGGCCTTACAGGGCTTTCATGTAGTGGCCTAAACAAATTGGCGCACAGGCCGGCCACAAAAGAAAACACTCAAAAGAACATTAGCCTTCGAGGGCTAGCAGCAGCAGCAACACCAGCAGGAGCATCAACCTTTATGCGACCCGCTCGGCTCTCCAGCACCTGTGCAAGGACAATCCACCCAACGGTGGCAAACAAAAGCAACGGTCAGCGTTCAGCTGACCAAATTATAACGACCCTACCCCTCCTCTCGGGGCAGCGGTATTTTCCCTGCAGGCATATCATATCACAAGTATGGCAAGCTATATCATCAAAAGGTGCTTTCACGCACACAAGCCACCACAACCGTTCGCCACCCGGCCCAACGGTCCGTGCACTCAGGGCACATTTTTGGTGTTCTGGCAACCTCTTGCCCACCACCGTATCAGGGTTGTCACCCAACGGTAACACACTTGAGCATTTACTCCATGGCGTGAAGCCGGAGTTAGTCCTCGGACACCGGGATGGCCCGTAGCCCCCCTTTGTGTCATGGCGCGCAGGCCGAAGACTCTTGTTATGCGCTCCAACAGACCGCACTTTTTGGTCTCACGTCAGACGGACATAGCGCAGGTCGGATCCTCCACCCCCCGTTGCTCAAATCGCCTTGCCTTCTCCGAGTACAGCGTACTCACGGCTATATCAAAGGCGCGGGTCGGTCTCACCAATCCTGTTCCTGGCATTCAAGCCTGGGTATTTCACTATACCCATTTCCTCACAGCAACAGCGGGTCTTTCCTGGGCGCACCAGTACTTCCTGTAATTCCCGTCACAGGTGGACATCGCAAATTACAAATGTCAGGGGTCTTTCCTGGGCACACCAGTACTTCCTGTGACTCGCTCCACAGGTGGACACCCTATGACATCAAGCATCACAAAAAGGGCCTTTCCTGGTCCCACCAGTACTTCCTGTGCCTCATCCACAGGTTGGACCCAAAATCAGCACAAGGCTATTTTCCTGGGCTACCACCCCAGTACTTCCTGCTACTCCTTTTCGCAGGTATAACCCGTAGACTCCTTAACACTACACGTTTAGCACGGAGTCTTCTCCGGTTCGTATGCAACATCACCAATCCAGACCAACCTGTCCAGATGGGCTTCACACAACATGCCTATTCCGTACTCCATTTCCGGATCTATATGCAATACCAAGGGGATTTCAAGCATCCACCCAAACGACTCCCAAAAGCAGCCACCTCTTGGTGGGGGAATCAAAAGATATGCCAAAACAGAAGCCTTCACATGGCTAGGAAGAAAAGTCGTTACCCTTGACGATCGCTTCGGTGCCATGGCTTGAAAGCTTGCTTGCACGACTCGCAAGAGCGTTCCCTCCGCAACGCTGGCTTCGGATCTCTCGCCGGTAAACCGCAGCACCACCAATAGCAGCCCCCCTTCTCTTCTTCCTCCTCCTTTCTCTCTCTCTCTCTCTTCACTTGAAGAAAGGTTAAGGCCAAAGAGAATGAGAAATAATTCTCTGACTTCGGCCCTTAAGGAAAAAGAAGAAGAGCTTTCAGCCCTTGGATCCAGACTGAAGGAATGGACGGCCATGATTCTGCCAAAAACACACATTTTGACCCGACACGGCTTCGAACACGGCCGTGTGCCTGGCCGTGTGCCTCAAGCGGTGGTCAACCGACTTATCCAAACCAGTGACACGCCCACGGGACACGCCCCTGTCATTGGCCGTGTCACCAACACGCCTTCAGACACGCCCGTGTCTGTGGCCGTGTACCTGGGTGAAAAAATCCCAAATCATCCCGAAACTTCACACGGCCTGTGACACGCCCGTGTCCCAGGCCGTGTGCCCAGACACGGCACAAAGACACGCCCTGTCGAAATCCTCGGCGGGCTGAGTTCGTCGCCTGATTTGACACGCCCTGTGACACGCCCGTGTCACAGGCCGTGTTCAACACTCGACACGCACTTCTCGACACTCGACGATCGTCGAGTAAAAATCGTCGAGCATGCGACACGGCCTTGGACACGCCCGTGTCCTGGGCCGTGTGCCTCCTCTCGACGAATCGTCGAGACCAGAAATCGTCGAGACAAAGCCCAATCGTCGACACAACTCGACACGCCCTGCGACACGCCCGTGTCGCAGGCCGTGTCACCTGACACGCCCTGGGACACGCCCGTGTCCCAGGCCGTGTCACCCAAATTTGCCTGTTTCAGAACTCTGGGCTGTTACAAAAATCTCCAAGGCCCTCACCTGGAACTGGTGATCAGGTGCAGGGGAGACAATACAAAAGATGGATTATATTGAGGGGGAGTACCATAATACTATGCCTCAGATATTACAACATCTTATAGATACCATAATGATGAAGGTAGTACAAGAACTAGTACAGGAAATACCTACTATAGAAAATGAGGATGTGATCTCCAAGGAGACTGCGGAAGAAATTTTTCTGAATATAGATACCGATATCCAGGGGGAGATAACTACTCTTTCAGAGGACCCTGCCCCTGATGCTGTAGCTCAGCAAGATGAGGTCAACATGGAAAACACCAACATTGATGAAGAAAGTTCAATGGTTGAGAGGGAGTTTGTAGATCTAGCCCTAAATACTGAAGGCGCTAAAGAAAAAAATCAGTTGAAGTAGTTAGTTCTTCA
Organism: Platanthera guangdongensis; assembly: GCA_039583875.1. NCBI lineage: Eukaryota > Viridiplantae > Streptophyta > Magnoliopsida > Asparagales > Orchidaceae > Platanthera > Platanthera guangdongensis. The sequence goes on along the minus strand of CM077167.1, from coordinate 44,419,611 downwards.
GAATCTGAGGAGGAAGAAGCCTCTCAGATAAAGAAAAGGAAATTGACTGAAATCAAGAGGATAAGTAGGTGCTATAAAAAGACAATATAATCTGGAACAACACATGCACTTTCTATGGATTTAAGCTCAAGTATAGTTCAACTACAAATAATGCTTGTCCAATAAAGAACTCAACTTGAGAAATATGTGGATGAAAATAATAAAGAGTTGCAGTTTCAGCTGGCTCAGGACATAAAATCCATTAGATTTGAAGTCAACTTGCTGGAGAAAGATAGGACTGATTTCATTGAAAGAGGAGCTAATGCTGTAGTATACATTGCTAAACAGCAGCAAGAGTCAAAGAAAACTGAAGATGAAATAGTTGTTAAACAAGGCTATGTCCTTGAAAACTAAACTAGAATGAATGAAAACATGATAATAATGTATGATGCTTTACTGGTCAAGCTGGCTGAGCAAACTACTGCTCTGGAGACCAAGATAACCTCTTCCTCCAAAGATATTGAAACACAACTATCTACTCACAAAACTTCTTTGGTTGAGGAAGTGAAGGCATCTCACAAAAAATTAGATGAACATTTGCTCAAAGTTAAGAATTTGTTATCCTCATGAATTAATTTTTTGGATGGTCAAGTAAGATTTCATAAGAATGACTTAAGAGATCATATAGAAAGAGAAGTCATAAAGGAGAGAGAGTAATCATAATGGCAAGCTCTGAGTATGCTTTTTGGACCTCAAATAGCATCAGAGAAACTCTTGGTCATCCTCCCATATGGTATGATGAAGACCAAACTAGTGAGTCTGGTTGCCAAGCAGCACCTTTTGAGGCTATTCAAACTACTATCCAGTCCTTGTACAGTACTCCACCACAAATTCAGAATATAGTATGCGAGGAGGTGAAGATGACTGCTTATGCATTGCTTAAAGAGAAAGAAGCTCAACTATCTAAGAAAAAAGATTCAGGGAACAAGCTAAAGCTAAACCTAATTTTGAACAATGGAGTCCAACTTCTAGATCCATTATACTAACTGCATGGAAAGTAGTTAACAATAATGCAGCTGATAGGGGAAAATGGTATTCAGAGTAAGAGTGGGTCAAATACACAAAGCAATAAGATATCCTCTATAAATTCAGAAAAGATCTGATGATAAGGAAGTTCCAAGCTGACACTATTGAACCCAACAAATATTTTCCTGGGTCGTATGACTATTTTGAAAGGTAAAGGCTCAAGCAAGAAGAAATTTCTAAAGCTAAGGGAAAGTGCGGGTTAGACCTGAAATACTGTAGAGGGGGGGGGGGGGGTGAATAGAGTATCTTTAAAACTTTAACACTTTTTGCTGATTAATAAAGACTACAGAGTTAGGAAGCTATTTGATACCAGAATTTGGCTGAAAGTACAAAGCAGTACTAAGATAAATTAATCTACCACAGGCATACCAGAAAGTAAACTAACTAAATCAAGCACAACAAACCTAACTAGCACAGGCACAGCAAGAACAAATGAAAAATATGGCAACCAGACAACACAAGAATTTTATAGTAATTCCCCAACCTGGTTACATCCACTCTTCTACCACCCTGGTAGGAATCCACTAGCAGGTTTTGATCAGGTGACTGCCACCAATGAGCTTTTGATCAGGTGCTCAAAGACCAATCCAAAATCTTTTGATAAGGTGACTTGCATCCAATGAGCTTTTGATCAGGTGCTCAAAAACCAATCACAAGTCTTTTGATCATGTGACTTGCAACAGGGAATAACTTTTGAAGGGAGTTAAAGAATCCTTTTTACAATGGGGGAGGGGGTGAGAGAGTGATGTTGTCTTCTCTTTCTCAAATGCAACTGAGAAGACTTAGTGGATCTTTGATGTTAACAAAGCTCCCCCTGAGATATTGATTTGTTCAGGAAGGTTGGAGCTTTGTTGCAGGGTGAGTAGGTCTTCAATCTTTTGCCTTGACCAGAAGAGCTCTAGGAACTTCTTGACTGATGTATTTTTGTTGTCCTTGAAGAATCCTGGGATGAATAAAGAAGAAGACTCTTGATTTTTGAATGGTTGTTCTTCTTCTTCCTCAGCTTGCTATGATTTCTTCGGTATGGTCTAGCGCTTCTTGTTTGTTTACTGTGTTATTGCCCAGTGTATATTGTACTCTGTGTTCATTATATTCTATATATTCTTTTTTCTCTATCTTATATCGAGAGGGAAGAGAAAAATCCTTTTTATATTTCCTGTGGAATTTCTCAATTCAATTTTGAATTCCTTCCCGCATTCATTATTGACGGCCTTGAGAATATCTGCATTTATTAATTTCCCCAACTGTCCCATTGAAAAATGGCAAGTAATAATCCTGATGAAGGCCATAATCAATACTACTTCTAACGGTAATATTCCGTAAATATTAAGCATTGATTACTCAGGAATTACTGCAATAAATTAAGAATAGAAGAAGGAGAAGTCCATGTCTGGATCTGCATAGAAAACTTCGAGCAAAGAACAAAATTCGTCGACCTGGGTCCAGAGTTCGTCGAGCTGAGAAGTCATGTTCGACGACCAGATAATTTGTTGTTCGTCGAGGTGAGATCCAAAATCGTTGAACTAAGAACAGATAACTGCTTTCTCCAAAACCTTGCCGATTCTGTGTATCAAGATCATCGAGCAGATAATATAACTTCGTCAACTATTGTTCAGAGAAATGGTTCTTGGACTTTAGAAAGTTGAAGTAGACTATCCAAAAATTGTCGACCTGAGAACTAAGTTCGTCGACCTGAGAACTGCTAACCGCTACTCGATAAAACTTGTCAAGACTATGGTCTAAGTTCGTCGAGCTGAGAATTTGAATTCGTTGACTGGAGTTCAGAGAAATGATTCTAGACTTAGAATGTTGAGATGTCTCTGGACTTAGAATGTTGTGGTATAGTGTCCAGAGATCATCGACCTGAGAACCAAGTTCGTCGAGCTGATATTCTAACTTCGTCAAATGGAGTTCAGAGAAGGAATTCTGGACTTGGAATGTTGAAGTATAGTATCCATAAATTATCGACATGAGAACCAAGTTCGTCGAGCTCAGCTCAGAGAATTTTCTCTGAGTTCATCAAGCTAAGCATGACTTTTGTCGAGCTGAGTTCCACGAACACCAAACTCATTTTCCCGAGTCTTTGGAATTTCTCTAAGTCTTGAATCTTCTGCAGTCTGTTGATGGATGGTCCAAGCAATGTTGACTCTAAGAACATGGCCTAGACTCTAGGACAGAAATATGACTCTGGCTATACATGTTGGGTTAAACATCCTAGTTTAGTGAACCTAGCCCAAATCCAACTAGGGATCCAACAATCTCCTCATATTTGGGTGAGGTCACTAATTACAGACTCAAAATAATAACAAAGCAAGAAAAATATATCTGACAGGAAGAATTAAAAGTATGCAGCAGATATATATGTACATGGAGCATTGTGTCTGGAAATGAATAAGCAGTTATAAGACAAACAAAAAGATCAAACAGATTAAAAACTCATTTCGTCTTCTTTGGCTACTTGTGCTTCTCCTTTTTAGCTTTTTCACCAGGCTGAGTAAACTTGATCTCCCTGTTTGGATTGGCTGCTTGTGTCTTTGTCATTGTCATATCAGCAGTTCCAATGATATTAAGGGAGGTAGCCCTTGGCACTACAGCTTCTGGATGCAATTTCATGTAATCATCAACATTAAAGAATTTGTTAGCTCTAGCAAACCTGTTGAGTTCTTCCTTCCTGTATTTGGACATTGTAGTGTATTTAGATGGATCCTTTCCTTCAGCTTTTTCCTTGTTGATTATGGATAGGCCAACAAATTCCTGGAACCTGGCCATCCTTGCAGTTATAGCTATCTCTAGATCCTCAAAGGGTATAGGAGGAGATGTTGGTCTCATTGGGCTTTCAGCTTTCTGATGTTCAGTAATTGTTGCTGTTGATGTTGATGTTACTGTTGTTAATGTTGCTTGCCTGATGAATACTTCCTGTGCTGGCTGCTTCCAGAAGAGGAGGACCTACCCTGATGTCTTTAATATGTTTGATATTGGGTAGTCCTCTGAGATATAGAGCCTAAAGCACCAGCAGCAGGTGGAGGAGGAGGAGGAGGGACGTTTTTGAATCTCTAGGGAGGAGGTGAGTACTTTCTGCTTTTCTTTCTCTCTTTCTGTTGGTTCTTGGACAACCACATCCATGCTATCATGCCCTTGTATAGTGTGATTTTCTGAAGTATGTAATATGGAGTATCATTTATTGGATTGGGTTTTGGGGTAGGAGGTGGAGGAGCTTTCCTTTTCTTGGATACTTTCTTCTTGGGCTCATCATCAGAGTCCTCTTCATCATCTTCATCATCAGAAGAGTTTTGAGGATTATCATATAGTGCATTTATTTCTTTCAGAGCCTCTGCAGATATCAAGGGTTTATCTACCTGAGAAGGAGCTGGAGGTAAAGCTGGAGCTGGAGCTGGAGAGCTATACATATCAGTGCTTTCAGCAACTGATTTATTATCTTCTTTTATGTCTGCCATTATTAGATCATCTAAATTTTGTATTGGAGAGTCATCCATAATAAAAGTGAGAGCAGAAATGTCTCTGGGACGGGGTGCAATAATGAGGGGAGCAGCATTTGGTGGAGTTGAAATAACAAGGACCTCTGTAGTGGCAAAACTTGCCTTGAGTTACATGACAACCTTGGGGCTTATTGGGTAGGTATATGGGACTATAGCCAAAGATGGCTTTATGTTGTACTCTGCAAGTTCATTCAAATAAACTGAATCAAAAACTTTCAACAAATTCACAAGATTTACTGTAGGATTTATAATGCAATCACCAACAGTGTTTATTTCAGGCAAAATAGGCTCATCCACATCCATAACAGATTCAATAAAATTAAGTAAATCAAATAAATCATCATCATCGTCTACATCTGCTGTTGCTTCTGCTTCTGCTACTACTTTTTCTGTTGCTGTTGCTGCTTCTACTACTGCTGCTGCTACTACTTCTTCACAGAGTATCTCCCCCTGCGTGGTTTCAGTGGAAACTGGAGCCAGACCCCTGACTGAAGAGGGAGGAGCAGAAAGCAGAGATTTTATCAGCAAGAGAATATATAGAGGTAGCAAGAGGTGAAATAGCCTCTGCTATAAGGGTTTTGAGAAGGGGAGTGAGAAGTGCTATAATATGTGGAATGATGTAGGGGTCTAGTGGCAGAAATTCAAAAGGTGTCCCAAAAGAGACAGAAGGGGGATGGTAGTGGATTGTGGAGGAGGATGTAGAGAATCTTGCATTGGTTCATCTTAAGGAGAAGGAGTATAAAGGGGGGATGTAAGCAGATTGAGTGAGGGTAGGGAGGATAGATTGGAGAGGGGAATGTCAGCCAAATGAGGTGGAAGAGGGGATGAATGTAGTGATGGAATTGGTGTACCATGTAGTGATGGAGTTGGTGTACCATGTTGGGATGAAGGTGAGGTATGAATGTGAATATGAGTTGGGGATGTATGTATTGGGGTTGATGGAGGTGTGGGAGTATAGTCTGTGGTGTGAACTAAGGAGTGGAGTTGGTGTACCATCTGAGGATGAGTTTGGATGGCTGGAGGTGATGGAGGAGAAGATGGAGCTTCTTCAGCAGGGTGGGGAGTGGCCAAACCAGCCCTTGTAATCTCAGAAGGTCTGGTGGAGGAGGAAGAAGCCTTGGATGGCTTGGTGATGCTCCTCTCCCACCTACCAAAGAGGGCACAGGTGATCCTCTTTGAGGCATTTATGAATATGCTCGGGGTGACCATGGATTCAGCAGCCTTTTACTTAAGGAAGATTCCTAGAATCCTTCCAAATCAAACCTCCTTTTTAGTGTTCTTTTTCTTAATGAGTTCAAACATAATTTGAGCCCAGTTCACTGGCTTCTTATTCACCACTGCACGCATCACCAGGAATTGATGTCTGGTGATGTAATCATGCGTTGTATGCTTGCCCAACAGTACTTTACCCACAACATCTGCTTGAAATTTATACTCCGCGGATAGATGTTTCTTCAGCAATTTATTGGGAGTTGCTCCATAATAAACCATCTTATTCAGCATTTCATTAAATTCCTCACTATCAATTTCTAGTTCCTATTCACCATTTACTAATCCAAAAATCTCTGTTAAAACTACGGGGGTAAGAGAGACTGCATTACCCGATATAGTTCCTGTCATGGTGTCTTCATCTGTTGTGGAGGAGGTGTAGACCCATTACCTGATTTTTGCACTGGCGATCTTGATCCTGGTGGTCATCAAATTTTTCCACTGCTATTCTTCAAGCTGTTTCAGAATATTCACGAAGATGGTATCTGAGTGTTGAAATGACTCAAAATCTACATCAAAGCTGGTATCAAATTTCATTGCCGCAAGACTGCCTGTTGGAATCTCCATAGTGCGCCTACAAAAGAGAAACAGAGATCAAGTGCTATGGAACTGAAAGTGCGGGATGGAGGTCGAAGAAAAGCTAGATATAAGGTTTTCAGAATATGAATCGACAAACTCTATTACATGAAAAATAAGAAATTCTTCGATCTGAGGTCGACGAAATAATTTATAGTTAAAGAATTCGTCAAGCTTAGTCTGAAGAGTTGAAAACATTTCGTCGAGCTCTGTTCGATGAAAATCTTCTAATGCAGATTCGTCGAACTCCGTTTGACAAAAATGACTTCACTGACAGAGAGTTCATCGATCTCCATTCGACGAAAATCTCTAGAACCTTTCTCTGTTCGTCGATCTCCGTTCGACGAATTTCGAAAAATTCGTCGACTACAGACAGAAATTAAACTAAATCTTCTCCATTGATCATTCCAAGCTGATTTATAAAGAATAAGTGATTTCTTTCATCTAGGAGTTTGGTGAAAATATTTGCTCTTTGTAAATCAGTGTAGATATAGACAAGTTTAATTTTGTTTTTGTCTAAACACTCTCTAATGAAATGATGCCTAATGTCTATATGCTTAGTCCTACTGTGATGGATTGGATTTTATGCTATTGATATAGCACTTGTGTTATCACATAAGAGTGTTGAATTATTTAAGTTGAACTCATAATCCAGGAGTTGGTTTTAAATCCACATCATTTGGGAACAGCAACTGCCTGCTGCAATGTATTCTGCTTCAGCAGTTGATGTAGACGCAGATGACTGTTTCTTATAGAACCAAGACACTAATCGCATACCAAGGAACTAGCAAGTCCCTGAGGTACTTTTCCTGTCTACTCTGCATCCAATAAAGTCAGCATCTGAGTATCCAGTTAACTCAAATTCTGACTCAGTAGGAAACAAGAGTCCTAGACTAGGATAACTCTTTATATATCTCAAAATTCTTTTTAGAAAAACTAGGTGATATTTTTTAGGGCTCACTTGAAACCTAGCACAAAGACAAGTAGCAAACATTATGTCAGGTTTGCTAGATGTAAGGTATAGTAGGTACCCAACAATGCCCCTATACAATTTCTGATCAACAGGTTTTCCATGTTCATCAGAGTCTATTACAGCATTAGTGTCCATGGGTATTTTCTTTGCTGAGGCATCAGCCATCCCAAAATTTTTGATAAGCTCTTTAGTATACTTAGCCTGGGATATGAAGATACCATTAGGTAGCTGCTTCACTTGGAGACCAAGGAAGTAGGAGAGCTCACCCATGCTACTCATTTCAAACTTTAAATGCATGAGGTCAGAAACTCTCTTGCATAGTTTGGAATCTGTAGACCCAAATATAATGTCATCTACATAAATTTGTACTAACAAAATTTGATCCTTATGATGTTTAGTGAATAATGTTTTATTTACAATGCCTCTAGTGAATTTATGCTCTATCAGAAAGCTAGCTAAGGTCTCATACAAAGCTCTTGGAGCTTGCTTTAAACCATAAAGAGCTTTATGCAGTCTAAAAATATATGAAGGATGGGTTGGAGAGATAAAAACTAGAGTGAAAGGGCAACTAGATCTGATATACTCTAGAGGGGGGTGAATAGAGTATATGGTGCTTTAAAAACTTTTACAAGCTTTTACAACAATTATTGTAATATGTGTCAGCAGGGAAGCAATAAAGAATCTAACTACAGCACTAAGCTAAACAAAAACTAAGCACAGAGAGAATCAAGGCCAGAAACAAAAAGTAAACAAGCAGAACCAGAAGACACAAGGAAATATAGTGGTTCCCCAAACTTGGGTACATCCACTCTTCTACCACCCTAGGTAGGAATCCACTGCAGGATGAGTTGATCAGGTGTCCTGGGCACCAATGAGCTTTTGATAAGATGCTCAAAAACCAAAGCAGATTTTTTGATCAGGTGTCTTGCCACCAATGAGCTTTTGACAAGGTGCTCAAAAACCAAGTTCAAACTTTTGAAGGGAGTTTGAAAAACCCTTTACAGAGTGGGGGTGAGAGAGTGATGGCAGTCTTCTCTTTCTCAAACAACTGAGAAGACTATGTGGATTGATGTCAAAGCTCCCCCTGAATCCTTGAAATCTTCAGGAAGAAAAGCTTTGCTTGAGGGTGATAGGCCTTCAAAGGTAGAACTCCAGCAATGGATGGTTTCAGCAATGGCTGAAATGTTGAGTGTCTGGAGTCTTGAAATGATGTTGGCCTTGAACACTTTGAAAGATGAAAAGATCTGAAGACTTGAAAACTAGATCTCCTTGGATGAGTGTTCTTCAGAATTCTTTTTGACAGAAGATTTTAAATGAGTCTCTGTAATCTGTATTGTGTGTTCTCTTCTTGTTAGTCTCTGTATATCATCTATATTGATTCAAAAACATTCTGTCTTTTATTCTCTGTTCCAGAATAGAATATCATTCTCTGTCAAGGATAGCCGTTGGCCTGCATTGATTGCAGCCTTAATTGCATAATCTCTTCTAGAGGAAAGTCCACAGAATTATTCCTTGAAAAATCCCTTGAAACTTGGTCCAGAATTGAATGTAAACGGCTAGCAAATCTCTGAATTAATTGCAGAATAACTCCTAACTGATTTGAATTTGAAATCTGGTAGTTATCTGAAATCGTCGAACTGAGCTTTGCTATCGTCGAGCTGAGCTCAGCGATCTGGAAAACTCAAGCAGCAAAATAATCGTCGATCTGAGCTCAAAGATCGTTGAACTGAGCTCAGAGATAAAGATCCAATGCAGAGTCCAAATCGTCGAACTGAGCTCACCGATCGTCGAACTGAGTTCGACGATATTGAGAAGTTGAGCTCAGCGATCGTCGAATGGAGTTCGACGATCTGTCGAAGTTGAGCTAGACGATCGTCGACCGGAGTTCGACGAATCGTCGCGCTGAGCTCGACGATCAGACTTAGTCTCCAGATAGAAAAACTTGGTCTACAGGGCAGCTTCCAATCCTAGATTTCTAACCCTTAGACTCAATTCTAATTGACCTATTAAGCTATATAGAAGGTCAAATAAAGGTTTCTAGAGACATAGTGTTCCTGACCCAAATTAGTAATAGGGTGTTCCAACAATCTCCCCCTATTTGGGTTAGGATTACTATTTATAGACTTTGGAAAAATTCAAATAACAACATACAATCAGAAAAGCATAAAAACAACAGCTAGACAAGCAGAAACATCACAGAGATATATATATATGTATATATGTCATCCAGATAGCAGTCAGAAAATCCAAAGATTGTCACCTTACAAAGTCACTTCTTCTCTTTGCCTTTAACCATTTTGATTTCTCTGTTTGGATTTAGAGCTTCCTTGTTGGACCTGGTGTCATCTGCTGCACCCAAGTAGGTTTGCTTTGCAGCCCTGGGAACCACAGCAGCAGGATGCAATTCCATATATCTGTCTGCATCAAAGAATTTGCTGGAAGCATATTTCTCTAGTTCCTTTTGTCTTTGCTCTGACGTTGTAGAAATATTTGAAGTGTATAAACCTTGTTCTCTGGCCTTCTTGATCTGATCTAGTGCAGCCAACTACTTCATCCTAGCAGTCCAAGCAGATGGATTCTTTTCAGGGTCCTCAAATGGTACAGGTGGCTCATACCTGTTGGAAGAATTGTCTTGAGGAGGCCTGGCAGACACTGTCTCTTTGAGCTTGTAGGGGAAGGGACCAGAAGTAGTATCAGCAGGACTATGTCCTCCCCTGGAGTATGGGTTCTGCCTGGAATACCCTTTAGAATAAACTTGAATATCTCTTTGATTACCCCTGTATCCTCCTCTCCTAGAATAAGAACCCCTAGACTGGCTTTCCCTTTGGTAGGATCTGGCATGGGGTTGATAGGGAGCCTGGCTTCTAGCTGGGGCTTGACTTGCAGAACTGCCACCTGCACCTGCATCAGGAGGAGGTGGTGGAGGAGGATGAGAGTGCTGGAACTGGGAGGAACCCTTCTCATACTTTCTCTTCTTCTTCATGGCCTTGAGCTGATTTTTAGAATATTGCATCCAATGTTCTGTAATTTGGCAGTTATGCAGAATATAATAAGGAATATCATTATTATCCTTGACTTTTGCAGGAGGGACCCTTTTCATTGTCTTACTCCTTGCCTTCCTTTTCCTTGCAATAGTAGCAGCTGAATCATCAGAGTCTGTTTTGAATTCATCAGTCTCAGAACTCTGGTCATCATATATAGCATCAATTTTCTTCATCAAATCTTTCTTCAGTTGAGTAGAGGCAGAAGAGACAGAAGCTGAAATAGCAGCAGCAGGGACAGCAACAGAGACAGCAGCAAATACAGCTGCAGATTCAGCAGCAGATTCAGCAGCAGATACAGGAGGAGAAGCAGAACCAACAACAGCAACAGCAGGAGTGATGGCAGCAGCAACTTCAGTAACATCAATAAAATCTGCAGCAGGCTCAAAATCAGTGGCCTCTGTCATCAGAAAATCCTTGGATATCTGCTCATCAGAGGAAGTTGGGATTTCAGCAGCCGCAAAAACAGTCCTTTCTTCAACAGCAGCAGTAGCAGCAATTACTGAGAGTACAAAAGAAGATATAATGCTGGGGTCACAGCCAGAGAAAGGCACCAGTGCCTTGGACAGGTCTTCTGAGGGCTGGACAGCATTACTCTTAGGCAAACAACTGAAAAAGGCAGTATCAAAGGCTGAGAGCAAGGACTTTAGGTCTAGTGCCAGAACTGGAGTAGGAGGCACAGTAGCAAGAGCAGAGGTAGCAGAAACATCAGCAGCAGCAGCAGTATCATCAACAGCAGGAGCAGAGACAGCAGCAGCAACAGCATGAAAGCTTGCTTCATATGGCATCTCCCCCTGCTTAGATGCAGATACATCTGTATCAAGGCAAATTGTTGTTGGTGCTGCCTGAGGAAGGAGGGAGGAAAGCCTGGCAGAGAGGGCTGCCACTGACAAGTGTAGAGGAGCCAATGAGGTCTCCAAGAGTAGGGAGAGCCTGGGGGCAATTAGCTCATACAACTTATCAACTAGGGCTGAGAGGTCTACTTGCTCAAGAATAGGAGCAGAGGTAGATGGAATGGGGATAGCTGAGGATGCTGGAAGTGGAGGGCTGGAGAGGGGAATGGATGGCTCAGGTGTTGGTATAGTGGAAATGGAGGACAAGGGGATGGATATGGATGGGGTGAAAGTGGTTTGGTCAATGATATGGTGTAGGAGATCTTGGAATGAAGTGGAGGTGGAAGGTAAATCAGGAGGAGAGGATGGGGAATCATCCATATAGGAATCATCCAGGAGGGTGAAGGATGGAATGGATGGAGAAGAGGTGACATCTGGTGGAGGGTATGAGAACAGGGGTTGGAAGTGGTCTACTGGTGGAGGCAGAATGGGTTCTGGAGATGGAATTGTTGTTGGGGATGGGCTAGAGATGGTAATGGTGGATGGAGCTGGAATGGTGGATGGAAGAGGTAAGGTTGGAATTGGAGGAGGAGAAGAGGCAGTAACAGCAGCAGCCAGGTCCTCTGCAGGAGCAGAGACCTGTGGGGGAGTGACTCCATGAGTCCTGGTGCCTGAAGGAGCACTTGAGGAGGGCCTGCCAGGCTTGCTGATTTGCCTGTCCCACTTGCCAAAGAGGGCACAGATGAGTCTCTTGGAGGCATTTATGTGCACTCCAGAGGAGACCAGCAAGGCAGGGCACCTGTTTTGCAGGAAGACTCCAAGAATCCTTCCAAAGTTAACAAAGCTTTTGTTGATCTTCTTCTTGATGAGGTCAAAGAACACCTCTCCCCAGTTCAAACTTCTCTTATCCACCAGAGCTCCCATGAGGCAGAGCTGATGTCTGGATATAGTATCATGTGCAGAGTGCTTTGCCAGCAGCACTTTCCCTACCACATCTGCTAGGAATCTGTACTCAACAGACAAGTTCCTCTTGAATAACTTGCTAGGGTTTCCCTCTGGATGACCCATCCTGCCAAGCATGTCAGAAAACTCCTCTCCAGATAACTCAGCAGTATCATCTCCATTCCTTAGTCCAAAAACCTCTGTTAAAATAGTGGGGGTCAGAGGTACCTGAGTTCCAGCAATGGACCCAACTATTGTGGAGTTGTCTTGATTATGAGCAGTGTAAACCCATTCCTTGATTTCATCTGAGGCCAGGTTTATCCTGGTGGTCATGAGAGCAGACATATTCTGATCCTTGAATAAATCCAGTATATCTTGGAAGATTTGATCAGTGGTGTTGAAAGATTCCATATCAATGTCAAATCCAGCATCGAACTTCATTGCGGCTAGAACTGCAACGGACACAGCCATTGTACCTGCAAAAATTCAACAAACAAAACGACCAAGCGTAGAACTGTTTGGAGGGAAAGAAAATCCTTGCAGAGAAATCGAAAGCGCAAGAGAGAACGACGACGAAAAATGAGCGATATGGAGTGAACCCAACGATGGAAGGGTTTTGCAGCCAAACAGGGAGAAGGAAAGCCTTCTCTATCGCAAGGGAAATTTGACGGAAGTAAATGGAAAAAGAAGTCCCATTCCTACAAGACTTGGGAGAAGAGTAGTACGATGTCAGGGGTGGGGGGGGGGGGTTCTCGCTTCAAGGGACCATTATCGTTGCACAACCTTTAGCTCGCGGGAGGCCTTTCCAGTAGTGGGACGAAGAGGCTGGCGAGATTAATCAAAGGAGCGAGTGGGACATTTTTGTCCACTCATAGAGGGCGAGATAGAGTCTCGGCGCGGTAGGCGAGACGCCCTCTTGGGCATAGTCGGGCCCTTGGGGGCGAGATTTCTTCCATGGAGTGGGAGGACGGCGAGACGACTAGGTGGGATCGTCTCACCCGATGGTCATTTTCCTACTCACCATGTAGAGGGAAAAATGTTTTTACCTTCTTACCCTACGGGGGGTTTTACTCTTCTGCCCCAGGTAATTTTACCCTTTTACCCTTGGTGGTCTATATATAGCTCTTCAGAACAGCGGAGTTTGGCTGTTTGTAGACCCAACCCAGGATATTTTGGTAATTTCAGGTCGGTTCAGTATGTATATTTGCAGATCAAACTCAGAGGCCTATAAATAGACAGATAAGGTGCCTTTGAAAGGATGTGAAACCATTCTATTTTCTTCCTCAAAGGTACCTAGCTCAGCATTGGCTAGGGAGGGGAAGAACTTCAGTTTTCTTCCGGGTAAGAGATGGGACATTCGAGCTGAGACCCGTCGTTCTATTTCTAGATCTGTGACTCACGTCGGGAGGGTGATTCAAGAAGAGTTGGTGTGGACTGCAGCCTCAGGTCCGAACTCTAGGCAGGACCGGGTAGCTAGTTCCAACATTTTTGGTGCAGTGAGCATGGACCGCAGCCCTCAGAGAAGAATCTTGAGCAACCTCATGGCGGGAGGTCACGAAGAAGGTGACGGAAATGGGTCACATAACCCGGCTGGATTCGTTGGAAGGGAGGAGTTCATGGCGTCAATCAAATTCATCATGGACATGATTCAAGGGATCTCGCGACCGGGGGATTGTTCGGCCCCGAGACCTCAGGTTCCTGCTCTCGCGCCACAGGAAGAGCTCGTCTCGGCAAGAGTGGGAGAAGATGTCCCGGGGAGGTGACCGGGGAAGGAAGTGATGGTGGAAGGAGGCGGGAGAGACATGGCAGTAAGGGAGCTATTTCCAAGCCCTGCGCGCGTCGTCTCGCCAGGGGAGGTCATCGTGCGAGTAGGGGTAGGGAGACCAGTGGCAAGAGGGTCGCCTTTTTGTGAATTGATCCTGTTTGCTCCCATCCTGGAAGGGTTCCGGGAACACGAGATCAACTATTATATGGGGAAGGATGATCCCCTCCACCACTTACAGTTGTTCGAGGACGCGGTTTCGATCAGGCCAATGACGGACGCATTCAAGTGCCGTCTTTTTGCAATCACTCTGAAGGACAAGGCTAGGGACTGGTTTCACCAGCTCCCAATAGGCTCGATATACTGCTTCGAGGACCTGAGCAGGAGCTTTCAGCTACGATTCTCAACTTCAAAGAAGAGGAAGAAGAACCCGTAGTCGATTTTTCTAATTAAGCAGAGGTCGGATGAGTCTTTAGCTCAGTATGTATACAGATTCCAGGAGGAGATCCTCGATATCCATGAGGAGCCTGGATTCGCCCTCCAGATGGCATTTACCATGGGACTACGGGAGGGCTTCATCAAGATGAGCCTCACTCGGAAGGCACCACTGTCATTCGAAGGGTTGATGGAGAAGGCTGTGAAGGAAATAGCTATAGAGGCTGCGAATCCAGCTTTTGCAAAAAATCTAGCAAGGCTGATAGATGTTGAATCAAGGGAATTAAGAGGGATACAGTATGAAGTGAGGAGAAGAGAAGAGCCGAGGGCACCGACGTACCCGGAGTTAGGGTGGAGGCAGCAGGGAGGCCCTGTCCAAGGGCAAGGGAGAGGATTTCACTAGGGGGTAAGGCACCAACCAGGAGGACCTGGAAGATTTAACTAGCAAGGGTGGGGGTACGACCACATACCACCCCTACCCCCACCGCAATAAGCTATGACCATCAACCGAGGTAGAGGTAGAGGCCGGGAGAGAGGAAGAACAGGAATAGGAGCTTGGAGGAGGAGAAACCATCAAGAGGGGAGACTAGGGGGGAGGTAGCGTTGCCATACTATGACTTCCACGAGGAGGAGAGTCACGTAATGGCTACCTGCCCAGAATTCTTGGAAATGAGAAGAGCTAGAGAAGCAGGAGAGCAGCAGAGGCCGGTGTAGATAAAGAGGTGATTGGAACCAGAGAGGATGATCGATGTGTGGATCGAGCGGATGTAGGAGACCTAGGGGGAATTTGAGTAATCCATGGGGGGGGGGGAGAGGATGCCCGAAAGGCGAGCCTTCATACCACGTACTGTCGGAGCGTAGCTATGACGTCACAATCCCCTCCCCTGGATGAGAAGATCACCTTTTCGAGAAAAGACATGTCAGACCATGAAGACCCCTTTTGTAACACACTGGTGATCCAGACAGCCATTGAAAACTTCATGCTATCGCGGATCTTTGTTAACAATGGAAGCTCAGTGAATGTTATTTTCAAAAAGGCGTTTAACGAGATGAGGGTGGAGGCCCGAAGGTTGCTGGTCGCTGATGGGCCGTTGTTTGGATTCTCGTGGGAGAGGATGGAAGTCGAGGGGGGAGTGGGGCTACAGGTAACCATGTGGGGGGGGGGCGCTATCCAAAAACTGCCGCTTTGTCATAGTGGATGCCCCCATCAGTTAAAACGCCATTTTTGGGTGCCCCTTGATCAGTGCTTTTAGATGTGTTCTTTCCCCTTTTCACCAGTGGCTAAAGCTCAACTCCGGAGGTTCCCAAATCAGAGTACGGGGAGACCCGAAGGCGGCTAGGGGATGCTACGTGACGGTAGTAAACATCATATCATGGCAGGAAGAGGCCGAGGAGATGGATAAGAAGATGGAACGATGGCAGCAGGAGCTTGGTGGCGAGGTACATGACAAAGGGGGAGAGGGGGACAGAGGAGAAAGAGAAGTGGAGATGGTAGGAGGCATTGCGGTGGAGCGAAAAATGACGGGAGGGAAGGACGAAGAGATGGGAATAGTAGAGGAGAAAGAGGTAGAGGGGGACGGAGGAGAAAGAGAAGTGGAGATGGTAGGAGGCATTGAGGTGGAGACAGAAACGGCAGGAGAGAAGGACGGAGAGATGGGGATAGTAGAGGAGAAAGAGGGAGAGGGGTATGGAGGAGAAAGAGAAGTGGAGATGGTAGGAGGCATTGCGGTGGAGCCAGAAATGGTGGGAGAGAAGGACAGAGAGATGGGGATAGTAGAGGAGAAAGAGGGAGAGGGGGACGTAGAAGAAAGAGAAGTGGAGATGGTAGGACGCATTGTGGTGGAGCCGGAAATGGCAGGAGAGAAGGACGGAGAGATGGGGATAGTAGAGAAGAAAGAGGGAGAGGGGGACGGAGGAGAAAGAGAAGTAGAGATGGTAGGAGGCATTGCGGTGGAGTCGGAAACGGTGGGAGAGAAAAATGGGGAGATGGGGGTGGAAGAGGAGCCGAAGGAAGATGGAGGGAGGAGAAAAGAAAAGAGGAAAATGGAGGGAGCAGGAGGGTCTCCCTGGTGGGAGCCTGACTGGAAAAAAGAAGAACTTCACTACTGGAAGGAGAGACCACTAATAAGCAGGAGATGGAGAAGCTTGGGGAGGAAAGGGTGGTGACTGTCATGGAGGACGAGGCCAGAGAACATGAAATGCTGGGAGAGAAGGAGGGAGAGGAGGAACCATCAAGGCTGAAGGCAGCCATAGAGATAATAAAGATGGAGATCCGTACCAAAGAAGGAAGGAAAGAGAAGATGAAGGTCAGCAACGAGCTCAGCCCAGAAGACCTGGAGGAGATCAAGGCATGCGTGCAGAGGAACATTGGCGCCTTTGCTTGGAGTGCGGCTGACATACCAGGGGTTGATGCGGACATGGCCTGCCATCGTCTCAACCTTGACCCCAACACTCGCCCAGTGCAATAGAAGAAGTGGGCCATCGCCTCTAAGATGGTCGGACCCATTAGGGAGGAGGTCTAAAAGCTGCTTAAGGAAGTGTTTGTGTCTGCCTGTAAGTATCCAGGGTGGGTGAGCAATGTTGCAATGGTTAAAAAAGGGGAGGGTAAATGGAGAATGTGTGTAGATTTTTCTCTCTTAAATAAAGCGTGCCCTAAGGATTGTTACCCCCTACCTCAAATCAATGCGCGGGTTGACTCAGCCATCGGTTTCTCACTTTTGAGTTTTATAGATGCTTTCTCAGGATATCAACAACTACGCATGCACCGTCCGGACGTCAAGGACGTCAACTTCGTCATGAAGGATGGCTGCTTCTGTTTTAACATGATGCCCTTTGGGTTGAAAAATGCAGGGGCAACCTACCAATGAATGATGGATTGGATCTTCTGAGAGCAGAAAGAAACCTCAAAGTTAATGAAAGAGAGGGTTAGACCTGATATACTCTAGACGGGGGGGGGGGGGGGGGGGGGTGAATAGATTATCTTTAAATCTTATGAAATTAATAAAAACTACAGAGTAGGGAAACTATTAGATACCAATTTTTGCTGTAAGTAAAAGAGCAATCCTAAGATAAACTAATTTACCACAGGCACAACAAAATTAGGCTAACACAGGCATAGCAAGATTAAACTAAATCAGGCACAGCAAGAACAACAAGGAAAGAGGGCAACCAAACAACACAAGAACTTTTATAATGGTTCCCCAACCTGAGTACATCCACTCTTCTACCACCCTGGTAGGAATCCACTAACAGGTTTTGATTAGGTGACTGCCACCGATGAGTTTTTGATCAGGTGCTCAAAAACTAGCCCAAGTCTTTTGATCAGGTGACTTGCAACCAAGGAATAACTTTTGAAGGGAGTTAAAGAACACTTTGTACAGTGAAGGGGTGAGAGAGTTATAGTGTCTTCTCTTTCTCAAATACAAGTGAGAAGACTAGTGGATCTTTAATATTATCAAAGCCCCGCCTTAGTTATTGAGTTGTTCAGGAATATTAGAGCTTTGGATCAGGGTGAGAAGGTCTTCTATCTTTAGCCTTAACCAGAAGAGATCCAAGAACTTCTTGACTGATAAAGATTTGTTGTCATTGAAGAATCCTTGAGTAAAGGATGAAGAAGACTCAAGAAGAATGATGTTGCTATTAATCTTCTTTGTAGGCCTTGTATTATTGCTTTGGTCTCGACTATCTTGTTGCTTTTCTCTGTATTTGTTCCTCTCTATTTGGAGTGAGCAAGAGAATCGCTTTTCTTTTATCTTATTAATTGAATTTCTCCTTTGAATTTTTGAATTCCTTCCTGCATTGATTACTGACGGCCTGGAGAATGTAATACGGCTGGAGGGAATATCTGCAGTAATTGATTTTCCCAACTGTCCCATTGAAAAACGACAAGTAATAAACCTGACGAATACCATAATCAATGCTGCTTCTAATGGTAATATTCAGAGAATATTAAGCATTGATTATTCAGGAATTACTGCAATAAAATAAGGAAAGAAGGAAGGAAAAATCCAAGTTTGAATCTGCACAGAATTCATCGAGCAGGGAATAGATTTCGTCGACCTGAGTCCAGAGTTCGTCGAGCTGAGAAATCGTGTTCGTCAATCATGAAATATGGGGTATAGATCTTATCATGCACTAGTTAGAGTTATATCTATATTCTAAGATATGAAAATCACAGCACAAAAGTAAAGAACAAAGAGAGCAAGCAACCAGAAGACACAAGGATTATAGTGGTTCCCCAACCTAGGTACATCCACTCTTCTACCACCCTGGTAGGAATCCACTCAAATTTTTGATCAGGTTCCTGACACCAATGAGCTTTTGATCAGGTGCTCAAAAACCAATCCTCAAGTCTTTTGATCAGGTGACTTGCAACCAAGGGGGTTAACTTTTAAAGGGAGTTATAACCCTTTATACAGTGGGGGGATGAGAGTGATGTTGTCTTATCTATCAACAGTCTTAGAGAAGACTTAAGTGGATCTGATATTAGCAAAGAGCTTCCCCTGAGATGTTGAATGGTTCAGGGAGATGGAGCTTTGTTTCAGGGTGATAGGCCTTCAGATTGATGATCTCTCCAGCAAGCTTCTTAGACTGATATTGATTGTGCGTCTCTTTAGAATCCTGGAGCAGATGAAGAACTCTATGAGTATATGGATTGATGTTGAGTTCCTCCTTTTCCTGTAAACTGAAAATCCTTCACTGTTATTGTTCACTGTATTGTTCTTATTTTCTGTAGTGCTCTATGTCTGTAAATCTCTTATCTGTCACTGCATCATCATCTCCTGTATATGTCTGTTATATTTGCATAAATGTCTCTATATATATCTGAACATAATTCAAGCATTTGAATTTACATTGTCTGTAATGGCTAAATCATTCCCGAGAATGATAATTGATTTGGGAATGATTTAGCATTAAATCCTGATTTATTCCATATTTAATGTAGCCTCCAAACGACTATATTCATAAGAATATATGGCATTAAATCTGCTAGCTGTAATCTCCTTTAATTAAGCTTTAATTAATTCTGCCAGCTGTAAATATTTCCGTCTGAATATTAACTGTAATTAATTCTGCCAACTGTACAGAATTCGTCGAGCTCAGTTTTTACTTCGTCGAGCTGAGTCAGCAGTTCTTCTTTAGCTTCTAGTGTCGACACAGCTTCTGTGGAATATGTCGACACAAGTCCTATGTGTCGACACAATTACTGCTGGTGTCGACACAGTTGATGTCGACACAATTGTTGTTGGTGTAGACACAGTTTATGTCGACACAATTGCTGTCAATAGAGTTGCTTCTGGTGTTGGCATGGTGTCGACAGATGATCTGTGTGTCGACACAATTTCTTCTGGTGTCGACACAGCCTGGCTATCTGGTGTCGACGCAGTCTTGCTATCTGGTGTCGACACAATCTTGCTCAAGTGTCGACACAACATTTCCCAAGTGTCGACAGAATTTGTCTGTTGTCGACACAGCCTTTCCTAATTGTCGACACAATTGCTGTCTAGTGTCGACACAGACTTTCTTCTGGTGTCGACACAATCTGGCTGAGTCTTTGGAAAACTATTGAAGGTTTATCCAAGTGATGTTGATTGACTTGGCCTAGACTCTAGGACACAACCATGACCCTCGCAATACATGATGGGTCAGACTAAACAAACCTAATAGTGATCCTTGCCCAAATCAGAACTAGGGTTCCAACAGATCATATAATTGTTGTTCGTCATCCTGAGATCCAAGATCGTCGACCTGAGAACAGCTAACTGCTTTCTGAAGAAACTTACCAATTCTGTGTTCTATGTTCGCCGAGCTGATAACATAAATTCGTCGATTGGAGTTCAGAGAAATGATTCTGGACTTAGAATGTTGAAGTAGAACATCCAGAAATCGTCGACCTGAGAACCAAGTTCATCGAGCTCAACTCAGAGAATTTTATCTGAGTTCATCGAGCTGAGCACGACTTTAGTCGAGGTGAGTTCGACGAACATCAAACTCACTTTCCTGAAACTGGTTTTTCTCTAAGTCTTAAGTCTACTGCTGTCATTAGTTGGCTGGTCCATGCAATGGTAACTCAAAGGACATAGCCTAAACTCTAGGACACAGACATGACCCTTGCTATACATGTTGGGTTAAATATCCTAGTTTAGTGAACCTAGCAGAAATCCAACTAGGGATCCAACAATCTCCCCCTATTTGGGTGAGGTCACTGATTACAGACACAAAACATTTACAAAACAAGAGAAAAATATATCTGGCAAAAAACTTTAAAGCATGTAGCAGATATATATATACAATATGCTTTGTATTAGGAAATAAATAAATAAATAGTTTTAAGACATGCAGAAAGACTAAAACAGTTTAAATTCATTTCTTCTTCTTTGTCTCCTTTTGCTTATCCTCCTTAGCTCTATCACCAGGCTGGGTGAATTTGATTTCCCTATTTGGATTGGCTGCTTGAGTCTTTGTCATGGACATATCAGTAGCTCCAATACTATTTAGGGAAGTAGCCCTTGGCACCACAGCTTCTGGATGTAATTTCATGTAATCATCTACATTAGAAAATTTATTAACTTTTGCAAACATGTTTAACTACTCTTTCATGTATTTGGACATTGTTGTATATTCAGATGGATCCTTGCCTTCAGCTTTTGCCTTGTTAATCATAGATAGGCCAACTAATTCTTGGAACATGGCCATCCTTGCAGTAGTAGCTGTTTTTGGGTCCTCAAATGGAACAGGAGGGGATGCAGGTCTTTTTGGACATTCGGCTTTTTGATGTTCAGTTGTTTGTTGTAGATGTTGCTGTTGATGTTGATGTTACTGCTGTTGGTTGCCTGAAGAGTAGTACCTATGCTGGCTGCTTCCAGAAGAAGAGGATATACCATGCTGTCTCTGATAAGTTTGATATTGGGTAGGCCTCTGAGAGGAAGAGCCTGAAGCACCTACGACAGGTGCAGGAGGTGGAGGAGTTGGAGGAGGGTCTATCATGTATCTTTGTGGAGGAGGTGAATATTTTATACTTTTCTTCCTATCCTTCTGCTGATTTTTGGACAGCCACATCCAAGATGGCATGCCATTGTATGGAGTGATATTCTGAAGAATGTAATAAGGAGTATCATTTGTTAGGTTTTGTTTTGGAGTAGGGGCTGGAGGGGCTTTCCTTTTCTTAGTGACTTTCTTTTTCTTAGCAGAGGGACTGTCTTCTGAATCCACTTCATCATCATCATCAACTGAAGAGTCTTGAGGAGAATCATATAATGCATTAATTGCTTTTAAAGCTTCTGTAGATATTAATAATTTTTTTCCAGGGGAGGAGCAGGAGGAAGAGCTGGAGCTGGAGAACTATATACATCGGTACTTTCAGCAACTGATTTACTCTCTTCTTCAATATCAGCCATGATCAACTCATATAGGTCAGGCATGGGAGTGTCATCCATAATATAAGTTGGAGGAGAAATGGCTTTAGGAGAAGCACTGTTCTTGGAAGTAAGAGGTTTTGCAGCTGCAAGACTAGCCTTAAGTTTCCGGGCAGCTGTGGGACTAAGAGGTGCAGTGTATGGTACAATGGCTAAAGAATGATGATGAGAATAGCTGGGTAGAATATTACTGTACACAAGATTGAATATGTAACGCCCCGAAACTCAAAGGAGCAAAGGGGGACGTTTTGGGCCAGTTTGGGTTCTGGTTGCAGGCACACGGCCTGGGACACGGGCGTGTCCCAGGGCATGTCAAGCCTGTGTCGACATTGAGATGGGTTGTCGACACTTTGGCATCGACATTATGTCGAGACTGGGCACACGGCCTGCGACACGGGCGTGTCGACCCGTGTCGACACTTAGTCGCGAAGTCGACACTCTGTGTTCGACGAAGTGTCGAGACATGGCACACAGCCTGCGACACGGGCGTGTCGCAGGGCGTGTCGACCTGTCTCGACGATCGTCTCGGGGAGTCGACGAGATTTGCTCGACGATGCGTCGAGACAAGGCACACGGCCTAGGACACGGGCGTGTCCAAGGCCGTGTCATCAGGTCGACGATCTTCACTCGACGAAGTGTCGAGTGTCGAGACCGTGTACACCGCCTGGGGTCCAGGCGTGTTGAGGTGACATGGGTAAGGACAAGGGCGTGTCCTAGAACCCGTGCAGTGCTCGGGTTGATTTTGGGGAAAAATGATGGGGTACACGGCCGGCCACACGGCCGTGTCAGGTGGAACACGGGCGTGTCAGCTCGAATACGGGCGTGTTCGATACCCGTGTGAGGTTCCAGGTGATTCGATTTTGACGGAGAATGAGGCACACGGCCCTGGACACGGGCGTGTGCCAGGCCGTGTTCGGTCCAGATTGGGCATTTCAGCCCCGAATCGAAGCCGTTCATTTCTTTATCTGAAGATCCAACGGCTGGGGGTTGTTCCTGAAGGGATATACCCGTGAATGGACTTGGAAAACCCTTACTTTTCATAACTTCTTACCTTTCTAAAACCTTAGAGAGAGAGAGGAGAGCCAATGGAGGAAGAAGGAACTAGATCCCGCCATTGGAGGAGCTTCGGAGCTCCGAATCGCGAGCCGACTCCGGATCCACGGAGGCAAAGCTAGTGCGGTGCTTTTCATCCGATTACTTTTCAATGGTGCCAAAGAGGAACGCTAGGGTAACGATCCTCATCTTGAGCATGAGTAGCTCTCTTTCTCTGCATAGGAAGCCCGCTCTCGCGAGTTTGCAGAGAGTTGGAGGTGTTCCTTCGGGTAGATATGTGAAGTCCCCGTTGTTTAGAGTCTGTAAGCGAGAACGGACATAAGCATGATATGTGAAGCCTACCCGGACATGTTGGTCTGGATCGGTG
Source organism: Platanthera guangdongensis (assembly GCA_039583875.1). NCBI lineage: Eukaryota > Viridiplantae > Streptophyta > Magnoliopsida > Asparagales > Orchidaceae > Platanthera > Platanthera guangdongensis. Next base: position 44,396,383 of record CM077167.1, on the reverse strand, counting down.
ATGTTGCATTGCATAATGCCGGAGAAGACTCTGTGCTATTGGTTGTTTTTCGGGTTTTCTACGCGGTAGATTGCAGCAGGGAGCCTTGGGGATTAACCCAAAGGTGCACCCGGAAAACTGGGCGGATACGAGATCTTGCCAACTTGGTGGCTTGAAAGCCAACTTGAACATAACTGGGTTATGTGACTTGTGATGGAAATGGGACTCGGTGGAAGTTTGACTCGTGCAAATGGCTTAAATTGTCGTTGCGATGTGAGCACGGGTTAGATGGAACCGTACCCGTTCTATGTCATTCGGTTAAAGAGACCTAAAGGCACGTGGCACTTACTATTGGCACAGATTAGGGTCTTCGGCGGTCAATGGCTTAAATTGTCGTGACCCAGGCCGGGAAGACAAATTGCTCATAGGTTTCGCCGTCCAAGTGGCGGTAGTGAGTCCGGAATGTCTATGGATTTAATTGTCGTGACATCGACCGCTTCACCGAGAATGTGCCCTAAGAGTACGGGACGTGTGGCCGTGCGAGCCAATGTCTGTGGTGAAATGGCTAAGTATATAAATTGCTCGCTTATGCTAATGAAATGCAGGGAAGGAGCATCGCCGCCCCGAGTTGGGGGCGGGATCGTTATAATTTGGTCAGCATTGCTGACTGTTGCCTTGTTTTGCCACCGTGTGGTGGTTTGTTGCTTGCTTGCAGCTGGACCAAGCGGTAAATAGCGGGCTAAAGCCCGAATGCGAAGCCGGCCCTTGAAGGCCTAAATTGGAAGTGTTTACTGCTTTATTCATGTGTGACCGGCCTGCCTGCCGTGGTTTGTAAAACATATAATTGGAAGTGAAACATTTTGCAAGGCCTTAAGGCTTATTTTTGGTATTTTGTATAACATTCCTATTCTATACTAGTGGACATTCAGGCTCTAATGTTGGGTTCTTTATTGCAACTTTAATTTAATGCCTCCGCTAGAATGCTCTGTGTAGGACGTTGAGATTGGTTGGATGGTTTCCATAAGTAACCACCCGGTCTGTCTGTGGCATACGGCGTCGGGCCCCGGCCGGACCTACTACTATATGCTATGTGACAGATAGGGGGTGTTACAATTTGGTATCAGACTACTGGTTTTGGTCGGGCTTAAAGTGAATTCGTGGGCGAATTCTTTTTAAGGGGTGGTGAGCACATTGTGTGCGTCATCGTTATAATGGTAAAAGAACCCATGAATGTCCACTTAGGAATGAAAATACTCGTGTTTGAGGAACCTGCGTGTTCCTATAATTGCTATTTGCAATTTATTTGGTCGCTTAACGGTGTTTTGTACCACTATAGGTGACCAGAAGTGGTGTTGGGCCGTCAGAACGCCGAGTTTCTGAGGCTAGTAGTGCACCGGATGTTGCTCCTGCAACACCTCTGTCGGCTGAGAATATTCGATTGGTGGCTGAAGCGGTGTTGGCCGTGATAAATGCGCAGCCTGCAAAGCAAACGCAGCAGCCCGCTCCTGTGATGGAGCAAGAACCTTTGCAAGAGACTGAGCCGAGGAGAGTGGAGCAAGTGGTTGCTGAACCGGTGGTGCCAAGGAGGGCAACTGAGAGGCAGCTTAAGCATGTAATGAGCTTTAACCCTCCGTTATTCTAGGGGTTGGGAACCCCATCTCAGGCTGAAGACTGGCTCTCCAGGGTGAAGAGAGTCATGACAGCGATGGAGACGGAGGAGTGGCAAATGACCATCATCGCTACGTTCCTTTTGGACGGTGAAGCGAGGATGTGGTGGGAAGGATTGGAGCTGCATCATTTGAGAGGTAGACAACTTGTAGACGTTCCGATGGAAGAGTTCTCGGGATTGTTCTTGGCTAGATACCTCCCTTCGACGCAGAAGATAGCGTTGGAGAATGAGTTTCTGAAGTTGGTATAGGGTGAGAGGAGCGTGGATGAATATCTCCACGAGTTTACTCGTCTGAGTCGTTATGCTAGCTCCACCATCATGGATGAGAAGCGCAAGACTAATGGCTTCTATGAAGGGTTGAGAGATGAGTTGAGATTATTACTCTCGGGGCCGATGACACAGGGTTTCTTAACCTTGGTCAATACTGCCCGGTCCTTAGAGAAGGTCATGAAGAATGTGCAAGCGAAGAAAGGCTTGGGAGATAGAAAATCTGAGTTTAAATTGCCGACTACTTCAAAGTCCGGCTATCGGAGGGCTTTCAAGAAGCATAGGACTTCGGGTCCAGCTCCTTCTGGTGCAACTGGGGTCACTACGAGTCGGACCCCGGGCACGTGTTTTACATGTGGAAAGACGGGGCACTTTGCCCGCGACTGTTGGAGCGGACGTCCTAAGTCCGAGAGGAAGCCGGGAGCTACTTATGAAGAGAAGGGAAAGGCGGTGGAGTCGACCGCATCACATTATGCTCCGGCCCAACCAAGGGTCTACAATCTTGGCCAACAGGAGGCCATTAAACAAGCTGATGTGGTGACAGGTACGGTTTAATTTATAGCAAGTCAATTTTTTTAAATACTTGTTATGCACATGTTACCTTACCACTGCTTGTTTAGGATTTATATTGATTTGTGAAAATACGGCACGAGCACTCTTGGATACGGGAGCTTCACACTCCTTCTTGTCCGAAGGATTTATATCACGCATCGGAGTCCCTTCTTCGATGGCGAAGGATAAGTTGGATGTGTTGTTGCCCAACGGGTGTTCGATGCAAGCGGATAGGATCTGCGAAGTTAAGATTCGTATTGGGGAGCAGGAGTTCGACCTGCAGGCATCTTTACTTCCGTTGGTGGAGTTCGACATCATATTTGGCATAGACTGGCTCTCGGAGCAGCAGGCCCATATAGATTGCGGTAGCAAGGAAGTTAGGCAGGGAGCAAGTCGTGAGACAACTTTTATGGGCATAAAAGGGTCGAGCAAGACGTTGATGTCTGCTCTTCAGGTGGTGAAGGCGGTTCGTGCCAGAGCAGAACTGTTCTTTACGCTAGTGGAGGTTGCAAAGCCGAAGCCCGCGTTGGATTGTATTTCAGTGGTATCGGGATACCCTGATGTGTTCCCCGCGGATCTTTGTGGAGCCCTGCCTCAGCGGGAGATAGATTTTACGATCGAGCTAGTGCCAGGTGCAAAGCCTGTGTCACGATCTCCGTATCGGCTAGCGCCTAAGGAAATGGCGGAGCTGAAAGTTCAACTGCAAGAGTTGTTGGAGCAAGGGTATGTGCGCCCGAGTTCTTCGCCTTGGAGTGCACCGGTCCTCTTTGTTAAGAAGAAGGACGAAAGCTTGAGGCTATGTATTGATTATCGGGAGCTAAACAAGCTGACTGAGAAGAACAAGTACCAGATCCCCTGGATTGATGATCTTTTTGATCAGTTAGTCGGGTCGATGGTGTACTCGAAGTTGGATCTAAAGGCTGGGTACTATCAGCTGCGAATAAGGGAGAGTGATATCCAGAAGACAGCGTTTAGTACGAGATACGTGCATTATGAGTTTACGATCATGCCGTTTGGGCTGACTAATGCGCCGTCAGTATTCATGGATTTGATGAACTGGACGTTCAGGGAGTACTTGGACCATTTTGTGATCGTCTTCATCGACGATATTTTGGTGTACTCGCAAAGTGAGGAAGATCACTTCAAGCATCTTCATTTGGTGTTGGAGACGCTAAGGAGAAATCAGTTGTATGCCAAGTTCTCGAAGTGCGAGTTTTGGCTATCCTCAGTGGCGTTCCTCGGGCATATAGTGAGTGGAGAGGGTATTGCTGTGGATCCGGCGAAGATTGTCGCGATACGGGAGTGGCATGAGCTTGCTACTGTAGCGGAAGTCCGGAGTTTTCTGGGTCTTGCCGGCTATTATAGGCGCTTCGTAGAGAACTTCTCGCGGATAGCGTTACCTCTAACTACTTTGACGAGGAAGGAGCATAAGTTCGTTTGGATGCCGGAGTGCGCGCGAGCTTTTGAGGAGATTGATGTGTCGGTTGTCCACGACGCCTGTGATGAGTTCGCCATGTGGGACCGAAGGCTATGAGATTTATAGCGATGCTTCAGGCAGCGGTTTCGGTTGCGTGCTACTGCAACACGGAAGTGTAATAGCTTATGGCTCGAGACAGCTACAAGTGCATGAAAGGAACTATCTGGTCCATGACTTGGAGTTAACGGCCGTGATTTTTGACTTGAAGCTGTGGAGACACTACTTGTACGGTGTGAAGATTGATATCTACACCGATCACAAGAGCCTGAAGTATCTTATTGATTAGAAAGATCTGAATATGCGGTAGTGTAGGTGGATGGAGTTCCTGGGGGACTATACGTTCAAGATCCATTACGTGCCTGGCAAAGGGAATGCGATTGCAGACGCGTTGAGTCGCCGAGCCCCAGCTCAAGCCAATTGGCGATCGTTGCATGATGAGCGGTTGGTGCGAGAGTTGGAGGCGTTGGAGATTGTTTGCGTGGATAGAGAATCAAGTGCTGAAGCAGTTCTGAATTGGACTGAAGTCCAATATAACCTGGCTGATCGTATTCGGCAGGCTTTGGATATGGATGCTCATATGAAGCAGTTCATGGTAGAGGCTCTGGATGGGTCAAATTCCCAATCCGTCGTGGAGGACGGGTTGCTTTGGAAAGACGGTCGTTTGTGCGTCCCAAGTGTGGGCAATTTGCGGGTGGAGTTGTTGTACGAGGCACACCATACCAAGTACTCGATTCACCCGGGGAGCACGAAGATGTACCGTGATGTGAAGAAACTGTTTTGGTGGCCGGGTTTGAAAAAGGATGTGGCGCTCTACGTAGCGAAGTGCCAAACTTGCGCCTTGGTGAAGGCGGAGTGCCAAAAGCCTGGAGGATTTCTTAAGTCCTTGCCTATTCCGGAGTGGAAATTTGACGACATCTCTATGGACTTTGTGCACGGTTTGCCAAGGTCGCAAAAGGGAAACGACTCCATTTGGGTGGTTGTTGATCGATTAACGAAGGTGTCGCATTTTATTCCGCATAGGAAGGATGATCCGGTGGAGAAGTTGGCAAAGCTCTATGTGGATAACATAGTATGGCTTCATGGTGTGCCCCGCAGCATCGTGAGTGACCGAGATGGGCGGTTCACGTCCAATGATTGGATGCTGGTGCAGCAAATGTTGGGAACGAAGCTGACGTTCAGCACAGCCTTCCATCTTCAAACGGATGGGCAGACCGAGAGGGTCAATAGAACTATGGAAGACATGCTCCGCATGTGTGTCTTGGATTTCGGAAAGCAATGGGAAGACCACCTTTATTTGGTGGAGTTCGCATACAACAACAGCTACCAAACGAGTATCCTAATGGCGCCCTTCGAGGCCCTATATGGTAGAAAATGTCGCACGCCGTTGTCTTGGTTAGAAACGGGTGAGTCAAAGTTGTATATGCGATCGGAAGTGGATGATGCTACTTCTTTGGTGAGAACCATTCGAGAGAGGTTGCTTATCGCTCAGGACCGGAAAGCAAAGTACTATAATGCCAAGCACAGGAATGTGGAGTTCGCTGTGGGCGATTATGTATACTTAAAGATCAAGCCGTTCAAGGGTGTCTCGCGGGTGCGACGATTGAAAAAGCTAAGCCCGAGGTACCTTGGACCGTTTGAGGTTCTGGAGAGAGTTGGTGAAGCGGCCTATCGGTTGAAGCTTTCAGTGGAGCTTAGTGGTTTACATGATGTATTCCACATTTCGGTACTTCGGAAGGCGGTGCATGAGCCTACGCAAGTGATCGCGATTGATCAAGTACCGGTGGATAGTGGGCTGACGACAAAGGTCAAGCCCGTGCGGATTGAGGACTCGGAGGTCAAGCGGCTACGCAATAAAGAGATCAGGATGGTCAAGGTCCGGTGGGACAATTGCGGTCGTGAGGAGCTCTCTTGGGAGCGAGAGCAGACTATGCTTGACGAGTATCCGGAGTTGTTCCGCTCAGGTACAAATTTTGGTTTTGTACATGTCTTTCCATTATGTAATTTCGTGGGCGAAATTCTTTTAAGAGGGGGAGAGTTGTAACGCCCCGAAACTCAAAGGAGCAAAGGGGGACATTTTGGGCCAGTTTGGGTTCTGGCTAAAGGCACACGGCCTGGGACACGGGCGTGTCCCAGGGTGTGTCAATCCTGTGTCGACATTGAGACGGGGTGTCGACACTTTGGCAACGACATTGTGTCGAGACTGGGCACACGGCCTACGACACGGGCGTGTCGCAGGGCGTGTCGACCCGTGTCGACACTTAGCCGCGAAGTCGACACTCTGCGTTCGACGAAGTATCGAGACATGGCATACGGCCTGCGACACGGGCGTGTCGCAGGGTGTGTCGACCTGTCTCGATGATAGTCTCGGGGAGTCGACGAGATTTGCTCGACGATGCGTCGAGACAAGGCACACGGCCTAGGACACGGGCGTGTCCAAGGCCGTGTCATCAAGTCGACGATCTTCACTCGACGAAGTGTCGAGTGTCGAGACCGTGTACATGGACTGGGGTCCAGGCGTGTTGAGGTGACACGGGTAAGGACACGGGCGTGTCCTAGAACCCGTGCAGTGCTCGGGTTGATTTTGGGGAAAAATGATGGGGTACACGGCCGGCCACACGGTCGTGTCAGGTGGAACACGGGCGTGTCAGCTCGAACACGGGCGTGTTCGATACCCGTGTGAGGTTCCAGGTGATTCGATTTTGACGGCGAATGAGGCACACGGCCCTGGACACGGGCGTGTTCCCGGCCGTGTTCGGTCCAGATTGGGCATTTCATCCCCGAATCGAAGCCGTTCATTTCTTTATCTGAAGATCCAACGGCTGGGGGTTGTTCCTGAAGGGATATACCCGTGTATGGACTTGGAAAACCCTTACTTTTCATAACTTCTTACCTTTCTAAAACCTTAGAGAGAGAGGAGAGCCAAGGGAGGAAGAAGGAACTAGATCCCGCCATTGGAGGAGCTTCGGAGCTCCGAATCGCGAGCCGACTCCGGATCCACGGAGGCAAAGCTAGTGCGGTGCTTTTCATCCGATTACTTTTCAATGGCACCAAAGAGGAATGCTAGGGTAACGATCCTCATCTTGAGCATGAGTAGCTCTCTTTCTTTGCATAGGAAGCCCGCTCTCGCGAGTTTGCGGAGAGTTGGAGGCGTTCCTTCGGGTAGATATGTGAAGTCCCCGTTGTTTAGAGTCCGTAAGCGAGAACGGACATAGGCATGATGTGTGAAGCCTACCCGGACATGTTGGTCTGGATCGGTGATGTTGCATTGCATAATGCCGTAGAAGACTCCGTGCTATTGGATGTTTTTCAGGTTTTCTACGCGGTAGATTGCAGTAGAGAGCCTTGGGGATTAACCCAAAGGTGCACCCGGAAAACTGGGCGGATACGAGATCTTGCCAACTTGGTGGCTTGAAAGCCAACTTGAACATAACTGGGTTATGTGACTTGTGATGGAAATGGGACTCGGTGGAAGTTTGACCCGCGCAAATGGCTTAAATTGTCGTTGCGATGTGAGCACGGGTTAGATGGAAACGTACCCGTTCTATGTCGTTCGGTTAAAGAGACCTAAAGGCACGTGGCACTTACCATTGGCATAGATTAGGGTCTTCGGCGGTCAATGGCTTAAATTGTCGTGACCCAGGCCGGGAAGACAAATTGCTCATAGGTTTGGCCGTCCAAGTGGAGGTGGTGAGTCCGGAATGTCTATGGCTTTAATTGTCGTGACATCGACCGGTTCACCGAGAATGTGCCCTGAGAGCACGGGACGTGTGGCCGTGCGAGCCAACGTCTGTGATGAAATGGCTAAGTATATAAATTGCTCGCTTATGCTAATGAAATGCAGGGAAGGAGCATCGCCGCCCCGAGTTGGGGGCGGGATCATTATAATTTGGTCAGCATTGCTGACCGTTGCCTTGTTTTGCCACCGTGCGGTGGTTTGTTGCTTGCTTGCAGCTGGACCAAGCGGTCAATAGCGGGCTAAAGCCCAAATGCGAAGCCGGCCCTTGAAGGCCTAAATTGGAAGTGTTTACTGCTTTATTCATGTGTGACCGGCCTGCGTGCCGTGGTTTGTAAAACATGTAATTGGAAGTGAAACATTTTGTAAGGCCTTAAGGCTTATTTTGGGTATTTTGTATAACATTCCTATTGTGTACTAGTGGACATTCAGGCTCTAATGCTGGGTTCTTTATTGAAACTTTAATTTAATGCTTCCTCTAGAATGCTATGTGTAGGACGTTGAGATTGGTTGGATGGTTTCCATAAGTAACCACCCGGTCTGTCTGTGGCATACGGCGTCGGGCCCCGGCCGGACCTACTGCTATATGCTATGTGACAGATAGGGGGTGTTACAGAATAAATCCAATAAGGAGGTCAAATCAACTTTGGGACTTAGAATATAATCCCCAACAGTTTATATCTCAGCCAAAACTGGCTCATCCATATCAGTATCTGAGTCTATTAAATCTATTATTTCAGAAGGATCTGCTACATCTTCTAAAGAGTCAGGCATGAAAGAATCAAGTTCTGCTGCTGCTGCTTTCATTGGAACTTCCTCTTCATGAAGTATCTCCCCCTGACTGGCTGCAGAGGGTCCTGGAGCCAGTCCCCCAGAAGAAGGTACAGGGGACAGAGCAGAAATTGTGGCAGGGAGAGTTTGGATGGAGGCAGTGAGTGGAACTAGTGCATTATCTATAAGGTTTTGAAGAGTTGGAGAGATGTATGCAAACAAATCCTTAGCAATATCAGAAAAATTTAAATAGAGTGATTCTGGAGTAGTGGAGGAGTAGGGATTGTGATGACCACAATTTGAATAGACAGAGAATGCAATGGACATATCTCTGTGTGTGTAGTCAGGTGCAGAAGATGGAAGGTCAGTTTGGATTAGTAGAGTGAAGGGGACATAGGGAGTTGCAGTTGTAAGAGGTGGAATTGTTGTTGTGGGAATGGGTTCTTGATGTGGAGATGATGGAGGAATCACTAGATTGAAGGTGTGGGAGGAGATAAAGGTGTTAGAATTTATGGCATTTAAATGAGGTGGAAGAGGAGATTGAGGTGGGGATGGTTGTTGTGATTGGGAAGGAGAGTGTTGTATGGATTCCTGAATGGGGGAAGATGGGATTTCAGAGATTTGTATTTGGGGAGAGGATGGTGGTGGAGAGTGTGCAGGAGATGGAACTGGAGTAGAGATGTGAAGTGGTTATTGTTGTTGTTGTGGTTGAGGAGAAGATGGAATGTTGGAGATGGAGGGAGCTTCTTCTGGGGGTATAGGAGCAGCTAAGACTGCCCTTGTGCTTTCAGAAGGTCTGGAGGAGGAAGAAGCCTTGGTTGGTTTTGTGATCCTCCTTTCCCATCTGCCAAAGAGGGCAGAGTTGAGCCTATTGGAGGCATTGATGAACACTGGTGTTGACACCAAGTGTTCAAAAGCCTTTTCCTACAGAAATATTACCAGATTCCTGCCAAAGCAGACTTCCTTCTTGTTGTTTTTCTTTTTGATCAACTCAAATAGCAGCTTTCCCCAATTTGTTGCTTTCCTTTCTTCCAGAGCCCTCATCACCAAGAACGGGTTCCTGGTTATATAGTCGTGTGCTATATACTTTCCTAACATCACTTTTCCGACCACATCAGCCAAGAACTTGTATTCAGCCGACAAGTTCTTCATGAGCAGTTTGTTAGGGTTATCACCATAATGACCCATTTTATTCAACATATTATTATACTCTGCAGTATCCAGTTCGATTTCTTCTTCTCCATTCAGTAGACCGAAAATGTCGGTTAGTACATTTGGAGAGAGAGACCGAGTTACCCGAAATTGTTCCTGTCATGGAATCTTCTGTTGTTGTAGAGGTAAAAACCCATTCTTTAATCTCAGTCATTGCAATCTTTATTCGAACCGTCATGAACTTTTTCAGTTGTTGTTCTTCAAACAACTTCAAGATTTCCACGAAAATTGCATCACAAAACTGGAATGAATCGAAATCTATATCAAATCTCATGCCAAATTTCATTATAGAGTAAGCAGTTGCGGGAATCGCCATGGTGCACCTGCAAGAGAAAAACAAAGATCAAGTGCGATGGAACTCAAAGCGCGGGACGGAGGTCGAAGAAAACCTAGATATAAGATTTTTAGAATATGAACATCCAAACTCTGTCCGACGAATAATAAAAAGATCTTCGATTAGAGGTCGACAAATTATTTTATTAGAAAATGAGTTTGTCGATCTCAGATTGAAGAAGACGAATAAATTGTCGATCTCCATTCGACAAAAAATTCACTAAAGCAGGGATCATCGATCTCCGTTCGACGAAAACTGTTTCACTAAGAAGTGATCGTCGAACTCCATTCGACGAACTCTTCACGATGGGTTCACAAATCGTCGATCTCCATTCGACGAACTGTCAACAAATCGTCGACCACAGACAGAAATTAAATTATAGCTTTTCCATTTATCATTCCAAGCTGATTTATAAAGAACAAGTGATTTCTTTCATCCAGAGGTTTGGTGAAAATATCTGCTCTTTGTAAATCAGTGTAGATATAGACAAGTTTAATTTTATTTTTGTCTACACATTCACTAATGAAATGATGCCTAATGTCTATATGTTTGGTCCTACTGTGATGGACTGGATTTTGTGTTATGGATATAGCACTTGTGTTGTCACATAATAGAGTTGAATTATTTAAGTTGAACCAATAGTCCAGGAGTTGGTTTTGAATCCACAACATCTGGGAACAGCAACTACCAACTACTATATATTCTGCATCAGCAGTTGATGTAGACATAGATGACTGTTTCTTGCAGAACCAAGACACTAATCTCATACCAAGGAACTGGCATGTCCCTGAGGTACTTTTTCTCTCTACTCTGCATCCAGTAAAGTCAGCATCTGAGTATCCAGTTAACTCAAATTCTGACTCAGTAGGATACGATAGTCCTAAACTAGGATAACTCTTTATATATCTCAAAATTCTTTTTAAGAAAACTAGGTGAGATTCTTTATGGTTCACTTGGAACCTAGCACAAAGACATGTAGTAAATATTACGTCAGGTTTTCTTGTTGTAAGGTATAGTAGGGACCCAACAATGCCCCTATATAATTTCTGACCAACAGGTTTCCTATGTTCATCAGAATCTATTACAACATTAGTGGCCATGAGTGTTTTCTTGGCTGAGGCATCAACCATCCCAAACTTTTTAATAAGCTCTTTAGCATACTTAGCCTGGGATATGAAGACATCATCAGGTAGCTACTTCACTTGGAGACCAAGGAAGTAGGAGAGCTCACCCTTGCTACTCGTTTCAAATTTTGAATGCATGAGGTCAAAAAACCTCTTGCATAGTTTGGAATCTGTAGACTCAAATATAATGTCATCTACATAAATTTGTACCAACAAAATTTTATCCTTATGGTGCCTAGTGAATAATGTTCTATCTATAATGCCTCTAATAAATTTATGCTCTATCAGGAAGCTAGCTAAGGTCTCATACCAAGATATTTGAGCTTGCTTTAAACCATAAAGAGCTCTATGCAATCTAAAGATATATGAAGGATAGGTTGGAAAGATAAAAGTTGGAGGTTGTTCAACATAAACTGCTTCTTTAAGTACTCCATTCAGAAAGGCACTCTTGACATCCATCTGATAGACTATAAACTTCTTGTATGTAGCATAAGCAAGGAAAATCCTGATTGCTTCTGACCTTGCAACTGGTGCACTAGTTTGGTCATAGTCTATTCCTTCTTCTTGCATATAACCTTGAGCAACAAGCCTAGCCTTGTTTCTCACAATTACACCTTGGGCATCTAGCTTGTTTCTATATACCCATTTAGTTCCAATGACTGGTAGTCTTTGGGTCTTGGAACTAAATCCCAAACTCTGCATCTCTCAAATTGATTGAGTTCCTCTTGCATTGCAATGATCTAGTGAGGATCTTGCTCATCATCATTTATGGATTGAGGCTCAACTTGAGAGAGGAAACAGGCAAGCATCACATCTTGGTTGAGTTAATGTCTTGTCTGTACAACTACTGACATGTCCCCAATCACATGAGATCTAGGGTGATCACTTAGTGTGACAAGATCAGTGGGTGGAGTTGGTTCAGCAACAGCATGTGGAGTTATTCCTATTGTGGAATAATATCTGTTGTTGAATGAAGTTCAACCTCTTCCAAAAGTTCTTCTTCACTTTCTTCATCATCTTGTGGAGGAGGAGGTGATATAACCTCTTGTGGAATGTTTAACTCACCCAATTTTTCACAAAAGTGAGGTACCTGCATCACATAATTGACTTATGGATATTAGGTTATGTTTGAGTCCATTTACATATGCCACTTTTCTGAAAGTGACAGCTCCACTATTGAAGTCACCATATCCTTCAGTTTGTCCAAAGCTGGAATCTCCAAAGATCACCCTTGGACCCAGCTTTGCCTTGAAGTTGATTAGGCTGTCCTTGAATCCAATCATGTGCTTTGAGCACCCATTATCCAGGTACCACTTATTTTGAGTGGTAGGATAGTTCTTCACCTGCAAAGAAATAAGTTAGATGTTCTTGACCCAGGTTACCTTAGGTCCTTGTTTCTTTTCATAAGAAAAGCTAGAAATATATGAACATTCAGTTTGGCTTTTATAATCTATGGGGTGAAATCTTCTGGGAGGAAATATCCATTTATTGAATGGGTTGATATTCTCCCTAGGTTGATTATAAGTTTTAGAGAAATTTAAGTTTATGTTAAAATTATGATTTTTATTAAGTCTGACTGGGTTCGACGAAAAAGTTTTTAGTTTGTCGACCAGAGTTCGATGAAGTGGGATGAGATCGTTGATCAATGCTCAAAGAATGAACATATTCATTTTTTGTGACCCAAGTTCATCGATCTCTGCTCGACGAACCATACACAGTTCGCCGATAGCAGTAAGATGAATTATTATAACTAATATTGGCGTTCATAGATCATCGATCGGAGTTCGACGAACTAGCCACATTTTGTCGGCCTGAGTTCGACGAAATCTGTTGAACTTTGTTTTTACTTAAAGTTTTTTGGTTTCTGTTATTTTGATTTTTACAGTTAGCTAATTCTTCTGTGGTTTGTTTATTGTTTATTACCTCTTTACCTTTAGCTGAAACAAATCTAATGAGAGTTGATAATATGTTCTTCTTAAGTATGGGGGGTAAACTTGATGATGCACCCAAGCCCAGTTTACCATTCAGTCTGGCATTGACTGTACTTGTGATGTACATCAGCATAAGGCTTCTCCCATTGAGAGATTCCTCAAGTTGTTTTGCCTTACATAGCTCTGTTTTTAAAGAAATAATGTGTTCATTTGCTAGGGTTAGTTCATCTATTAACTTAGTATTTCAGTAATTAGATTTTCTTGATTGGTCAGTCTTTCACTAAGTGTTTTGATTTATTTTTCAGAGTTAATCAAGTCAAACACATTGTTTTAAGTTCAATTTTGAAACTGTCAGAACTATATTCAAAAGATGAAAGTACCTGATCAGCTTTAGATTCCGAAGCTCCTTCATTATTAGATTCTTCTTCATCATATGATTGGCTGTTAGAGGCACTGATGGCCATGAGGCAGACTTCCTTGGCCTTTTCCTCTTCTTCCTCTTCACTGGAGCTGAAAGATGTGGATTCATCTTTTATATCACTCCGGGTATCAGCAACAAAGCCCTTCTCCTTATTTTTGTATTTGTTGGAGGAAGGCCTGCTACATTGTTGTCTTCTGGAGTACTTCTCTCTTCCTCTTTCTTTCTTCTGATTCTTTGGACACTCTGAGATAAAGTGTCCAGGTTTCCTGCAGCCAAAACATACAACTTATTTAGTAGGAGGTTTATCATACCTGGGCTTATCATCCTGCCTGGATGATTTTCTTCTGAAGTCCTTTCTTACCATTTTGTAAAATCTCTTGACAAAGAGACTCATTAGTTCTTCATTAATTATTGAAGCTTTAGTCTCTTCAGCAGCTTTGAATGCTATATTGTGCTCCTTTCTTACTGGTGGAGGAGTCCTTTATTCTGCAGCTTCTCTAGACTTTATCAGCTGCACATAAGACTTGAGCTTTCCCAATAGAGATTCTGTGGAAATCTCATTTAAGCTCCTGGCCTCCTTGATTGGCCAGATCCTGGAATCCCCTGAGCTTGGGAAGCATATGAGGATTTTATCATTTACTTCAGTAAGGGTGATGTCCTTATCTGAAGTCTTCAGCTCAATGATTATTGAGCTCAATCTGTTGTACATGTCAGCAACAGATTCTGACTCATCCTTCTTGAAGTTCTCATATTGGGATATGAGTGTTGATCTTCTATCTTTCCTCTCATCAGTAAAGCCAACCACCAATTGGTTGAGAGAGTACCAAATAGCCTTAGCTGATGTACATTCAGCCACCTTCTGGAAGATGTCATCAGACATAGTCTGAGCCAGAATATTCATGGCCTTTGCATCAATAATCTTGGCCTTCTTCTGTGCATATGTCCACTCAGGTGGTGGAACAACGTGTGTGCTTGATGTTCCTGTAGATGTAGAGGCAGTTGATTGTGGAGGACCTGTAAAAATAGAGTTGTAGATGTCCTCATCAACGGAATTCATAGAAAGTTTTATTTTTGCCTTCCAGATGGCAAACTTATTTAAGTTACACATTAGAGGTCTGGTGCTTTCATAATCCTTATTCTATGTCATGCTGTGAGCATAATCATAAGGAAAATAAAAGGTCAGATCTAACATAGGATCTTTTTCTTCAAGGGTTAACTTGTACAACCAAATAAACACTGCTCTGATACCAATTGAAAGAGAGGGTTAGAACTGATATACTCTAGAGGGGGGGTGAATAGAGTATATTTAAATCTTATAAAGTTTATAAAAACTATACAGTAGGGCAGCAATTAGATACTAATTTTTGCTGTAAGTAAAAGAGCAATCCTAAGATAAACTAATCTACCACATGCACATCAAAATTAAGCTAACACATGCACATGAAGATTAAACTTACTCAGGCACAACAAGAATAACAAGGAAAGAGGGAAACCAGACAACACAAGAACTTTTATAGTGGTTCCCCAACCTGGGTACATCCACTCTTCTACCACCCTGGTACGAGTCCACTAACAGGTTTTGATCAGGTGACTGCCACCAATGAACTTTTGATCAGGTGCTCAAAAACCAGCCCAAGTCTTTTGATCAGGTGACTTGCAACCAAGGAATAACTTTTGAACAGAGTTAAAGAACCCTTTGTACAGTGAGGGGGTGAGAGAGTTATGGTGTGTTCTCTTTCTCAAATACAACCGAGAAGACTAGTGGATCTTTGATGTTATCAAAGCTGCCTTGAGTTATTGAGTTGTTTAGGAATATTGGAGCTTTACTTCAGGGTGAGTAGGTCTTCTATCTTTAGCATTAACCAGAAGAGATACAAGAACTTCTTGACTGATAAAGATTTGTTGTCCTTGAAGAATCCTGGAGTAAAGGATGAAGAAGACTAGAGAAGAATGATGTTGTTATTAATCTTATATGTAGGCCTTGTATTATTCCTCTGGTCTCGACTATCTTGTTGCTTTTCTCTGTATTTGTTCCTCTCTATTTCGAGGGAGCAAGAAAATCAATTTTCTTTTATCTTCTTAATGGAATTTCTCCTTTGAATTTTGAATTCCTTCCTGCATTGATTGCTGATGGCCTGGAGAATCTAATACGACTGGAGGGAATATCTGCATTTATTGATTTCCCCAACTGTCTCATTGAAAAACGGCAAGTAATAAACCTGATGAATACCATAATCAATGTTGCTTCTAACGGTAATATTCAGAGAATATTAAGCATTGATTATTCAAGAATTAATGCAATAAAATAAGGATAGAAGGAAGGAAAAATCCAAGTCTGAATCTCCACAGAATTCGTCGAGCAGAGAACAGATTTCGTCGACCTAAGTCCAGAGTTTGTCGAGCTGAGAAATCGTGTTCGTCGACCAGATAATTATTGTTCATCGACCTGAGATCCAAGATCGTAGACCTGAGAACAGCTAACTGCTTTCTGAATAAACTTGCCAATTTTGTGCTCTAAGTTCGTTGAGCTGATAACATAAATTCGTCGACTGGAGTTCAGAGAAATGATTCTAGACTTAGAATGTTGAAAAAGAACATCCAGAAATCGTCGACTTGAGAACCAAGTTCGTCGAGCTCAACTCAGAGAATTTTCTCTGAGTTCATCGAGCTGAGCACGACTTTCATTTGAGCTGAGTTCGATGAACATTGAACTCACTTTCCTAAAACTGGTTTTTCTCTAAGTCTTGAGTCTTCTGTTGTCATCAGTTGGCTGGTCCATGCAATGTTAACTCTAAGGACATAACCTAAAATCTAGGACACATACATGACCCTAGCTATACATGTTGGGTCAATTATCCTAATTTAATGAACCTAGCCTAAATCCAACTAGGGATCAAACAGTTTATGTGGATGACCTGATGATCAAAAGCCGGGACCTCAGATCTCATGTCTTGGATCTTGATAAAACCTTTGGAACCTTAAGAAAATATAAAATGAGGCTCAACCCCCTGAAATGTGATTTTAGAGCCAATAGGGGAAAGTTCCTAGGGCACCTCCTTGCCCCATCCCGAGTAGAACCCAATACAGATAAGGTGAAGGCAATTTTAGAACTGGAATCCCCCAGAAATGCCAAGGAATTTCAACATCTCATCGGCAAGCTGGTCGGGCTAAGCAAGTTTCTCTCTTGAGCCAGGGAGAAATGTTCGCCTTTTTACCAAATGTTAAGAGGAGGCAAGAAGTTTTAATGGACCCCTGAATGTGACAAGGCTTTTTAGGCTCTAAAGCAGCAGCTCACCCAGACACCTCTACTCTAGGGGCCAAGGGAAGGGGAGGTCTTGTCCTTATATTTATGATTGGGGACCGGGGCCGTGAGTTCAGTTCTTGTGTGAGTGATGAATTATAAATATACGTATTTTGTGCACATTAATTTAGTCGTTTTCATTTATTTTCGTCGTTTTTTCTTATTTTTGTTTAATAAAATGCTCCTATTATTGTAAATTTACTACTATCTTGTTTTATTTTATTTTTCAGAAAAATTCCAAAATCGGCCAAAATTGGGCAGTACACGCCCGTGTCATTTGGATCACCCCCGTGACCAGGGCGTGACAGCTCAAATTCCGTGAAGTTGCAAATTTCTGAAGTAAAAACGCTTGACACGCCTGGTGTCACGCCCGTGTCACCCAACACGGGGCGTGACACAAGCCCGTGTCCACTCCACTCGACGAATTCAGTTCAATGATCGTCGAACCCGCGACACGCCCAGAGTCACACCCGTGACCTAGGGCGTGACTCAATCTTAGCTCGACGATTTCAACTCGACATTTTCCGCTCGACGTTCGTCGAGTGTCGACACCAACCGACACGCCCCGAGTCACGCCCGTGACCTTGGCGGTGACTTCACCACCTGGCCCGACAAAATGCTGGCGAAGACTTTTGACGCAACCCGCGCCCGGTTCTACCTCCCCGACACGCCCAGCGTCACGCCCGTGACCTGGGGCGTGACATCCTCGAACTCAGCCCGAAGTCAACTTTCCTGTCCAATCGTCGGCCGCCATCATGAATAGTAGTGACACGCCCCCCCCCCCCCCCCCGAAATGCCCGTGACGGAGGGTGTGTACTTAGACTTTTTTGCCTATAAATTGTCCATTTCTGTAAGGTCCAAGGGTTCACATTTTTGAGCCACTTTACTGTGTTTTTGTGGGCTGCATCCGTGGATTCTAGTGCTATGTAAGGAGATTTCTCCTCCCTTCTTTTCATGTTTTGTTTTAGCTTTTAGCTTTGTAATAGTTTGATAATGTTAATAAAAATGTTAGATTTTCTCTCTCTATATGGCATGAAAATTCATTTGGATGGCTTACTTTTTTCCCTTTTTATCCTTGGTTTCATCTTTGTTCTCCCTTTTATGAAAAGTGTGTGTGTGTGTGTATGAGTGTAACTTATTTACTTTACATGCTTTTAATTTGTCTCATGTTAGGTTTTGTTAGAAATTTATGAAATGTTGTATTAGCTTTTTCTTTTTTTTCATGTCCTCTTTTAATGTTTTCAACATCTTCATTCTTATGAATTTGTAAAAGAGTTACTAAAGTATTTTTGATTTTTTTTACTTAGCTTTATTTTAGGATAAAAACCCTTTTTGTTCTTTCTCTTTTCATTTCAACTTTTTTAGCACTTTTATGAAATCCTAAGAATGAAAATGTTGAAATCTTAATTTTTGGAAGTCTTTAGTTTTTGATTTGTTTTGAAAAACTTTTGTTCTCTTAAAATCTTAATTCGTTCTTTTTATTCATTTTTGGCAAAACCTAAGCATAAAAAGTAGAAGTTTTAAATTTTAGGTAACTTTCATTTTGCTTTTAATTTGTGTGTGTGAGTGTATGAGAATAATGTTTTGATGCTTTGTTCAAATTATGTAGAGTGTGTGAGTGTAGGTGTTAGTTTTTCATGCTTTATTTTTCAAGCTTTATTTTTATCGTTTTCTTTAATTCTGTAGAGTGCGTGTGTGTAGGTGATGAGTCCACTTTATATACCTATTTTCGAACTCATCTGGGCTAGTTTTCACGCATTTGCACTTCACTTTTAGTTCATTATCATATATATTTCATTCTGTCTTTATTTCCATAGGAAGTGCACATTTATGCCTGTGGTTGTGTATTTTGTTGTTTTTATAGTTTGTACTCCCTTTTGTGATTGTCTGGAATGTCTGCACAGATTAGTGGTTGGTTTTTCCTTTCGGTACAGGGGTTGTGTGCGTGTTCCGGGGTGGTTGTGAAACAGGAATACTGCGCACGATCATGGGATCTACTGCGCACGACCACTGGTCGTGGGCCCCGATCGTGCGCACTACTCTTCGTTTCCCAGAATCAGCCTGGGGTAAGCGCACGACCACTGGACATATTGCGCACGACCACCGGTCGTGCGCCACTGATCGTGTGCATTGATTCCTCATTTCTGGAGTCCTGTCTGGGTAATCGCACGATCATTGGACTTAGTGCGCACGACCACTGGTCGTGCGCCACTACTCGTGCGCGTTATCCCAGTTCGTCTTCCTGATATTCCATGCCAGTGCGCACGAGCACAGGACTTAGTGCGCACGACCACTGGTCGTGCACCTGTGATCGTGCGCATTGTTCAATTCTGCTTTTGTATAAATAGTGCAGGTCTCGCCCTAAACCAGATCCGCACGAAGATCTGCAGATCAGCCATTTCCACCGCCGTTTTCGCCGTCCTCCTTCGTCTTCCACCCTAGGGAGGTGCTCCGGGCAAGCGTTCACCGCCAAATCCAAGCCGGAGCTTCCTCTCAGCCTTCTCCTTCATCCATGAGCTTCAAGTAGAGTTTTGACGCCATAGCCATCAAGCAAAGGAAAGCTAGCAAACTTCGTCTGCTATCGTGAGACGAAGAAGACAGGCCATTGGAATGTGGTGACAGCCCTTCTCTACCCCGGACGTAGTTGAGGACCGAGCTTGGACGCGGAATGACAACCCGACGATTCCAACCGTGAATCCTCAGCAAGACTTCGGATTCGGTCGATCTCTTGACTTGTACTTGCTTTCTTGTTGAATATTGGTGTTTAAACATATTTATATTGATGAAGTATGCTTAGTGTGTAAACGTTGTGTACAATTATGTCTATGTGATTGTACGTTTTCGTTATATTTACTTGAGTTGCGCCATATATCCATCCACCACCATCCACCCTTGCCGCACTAGCAATTGCTAGTGGTGTGCGTAGCGAAGAGGTGCTTACGACCCTCATTCCGCCATTCTAACCACCTCATCCACTAGCCTTCTCGTCCATCCGCCTAGTGATTCGGTGCATAGCGGCCCGACTAGTCTTCCATCCCGCCTGGCAAAGCATCGCATAGCGGCATTGCATAGGAGTAGTTGATAGAGTTTTATTTTCTGTTTCCGCAACCATCAAAACCCCCTTAGTTAGCTCCGACCTGAGGACTTCAATCTCAAGTCCTCCTCGAAATTAACTCCACCTTACTGTGTTCCTTGTGAGATCGATACTTGGGAAAACCCCCATTTTATATTACTTGTGCGACCGGTTCACTGCCGTGATCTATAGCATCAAGTTTTTGGCGTCGTTGCCGGGGAACACAGTCGTGTGAGTTTTTGGAGAGGGAGATAGGAGATTGAAGCCCTTTTCCATTTGTGCATATCATTTTTTTTATTATTTGCTTTTATTATTAGAATTTTTATTTTTCTTATTCCTTTTTGCCCTTTTTCTGCTTTTTGATTTAGATAGCAGATCCGTGCTATTTTCATTTTAGTTGTGTAGCACTTTTTCAGCAATTATTTTTATTCGTGATGGATTCTGATGCTGAGTGCCGTATCCTTGACACTTTGCGCCAATCCATCGATGCCATTGCTGCTATGAATGCCGAGCATTGCATTCGGTGTTTGTTATGTCAAGGTGTGGGCAACATGTTGAAGGATTGCCCTCGTTTGTGCAAGCCTTCTCCCTCTGAGGGCGTGTTCCCAACAACCTCCCGTTCGCGGAAGACTGTTGTGGACAGGCCTACCAGGGTGTTGCCTGGCCCATACGCTGACATAACACACTTTGCTCCATCTTTTCCCGTTGAGATTACTGAAGAATCTCTGGCCGCATACAGCTCTTTCATGGGTCCCTCGATCCCTTTTTACGAGCTTTCCTTGAGTGATGATGATCACTCTGGTGTTAGCCAACAAAAAGTGGAGCAGGAACTCATGGACGCCCCTGTATGGGACGATGAGATTGTTCCGGTCGTCGACGGGGTGGCGTCTGTGAATGAATGTGCGATGGGGCCTGCTCATTCAGTGCTTGATTTTGAGAGCAGCCTTGCCCCTCCACAATTTTTGCCAGATTGTGCTATTCCTCTTTTTGGTGAGTCGGTTGATGATGCTGTGATTGTGGATGATTCGGTGCCCGAGGTTGCACCGAAGTGGGATGATGATTCCTCTATCTCCGACGGAGAAGGTGGATCTTCGGAACATTTTTACGCACCCCGATGGGATGAGGAATATCCCCTTTTCGATGCGGAGGTTTGCACCTCCTTATTGGATGAGGCCATTCCTCTTACCACCGCGGACCTCGAGTTCTCGGATTCTCCTCGGTACGACTCGTTTGATACCGATGATGATCTCTGCTTCGATCCTGCTGAGAGTGAGACCGGGATCACTCTCCTATTTTCTGATTCTTTTAGTTCTTCTTCTCTTTTATTACTTTATCCCCCTTCCTTATCTGAGCCTGTGCAGGATGAGTCTCCACAGGTACGTTGGGATGACGATGAGCTTTGTGCTCATGCCATTGCCATTGCCTCCTGCGGGCCTGTGATAGATGATACCTTGCTGGGCAAGGATTCTTTTTGTGGTGAGATGAGTGAGGACCAGGCCTCCTCCTCATCCTACTTCCTATTTCCTCTACCTGTGTTGGGCAGGTATTACTATTTAGGTAGAGGGGTAACTGCTCTATCACTGTATCGGTACCCGTTACCGAAACGGATATTGGAACAGTTACCTGTGCACTTTTTATTTCATAGGCCTATAAGCTAGAACTGTTTAGAATGTAATAAGTCGTGCTGGGATGACAATAACCCCAGTACTTATCTTTTATTTCCTGCATTTTTATTTTTCATGTCTATTTTAGTTTTAGCATTTCTTTTTGTATATTTTGTTTTGTTTTTGCGGAGCTCACCCCTGCAGGTATTCTTGGAAAATTGCATTGGCGGGGTTCTGATTCTTCGTATGGCGGGCCTGCTTCGGTTTTTCACGCGTCTTCTAGTATTCTCACTAGCTGAGCATTGGGTAACCTCTCGCCTTGTTTCTATCTGATTGTAATTTCTATATTATTTACTGTATTGCTTAGTTTATGTCTGGGGGAGAGATCTGTTGCCTATTGCACGTACACATTTCTTGTGCATACTAGAAGCTTTTATTGTTATATTTTGATTAGTTCATTGCATCACACACCACTGCACCCACATGAGCGCATGCTTAGCTTTTTGCGTGCTGCGAGTTAAACTCATTTCTTTGTTAGATTTGGGAAAATTATGGTGCTGACATAGGATTGTGAGACAGAGTAATATGTTGGCCTTGTTGTGTTTCTAGTCAACTGCTCTCGTCGTGTAGAAATTTGAGTAGATTTAATTTTTCTGTATGCTTTTAGTTTTATATTTTTCTAATTGCGTAAATACTTTTTATTCTACTCAAAAGTTGGTGAATCGGGTGTGAATCTGACGGTAGCTTAGGGATGTGTGTAGACAGTCGTTAGGTTCGTATTGCTCGAGTCTGGAGGAAGGATAGTCTTTCTCGTTGGCTAAGAACTTGCCCCAAGCTATTCTTGAAGCATGGGTATAGGTTAGTCATGCATGAGTGTGATGTAGGCCATCAATTTGGCCCGATTGAGCTTTGTACCATTCCTAACGTCTTATCCTCGCTAGCCCCGTTGTGCCTACCCCTCCTTTTGATTCAGCTCCACCTTTCCTTCACCAAAGCCTCAAAGCCGATCCTAGTCGCACTCCCAAGTCGAGCTTTAGTGTTTACATTTTAATGTTGGGATGTGATGTGGTGATTTTACTTGTGATTATGTGGATGTGCTCCAATGTTATATTTGCTGAATTATGAAAATAAAATGAAGAAAAAGAAAAAGAAAAATATTTGTAAAGAAAAAGAAAAACAAAAACAAAAAAATGAAAAGGAAAAGTAAAATTGAAAATCATTTTGGAAATGTGATTATTTTGGAGTAGGCGGTGCACACACCCATATGTTAAAAGTTTAGTTTGGGGGTGTGGTGACCCGCATATATTTTGGTTAGCTGATGGATTTCCTTCATACTAGCTCCTTTGGGTTAGGTGCATAGCCTTCTTGTTTTTCCTTGTTTACCTCACCGAAACCCAAGCCCCATCTCTTCACTTAAAGTCCTACTGATTCGTGTGTGAACCAAACCAGTGCCGTGGAGAGAATGCGAAAAGGCAAGCTTATGGTCACCGACATTGGTGGATTCCTTTGGAGGTTATCCGGAGACCCGATCTTTCGCAATGCTCGCCTAGCGATTAGTCTACTTTCTCCCTACGCATGACCGGATGATTCACCGTGATTCTATTTTTGAGTAATAATAAAATTTTGATACGCATTGTGAAAAGTATAAACTATTTTGTATACTTAGAAATTTCTTCTATTATATTTTACGCACGCGAGCATGCGACTTCGCATGGTACTTCGTATCGCAATTTCTTTGTTAACTAGTATTTTTCCCTATCTGCTTAGATTTTGTTTGCTCGGGACGCGCAAATAGTTAAGTCTGGGGGTGTGATGAGTCCACTTTATATACCAATTTTCGGACTCATCTGGGCTAGTTTTCACGCATTTGCACTTCACTTTTAGTTCATTATCATATATATTTCATTCTGTCTTTATTTCCATAGGAAGTGCACATTTATGCCTGTGGTTGTGTATTTTGTTGTTTTTATAGTTTGTACTCCCTTTTGTGATTGTCTGGAATGTCTGCACAGATTAGTGGTTGGTTTTTCCTTTCGGTATAGGGGTCGTGTGCGTGTTCCGGGGTGGTTGTGAAACAGGAATACTGCACACGATCATGGGATCTACTGCGCACGACCACTGGTCGTGCGCCCCCGATCGTGCGCACTACTCTTCGTTTCCATGAATCAGCCTGGGGTAAGCGCACGACCACTGGACATATTGCGCACGACCACTGGACATATTGCGCACGACCACCGGTCGTGCGCCACTAATCGTGTGCATTGATTCCTCATTTCTGGAGTACTGTCTAGGTAATCGCACGATCATTGGACTTAGTGCGCACGACCACTGGTCGTGCGCCACTACTCGTGAGCGTTATCCCAGTTCGTCTTCCTGATATTCCATGCCAGTGCGCACGAGCACAGGACATAGTGCGCACGACCACTGGTCGTGCGCCTGTGATCGTGCGCATTGTTCAATTCTGCTTTTGTATAAATAGTGCAGGTCTCGCCCTAAACCAGATCCGCACGAAGATCCGCAGATCGGCCATTTCCTCCGCCGTTTTCGCCGTCCTCCTTCATCTTCCACCCTAGGGAGGTGCTCCGGGCAAGCGTTCAACGCCAAATCCAAGCCGGAGCTTCCTCTCGGCCTTCTCCTTCATCCATGAGCTTCAAGTAGAGTTTTGACACCATAGCCATTAAGCAAAGGAAAGCTAGCAAACTTCGTCCGCTATCGTGAGACGAAGAAGACGGGCCATTGGAAGGTGGTGACAGCCCTTCTCTACCCCGGACGCAGTTGAGGACCAAGCTTGGACGCGGAATGACAACCCAACGATTCCAACCGTGAATCCTCAGCAAGACTTCGGATTCGGTCGATCTCTTGACTTGTACTTGCTTTCTTGTTGAATATTGGTGTTTAAACATATTTATATTGATGAAGTATGCTTAGTGTGTAAACGTTGTGTACAATTATGTCTATGTGATTGTATGCTTTCGTTATATTTACTTGAGTTGCGCCATATATCCATCCACCACCATCCACCCTTGCCGCACTAGCAATTGCTAGTGGCGTGCGTAGTGAAGAGGTGCTTACGACCCTCATTCCGCCATTCTAACCACCTCATCCGCTAGCCTTCTCATCCATCCGCCTAGTGATTCGGTGCATAGCGGCCCGACTAGTCTTCCATCCCGCCTGGCGAAGCATCGCATAGCGGCGTTGCATAGGAGTAGTTGATAGAGTTTTATTTTCTGTTTCCGCAACCATCAAAACCACCTTAGTTAGCTCCGACCTGAGGACTTCAATCTCAAGTCCTCCTCGAAATTAACTCCACCTTATTGTGTTTCTTGTGAGATCGATACTTGGGAAAACCCCCATTTTATATTACTTGTGCGACCGGTTCACTGCAGTGATCTATAGCATCAGTAGGAGATAGTTTTATTGCTTTCTTTCAATTCATATAGAGTGTGTGTGTTTGTGTGCATTTATTTCCGCCTACTCGTTAAGAGTTAAATGATGCATCGTTTTCATTTCCCTCCTACTCGTTTGAGTAGGACTTGTAATTTTCTTTCTTTATTTTTCCGCCTACGCACTTGAGTTAAATGGACGGACTTTATTTCCCGCCTACTCGTTTGAGTAGGACTTGTACTCGCATTTATTTACGCCTGCTCGTTTGAGTTAAATGGCGTATCTTTATCTCCCTGTAAATATTTGAGAATGCCCTGTAATCACATTTATTTTCTCCTACTCATTTGAGTAGGACTCGCTTTCATTTCAGTTCTACTCGGTTGAGTAGGACTTGCAATTTTCAACTTTTATTTCCCGCCCCCACTCATTTGAGTAGGACATACAATTTCAATTATGCAAATTTCTTTTATTTGTAACTTAATTTTATTTTTGTCTCTTGTTATGTGTTTGGATGAATGCGGGCGTGGTTATTTGTAATAACTTTTCTAACGTTAAGTTATTTTATTTTTCTTCTTATCTTCTTTATAACATTTTAGCGAATAATTTAGAATGCTCGCATAACCAAACACCTAAGCCGTCCCCATACCGATGTGTGGCTAATCGCTTTTAGCCTCGGCATCGAAAAGCTTTGGGACATTTAAAATGATTTGTAATAATTAAACTCTTTATTTTCAATTTAATTTAAGGACTTAAGGTTTACCCCGGGTTAACGACGAGTAGGACCACAAATCGATGTGTGAGCCCAATTTCCGTTATCCATACACTAGCTAGCCGAGAGGCCGTGCGTATGGACAGATCACCCCTGGGTAAAGAGAGTTGCGTGCATACCCTCGAGAGAGGACAAGCGTAATTCTACCAGATTGGGTTCCCCGCCCAATAGCGGGGTTCTTAGCGTAAAGCGGGCGTTAAGAGGAATCCTTCGTCGGACTAACGTTCGGTCGAATAGTCTTAACGTTCAGGTGAGCGATATCCCTATAGCTAGGTGAGCTCACATTTGTGGAACCTCCATGGCCAAGTTGCCTTTTATTAATTTGAAAACTAAATCCTATAATTATTAAAAATTATTTTAGTCTTCATCCGATTCGATGCCGAGCGTTAACCCTTCATCGAATATTTTCTAAATCGTTTTTTCGCTCCTTTACTTTTTCCGTCTTTCCTTAATTAAAACATCCACCTTACTTTCAGTAAAATAATAGTCCTCCCGGAGGAGTAAGAATAGTCAACACAACCTCGAGAACAATACGACCTCGGTATTCCCCCGAATATCGAGTACTACTTGCGATAGGTGCACTTGCCTCCTGTAGCACGCCCGCGGCGATCGACTCACCGAACCAACCACAGTAAGAGTCTGTTCGCGGGCGCATCAAGTTTTTGGCGCCGTTGTCGGGCGTACTATGTGAGTTGCTATTTCGAATTCTGGAGTCTATTACTTTTACTTATTTTCTATAAACTAAAAACTAAAAAAAACTAAAAACTTTATTTTAAATAAAATAAAAAAAAGAGTTTATTTTGTTTTATTTTTGTTTAGGGTGTATGACCCGTGGACAACCCTCCGAGTCTGAAGATTTTGACTTCGACCCTGAGATCGAACGCTCTCTTGCGCGTATTCGATCTCAATGCCGAAACCCTTCTTTATATCCCGAGGAATCTATCGGAGAACCCACTGTTGTAGTTATCACCACGCCTAACCCTGCCCTGGCGACCGAGCATACTATGTCTTATTACGCCCGGCCTAACCTGGATGATACTGGGTCGAGTATTGTTCGCCTTGCGGTGGCGAATAATAATTTTGAAATAAAGTCGAGTGTCATTCAAATAGTCCAAAACGCCGTGCAGTTCGATGGAATGCCGGATGAGGACCCGAATGTCCACTTGTCCAATTTCTTGGAGATATGTGACACCTTCAAGATTAATGGCGTCACTGATGACGCCATTCGCTTGCGCTTATTTCCTTTTTCCCTTAAGTCCAAAGCCAAGGCGTGGATGAATTCCCTCCCGCGATGATGTATCACCACGTGGGCTGAGTTGACGGAACGGTTCCTAACGAAGTACTTTCCGCCCGCAAAAACTGCAAAGTTGCGAGCGGACATTACTTCGTTTGTGCAAAACGATCCTGAGTCTCTATACGAGACTTAGGAACGGTTTAAGGAATTCCTCCGCCGGTGCCCGCACCACGCGCTGCCAACGTGGTTGCAAGTTCAATTTTTTTATAATGGGCTTAATTTTCAGATGTGTCAAGTGATTGACGCGGCTGCCGGGGGTACCCTAAATAACAAAACCCCCGAGGCCGCCCAGTCTTTATTCGAAGAGATGGCTATGAATACCTATCAATGGAATGTCCTGCGGGGACGCCGTAAGCCGGCGGCTGGTCTTTCTGAAGTGGATGTCACTGCTCTCTTAACCCTTCAAGTTGAAAGGTTAACAAAGCAGGTGGCGGAGATGTCTGCTGCCTCCTCCACTCAGCCTTGTTTTATTCCCCCTAACGTCTGCGTGGCTGAAGAGTTCGTGGATTTCATGGGAAATTCGGGTCGTCCTTCCTTCAACCCCAACAACAACCCTTATAGTAATAACTATAATCCGGGTTGGAGGAATCACCCCAATTTCTCTTGGAGCAACCCGAATAATGCTCAGCGCCCCCCTATTTCTTATGCGCCCGGATTTCTGCCTCCTCCTCCTCTTCCAAAACCCTCCCCGATGGAGGAAAATTTTTCGAAGTATATTGCGTCCAACGAGTCAAATATCCTGAACATCACCGGATCGCTAAAAACTCTCGAACAACAGGTTGGACAGCTGGCGAGGATGATGTCCGAGCACGCGCTCGAGGCACTGCTGGGAAACACGGAGCCCAATCCGCGGGAGAACGCCAACTTTATAACCCTCCGTAGCGGAAAGGAGGTGGTCGATCCAAAACGGACCGACCCTCAGGTACATATTTCACCTCCGACCCCTTTTCCCCTTTCTTCGATTACGCCGCCTTTACCGATTTTAAAAGAAAAAATTATTTTAAACAAGGCCCTTCCATATCCGCATAATTTAGACAACGAGCGTAAGGACACGTAATATGAAAAATTTATTTTATTATTAAAACAAATTCGCATTAATGTTTCTTTTTGCGAGGCTATCTCGCAAATGCCCAAATATGCGAAATTTTTAAAAGAATTACTTTCTAATAAACGTAAATTAGAGGATATTTCGCATGTATCTCTCAACGCTGACTGCTCGGCGGCCCTTACTAATAAATTGCCCACAAAACAAAACGACCCGGGATGGTTTTCCATCCCATGTCTTTTTGGCGATATATTAGTAAAGTACGCCTTAGCTGATTTAGGGGCTAACATTAATCTGATGTCATTCTCGCTCTTTTCATGTTTAATTTTGGGTACTCATAGTCCTACGAATATGCGCATTCAATTAGCGGATCGCTCGGTTAATTTCCCTATCGGGGTAGTGGAGGACGTCCTGATCCGAGTAGACAAGTTTACCTTCCCGATAGACTTCGTCATCTTAAACATCAAGGAGGACGCCGAGGTACCAATAATACTCGGTCGCCCTTTTCTCGCCACCTCCCGCGCACTAATAGATGTTAGTAATGGTAGTCTTCTCCTCCGAGTAGGCGATGATCAGGTTGCTTTCTCTATTAATCCCTCGATGGACAATTTGTCATCGAGCGACGATTTCTGCTATTCTTTAGATTCCTTTTTTGGAGATCGTTCTTCTCCCGTTTTCGAGTCCGTGTTTTTAAATGACGATATTTATGTGCTCGAAAATTTTAAATGCGATGAGGATATTTTTTTAGACTTGCCTTTCGAACCAATTGGTAAGAAAGACATAGGAATTAAAACCTCCCTAGAAGAACCGCCCATCCTAGACCTCAAACCCTTACCCGCATCGCTCAAATACGCCTTTTTGGGAAAAGGTGATACGCTTCCCGTTATCATTTCTTCGGACTCGAGTGATTCGGAGACTTCCAATTTATTGGAAGTTTTATTTAAACATCGCCACGCAATTGCTTGGCAAATCTCTGACTTAAAGGGAATTAGCCCCTCCTTTTGCACCCATAAGATATTTCTTAACGATAATTGCCACAAAACGATTCAGTCGCAGCGTCGTCTTAACCCAAACATGAAAGACGTCATTAAAGCCGAAATTATTAAGTTATTAGATGCGGGGATTATCTACCCTATTTCGGACAGTGCATGGGTTAGTCCCGTGCATGTCGTGCCCAAGAAGGGCGGTCTTACCGTAGTGGCGAATGAGCATAACGAGCTCGTCCCAACTCGTACTATTACGGGTTGGCGCGTGTGCATCGATTATAAAAAACTTAATGATACCACCCGCAAGGACCATTTCCCTCTGCCTTTTCTGGACCAGATTTTAGAGCGTTTATCCGGTCATCCATATTATTGTTTTTTTGATGGTTTATCGGGGTTTTTCCAAATCCCCATTTCCCCCGATGATCAAGAGAAAACAACTTTTACTTGCCTGTTTGGCACCTTCACATATCGAAGAATGCCATTTGGACTCTGCAATGCGCCGGCTACATTCCAAAGATGTATGCTAGCGATCTTTGGCGAGCTAGTAGAAGACATTATGAAAGTCTTTATGGATGACTTTTCTGTTTTCGGATGCTCTTTTCCCGATTGCCTTCACAATTTAGATCGTGCCCTTCAACGGTGCGAGGACACAAGTCTTATATTAAATTGGGAAAAATGCAACTTTATGGTTCGAGGAGTTTGGTCCTCGGCCATATGATTTCGTCTAAGGGGATAGAGGTGGATAAGGCCAAGATAGAAATTATAGAAAAACTCCCGCAACCAACAAACGTAAAATCTATTAGGAGTTTCTTAGGCCATGCGGGCTTTTATCGACGATTCATTCAAGATTTTTCAAAAATAACAAAGCCGCTTACTCACCTCTTGGAAAAGGAATCACGTTTCCTCTTTAGTAGCGAATGCGAGTCCGCCTTTAATTTAATAAAACAAAAACTTATCACTTCACCAATTTTAGTGGCCCCTAATTGGTCCCTTCCGTTCGAAATAATGTGCGACGCTAGTGATATTGCCTTAGGTGTCGTTCTTGGACAACGCGTAGAAAAACATTTTCATCCTATTTATTACGCTAGCAAGACGCTCACTTCCGCACAAGTAAATTACACGACAATGGAGAAGGAACTTTTAGCCATCGTTTTCGCTTTTGATAAGTTTCGCTCGTATATAACGCTATCTAAAGTTATCTTTTTTACCGATCACTCCGCCCTTAAATATTTATTAGCTAAAAATGATGCGAAACCCCGCTTTCTTCGATGGATTCTCCTCCTATAAGAGTTTGACTTGGAGATCTGAGATAAGCGGGGAGCGGAAAATCTAGCGGCAGACCACCTCTCCCGTTTAGAAAATCCGGGTGCGGAAGCGCTCGTCGAATCTGAAATAAATGACAGATTCACCGAGGAACGCCTCCTAGCCATTCATAATAATTATTCGTCATCTTCGCCTTGGTTCGCAGGCTTTGCAAATTACTTAGTAGCGCGGGTGCTTCCAAAAGAGTTTTCAAGTCATCAAAAGAAGAAATTCTTTTCTAACTTGAAAAATTTCTTTTGGGAGGACCCATTTCTTTTTCGTATATGCGCGGAACAAGCAGTCCGAAGATGCGTTGCGGGTGTGGAGTGCTTGCAATTTCTTAAGCACTGCCACGAGGGTCCATCCGGTGGGTATTATCAAGCCAACCGGACCGCCTGGAAGGTGCTAGAGGCGGGCTACTTTTGGCCCACTCTCTTCAAAGATGCACATAATTTTGTGCACGCATGCGATAGCTGTCAGCAGTCGGGTAACATCTCTCGTCGCGACGAGATGCCCCAAAACATGTTTTTAGAGTGCAAAGTCTTCGATTTGTGGGGCATAGATTTTGTTGGCCCCCTACCTCCGTCTTTCAAAAATATGTATATTTTAGTGGAAGTCGACTACGTATCGAGGTGGGCGGAAGCGCATGCTCTCCCCACCAACGATGCGCGAGTCGTCGTTACATTTCTTAAAAAACTATTTTCTCGCTTCGGCACGCCTCGCGCAATTGTTAGTGATAGGGGAACGCATTTCTGTAACGCTCTTATGGCTAAGACGTTAGCTAAATATGGAGTCACGCACAAGCTTGCCTCCCCCTACCACCCGCAAACAAGTGGCCAAGTTGATGTAGTAAATCGAGAGATTAAGCGAATTTTAGAAAAAATCGTTTCACTAAATAGGAAAGATTGGTCCGTTAAACTCGACGATGCGTTGTGGGCGTATCGGATGGCATACAAAACCGCAATTGGTTGTACGTCATTCCGGTTAGTCTATGGCAAAGCGTGCCATTTACCCGTAGAACTCGATTATCGCGCTCTTTGGGCTTTAAAACTCTTAAACCTCGACGCAAACTTAGCCGCTCAAAATAGAAAACTTCAACTAAACGAGCTCGATGAATGGCGTGCGAACGCTTACGAGAGCAATAAATTCTATAAGGCGCACTCTAAGTTATATCACGATCGAAAAATCAAGTCCCAAAAATTATTTTCTCCGGGCGATCTTGTCCATCTTTACAATTCACGTCTTAGGCTTTTTCCGGGTAAACTAAAATCTAGATGGTCCAGTCCCTTCCTAGTTGAAGAAGTTTTTCCATATGGGACCGTACTCGTCTCCCACCCAGAAAAAGGTTCGTTTAAAGTAAACGGTCAGTCTTATATAGCAGGCGACCCAGTGATCGGTTTTAGCGAAACCATAACTTTCCTTCACATTATAAACCCGCCAAAATAGTTAAGCTACACGACTATAAACAAAGCGCTCCTAGGAGGCACCCCTCGCTTATCTTTTTCGCTCTTTCCTTATTATCTTTGCTGCTTTTTCTAATAAACGCAGGGATTCTGATCGGCCTCCCCCTACGCATTTCACGGAAGCTTCTACCCCCCCTCTCTTTATTTTCTTTGTATATATTATTTTTTTCCTCTTGTTCCGCATACTTACATTACAACATTGGGGACAATGTTGGACTTTAGTATGAGGGTATTTTCATGCTTTACTTTCTGCACTTCAATTTTTCTGCATTTCAAAAATACAAAAAAATACATATAACAACAAAACAAAAACAAAAAAATAAAAAAACATCTTAAAATGAAAAAAAATTCTAAAATGAAAAATCCAAAAAAAAATTTCATTTTCTTTTTCTTTCTTTTTTCCAAAAATTCAAAAAAATTAAAAAAAAAACAACAAAAAATATATTTAGTTTCACTTTGTAAATATTTTTTGTACATATTCTATTTGTAAATACACTTTTCTCTCTCCTCCTTCCTCATTCTTGTAAAAACCTTTTTTTCTCCCATGTTTTTGTACATAAAATGAAAATTTTCTTAAAAAATACAAAAAAGATAAAAGTTCAAAAAAAAAACAAAAAAAATTAAGTAATACAAAACAAAAATACCAAAAAAAGATAATAAATGAAAAACAAAAAAAAAGAAGTGATGATAAAAACTATAAAAAAAAATGTTTTGAAACAAATAAATCAAATATTCCATCCTAACTTTCCTGCTATCCAAAAATTCTGTTCTGAGTTTATTTATATGTAAATACTATTAATTCTCTGTTTGCTATTTGTTTGTTAATTATTGAGTGAAAAATTTAAATAGCCGGGGTTAAGTTTAAAAAAATTCATTATACTTTGTTAAAAATAGCGAACTCGTTTTAGGCACTACTTCTAATCTTTCATTGATAGTAGCACGTGTATTCTGTTAGGAAATAACGACTATAGAATTCAATTATACTTACTTTTAACTTTCTGAAAAATTGGAACGTACAAATTATTAAGGTTGCTCTCAAAAATTTTTAGGTTTAAAAATCTAGTTTTCCTTTCTCCCCTAACCTTTCATGACCTACTTGGCATGAAAAATTTTATCCTTAAAAGATCCTATGTCAATGGGAATAAGATTTTGTTCCGTAAACATAGGCACCCAATAATTTAAAAAGATTATATGTTATGGAGTAAGAGAATAAAATTCATTACTCCTACACATATACATTGGGTCAATTTTATTCTTATGAAGTTGAAAAATAATTATGACATTAGGAAAATAAGATTTCATTTTCCTAATAATTCAAAAAAAGAGAGAAAAAAATGGATGTTCGAAAAAAAATTACCTCACCTCAAAATCAAAACCCTCTTCATAATCCACTACCCACTTAGTCAATTACACGATTCTAAAATTAATTCAAAAATCTTTTTTGAGAGCATAATTAGTAAATTGTATTATTTCCAGTAACACTCCTATAAGCTAGAGTTCATATAATTTCAAACTATTTTCGTTAATTTAACCATTATAAATATTGCCTTCTATTTGATTACATCAAGAAGTCTTTTGGCCAAAACTTTTGCGCTATTTAAATCATCTACATAATTTTAGGACTTAACTCTTACACCCCGTATATTTATTTCGATCTCTCCTATAATTGATTAAGCGGTAGCTAAACTTAGAGTTTTTCTCTATTCCTTATAAATTCACCTCAAACTTTTGCTCTGGAATAGCAAAAGCATAAGTATGGGGGTATTTGATAAATTGTAAATATACGTATTTTTGTGCACATTAATTTAGTCGCTTTCATTTATTTTCGTCGTTTTTTCTTATTTTTGTTCAATAAAATGCTCCTATTCTTGTAAATTTACTACTAACTTGTTTTATTTTATTTTTCAGAAAAATTCCAAAATCTGCCAAAATAGGGCAGTACACGCCCGTGTCATTTGGATCACGCCAGGAAAGTAGAAGAAGAAGCAGAGAAGGCTGCAGCCAAAGAAAAGACTGTGGCTCTAAAAGCCATTCACTCCAGAAAAGGCAAGGGTGCGGTTTCATACCGTGCCAGGAAAAAGGATGAGGAGGAGGACTCCGAGCAATGCTCCTCCAGCTCAGAGCTGTCTGAGGAGGATTTCTCCCTCATCACCCGAGAATTCAAGAAGTTCCTCAAGATGAGTAATCAAAGAAAGAAAGACGGCTCCTCCTCCAGGCATCAGAAGAAAAATTATTCTTCTGACAGGTATGCTTCTAAACCGAACAAACATCGCTCATCTGACATCATTTGTTTTGGATGCAATAAGCCAGGACACGTCGTGGCCGACTGCTACCAAGACAAGAGAGAAAAAGGGAAAGGAGAGGAGCTCAAATCCTCTAGAGATAAGAAGAAAGAGCGGAGCTACATCGCCAAAAGGCCAAAGACACTGAGTGAGTCTGATTCCTCAGACTCCAGTGATGATGAGGAAGCCTACTTCGGGCTGGTTGGTCGCTCCAACTCAGAAGGAGAATGCCCCCCATTTACTGGGAAGGTAAAAGCTCATACCTCTCTCTCCGACTCTGAATCTGATCCTGAGTCTCAGGATGATGACCCTGAGGATAGCCTTTCAGCTCGTGAAGCGGAGCTCCTCGAGAAGTATGAGCTTCTGCTCAACACTTTTGAGGAGTGTCGTAAGAGATTGAAGGCTGAGAAAAAGGAAGTGAAATTCCTTAAGGGTGAGTGTGTCTCCCTAAGGGAAGAGGTCACCAGTTTGATTTCTCTCCGACAGGAGCACCTTGACCTGACTTCAAAGCATTCAGAGTCTCTTAAGCTCCTTGATCTTAAGCAGGAGGAAGTCGACAAGTTGGAAGAACAACTTGCGGAAGAAAGGAAGATCGTCAAGAGCTTCTCTATGCCAAAAACAGTTCTTCCAGTAGTTGATACCTTCTCTGCTCAGTCCAAAGGAGCTGGCTTGGGGCATGTAGGGGTATCTGGTTCCTCATCCAGGAGAAACAGGAACCAGAGGAAGAATAAGGCTGCCAAGAAGGCCCTTGCTGATGAAAAGGGAAAGGCTCCGCTCAGTCCTGTTGCGTTCAGAAAGCCTAGTTTTCCTTGCAACCAACATGACTTTGAATCAACCTTTGGTCATCATTTCCGGCCCTCGGTTGCAAAGCCAAAGAGCCGATATGATGGTTGGACCTTTCCCCGGAACTTTGGTGAGAGTGCCTTCAAGGCACCTTATGAGGAAATCCACATGAGAAATTATGGTCAATTCTCTAGCGGCCATAATGGAAAGCAGGTACCAAGAGTCAAGCCTGTTATACTGACGAAACAGAAGGTGAAGAAGTCATGTGACTGCAATCACTATGAGGCCTCCACCTCCAGATCCAAAGCCCCGGTTGTACCCTCCGTTCCCAGGGTAAAGCAGGAGTCTAGGAAGAGGTACAACAGATTTGACTGTTGGTGTTGTGGCAAAGTCGGTCACTTTGCCGTGGATTGCTGGTTTAATCCGAGGTATGACGAGACTCACTATGTTAGCAATGCGAGGCCGACCACTCGTAGGGTTAACCAACCGAGGGGGAGTATACTAACCAAGAATCTAGGACCCAAGTTCGATTGGGTTCCTAAGGGAAATTAATTTTGTTTTGCAGGAATGTCCAAAGGACACCAAAACGCCGATCTGGTACTTGGATAGTGGATGCTCCCGACATATGACTGGGACAAGAAGCCTGCTGCGTGATTACACTCCAGTCGAGAATGGACCCAAAGTCATCTTTGGAGGGTCAGATCGAGGAGTCACTAGAGGTTACGGTATGATTTCCAATGGTATAATCTCTATCACCGACGTGTCTTATGTTGAAGGGTTAAACCATAACCTGATCAGTGTAAGTCAGTTATGTGACAAAGGTTATGACGTTAAGTTCTGCAAGGATAAATGTCTGATAATATCATGTGCCTCTTCGGAGACGATATTAACAAGCATTAGGAGCAGAAATATCTTCTGCTTAAATTTTCTCAGTTTAGATTCATCTACCCCCGTATTCCTTGTGGCAACAGGTAGTGCATCTCTTTGTGAACAATGGCACAAGAGATTGGCACATATTAATTTCAAAACAATTAGTATGTTGTTTTCTAAAAACTTAGTAAGGGATGCTCCCGTTATCAAGTGCATCAAAGATAGCCCCTGTCCTGCATGCCAGATGGGGAAACAGACTCGGGCTACCTTTAAAATCATTGCAGACAAAGACTCTTCCCGATGTCTTTACCTTCTACATATGGACTTGTTTGGTCCAATGCAAGTTCATAGCTTGGGAGGCAATTCCTATACGCTAGTGATAGTTGATGATCATTCTCGGTTTACATGGGTGTTCTTCTTAAAACGAAAGTCGGATACGTTTGACATCTTCACTAGTTTTGTCAAGCAGGTTCAGAACGAATTTAACTGCCCAGTGATCAAAATCAGAAGTGACCATGGAACAGAATTCGAATCTGGTGCTATGACAGAGTTTTGTGAAGAACAAGGTATCTTTCATGAGTTTTCCTCCCCGCGCACTCCTCAGCAAAATGGAGTTGCGGAGAGGAGAAATAGAACTCTCATTGAAGCCTGCACGACAATGTTGAAAGACGCTTCTCTCCCAGAATACTTCTGGGCAGAGGCGGTCAATACAGCTTGTCATGTACAAAACCGAGCATTGATCAACAAGCATCATCGTAAGACGCCTTATGAGCTACTGAGAGGCAGGAAAACAACCATGTCCTACTTGAGGATCTTTGGTTGCAGATGCTATGTACTGAATAATGGGAAGTACCCGCGTACTAAAGTTGGTGAAAAATGCTTTGAAGGCATATTCATGGGCTATAGTTCCCACAGTCGGGCATATAGGGTCTTCAATAAGAAAACCCTAGTGGTAGAAGAATCAATTAATGTTGTATTTGATGAAGGAAGTTTGCTTAACTGCAATTCTTCCAGTGGTATTCTTGAAGATGCAGGTGCACGACTTGAACAGTTGTGTCTCGATGAGACCGATAAAGATGAAACTCCTAAGTACGTCAAAGTTTCCACCTCAACGTCAACTGGGAATGTGGAAGATCAAAATGAAACAAATCTCTTGGAAGAAGGAGAAGCCCAAGAAGTAGTCGAAGCTCCGGACGTCAGACTTTTTGAGCTCCGGCACGTGAGGGATCATCCTAGAGATCAGATCATCGGAGGTCCTCGTGACGGTGTCAGAACTCGAAGAGGTGCCATTAACAAGATTTTGCATCTTAGCTTCCTGTCCCAGGTTGAGCCAAAGAAGTTCGACGAGGCGAACAAAGATGCGGCATGGATTTTGGCCATGCAAGATGAGCTACATCAATTCGAACGATGCAACGTTTGGACGCTGGTTCCCAGACCACAAAAGCAGAATGTGATTGGCACCAAGTGGATCTTCAGAAACAAACTGGATGAACATGGTGTCATCATAAAGAACAAGGCAAGGCTGGTGGCTCAAGGTTACAGACAGGAGGAGGGGATTGACTTCGACCAGACCTTCGCACCAGTGGCAAGGCTCGAGGCAATCAGATTGTTCCTGGCGTATGCTTCACACAAAGGATTCACAGTCTATCAAATGGATGTGAAATCAGCATTCTTGAACGGAGACCTGAAAGAGGAAGTATACGTCGCTCAACCCCCAGGTTTTGTCAATCCAACTTATCCCAATCATGTATATTTTCTTAATAAAGCTTTATATGGTTTAAAACAAGCTCCACAAGCTTGGTATGAAACTTTATCTAGTTTTCTTCTTGAGAACAAGTTCTCTAGAGGTAAAATAGATAAGACATTGTTTCTCAGGGAAGTCAAAGGCAATATTTTGCTGGTGCAAATCTATGTCGATGACATAATATTCGGCTCAACGGACAACAATCTTTTCAAAACGTTTTCCAAACTAATGCAAGGAAAGTTTGAAATGAGCAGTATGGGAGAGCTAAAGTATTTCTTGGGACTTCAAGTGAAACAGTCTGAGGATGGAATCTTCATCTCTCAGACGAAGTTCACAAATGAACTCCTCAAGAAATTCGGTATGGAGAATGCAACCTCTATGAGGACTCCAATGGGATCCACTATGTCTCTGGATAAGGATGAGAAAGGTAAACCTTTTGATGAAACCAAATACAGAAGCATCATTGGATCC
The DNA here is from genome assembly GCA_039583875.1 of Platanthera guangdongensis. NCBI lineage: Eukaryota > Viridiplantae > Streptophyta > Magnoliopsida > Asparagales > Orchidaceae > Platanthera > Platanthera guangdongensis. The sequence continues at coordinate 44,358,542 of CM077167.1, read as the reverse complement.
CTGCTCTACCTTACTACCAGTAGACCGGATATCATGTTCTCCACATGTGTCTGTGCCAGATATCAGGTGAACACTAAGGAATCTCACTATGTCGCTGCAAAGCGAATTCTAAGATACCTTAAAGGTACTCCCAATCTTGGCTTGTGGTACCCGAGAAACAATGATGTCGAGCTAATAGGTTTTTCAGATGCTGATTTTGCAGGGAGTAGGGATGACAGGAAAAGCACTTCCGGGACGTGTCAATTCCTCGGAAGAAGGCTTATCTCTTGGAACAGCAAGAAGCAGAATTGTGTATCAACCTCCACAGCAGAGTCTGAGTACATCTCGGCAGGCAGCTGTTGCACGCAACTCCTATGGATCAGAAACCAGTTAGCCGACTACGACCTTCAGTTCAAGGAAGTACCCATGTACTGGGACTCCCCCAGTGCAATTGCAATTGCCAACAATCCGGTATCGCACAGCAGAACGAAGCATATTGAAGTGCGCTACCACTTCATTCGGGAGCACGTGGAGAACAAGGACATCTCTCTCTGTTATGTCCCCACGGACAAGCAGATTGAAGATATATTCACAAAGCCCTTAGATGAAACCAAGTTCAGTCTTTTCAAAACTGAATTGGGGATGCTAAACTATGAGGAATGAAGACTACCGAAGCTCCAGGCTCGTGCATCTAGGGGGAGCCTCTGCCTGGAACTCAAGTGAGAGCACAGGTGCAAGAACTGAGGGGGAGCAAGGGGTCAAATGCAACAAACTCAGATTTGCAGAAGCCGAAAAGGGGGAGATTACCCTCTCGGCTAAGGCTAAGGTGGCTCCAAGTTTGCTCTCACGAAATTTCACGAAATTGGTACTGGTAATGGATATCTCTCTCACCTCAATTTCCAGTTTATGATTTGATTTTCATTCCCATACGCTCTATTCACCTTAGCTTGTAGGGTTTAGGCTTCTTCAAATAGAGGGAGATTGTTGGGTATTGTATCCACAACGTACCTGATTTGAAGAAGCACCTGAACAAGCTAAGGTAAATAGACAATGTATTTGATAAAATATTTCAAGTTGTGCTTGCAGTTATTCCACGCTAAGTGCACACCAATGTCAGGGTGCAGTAGGTCAATATACACGGGTCTGCACGACGTAATTCCTCGTTGAGCAGATCAGTATGTTGGCCTACGTGTACTCTCTCTATTGGAGTGTACTTATTTTCAAGTACAGGGCTGTGATATTACAAGAGCAGACAAGGAGCAAGGGTGGGTCAAAGCGCAGTCCATGGGCGGATAGACGAAAAATCGTCTAAGTGTTAATCGACAAGAATCACCAAGAGATTCTCGCCGATTCGGTGAGAATCATCAAGTGATTCTCGCCGCCGAATCGTCAAGAATCACTAGCTGATTCTCGCCATCTCCTTCCGGCGAAAACAGTGCATGCAACCAAGTCAACTTCGACGAGAATCATCTTTGATTCTCGCCGAATCGTCGAGAATCACCTTTGATTCTCGACGATTCAATGAGACTCACCTTCGATTCTCGCCGATTTTGACTTGGGCGAATTCTGGATCCCGCTGGACCGGACTCTGCCGCTGGCGCTATTTTGAACCGGGTTAGGGTTTCTTCAGGTGGGACACATAATGGTTATAATGGAGTATTTCCACCGTATAAATATACGTGTATTTTGAATAGAAAGTAGACAGAATGAAATACACGAGCCGCCGACCGTGACCTAGATCGCGATACCTGCTCCGCCGCCGTCACCGCTCGTGCAAGTTGTTCGCCGACCTTGATCGTGATTTCTTCCAGATCTTCCGGCGACAGAAGCTTAGCCAAGCGTAACGTCTCACGCGTCTAACCAGAGATCCCTTGTCTCTTGATTTGTTGATCGGGAAAACCTTTCCCGTCCGAATCGATCGAGACGATCGATCCTAGTGTGACCGTTGGAAGACCTAGCTGGGTTCGCTACGAATTTTGAATCTCCAAAGTCCAGCAGCCGCACACCGTTGTCGCCGCCGATCCCGAGAACCAAGCCGCCGCCCTTCTTGCCGCCGCCGGTTTCGGGGAGATTCTCTCCTAGTGAGATCTAGGGTTGTGGACTCTTCGTGACTTCTAGAACACATCATCAAACGAAGAGGGACACCTTAGTCTCCGAAAGTAGTTTGTATTTCTTGTACATTCTAGTTCATTTTTGTTGTAAAGGAACGTTGGTTCCGAGTTGTAAGGGTTGGGTGCAACCCGTGTTGTGGGAGTGTTGTCTCCTACGTGTGGAAGGGTTCCTTCCGATAGTGCAAGGATTGGATTTCAATCCTGTTGGTGAATTGATCGAGTCGTCCCTTATTGGGATATAGGTCGAAGAGGGAAAGTGGATGTACCCAACTCGGGGAACCACTATAAATAGCTTGTGTACCTTCTTTGCTATGCTGGTTTGTTTATTTGTGCAGGTACAATTTTAATTCCGCAAAAATGCTGCACGTCACCTATTTCCCCCCATAGGTGAAGGTAGTTGACACTAGGTGGACTTTCATCGACGATTTCAACTCGACACTTTCTGCTCGATGTTCGTCGAGTGTCGACACCAACCGACATGCCCCGAGTCACGCCCGTGACCTTGGGCGTGACTTCACCACCTGGCCCGACAAAATGCTGCCGAAGACTTTTGACGCAACCCACGCCCGGTTCTACCTCCCCGACACGCCCAGTGTCACGCCCGTGACCAGGGGCGTGACATCCTCGAACTCAGCCCGAAGTCAACTTTCCTGTCCAATCGTCGGCCGCCATCATGAATAGTAGTGACACGCCCCCCCCCCCCCCCACCCGACACGCCCGTGTCGGAGGGCGTGTACTTAGAAGTTTTTGCCTATAAATTGCCCATTTCTGTAAGGTCCAAGGGTTCACATTTTTGAGCCACTTTACTATGTTTTGTGGGCTGCATCCGTGGATTCTAGTGCTATGTAAGGAGATTTCTCCTCCCTTCCTTTCATGTTTTGTTTTGCTTTAGCTTTTAGCTTTGTAATAGTTTGATAATGTTAATAAAAATGTTAGATTTTCTCTCTCTATATGGCATGAAAATTCATTTGGATGGCTTACTTCTTTCCCTTTTTATCCTTGGTTTCATCTTTGTTCTCCCTTTTATGAAAAGTGTGTGTGTGTGTATGAGTGTAACTTATTTACTTTACATGCTTTTAATTTGTCTCATGTTAGGTTTTGTTAGAAATTTATGAAATGTTGTATTAGCTTTTTCTTTTTTTTTCTCATGTCCTCTTTAATGTTTTCAACATCTTCATTCTTATGAATTTGTAAAATAGTTACTAAAGTATTTTTGATTTTTTTTTACTTAGCTTTATTTTAGGATAAAAACCATTTTGTTCTTTCTCTTTTCATTTCAACTTTTTTAGCACTTTTATGAAATCCTAAGAATGAAAATGTTGAAATCTTAATTTTTGAAAGGCTTTAGTTTTTGATTTGTTTTGAAAAACTTTTGTTCTCTTAAAATTTTAATTCGTTCTTTTTATTCGTTTTTGGCAAAACCTAAGCATAAAAAGTAGATGTTTTAAATTTTAGGTAACTTTCATTTTGCTTTTAATTTGTGTGTGTGAGTGTATGAGAATAATGTTTTGATGCTTTGTTCAAATTATGTAGAGTGTGTGAGTGTAGGTGTTAGTTTTTCATGCTTTATTTTATTGTTTTCTTTAATTATGTAGAGTGCGTGTGTGTAGGAGATAGTTTTATTGCTTTCTTTCAATTCATATAGAGTGTGTGTGTTTGTGTGCATTTATTTCTGTCTACTCGTTAAGAGTTAAATGGCGCATCGTTTTCATTTCCCGCCTACTCGTTTGAGTAGGACTTGTAATTTTCTTTCTTTATTTTTCCGCCTACTCACTTGAGTTAAATGGACGGACTTTATTTCCCGCCTACTCGTTTGAGTAGGACTTGTACTCGCATTTATTTCTGCCTACCCGTTTGAGTTAAATGGCGTATCTTTATCTCCCTGTAAATATTTGAGAATGCCCTGTAATCGCATTTATTTTCTCCTACTCATTTGAGTAGGTCTCGCTTTCATTTCAGTCCTACTCGGTTGAGTAGGACTTGCAATTTTCAACTTTTATTTCCCGCCCCGACTCGTTTGAGTAGGACTTACAATTTCAATTATGCAAATTTCTTTTATGTGTAACTTAGTTTTATTTCTGTCTCTTGTTATGTGTTTGGATGATTGCGGGCGTGGTTATTTGTAATAAACTTTCTAACGTTAAGTTATTTTATTTTTCTTCTTATCTTCTTTATAACTTTTCAGCGAATAGTTTAGAACGCTCGCATAACCAAACACCTAAGCCGTCCCCATACCGATGTGTGGCTAATCGCTATTAGCCTCGGCATCGAAGAGCTTCGGGACATTTAAAATGATTTGTAATAATTAAAGCTCTTTATTTTCACTTTAATTTAAGGACTTAATGTTTACCCCAGGTTAACGACGCGCAGGACCACAAATCGATGTGTGGGCCCTATTTCTGTTATCCATACACTAGCTAGCCGAGAGGCCGTGCGTATGGACAGATCACCCCTGGGTAAAGAGAGTTGCGTGCATACCCTCGAGAGAGGACAAGCGTAATTCTACCGGATTGGGTTTCCCACCCAATAGC